>JANUYF010000012.1:16519000-17143500 GCA_026167975.1 Phrynosoma blainvillii | reverse complement strand
TTTGCAACCTGTGGTGTTTCCTTCACTCTGACATTGTCCATATATGACAGTCTAGAGACAGCTCAAAATGCCTTTGCCCATCTTTTTGGCTTTAGATGAGCCCATGTCTGTGAGTTGGCCAACCAAAACAGGCATGATGCAGTGGCATCATGGCATGGACAACCAATACTAAAAATGATGTACCTCTAAGAAGAGCAGCTATCCAGAAGCAATGGGGTGCCTTTGTTGTGTTTTTAAAGCTCTGCTCTTCTCCATCACAGCCCTGTTGGAAGTCATTTTTGCTTAAGATGCTGTTTGCTCCACCAGAACCAGAGTGGTGGCTATGGCCCACCAGATGAGTGTCTAGTGGATTGCAGCTTCCACCATTCCTAACGTTGGGATACTAGCTAGGGTTGATGGGATTTGTTGACTGAAAACCTCCATAGGACCATAGTTGCCTGACCACTTGAAGCTTTGCTTCTGGCTTCCCCGATGATATTGCAGTCTTACATTTTATACTTATACTTAAAGTTATACTTATACTTATACTATAATATAATATCAGTGTGTATATTAGTGGTTCAGCTTGCTTCGTAGGGTTCTGGGACATCAGCTCACACTTCCTGTCCTTCACTCTTTTGAAATTATTTTATTGTCATCTAAAATCTTTGCAAACTACTTCATGGTCCATTGACTGAACTTTGAGTCAGTGGCGGATTATTTACTTTCCTGCTGCTTAACCTAGAAGATCAAGTGGCTTGACCATAAAAGAATGTGGTCTTGGTCCCTGCCACCTGGTGTCACTGTCTTCAAGATTATTTAAAGGGGGGGAAGGAAGGAGAGGGAAGCAAAATGCCAAGGAACGGGCAATTTAATAAAAGTAATAATAATAATAATAATTTTTATTTATAGCCCGCCTCTCTGCCCAAACAATCGAGGCGGGTTACAGCAGTTAAAAAGAAACAATGTAAAAACAGCCCCAACCCTAAGTCCCAGTATAATATAGGCATAGTCTCTAGGGTGGCATTTTGCTTTTCAGAAATACAAAAAAATACAGAGTCATTCCTGAGGAAGTAGACCAAGTCTTTCAAAGCTTATGCTGCAATCTCTTTTGCTCAGTTATCTCAAAGGTGCTACTCTTAAACTTTGATGTGACATTATATCAGAGCAGTGTAAATGTACAGCTTCATAGATGCAGATATATTGATTTATTTTAAAGAGCATTGATACCTTTACTGTTCAGTGGATGAAAAGGCTCCGAGAGCTGCATACACATGACCAAAATCAAGACATGACAGTCCTCGTTCACAGTTTTGTAAATATACGATGGGTGGTGTCAAGGCAACTGAGTACACTCAGTCTCATCTGATTTTGCAAGCTGGGTAGTAATGCTAGAGATCTCCTGGTAGGGCTAGGAAAGTATTTTGCCTGATCACTTAGCAGTCTCTAAACCCTCCAAAATTTCACTGATGAAAGCCAGATTGCATGTGGCCAGGCAATATCAAGACGGCAAAAATTGTTAATGAAGAAGAATGCACAAACTAGGAGAGGCTGCTGAAGTTTGCTTATACCTGAGCCTACTGTGAAGGGCATGATTCTGCCCCTCTTCTCTTTTCTCTTCCTGCAGAATTAATGGAGTACAAACTACTTTGGCACTTTGTCCTCAACTTGCTGCAACTGAAGTAAGCTGAGGACAAAGGGAGAAAGGGAGAGAAACTGGGACACTTTTGAAAGCAGCTGGAAAAAGTCAAACAGAGAATTAATCAGGACTGTCCCTGCCAAATCGGGACAGTTGGAGGGCATGCCAGTCAAAACTGACAATACTGGTCTAGATGGGTTGAGTTTTTGTGAGGATAAAGTGTGGAAGAGAAGAGTCGTGGATGTCCCCTTGACTTGACCGGAAGAAACCCAGGATAGGAAGGGAACTAAGACAATCATAGCATAATACTGTACATTTTTATAAAAGCGAATGAAATAAATACTGATGAAGTAATGCATTCTACAAGTTGGCTGTCTGAGGCCCTTTTGTACAGTGTTCATGGTATGCTTTCTCCATTCCCATGGTTCTAGCCTGTTTGTTTCTCCCACCATTTGCTGTTATGGCAGAAACCTCTGCTCAGGAAATCCTAACCACGCAGTAGTGTGGGTGGATGTTTTCACATTCAAGTTATTGTGTGTGTAGGGGTGGTGAAAAAAATATCCAACAGGTGGTGATGAGAAAGACATCTTGGAGTCACATCTGGAGAAATGTGTATTTTGCCCTGCATTCCTGCAGCTGTTGAGCCTGAGTTCTTCCAGGTTGCCCTGCAGAATTCACGCTGCAGCCTTTCCCATAATAGCAATCCCAACCCTCTTTCTTCTTCAATATGTACCAGGATGTGGAGAGAGTGTGTATTTTTCCCCCCGGCAGGCACTAGGCGATCAGATTATCATGCCTCCCCAGGGATGGGATATTTAAACCTTTATGTTTGGCCGATGCTGTTTTATTTTTTGAGATGTGGAGGCTGAGAACATCACTAAAACAGGCTCAAATGGAAACAGTGCTGTCCCAGTAGAGGCCTAGGGTTGGGATGAAGAAGGTACTAATGACACAAATAGCCAGACTTTGTTTTAGAGTTGCTCTGATGGAAAGCATGTTGTGCCAGGGCAAGAGGCAGACAAACCAGAGCTGGGAAACTTGTGTCCCTCCAGATGTTAGAATCATACGCTTTATGGCAAAATCCATCTAGTACAGTCCTTTGTAGACTATCGGATGTGGGGAACTGGCAACTGTTTTCTTTTCCCGTGTGCTGGAGACTGGCACCATACTTAACCCAAATTATTTCTTTCCTTCCTAGAAACTCCTCAGGGACCAGCAGCCCCTGGTTCAAACACTGGGACCCGTCTGTAGATACCGCTCTGAGTAGCATTGATCTAGTTCAGTGGTTCCCAACTTTTGGTCCTTCATTTGTTTTGGACTTCAGATCCCAGGTGCCCCAGCCAATGTGGCCATCAGTCAGGAATTATGGGACCTGACATCCAAAACATCTGGAGGACCAATAGTTAGAAACCACTGATTTCATCTAATCCATCCCCCTGTTGTATAACAACAAGAACAACTCCTTCTCCTTCTCTTTCTCCTCCTCCTCCTTTGTATCCCACTGTGGCTTATAATAACACAAAGTGGAACCATTTAAAACATCTTTCAGCACAGTAAGAAAAAAAAAAGATTAAAGGCTAAAAACGTATTCAACCATTGAACGCTTAAAACAGAACATCTATAATAGTTTAACTCATGTGCAAATTTGGACAAATCAATCATGCCCCACTTTAATAAATATCGGTGGTTTTGCTTGGCACCAGAATGACAGCAGCATTGGAATCAACTGGGCTGCAAAGGGGAGGTTATGTTATAGCTAAAGTGTCACGGCAGAGAAGGTCTTCTGCTGTGCCCTCCCACATTGTATTGCCCCAATTGATGGGAAACAGAAGGACCTCTCTGGTAGACCTCCAACAGGCACATATAAAGCACTCCCAAGAGATGACCATCCAACCTCCTCTTAAAAACCTCCAAAGAAAGAGAGTTTACTCTCCAAGAGTCTGTTCCACTGTTGTCCACCTCCTATTGTCAAGAAGTTCTTCCTCAAATTTAGGTGGAATCTCTTTTCTTGTAATTTGAATCAATTGGTTTATGTCCTAGTCTCTGGAGCAACAGAAAACAAGCTGGTTCCATCTTCAGGTTTGCTCCAGCTTCTACATGACATCCCAGCACATAGTTAAATATGGCTATTTATCGATCCGCAGGGAGAGGCGGGATATTTCGATCCGCAGGGAGAGGCGGGATATTTCGATCCGCAGGGAGAGGCGGGATATAATAATAATAATAATAATAATAATAATAATAATAATAATAATTTTCTATCACCTCTCAGTTTTCTCCAAGCCAAACATTCAAACATCCAAGCTAAGCCATTCCTCCTAGGACTTGGTTTCTAGATCATTTCCCATCTTGGCTGCCCTCCTTTGTTGTGGGGTTCCAGTTCCCTGCACTAATGTTAGTGGACTATAACTCCCCATTCATCATATCCAGTGTTGATCTTAGTAACTGTAATCTGACAACATCAAGAGAGCTACACAGTTCCCAGTTCTGGGACAGAAGATATTGTGGATGAACAGTCTGAACTGAAAAGTGCCTTCTTTCTGCTTATAAAGGCCAGTCTTTGTTTCAAAGGCCTTGGTGCTGATGCAGACACTTCTTCAGATATCAAGGGCTGGAGCTCTGCCAGACAGGAGCTCTTGCTCTTTGGATTAGTGAAGTACAGAGCTTGGAAAAGTTACTTTTGGGGGGGTCACAGTTCCCAGCCAGCATGGCAAGTAGCCATGTTGATAGGAGACTTACAGACCTGTAGTCCACCAAAGAATTGTTCTGACCTAAGTGCCATAACTAATCCTTTCTCCCACACTCTCCATTCTACACAGACATGTGAGATGTGTGTGTGAATGTGCCTTCAAGTTGCCGATTGACTTATGCCATGCATTTCATAAGATTTTCTGAAGCAGGGACTACTCCAAAGTAGACCCAGTGTGGTGTAGTGGTTTAAACGTTGGACTATGACTTTGGAGACCAGGGTTCAAATCCCAGCTCAGCCATGTAAACCTGCTGGGTGGCCTTGGGCAAGTCACACACTCTCATCCTCAGAGGATGGCAGTGGCAAACCCCCTCTGAACAAATCTTGCCAAGAAAACCCCATGATAGGTTCATCTTAGGGGCTCCGTGAGTCAGAAACGACTTGAAGAGATACAACAACAGCAAACTCCAAAGTGGTCTGTTGTTGACTTTCTCTGCAATATAAACTCCATAACACCGTGGTGGTCTCCTATCCAAGTACTAAGCAGAGCTGACCCTGCTTAGCTTTCAAGATCAGACAGATCTGGTGCCTTTATAGTCCATGAAAAAACAGCTCCAGGAAGGGGTGGGTGTTAAGAGTGGCTGTGGGCATTTCAGAGTAATGGTGCAGAAAGCTCATTGCTCACATAAACTGCTACTATTGTCAGGAAATAAATCTCAAACCCTCCTGGCTATTGCCAGGCTGAATAAAATCTGGTGATCCGCAGCATTTAAGGCTGGGATAGGGAAGGGCCTGCCTTCCCTGGGTCCTGGAAAGACATAGTCCTCCACCCTCCTTACAACTTGTCTCCCCCTTCCACCAATTTCCAACCAAGTCAGATTTAATTAAGTATATGAAACTCCATCTGCGTGAATTGAATATATATCTCACCCAGCCACTGAATCATTTCCTTTCCTAAAATCTCACCTAAAAGTTCCTTCCTCTTTGCCTCAGCTTCCAATTTTTTGGCAGCGTTAATCACTTTCCTTTCCCGCACTACTACATCCTTACATTCTCGCTTTATTGTAAGGAGCCAGCAAGAACAATTGGAGGTAGAACTATATGGCTCTTAGGAGTGGAAGAACGGAGGAGTGGTGGGCAGCTTTCACTAGCATCATGTGTTCTGGGAGGAAAGGGATCTTGGAAAAACAGAGTCCCAATCCCACTTTTGCTTTCTGATGCTATTGTGAGGGTGTAGGAGCATGCAGGGCATGGAAGAAAGGAATCAGCTGGACTGTTGGGGGTTCCTAACCCTCTCCATCACTAATTTCGCCTACAGCTTGGAAATAACTACAGTTGTCCCTCCGTATCACAAATTCTTTATCCATAGATTCAAGCATCCACAGCTTGAAAACATTTCCCCAAAAATATAAATTCCAAAAAGCAAGCCTTGATTTTGCTATTTTATATAGGAGATACCATTTTATTCTGCCATTGTTTTTAATGGGACTTGAGCATCCACAGTTTTGGGTATCCACGAGGGGTCCTGGAACCAAACCTCAGTGGATACCAAAAGCCCACTGTAATTCTAAACAACTTTGTTAACATATCCAGGAGTAGCCGTCAAAGATATAGCCATGTTAGTCTGTAGAATCAGTATGTGGAGAGATCTTGTAGCACCTTTGAGGCTAACTGAATGAAAGAAATTGGCAGCATGAGCTTTCTTAGACTTCAGTCTACTTCTTCAGATGCATTTATGCATTTATGCATCTGAGGAAGTAGACTGAAGTCTATGAAAGCTCATGCTGCCAATTTCTTTCTTTCAGTTAGCTACAAGATCTCTCTACATACAGGAGTAGCTGTGTTGGCCATATCGCCAAGTACAATAGCATCTCATACCCACAAAACAGGGATACCTTTATTGGACCAGCCAAAATGCACACTAAACATGTTGCAAGCTTTTGAAGCACCACCGGCTTCTTCATCAGGCAAAGGTGTTAAAAATCATGCAGGAGAAGGAAAGAAAAAATGACAATGGTGGCCATAAGCCTTCCTTTTGTCAAGATGGTATGGAAGTTTATTCATGCAGGCAGCCTTTCCTCCATCTGGTCATGTGGGTATTGGGAGATTCTACAAATCCAGGAAATAAAATTTCAATTCCATTAGCAAGACAAAAGGCAGAAGATTTTCAAGATGTGGTCTCTTCTACTCTTTTTTCATTAAGTTCCCTATTTGGAACACATTAGAAACTATTCATGTTAAATGACTTTTTTTTTTTAAACAAAATCCAGCTCAACCACTTTGCCCAGTAGTGAACTGGTTAACTAGTTTTGGCATGTTCTGAAAAGGAGACTTTTTCTAAACCCCATCATGTGGACGAATATAGACAAGCAGGCGTATGGATTTATAGGGACATTACTTCCAAGGAAGCAAATACGAGGAATTTGTTGTTCTCAGTTTCCCGGTTGTTCTTTCTTAAGTGGATTAATTGTAAATGGGGTTTAGGGTGGAAAATTTGGCTACATTTCTTATATTCTAGGATTTCACAATAGCAGGGACATTCTCTTGGTATGGAGAGGGAACTTACCAGCTCCTTAAACCATCCTGTTTATGCCAGTGACGGCTTTCTCCACTTGAGCTAATAGCATGGGAGATTTTGGGGGGATGATATCTAGGGAAGGAGAGTTTAAACCAGGGGTAGGCAACCTAAGGCCCAGGGGCCGGATGCAGCCCCTCGAGGCCTTTGGACCGCCCCCCAGGCCGGTCCTGCCCCCGCCGCCCCCCGCCATGATGATATTGATTATTGTTGTTATTACTTGTTCTTGGGGTTTTCTTGGCAAAATCTCCACAGGGGTTTTGCCATGGCTTTTCTGGGGCTGAGAGTGTGTGCATGCATATTTTTTAATTTAAAATTTATTTATTTATTTATTTATGGTGCTTCGGACCCCCAATTGTCTGAGGGACAGCAACCCGGCCCCCGGCTCAAAAAGGTTGCCTACCCCTGGTTTAAACTTAACCCCGGTGTGTGTTGTGGTCTTGGTGAAAATGGCAATCCCTTGCGCTTGCTCTTAAATAAACCCACTGGCTTGATTTTGGGTGGCATGTTGAGTATCATGTTTCAGTTGGCCTAGAGAATTCCCCCCCCCCCCCCCCCGCAACTTTGATTTTTCTGCTCCCATCATGCGGCACAGTGATCCAAATAAAATGTTGAGGGCCTTCTCCATTTTGATATTTCCCAAGCTTGCTAGGGTCTAACTTAAAAGAATTTGCACTGGGTAGCTTCCTTATCATTTAAGCGTATCGTGAAATAATATGTCAGTGGGCAGAGCCAGCATGGTGTAATGGTCTGAGTGTTGAACTACGATTCAGAAGACCAGGGTTCGATTCTCCACTCAGCCATGAAACCTGCTGGGTAACCTTGGGCCAGTCACATGCTCTCAGCCTCAGGGGAAGGCAGTGACAAGCCAGCTCTGAAATCTTGCCAAGAAAACCCCATGATAGGTTCATGCCCAGTTCTGGGCACCACAATTCCAAAAGGATGTTGGGAAGATGGAGTGTGTCCAAAGGAGGGCGACCAAAATGGTGAAGGGTCTGGAAACCATGCCCTATGAAGAACGACTTAGGGAGCTGGGGATGTTTAGCCTGGAGAAGAGATAGTTAAGAGGTGATATGATAGCCCTGTTTCAGTATTTGAAGGGATGTCATATTGAGGATGGATCAAGCTTGTTTTCTGCGGCTCCAGAGAATAGGACACAATGGAGCAATGGATGCAAACTACAGAAAAAAAGATTCCACCTTAACATTAGGAGGAACTTCTTGACAGTGAGAGCTGTTCAACAGTGGAACATATTATCTTGGAGAATGGTGGAGTCTCCTTCTTTGGAGGTTTTCAAACAGAGGCTGGATGGCCATCTGTCGGGGGTGCTTTGATTTTGAGTTCCTGCATGGCAAGGGATTGGACTGGATGGCCCCTTGGGGTCTCTTCCAACTCTATGATTCTGTGAGAATGAGACGCCCAGCCTTGTGCTTTTTTCTGGGCACCTTGTTCTGACCTCAGAAGCAGGGAGTGGACATTTCGGGTGGACCAGCCATGATGGTATAGGACTGGAGGCCAAAGTAACGGGGGAGAATGGGAACAGTGCAGGGCCAGGATACTCTGGGCTGCCTCTGGAATATACTGGCCAGTGTAGACACAGCCTAAGATCACTGGGAGTTGGTGGAGGAAACAATTTGGAGCCCCCGAGTTGCTTAACTCCCTTGTATTTTCCAAAAAATAGCAATAAAAGTAATTGAGTAGTATAGCAGGCAGTGTTAATCTTTTCCTGTAAGGTTAACATTAACAACTTTATTTTGGGACGGGTGGGTGGGTGCGGGGCTTTGTAACCTATTATGTAAGCAACGGCCCCTTAAAAAGTAACTCTGCAAGTTCTGGACCTCCCAATGGAAAAAGTAGAAAATTGGATGTCAAAGTTGGCAAAGAGCGATCATTCTCCCTCATCTCATCCCAGTTCTTTTGAGAGAAAGAGAGAGAGAGAGAGATGTACAGGCAGCAGGATTAAAATAGCATCAAGTACGCTAGCTTGATATTTATAACCCAACACAATCACGGCACATTAATTATCCAAAATTAAAAACAGCAGGTGCTTGCTCCTGCTAGTAAAAGTATTTGACTCTCTCTGCACTGTCTCTGATGCACAATTTGATTTTGCGAAGAGGAAAACAGAGAGGCTTGAAACCTGTGGGGTTTATATTTGTGTGTGTATTTGTGTAGGGGAAGCTTCTATAACTGAGGACTCTGGAGCTGTCTCTCGGTATAACCAAAGTCATTGGTTGCTGTGCCAAATTCCTTGCCCTCTACTTTGCCCTTGACAAAAAACAGTTAAATATAGTGGGTTGTTGGGAGACAGGAATGTATGTTTTAGCATGTAAGTGCCCTGGTTGTGTTATACAGAGAGGTGGGATACAAATAAATTATTATTATTATTATTATTATTATTATTAGGAAAGAATATAAGTGGAGGGAAAGAAAATACATCTGTGAGAATGGGTCAGGTGGAGAGCGACATTTCAACATTTCACAGTTGAAAAGTGGGACATGCATGGCCAAGCAACATCAGAGTGGGATCAAGATGGCAAAAGTTATTTATGAGAAAGAATATACAAGTTAGGAGAGGCTGCAGCAGTTTGCTTTTGTCTGAGCCTCCCGGGAAAGGGAAGATTCCAAAAGGGAAATGTAGGGTATGTACTCTTACACACAGAAAGTCTCTAAACTGAGTAGCAACAACAACAGCAACAACAAAAAGACTAACCAGGAAAGTCAGGTACTTGTGGATACTTAACTTCACCATAAAAACTTATTAAACCATAAATGGCACATGTTTACTACAATAATATATTTTCAAGCATCCAGTGGAATAATGAACTATATTATAAACCATCATGAGATGACGTGACTTATTAGAAAAGACAATAATTCGTGGTAAGGTAGAAGGCAGTAGGAAAAGAGAAAGACTGCATTGCAGGTGGATAGACTCCACCAAGGAAACCATGGCCCTGAGCTTGCAAGACCTGAGGCTGGCCATTGAAAACAGGATGACTTGGAGGTCTCATTCATAGGGCCACCATAAGTTGAAGTTGATTTATTGGCAATTAACAATAAATATATAATTCATATTGATATGTATATAGTCATATACCTATTTATTATATTCATAATTATATATGTATAAACATATGCCATAGTTAGTTTTTTTGTGGGTTTTTTCGGGCTGTGTGGCCATGTTCTGAAAGAGTTTCTTTCTGACGTTTCGCCAGCATCTGTGGCTAGCATCTTCAGATGCAAACAACTTTGCAAACAACATGCAAACAACTTCATGCCATAGTTGTTTGCATGTTGGACTACGACTATGGAGAGACCAGGGTTTGAATCCCGGCTTGGCCATGGAAACCCGCTGGATGACCTTGGGCAAGTCACACACTCTCAGCCTCGGGAGAAGGCAATGGCAAATCTCCTCTGAACAAATCTTGCTAAGAAATTCTTGTGATAGGTTTGCCTTAGGGTCACTGTAAGTCAGAACCAACTTAAAGACACACAACAACAACAGATTAGACCCAAGCCGGCATATTCAGTGCCACCTGATGATAGGATGTGCAATCCATCAATATTTGGACCAATGTACATTCCTTCAGTGTGTCTTCACTATAGAAATAATGCAATTTGACCATAGGGTCAACATAAGTCACAAACAACTTGAAGACACACAACAACAACAAACAGATCAGACCCAAGCCGGCATATTCAGTGCTAACAGATGATAGGATGTGCAATCCATTAATATTTGGACCAGTGTACATTCCTTCAGTGTGTCTTCACTGTAGAAATAATGCAGTTTGACCATAGGGTCAACATAAGTCACAAACAACTTGAAGGCACACAATAACAACACACACACACACTAATGACATAATTGAGCTGATCTCTGCATAAGTATATGTGAAGTATTGAACTACTGAATAGAGAAGAGGTGTTGTGCAGCTGGCACCAGATAAAATGCCCAAATGCTCATTTTATTGGCCTTCTGTTTGAGGAGGAGACTGGGAAAAATAGATTTCAAAATAGTTTTCAGAAGGCAAGGTAGCCTGCTGCCCAAATCCTGCAAATGGGTTGATTTAGGGGCCACGCTTGCTCAGCAGGCGCCTGCCTGCATTTCTTGGCCCCATCAGATATGCAGATTTGCAGCAAAGTGCTTGGAGACATATGAATAGGAGAGAGAGAGAGAGACAGAGGAGATGGGGAAATTTGAGTCTAATGAATACATGGAGCTGATTCGTACCTGTCATTTCTTGAGGAGAAACAAGACATTAAACGCAATCTAGTTGGCAAATGCTTTTATGAGGCTATTATTGACCCTAGTACAAAGCATAATTGCATGGCTGGCATTCAGCCTGGATGGCAGAGACAGGGCAGGTGTGGGCGGCTATACCCAAAAGACGCCCTGAAAAGTGCGGAGAAATTGCAAGAGTGATGTGACTTGGCAGCTTTGGAGAATTTAAGCCTCAGTTGTTGTGGTGGTGGTTGGTGTGCCTTCAAGTCCTTTCTGATGCAGTGAAGGGTCCGGAAATCATGTCCTATGAGGAGAGATTTAGGGATCTGGGTATGGTTAACCTGGGGAAAAGAAGGTTAAGAGGTGATATGATAGCCTGTTTAAATATTAGAAGGGATGTCATACTGAAGATGGAGTAAGCTTGTTTTCTGCTGCTCCAGAGAATAGGAGCGATGGATGCGAAAGAGATTTTACCTCAACATCAGGAAGACCTTCCTGACAGCAAGAGCTGTTTCACAGTGGAAGACACTGAGTGTGATGGAGTCTCCTTCTTTGGAGGTCTTTAAACAGAGGCTGGATGGCCATTGTCAGGGCTGCTTGGATTGAGAGTTCCTGCATAGCAGGGGGTTGGACTGGATGACCCTTGGGGTCTCCTCCAACTCTGTGGTTCTATTTTTTGATTCTGTGAGTGTGACTCTCCCAAGGTCATCCACTGGGTTTCCATGGCCAAGCAGGGAATTGAACCCTGATCTCCAGAATCATAGTCCAACACTCAACACACTATGCCACACTATTTGGTACCAGAGACAGAAACATCATGGAAAGAAAAGGGATAAGTTCCTACACCACAAACATGAAAAACAGTTCAAGCTGTTTCAGCAATCTTTTTATTCAAAACTCACAATATAGACATGTGACATCAAGCAGCCAGGCCAGGTTAAGCCTTGCATAAGCAAACAAAAACATTTCAAACCTTCTAGAGAATAGGACCTAGTGTCAAACTCGGCCTCGCTTAGTGTGATGCTAGGGATCGGCCCTGAAAAAGGCCATGACAAAATAGACCACAGAAACAGACCGAAAGTTAGTTCTCTCATGTTGGCTAAAATAAGTTTATGCATTCAAGCAGGTGAACCTTTAAGGGTGCGTGAATCGTGGGATCAGTAAACTGTGTGAGAAACAATCCTGGGTTTCACACGCATAGGAATAAGGCAGCTTTTAAGTGCAAATGTATGGGATTAAGTGGTTTGAGCAGAGCTTAGAAAAGCTATGTCTTGGGTACTACAGATTTCAGAATCCTCCTCTCCAGCATGCTAGCTGGGGGATTCTGGGAGCTGTAGTACCCATGAAGGGACATTTCCAAGCTCTGAGTTTAGAGAACCATTCCATTGCAAAAACCACCGATCTTGCTACTTGTTGTGAAGGTTGCATGCAGTGTTTGCTTGGGCTGATTTTTATCATCTGGAGACATCAGCATCCACCTTTTCTAGACAAAGAGGAGGAGCATTTCTGACTATACTACATAAAAGACCTGGAGGAAGTGTACAAAAGGTAGCATCAGCAGTGTTTATTTAACCGAGTGTAGACAAATATATGTGAGGCCCTGGAGAGCTAGAGTTTCTTAGGAAGAAGCGATAGTGGGATGTAACTGTTGTTTCTAAGAAAGTGTGGTTTTGATCCTTTCAAAAGGAATTTAAAAGGATCCTTTCTAAAGGATCACTTTGCCCAGTGATTTTATCTCTTTTACATCTGCCTCCTACAGTCCTGGGGGAATGATGACCCTCAGATCAATGTTATAGAAGAGCTCTGTGTAGAGTTAATGCTTAAGTATAGTTTGTTTTCTTTAACTAAGATTACGTATTATCTCGCAGTTCCTAAATCAGGGATGGGCATCTTGTGATCCTCCGTTGGACTGCTGCTGTTACTCTGTTTAAGGCTGATGGGAGATGCAGTCCAGCAACATCTGGAGAGTTGCCCACCCTGCACTAAACCATGGTTCAAGTTGGTTCATGAACAAGGGAATGAAGCTATGGCTTGAAGTGGGCTTGCAAGCCGTAGGTTATGTGAATGGTTAATATTGCTTCTCACTAGTCTCTTGCTGTACACACTCCTTTGGCACCTGGATTTTGTTAAACTAGGAGTGGAAAGCCTGTCATCCTTGAAATGCTGAAGATCTACTATTCCCATCTCCCCAACCACTGGACAGATTCACTAGGATTGATGGGAAATGGAGGTCAACAACATCTTGAAAGTCGCAGGTTCTCCAGCCCTCCTTTTGATTTATAATTCAGAATATTAACTTGGGTTGTTGTGGCTATGTGCTGTATCTCCATATTGAGCATCAACATGCCTATAAAGTACCACTTATGGAGGGAGATGTGCAATTTCATGTTTGTGGTTTCTCAGGATGCATCTCCGCTGTAGAAATAATGTAGTTTGACACTGCGTTGAGTTTTGTAGCGCCATCCTATGGAATCCCGGGATTTGTAGTTTGACAAAGCTTGCAGCCTTCTTTTCCAAAGAGTGCGGGTGCCTCACAAAAACTACAGAACCCAGGACTCTGCAGGATGGAGCCATGACAAAGTGGTATCAAACTGCATTCATTCTACAGTGTTGACATGAACTCTACAAGGTGTTGATCATACAATCATAAAACGAAGAGATTAGAAGGGCTATCAAGTCTAACTCCCTCCTGCCATGCAGGAATACACAGTCCAAACACTCTCGACAGATGGCCATTCAGCCACTGTTTAAAAACCTCCAAAGAAGGAGACTCCACCACTTTCCGAGGGGGTGTCTTACCATCTGGAAGTTCTTAATGTTGAGGTGGGATCTCTTTCCCTGTAGCTTGGCTCTGTTGCTCTGCATCCTGTTCTCTGGAACTTCAGAAGACAAACTTGCTCCATCCTCAATGTGACACTAGATATTTAAACATGGCTATCATATCATCTCTTAACCTTCTCTTCTCCAGGCTTAACACACTCAGCTCCCTAAGTCTCTCCTCATAAGGCATGGTTTCCAGACCTTCCACCATTTTGGTCGCCCTCCTCTGGACATGCTCCAGCTTGTCCACATTCTTCTTGAATTGTGGTGCTCAGAACTAGTTAAGTATAGACCAGTGGTGGCAAACCGTGGCACGCAGAGCCCTCTCCGTGGGCACAGGTGCTGTTGCTCCAGCACAGAGTTTGCCAGAGTTTGTTACTAGAAAGCCAGAGGGACACGGCAGTTTAAGATAAATAAGTAGGTTTTGGATTGCAGTTTGGGCACTCAATCTCTAAAAGGTTTGCCATCACTGGTATAGACTCAGAAACTAGTTAGGAATAAAGTTCAGCACCTTGGACAACTCCTTTAAGACATGGATTAAAACCTGAGTAAGGTTACCATCCCATTGGCATGAGAACCGCTCACTGCCACTGCTCTGTACTGCATCTCTTGTTTCAAAATGTGATAAGATGCCTCTCCTGGTGATCCTGTTGGTGGGACTGTGAATAGTTACTCCAAAGACCATCCCTTCCAGTAGCAACGCCTGAGGTCCATGAATGGTATATAAAGGACAGAAGAGTTAATTTATTTATTCATTCATTTATTTGCAACATTCCTATCCTACCCTGTATTGTACAATCCCTGGGTGGCATATAATAAACCCAGCCGAGCAATTTAAAATGTGGGACAATGCAGTGTAACACCATAAAGACAAGCTCACATTCTATGATAGATCTTAAACAATGGCATTGTTTAAAAAGTTGACTTTTTCAAAAAATAATAATAAACCATATGTGTCTGTACACAATGGGCCAAATCATTAGGCCCCAAAGGCTTTAATAAAAAGCCATGTTTTAACTTAATGCTGTAAGGAGACCAATGTTGGCACTAGTCGGATCGCCAACAGGAGGACATTTCATAACTGGCGTGTCAAAGCTGAGAAGGTCCTTTCCCATGTTCTCACCCAGTGCATTGCTCCCAATTGTGGGACACAAAGAAAGGCCCCTCCAACAGATCTCTATCCTCAGGCAGGCATATATGGGGAGAGGTGCTCCTTTAAAAACTGAGCCAACAAGCACCAGGTTGCCTCCCCTTGGCTGAAACACCATTAAAAATCTGGCACCTTGACTTGTGTTCCTGATATCATTATTGAAAGGAAACCAAAGCGAAAAACAAAATTGCATTCTCAGAAGGGTAAACTAATGAGCCTTTTCCGTAAAACATAAGCGAAGTAGAGATTTTCCCCTCCTCTGCAACAACCCAGCTGCTTAACATATATTCTCCCTGGATGCCATGTGTCTCACTGGCATCTGATTCTCATGGGGAAAACACATAGAAGATTAGGAATGGAGAGGGCGGCTATGAAAGAACTAGAAAAGATCCTAAAATGCAAAGACATACAACTTAGCACAAAAGTCAGAATCATACAAGCCATTGTATTCCCTATTCCCATGGATGGATGTGAGAGATGGACAGTTAAGAAAGATGATAGGAGGAAAACCAATGCATTTGAGAGAATGTGGTGCTGGAGAAGAGTGCTGAGGATCCCATGGCCGGCCAAAAGGACAAACAAATGGATCCTAGAGCAGATCAAGCCAAAGATATCCCTAGAAGCCAAGACGGCAAGACTTAGACTGTTGTACTTTGGACACATCATGAGAAGGAATCAATGACTGGAAAAGACAATAATGTTAGAAAAGGTGGAGGGAAGCAGAAAGAGAGGAAGGCCACATGCTAGATGGAAGGACTTTATTAAAGAGACCACGAATATGAGTTTGCAGGAGCTGGGCAGAGCAGGAGAGGACAAGGGGTCCTGGAGATGTCTCATCCATAGAGTCGCCATGGGTCGAGACTGACGTAAAGGCAGTTAACAACAACAAAAAATGAGATTTAGGTTGTACTCCTGTATTCGCTTACCTAGGAGTAACTCCTGCATGAACGTATATAGGACTAGACTCTCTAGAAACCGATTACACAATTCTTTGGAGTTGTTTTAATTCTCATTCTCTCTGTATATATGTGTTTTTGGGGACTCCTGGTGCTGTCACTTTTAAAATATATTTCCTGTTTTTATGCTTGGTGTATAATCCCATGGTAGGCTCGCCATAAATCAGAAGAAACAACTTGAAGGCACACAAGATACATACATTTTTATAAACATAAGCTGTTCTCTAAGTCTTCTGACCTGAAAGAAGGATAGTAAATAGAGGTAAGAGGTAAAATAATAAGAGTAATGAAGACGTGGCATTAACCCGGCTCCTGCGCCCCCTCTTCCTCAACCTTTTTCTGCGCATTTGCTCTTGTTTTGGGCTAAGTTGTGGGTGTTGGGTGCCTGGAGGCACTTCTTTGTCTTGGGTAATAAAAGTTCAGCCGAGCAAGGAAAATGCAGAACACCTGTCTCTTCTGTCAAGCCGTAATCTACAGATTATAATGGTTTTTAAATTATGAATTTGTGACAGGCATTTCTCTCTCTCTCATGAACTAAATACATCAGACGTCTTTAAAAAAAAAAAAGCAAAACCAAAAACAAAGAAACACTCAACAAGGAAATCTCTCTCTCTTTCTTTCGCTCTCTCTCTCTCATTCTGTCTCTTTTCAGAGTGAGCCAGGATTCAAAAGCAAACTTAGAAACTCTTGGGACTGCTCTTTCTTTTATACAGTCATATCTCAGTAGACAAAGCCTCTACCAAAGAAGCTCCTTTCTACAATGTCTTCTTGTGCTTGCCCAGCCTGCTCTGCCTCCTTGTTCTTTGTCTAGCTGGAGGGTTTTTTAGGAGCATCAGCATGGGGAAGTTGGAGGAGGACTGGAGAAACACATACTCTGCTGTTGGGTTCCAGCAGAGTGTCTGCCTACAACAGGCAATGGAAACAGCAGCTACCTCCAAAGCCCTTTACTGAGCATTACCAGCTACTATCCCCAGCATGTTTTAAACAATATAGACCTCTAGATTTGGCAACCATAATAATAATAATAATAATAATAATAATAATAATAATAATAATAAGGTGGTGAACAATCATCCTTGGACACATTTTGGAAGATTAATTTTTCATGAAAAGCTTGCCGAAACAGATTGAACTTGTCTTCTGTTTTGTTCTGTAGGATCCTAACCCTATTATTTCCATGTAGAGAGATCTTGTAACACCTTTGAGACTATCTAAAGAGAAATTGGCAGCGTGAGCTTTCCTAAACTTCAGGCTACTTCCTCCGATGCATTCGAATGCATCTGAGGAAGCAGACTGAAGTCTAGGAAAGCTCATGCTGCCAACTTCTTTCAGTTAGTCTCAAAGATGCTACAAGATCTCTCTACATACTATTCTACAGAGTAACACGGCTATATCTGTGAATTCTACCACTATTATTTCCATGTTATTTCTGCATCAGGTACCAAAGTTTTTGTTAAAGAAGTAACACCAAATAACACATCTACTTGGAGGTATAAATCCAAAACACACTGGAGAAATAATCCAGTTTGAGACCACTTGAACTGCCCTGGCTCAATGCTAGGAAATCCTGGGAACTGTAGTTTTGTGAGACAGTTTGCCTCCTCTGTCCGGGACCACAATCAACTACAATTCCCAGGATTCCCTAGCACTGAGCCAGGGCAGTTCAAGAGGTCTCAAGCTGGATTACTGAATGCTCTGATGAACATGGCTAGAGGGTGATGGGAGTTGCAGTCCGACTGACTTTGGGGGAAAGGTGGAGAAAGAAAATTATTGCTATTATTTTTTAAAATCCAAGAATTTCTGTAGGAGCCTTGCTAGCTGGGGAAACTTGGGTGTTGCAGACTTTTAAAAGTAACTTTTTTGGAACTCTTGATCTGGGGTGCCATCCTCACTTCCATTCATTTCTAGGCCCCCTCCGCAAAAAGCGGGATCAGGATGGCAGTAGGGGGCACCCTTGAGCCAACCAGCTGTTCCCTTGCCCACCTAGATCAATCATCCTCTCCTGTCTGTCCCAGCAGGATGATAATTCTTCAGGAGTAAAGATCAGTTCAAATTTATGACCGGGTGTTTCCTAGAACCAAGCCTGAGCAAATTTTGGAACTGCTGGGCAGGAAATAAGCTCCTCATGGGATTTTGTAATGTGCGGTTTCCCATATATGGGAGTGAAAATTAAGTTATTGACCTCCCGGCTGTTTGGGTGAATCTTTGCAAATCCCTTTGTTCTCCTTCCTCCTGGGGCACAGTGAGGAATGCGCTCCATATCAGGGGATGCACAATCCAAATCATGGATGGTTTGCCTTTTGAATTGATTCGAAAGGGTCACTGTCGCTCACTTGCCACTTTAGGTCTATCTCTTTGAACCCGTTCTTGTTAACTCTTTCTCCCCACTAAAGACATAGCGGTGTTATTCTGGAAAATCAATACGCAAAGGGAATCTTGTAGCACTTTTGAGGCTCACTGGAAGAAAGACGCTGGCCGCATAAGCTTTCGGAGACTGGAGCCTAATAAGTCCTCTAACATGCATCTGAGGAAGTAGACTGAAGTCGAGGAAAGCTCATGCTGCCAACTTCTTTCTTTCAGTTAGTCTCAAAGGCGCTACAAGATCCCTTTGCATACTCCTATTTTCTTTCTGCACCTTCAAGTACTTTGATTCGCCACCAATTGCTCCCCAAAACTTCTTTTAATCCTGACTGCATCCTGTCTTGTGTTGCTCTCCTATTTCATAATGTACCCAGTGGTGCCTTCTATGTCAATAGGATGGCAAATCCATTCTGGGTTTTAGTCCAAGCTTTGAAGGTACTATCAAAGCTGCCAAACCTACATGGGTGATGGGGTTCAACCCATTGGATGGATTCTTTAAAAGTCACACTAAAGCAAGAAGTGGATCAACCACCCTACTGACATGGATTCCACCATCTGCTGGGAATGCAGCAACCTCCTTTCAACCTCATATATTTCTCTCCTAGAGTCCATTCACACTACAAAATTATAATGGTATGATTCCACTTTAACTGCCATGGCTCCCTTCCATGAAATCCTGGGATGTATAGTTTGGTGAGGCACTGGAGTGAGAGTACTGAATGCCCCTCCCTAAACTGCCAATCCCAGGATTCCATAGGATGTTGCCAAGGTGGAATCATAGCACTATACAATTGGCCTTCCACCTTTGCAGCTTTGACTTTTGCAGATCTGATTATTTGTGGATTTAATTAATATGTTCTCTCTAGGAATCTCTAGGTCAGTGATTCCCAAACTTGGGGTGTTTTGGACTTCAGCTTCCAGAAGCCCCAGCCAGCTTGGCCAAAAGGCAGGAATTCTGGGAGCTGTAGTCTGAAACATCTGGAGGTCCAAAGTTTGGGAACCACTGCCCTAGGTCCTCCAATGTGACTTTAATGCCCAAATTTTGCTAGAAGTTGCATTGAAGGACCTAGAGTTTCTCTTGGCATTTGTAGAACCTCCAGTACAGTTCTATGGTCAACATCTGGCAGATGTTGACCATAGACTTGTGTTGGAAGACCTCAAGATTCCTAGAGAGGTGTTCTCTCAGGTTAAAAAAAATAGCATTTTTTTATTTGCAGTTTTTCCACTTTCACAGGGGTCATGCTTCCCAAATCCATGGAAAGTGGAGGCTCTACTGTAACTGCATGTGTGAATGGCCTCCCATTCTTTCTCTTTCCCTCTTCTTCTCTCTTTCTCCATCCTGCTCTATGCATGCTTTCTCCATCTTTCCCTCTTCACCTTCCCCATCCATCCTTCAACAGCCTTATTTCTCTACTTAATAAGAAGGCTCCAGACTTCCAGGAGAATTTGGGGTTTTTATCTGGCGAGCCCATAAAATCTTGCCTAAAGATTTCCTTCTTTCTTTTGCAGTGACATTTTTGATGCCATGTTCCCTGTGACACACATTGCGGGAGAGACTGTCATACAACAGGGTAAGCACCACTGATTCATGTATCTGGTGGAAGTACGAAACCCATCATCCCCTGAGAGCCCCTTTTCTCCTCCTCAGTGTGGAAGATGGGAAAGGTATCATTTACAGAGGAGGAACAAGAAACTTAATTTCTGTCTCGATGGAAGATAGTGGCTCTGTAGTCAGTGGGATGGTAAATCTACTCTAGTGAATTTTAGTTTGAACTTTAATGGAGCTGTCCAAGGTGATGAATTCCTCCAAATAGGATAAGAACAGGAACAGCACCATAGGTAGCCCCATTAAATAGTACCAGGGTTTTTCTGATCCGAAATTTCTTCAGATTTTTTCCTTAAGTGAGTTTCTACAGGCTGTATACAATTTGTATACAATATGTGCCTTCAAGTCGGCTGTGGACTTACAGCGACCCCATGAATTTATTAGGGTTTTCTTAGGCAAGGGATTGTCAAAGGTGGTTTTGCCAGTTCCTTCTTCTGAAACATAGCCTACAACACCTGTTATCCATTGGTGGTCTCCCATCCAAGTACTAGTCAGAGCTGACCCTGCTTAGCTTCCAAGATTTGACAGGATCAGATACTTTTAGTGTATTTGTATGTAAAGCATAAGCATTAAAACCCTCTTAACTTTCATGATGTTTCTAGGTATGCATTCATGTGTTGTCTTTTACATTCTTTGGCAAGCCCTAGATGAAGGTTTTAAAATCCAAACAGGCTGAAATGCATTGAGCTTTTTAAATCCAAACAGGCTGAAATGCATTGAGCTTTTTAAATGTATTAAATATCATCCTTTAAAATTGTGAGAAACGTCTTCCTTTCTCATGGGCACCATTAGATGCTCCTCAGTTTTTGCTTTCTCCAGTTGAGTGCCCTTTAGATGGAGTGAACTACAGCTCCCATGGTGGCTATGTCCTGCTGGCTTAGGACCATGGGTACTATAGTCAAGCCCATCTGGAGACTGGAGTATGAGGTTTTTAAAAGTTCTTTACAAGACCATACCATCCAGAATATTGGGAGTATCTCTGGAAATGGCTGAATATTTTTGTCTGATGCAGAATGACTGTATTAAATTTAATATTGTGGACCGCAAAGTTATGGGTATGGATGTGCTTTATGCATGAGTAGGAGGTCACACTTTCTCAGTTTCAGGAGAAGGCAATGGCAAACCTGTTCTGCACAAATCTTGCCAAGAAAGCCCCATGATAGGGTTGCCTTAGGGTTGCCATAAGTTGAGTTGACTTGAAGGCACACAACAACAAACCCATTGCATATAGATTGCTTTGCACAGTGATATATATCAATCCCTGATGCACATTATGCATGCATATGTGTATGGACATTTGGTTGTGTACCTTCACAATTCACTGGTGCGGTGGTGCTGCACAACTGCCCCATAACTCCTATGTGTGTAAAGTTATACTCCTCAGTATACGATCTCAGCCATGTAATGATGTTTGGAAGCATTTTTTCTCCCAGGAAATCCAGCAAAACTAAATGTTGCTTTTATTTGTTCACAGGTGATGAAGGAGACAATTTTTATGTGATTGATCAAGGAGAAGTGGATGTAAGTGGTCATTCACCTCGCGCCAGCATGGAATTGATTGTTTTGCTTCTGGGATCATGGGACCTTCATTGGGATGGTGCTGTTGTGTTCTGTTGGTGCACTGTGCTTGCACAGTTTCAGATTTGCGCAGTAGTGGTGAGGGAGCATGGTGTAGTGGTTTGAGCATTGAATGATGACTCTGAAGACCAGGGTTTGAATCCTGACTTGGCCATGTAAGTCCACTTGGGCAAGTCACACTCTCTCAGCCTTGGAGGATGGCTGTGGCAAACTCCCTCTCAACAAATCTGGTCAAGAAGACCCTATGATAGGTTCACCTTAGGGTTGCCATGAGTCGGAAATGACTTGAAGGTACACAGTAACAATAACAAGGTGGTAGAATTCAATGATATAGCTGTGTTAGTCTGTAGAATGAGTATGTAGAGAGATCTTGTAGTACCTTTGAGACTAACTAAAAGAAAGAAATTGGCAGCAGGAGCTTTCCTAGACTTCAGTCTACTTCCTTAGATGCATTTGGATGCATTCCACCCAGCTATCTGTGTGTAAGATTCTAGCTTAGTCTTCTTTTCCTCCCTTAAAATGACGTAAAGGAATTCAAAGATATAGCCGTGTTAGTCTGTAGGATCAGTATGAAGGGAGCACCTTTGAGACTAACTGAAAGAAAGAAGTTGGCAGCAGGAGCTTTCCTAGACTTCAGCACCTGAGGAAGTAGACTGAAGTCTAGGAAAGCTCCTGCTGCCAACTTCTTTCTTTCAGTTGGTCTCAAAGGTGCTACACAATCTCTCTACATAATGACAAAGTGGTGAGAGAAGGCAGACAAGATCTGCCTGCTTGGAATGGCCTTTTCCTCCAAGATCTTCCTTCCTTTATAGCAGCTCCATTTGTGGCCTTTTTGGTCTTGCTGCTTCTATGTGAGGCAGTATAATTCTGCCAGTGTGGTGTTCAGAGCCACAGTCTCACAATACTCTCCAACACATGGCGCCACCAGGCTTAGATGTATGAACCTTGGTCCTGTGAGTTTCAGTTCTAGGACTTGCCATCCCCAAAAGTAACCTTTCCATACTCTGGAGGCAAATCGAAGTCATTTTCCCAGGCGGTACAGTTGTGTGCCAAGCTTATTTGTCCGTACCAGGTAGGTTAATGGGGTATCATAAGCAAACAAATTACTCGAGGTTTGGAAGCCCCTTTCAACTGCACCTGTAGGCAACATTCTTGCCACCGAAAGCTCAAGATGGAAGGCGATCAAGATGGAATGCGCCTTTGGGGCCGCGTTGAAACCGGAGCAGGCTCTTTTCAGTAATCACCCAGTTTAAGTTTCGTGGAACTCATGTCTTCCCTCTTAGAGAAGGAGTGGGAGCCTGAGGCTGACAGTTTCGCCTCCGAAAATCTCTCTTTGCTTCCCCTCCTCCAGTTGGAAGACTTGAAATGTGGGATAGTAATGCTTGCAAAAGGAAAGCATCGGTGGAACAGTCCTGAGACTTCAAATAAATAGCCTTGCTGTTTGAAATAGGCCTGGGAGACTGAAAGTTTGGGAAATTTGGAAGCACAAATTTGGAAGCTATGGCAAAGTGATATGACTGTTGGATGATGACTCTGGAGACCAGGGTTTGATTCCCGGCTCAGCCATGAACCTTACCGGGTGACCTTGGGCAAGTCACATGCTCTCAGCCCCAAGGGAAGACAACGTCAGATCTCCTTGGAACCAATCTTGCCAAGAAAACCCCATGATAGGTTTGCCTTAGGGTCTCCATAGGTTGGAAATGACTTAAAGATATGCAGCAACAAACAACTCAAGGGGACAGTCCTTTGGATATAACGTCCTGGTTGGGAATTGTACTACTTCTAATAGGGCTGGAGTGTGTCTCTGGAAAAGGATGAAGTTGGGATGCAGAGAGTGCCTTTGCCCCTTCCTCTGCTTTGTGAACATCAGGAGTTTGGGAAGAGCTGCCTAACTTTTTAAGTTTAATTATTAGTTATGTGCCTATCCCTTTTTACTCCAGTTTGCTCAGGGCAGTAGATATGTTCCTCTTCCCCATCTTATCAACCTTGCTGATTTAACAGAGTTAAATGGGAGCAAACTACCTTTGCATTTTGAGCTCTGTTTGCAGCATTGGAAGTAAGCTGAGGACAAAGGGGGGAAGCAGGAAGAGGAACAGGAAATCGGGACTGAAAAAGTGGGATGAAAGAGGATTAATCATGACTGTCTCTGCCAAATTGGGACCTCGGGAGGGTATGAGCTCTTCCACAGATGCCCATCCTGACCACAAGTACAGTTGCCTTCCTCTTTAAAGTAAAACCAGTTAACCTCTTTGTGGGTTCTTTGGGAAAAGGATAAGCTCAGGGCCAAAAGGGTTAGCTAAACCCATCCGACAGACCCTTTCCCACCCTGATCTATTTTGAGAAGCAAGCAGTGTATTTTAAGCTGGCTTGCAGTTATTTTAGTGAAAGCCATTTTTTCTCCAAAGCGCTTGTGTGTGTGTCTAATTGGCATTGTTGGGAACTGAAAAACCTCACACTCCAGAAGTCATTTGCTCCCCAGGAAACCTGTGTGTGACTCATTTTTCCTATCAGAGAAGGTATATTGTGTCTCTGCGGCCACATTGGGAAGCCAAAATGCAAGAGAGAGAGAGAGAGAGAAAGACTTCACAATATCACAAGTGCAGTGTTGTTTATAGATGCGTGGTAGCGCTGGGTTTATTTTTAAAACTAGTGGCACTTTGGCAGCTTGCAGGCTTGTTGTGGGTATCAATTTTGTTCCGTAATGGCGGTGTGCCTGCAAGAATCCAAATTCCGCACGAAGGTTGAGAAAAGTCACATTATGCAAGCTAAGAAAAGTTACACACTATTTTGCTTGTTTTTTGGTTTCCAGTGTTAAGACTAGCCTGTTCTTCAAATCCCTTTTCACACTAAACCCTACAAATTTCTGTATAGGCTTTGATACAATTCCATAGACCTTACCCTCCATTGAAATGAAGCCTAAACATGACTTAAATGTGCTTACTAGACTTCCTTTTAAACTTAATATGATTATTTTTGCAATGCATTTCCTTCTCTCAATGTTCACTTTTTTTCTTTCTTTGCATACACACAAGTGTGGGAGGAGCAGTATCTTTATCTAGGACAAGTTATTTTTTTTTGGCCCTGCAACTTCCAGAATCCTATAGCTAAGGGGATTCTGGGAATTGTAGTCCCCCTGAAAGTAATATTTCTCAGCTGTCTGTCCAGATCTGCCTGTGTGCCTGCTTATCTATCTGTAAATATACTCCTCTTTCCAATTTAGCATAATATTTCATGCATTTGAATAGACTGTCACTTTGAAAGCACTCAACTTTTGACAGCCTGGCATCATCAAAACTGTACTCTTGTGTAGTGGGGCTCCAAGTTGGCATAAAATTCAGTTACTAGTCCAGTTACTTTTTGTATGTGGGATTGCATATGGAATTGTAGGGGACACCTGCCCTTCATCTGAGACAGCAAGGCTTGGGGAAAGTTCCTTCTCGGATTGTAAATCCCAGAATTCCCAGGGTTCCCTCAACTTGGGGATTCTGGGAGTGAGAGCAGCACTCCAGTGCCACAACAAACTACCATTCCCAGAATTCCATAACATTGATCCATGGCAGTTAAAGTGGTGTCAAGCTGGATTATTTCTGCAGTGCGGATGCAGCCTTTGTCTCCTTTCTCTCTCTGTCATCCTCTTTTCCCTTCTGTCCCCCACGTCTCTGAAGCTTTCCAAGGCAGAATGAACTGCCTGGATGTCTATTGCGCATACCTGAATCTGAATTTAAGTGAGACGCTAAAGTAGACTTTTCAAAAATCTCTTTCCGAATTAAGATGAGAGCCATAATTTGACACTCACCTCCCAAAAGGGCTACTTCAGGAGCCCAGAATTGTCCAAATTAGCCATCTTTGGGGGAGCCTACACCCTGTGTTTATCCATGAATCACCCTTTTGGGTGTGTTTGAGCATGAATCGGTGTTCTTCCAAACATCCAAACAGGAGAAAGTTGGCAAGACCAAAGCAGTGACTCATTCAGAGATGCAACAGCTCTATCCCTTCTGTTTTCTGTATTTTCTATTGTTGTTGCTGTTGTTGCATGCAGTCAAGTCATTTCCAACTTATAGCAACCCTCAGATGAGAACCTATCATGGGGTTTTCCTGCCAAGTTTTGTTCAGAGGGGTTTCTGCCGTTGCTTGAGTCTGAGAGAGTGTGACTTGCCTAGGATCACCTAGTAGGTTTACATGGCTGAGCCGGGATTCGAGCCCCGGTCTCCAGAGTCATAGTCCAAGACTCAAACCACTACACCACCCTGGCTCTTGTTTTCTATATTGGAGTGAATTAATGCTCTAGTTGCATCACCAGGGTCTAGTTTTTCCAAATTCATCCCACTTGGATATATGTAGATGAATTGTTGTTGCTGGCTGTTATTCAGAATGATCCCTTGACCATACTCTGTTGGGTCCTAAAGGATCATGGAATGAGATGCGAAGTATACAGTAGTGTAGTTTTTTGTGGGTTTTTTGGGCTTTGTGGCCATGTTCTAGAAGAGTTTCTTTCTGATGTTTCACCAGCATCTATAGCTGACATCTTCAGAGAATGCTGGAATGGAAGAGAGTGAGTATATATACCCACTCTCTTCCATTCCAGCATTCTCTGAAGATGCCAGCCACAGATACTGGCAAAATGTCAGAAAGAAACTCTTCTAGAACATGGCCACACAGCCTGAAAAAACCACAATCAACTATGGATGCTGGCCATGAAAGCCTTCGACTATACAGCAGTGATTTTTCAAACTCTGATTCTCCAGGCGTTTTGCACTTCAGCTCCCAGGAGCCACTGCCATTTCGGCTAATAGTTTGAGATTCTGGGAACTGAATTCCAAAACATTTGGAAGGCCAGAGTTTGGGAAGTGTAGTGGTTTGAGTCTTGGACTATGGCTCTGGAGACCAGGGTCTAAATCCATAGCTAGCCGTATCATTCGTCAGAGCAAGGCGATTCCATCAGATTTTGGATGTCACGAAAGGGCAGCAATTGTTTCTTATTTACTTTCCTATTATTGTGTTTTTACTGCCAGCCAGAGGTGCTTGTGGGATTTCCGGGCACATGTGCCAAAATAGCTCTGCAAGCTTTGGATATTGTGCATCTCATGTCTGGCTGTTTGCTGCTGTGCGTCAGGTGGCAAAATAGATTGGGTCAGCCCTGGGTGGGTGCACGGATGCCATGTGGAGAGAAGCTGAAAATATCCCATTTTCCCTTTGTCTGGAAGGCTCCACTCTGCCATTAACATCCAAGCTGTTTGGGAAGTGTCTGAGAAACATCTAGTTAAATTCACCATCAAACAACTCCGAAGACAAAATATCTGCCCACGAAACAGAAGAACAAGCTGAAAGGTTTTACATTTCCGTAGTCAGGCAGCAGCATCAATACTTAAAGGACCCGGGCAGCATGCCCAGCCATATCTGGTGAAACAGAAATGATGGGTTTCCAGTAAAAATGTCCAAAGTACCTGTTGCAAAGTGTGTATATTTGAAGGGGGTGGGTGGGAAATCCCTCATCCATATTTCCAAATATAAACCATCTTCCTGCTGGTGACTTTAATTTTACAATCCTGACTGTCCCCTTCCACCCCTCCACTTCCCTCCATAAAGAAATCCCGGCAGCCAAGCTTTTAAAATAGATTCTCAGGATAGTTTCCTTTTTTTTTGAAAAAAAGCTTATTATGGTCAATATCCGGTTGAACCTACATAGCTACGTCTGGGCAGTCTCTAGTGTTTTCTTCTCATAAACCACCAGTCCTGTTGATCTGTGCCATGGGCTTTACATACTTCGTAGGAAATCAATCAATCAATCAAACAAAATCGGTGCCCAAATGCTGTATTAAAGGAACACAAAATCCCACACTGACATAGGATCAAGTCTTCTGTTCAGCAGTCTGAAAATCCCTAATTCCCTCAACCCATCCTCATAGATTTTGTTCTCCATACTTCTTATCATCCCGGTTCCCTTCTCTGAATCCATTCCAATTTGTCTATGTTCTTTCCAAAAGGAGGCACCCAGAACCGAACTCAGTATTCCAGATCAGTGCAGAATACAGTGGCACTATCACTTCCTGTGACTTAAGGCTGCATCCGCACTGCAGAAATAATCCAGGTTGGAGCCACTTTAATTGCCAGGGCTCAGTGCTATGGAATCCTGGGATTTGTAGTTTGTTGTGGCACCAGAGGTCTTTTGACAGAGTAGGCTCAAAGTCTCCCATAAATGCAATCCCCAGAATTCCATAGCAGTTAAGGCGGTGTCAAACCGGAGTATTTCTGCAGTGCGGATGCAGCCTTAGAAACTGTGGTTGTATCAACAGAAGCTAAAATATACATGGAGCATGTTCAACGTACAACCAACAATAATTCTAAGATCCTTATATATAGTACAGCAAAGCCAAGTATCCCTCATCCTATACTAGCATTAGGTTTTTGTGGCCTAAAAGTGGAACTTTGCATTTGTCTCTGTTGAATTTCATTCTGTTGGTTTCAGCCCAATTATCTAGTTTATCAAGGTCCTTTGAATTCTGTTCCGATTTTCCAATGTTTTAGTTACCTTTCCCAGTTTTGTATCATGCACAAACTTGATAAGGATTCTCTCTATGCCACCTTCTAAGTCTAAGATAAAAACGTTCCCTACCCTATGCAAGTTTACGCAGAGACACAACTCCCATTGCGTTCATTAGGGCTTGCTACTAGGAGGGCTGCATAGGATTGTAGACTTTGGCTGCATCTGCACTGCAGAAATAATCCACTTTGACACCACTTCAACTGCCATGGCTCAATGCTATGGAATTCTAAGCAAAAAATACCTGGTGTGAATTTTGTGCAGGATAAGTCCCAAACTACGAATAGTCTTCAAAAACCAGTTTTCAAAGACTTCCTCGCAGCAGGAGGAGAATTGGTAAAATTACTTGTTGCTTCCTTGGAGAAGAAAATTCACAAAGAGTGACATCTTTTTGGGGAGGCCTTTGCACCGCTTCACTTGTAAAGTGCACAACATTGTTCTTCTTCTGCTCCTCACCCAGAGCTTGTAAAGTTACTTTTAAAGAGTAATTTGACATAGCTGTAATTCCATCATTCTCCAAAAATAGTTAGTTGGTGTTATGAAAGTTTCCCATTTCTCCAAAGTAACTAGAAACCTGGGCACTAAAGAAAAAAATTCATGCAGGATTCTTATTGGGGGGGAACCCTCATTTTCCGTACCAATAACTACAACCCTGGGTTCATATATTTGTTGTTGTTGTGTGCCTTCAAGTTGTTTCTGACTTAGGGCGACCCAAAGGTGAACCTATCATGGGGTTTTCTTGGCAAGATTTGTTCATAGGAAATTTGTCATTGCCCAGAGGCTGAGAGAGTGTGACTTGCCCAAGGTCACCCAGTGGATTTACATGGCTGAACTGGGAATCGAACCTTGGTCTCAAGAGACACGGTCCAACGCTCAAACCATTATGCCATGAGATACTATCTATCCCCTATAAAGCCATGTAGGGGTTTATAGTTCATAACCAGTACAATGAATTGTGTCCAGAAAAGCTGTTCTAACAAGGGAATTAGATTTTTCCCTGCAATGATATTTATTTTTATTATTATTATTATTATTATTATTATTATTTTGTTATCATTATTCGTATTTCTGTATCGCCTCCCAGCCCACAAGAGCTCTCATGGTGATGAACAAATAAAAACCAATTCAGCAAAGATACAAGCATTTTAAAAACACATTCACGTGCTCTTTGAAAATTCCCGAAAGTCTCAAAAGGATAAGCGAACAGCGGGTGGATCTTTTTGTCCGGTTTTTCCTAACAGTCAAGTTTACAAGACATTGAGGCACAAGTCATGGTTAAGTTGAAAATCATTCCAAACCTACTACAGGAGGAGGGGAAAAGGAAAAGAAAAGATGAAGTAAGCTCACCTGGAGAGCATACAAGTCCGCCGCAAGTCAGGCAGTCGCTCGTCTCCAAAAGGAATGGAAAACAATAAGAGGCCCAGAAATGCTTTTGATCTCCAGAAAAGTTGGAAGGCTTTGGCAGCATCTTCCCTTTTTCATATTTGGAGATCTGCAGCTCCGCATTCCTTCGCGACGACATGAAAGCAAGGAAAGCAAGGGCTCTTTCGCTCCTGTGCAGACTGGGCTCGGCTGCTGAAGTAACCGAAAAGGAATGCTTGGGTTTTGTACCCCATTTTATAGGGCACCATTTATGGAAACCGAAGCCGTACAAACAGAGTTATCAGATCAATGTTTGCGTGCCTGTGGGTATAGTCTGGGAAAGTTGCTTTTTTTAGACTATAGTTCCCAGAGATCTTGCCGCACCTTAGAAAGAAGTTGGGAGCATGAGCTTTCGTAGACCTCAGTCTACTTCCTCAGATGCATGAAAGCTCCTGCTGCCAGTTAGTCTTTCAGTTAGTCTCAAAGGTGCGGCAAGATCTCTTTGCATACTGCCTTTCCAGACTAACACAGACGTATCTTTGAATTCTACAATTCCCAGAGTCACCCAAACCAGTGCTGGTTGGAGAAATCTGGAAGCTGTAGCCCCAACATAATTTTTTCTCAGATGCAGCACTTTTAAGAGAGAGAGCCATATTAGGCAGCTTTGGTATCGAGAGAAGGAAGGGGCTTTGTGTCAACCCACTGGAAACCACTGGGTGGCCTTAGGCAAGTCACACTCTCTCAGCCTTGGAAGATGGCAAAGGCAAAGCCCCTCTGAACAAATCTTGTCAAGAAAACGCAGCAATAGGGTCACAAGAAATGACTTGAGGACACATAACAACCACAAAACAAAGTTTGTGTACTTCTCAAAATGTTGTTGGAGCGCAACTCCCAGCATTCCTCACCATGGGCTATGCTGGCCAGGGCTAAGGGGAGTTGTAGTTGTTGTCATTATATTTATATTTATTTCTATCCTGCTCTCCTCCAAAGTTGGGATTCAAATGGGTTCAATGGCATCAGATGTCTATACAATCCCCTCTCCTGCTGAAATGAATAACTTTTCCAAATTATTTTTAAGGAGGTAAATGACATTTTCAGACAGCATTAACAGATAGCAGTTTCCCAAGTTTTATGCCATTCTTTTGGCCTGTGTGGTGTAGTGTTGTGATTGTTGGACTATGACTCTGGAGATCAGGGTTCGATTCCCCGCTCAAGCATAAAAACCCATTGGGTGACCCTGGGCAAGTTGTACTCTCTCAGCTTCAGAGGATAGCAATGACAAACCCTCTCTGAACAAACCTTTCCAAGAAACCCCTGTGATAAGTTTGCTGCAGGGTCGCCATAAGTCGGAAACGACTTGAAGGCAAACAACACACACATCAGTCCTAAGGGTTTGTTACTCTCTCTTTGCAAAGTTAATGAAAAAGCAATGAGCAAAGGAATCCGTAATTTTTAAAAACACTGCAGCGAGCAACAGTAGTGAATCACTTTCTGAGCACTAGAATGAGTGGCAGGAATGGATTACCGTACTTTTCAAAAGTTACATTCATGCCCTCCAAGTGTCCTGATTTAGCTGGGACAGTCTCAACTAACCCTCTGTTATCCTACCTTTTCGGTTTCTTTAAAAATGTCCCAGTTTCTCTTTCCTCCTCCTCCTTTCCCCCTTCATCCTCAGCCTACTTCAATTCCTGCAAACCGAGTTCAAAGTGCAAAAGTAGTTTGCACTCAATTCGCAGGTGGGAGAGGAGAGGTGTTCGTGTGTGGATGATGGGTGTTGCAGTGATGCTCTTTGACACCCAGCAGAATCTCCAGGACAAGCTGGCTGCTGTGATCCACAGCCACTTTGTATCTCTTACCATCAACTGGCTCAGCTTCTCTTCTTTAGGATCCTGTCTTCCTCAGTCAAGAAGACACATTGTAAAATCCAATAGTATAGTTCAGGGGTAGGCAACTTTTCCCCTTTAAGGGCCGAAGGACTTCAGCTCCCAGAAGCCTCAGCCATGTTGGCCAATAGTCCCATGTTGGCCAATAGCTCCTAGGATTCTGGGAGCTGAAGTCCCTCGGCCCTTAAAGGGGAAAGGTTGCCTACCCCTGGTATAGTTTATTAATGCATATAAAAGAAAAATAAGATAGCTAAGTAAAATCCATTGTGATGAACTTGTCCAGTTCAGCCACGAAAGATTACATCTTTAACAAGAGGATGGGGCATTTCCCCCTGTTCCCGGAGGCTCAGGCAAAAGCAAACTGCTGCAGCCTCTCCTAACTTGTGTATTAATCCTCAATAATGACTTTTGCCCACTTGATGTTGGATTTTGGATCTTGGATCTTGGATCTTGGATGTTGCTTGGCCATATAGGTCCTGGTTATCATCTATGAAATGTTAGAGGATATGGACATTCCAAGAGCTATTCCTATGTCGGGAGGGAAGGAATCAAGATTTTATTCTCCGAATATTCTCTACTATTGACTTATGGCCCCTCATTCAACCTGCATTTCTACCCCGGGGGACAAACTTGGATTATTATGTCATTCAAACTGGGGTGTGTTTTGTATGTGTCGGGAAATATCCTGTAGGATTTTAAAAGCTTTTTTTTGTTTCGATCTTTGAAAAATGATCCCTTAGGCCCTTAAAAAAAATAACATAAAATAAAATCCCCGCTCCACATTCTTGCTCAGGAAACCAGAGGGCTAAGAGAGGCTGGGACTTTAAATAGACCTTGTCCAAATGGACTGTTTTTTTCTTTTCCTTTCTTCTCTCCTTTTTCTTTTAAAAGGCCGGCTTGCAAGTAAACTTAGCACGGCTAAACTTTCCGACAGAGGATCAGGATGACAGGGACAATGTATCATCCATGTACTTTGTCATCATCGGGACAACAAAATTTACTGTCAAGTCTGGCCAAACATTGAGGTTTTAAACTCTGAGTACAGTGGCTTCCCACTCGAAGCATGTGGGTCATTTGTATAAAGTCCCCCGTTCCTTTTTGCTTTTATGTGCCCGATACTTGAAAATGGCATTTTTATTGAGGAAGGAAATGCGAGTTCTTAAGTTCACATTGCTACAGAAATACACCATGACCAGATGGCAGCATATTGTACTCTTTGTTGGCCATTGGAGAAGGGAATACAAATTCTCCTAAGGCAGACTTTCCATCCTGCAGATGTGTAGGACTACACTTCCTATCATCCCCAGACAGATCATAGAAGAAACACATTGAGGAAGAAGAAACATGTTGCCAAAATAAAGAGAGAGAGGGAGGGAAAATGAGAGGACTTAAATGTGCCTAAAATTTGTATAAACGGATGGACGTGTATAGATACTACTTTGGAGAATGTTACTATACTTTAAACAGAAAGACACAGTATATCTGCATAATATGTTGTCAACTTTAAACAGAAAGATATATTATATTTGCACAATATGTTGTTAACTTTAAACAGAAAGATACAATATATCTGCACAATATGTTGTTAACTTTAAACAGAAAGATATAGTATATCTGCACAATATGTTGTTAGCTGCCTTGAGTCTCGTTGTTGAGAGAAAGGTGGGATATAAATTAATGATGATCATGATGATGATGATCATCATTATCATCTGTGTATATATTGAATATATCTACTTAAGACTGTGACCAGGTGACCGGTTTGCTCAGGCAATTGTCTGAGCACTACCTTTTGATGAATGAATTCAAGTATTTCCAGCTCCTCGCAGTTTTTAGGGTTCTCTGTCTTTAAATAGGATTTGAACTCGACAGGTGATTGTTGTTATAAGTCTACTTTGATTTATAGTGGCTTTATGCATGAGAAACCTCCAAAAAACCCCAACTCAGGACTGTGCAAACTCAGGACTTTGACATCCTTGACTGAGCCAATCCACTTGTAATGTGGTCTTTCTCTTTTCCTGCTGTCTTCTATTTACCAAGCATTATTGTCTTCCAGTGAGTCCCATTGTGTCATGATATGTCCAAAGTATGGCAGCCTCAGTTTAGACGTTTTGGCTTCTGGGGAGAGTTCCAGCATGCTTTCCTCTTGGACTCATTCATTAATCTTTTTAGCAGTCCATGGTATCTGTAAAACCACATTTCTTGAAATAGAGGATTGTCCGCTGTAAAGTAGGACACAAGCCCTCCTTATTTTCAGTGTTACTCAAATGTTGTCTCTTATGTTGAAGGCCAGCTTTGCTTTCCGATCAATTACCAATTCTAACTTTAGGGTTTTTGTGGGTTTTTCAGAGAAGATGCCAGCCACAGATGCAGGTGAAACATCAGGAATACATTCTTCTAGAACACAGCCTCACAGCCCGAAAACCCCCCAAAAACCTATGGATGCCGCCCGTGAAAGCCTTCGACTTCACACTTCTAACTTTGTTTCTCTTCCTCAGCAGTACTAGTGTTTTGATGTTGTCCATGTCATTGGGACAGTGAATCCATTCCTAAAAAATTAGTTCAAGCTATCCAAGGGGCAGAATCTATTTTACTGATAGAAGCCTTGGAGAACTCTGAAAAATTCGAGTACAACCTGGAGAGGATTCACAGCCCCACTGATGCAGAAGCGACCAACAACCGATGCTCAGTAGTCAGCCCTATTCTTGATATTGAGGCAGAAAATCCAAAAAGTGATTCTCTTCCACAGACAGAGGGAGATTAAAATAAAATAAAATAAACAAGAAGTAATTTTCTGTATGTTAACTGTACTTAGATTTTGCCTCCTGAGATGGCTACCTTACTCAAGCTCTTGGTGGATCCAGCTCATTCTCTTGACCAAACATCGTTTGCAGTCACCACCCAAGGTGCCTAATCTCTTCTGCTTTTCAGTAAGGCTGGCACCATCGCACACCCTCCAACCATCCTGGTTTAGTGGGGACAGTCCTGGTTAATCCTCACCTGTCCCACTTTCTCAGCTGCTTTTAAAATGTCCTGGTTTTTCTTTCCTTCTCCCACTGTGCCCCATTGTTCTCATCTCTAGTTGCTGCAAAGTGAGTTCAAACCTCAAAAGTACTTGGTATTCAATTGACTCAGCAGGAGGGAGAGGTGAATAGGGGGCAGAATTTTGCCCTCCTACAGTCATCCCTCCCCATTTGTGGACTTCGAGTCTGTGGTCTCAGTTCTTTGTGGACCAGCAAGTGGGGAGGGATAAAATGGCGTGCGGAGGAGCATGTGGCCATTCAAGCCAATGAGGCTTGAATATTTGCATTTTTTGTTTTTGTTTTTGCAGGGGGTGGCAGAATGGATCCTCCATGAAAATGGAGGGGCTACTGTATATAAATTTCAGGGTTTCTCAGCTTAAAATAATTTTGTGTGTTCTTCTGTATTAATAACATTAATCTCTTGTTGCCTGGTGTCTCCCTTATGAGGTTGCTTGGCCACACATGTCTCAGTTTTCATCTGTCCAGTGATGGAGGGTATGCAGTCTTTGACCCAATGACCAATAACAGAGCTGGCTCAGCTCCTTGACCATTCACCCTTTGATGGCCATCTGAACATTGGCACAGAAAGGGATAAAACTCTAATGAAGTTTATAGGTTGCTGGTAGGACTGAGAATATCCTTTATGTAAGATGTTTTGTGCTGTCTCACTTTCTCTTTGGTTTTCCAATGATGGTGTTTTCCTAGCGTCCACCCTGCACCTATCTCCCTGCCTCTTTTCAAATCTTAATGAAAGGACCTCCAGAAGTGACAGTTCTGTCCCTGGGTTCGATGTGTGCTCCCAGTTCTACAAAAGCAAAGGAGGATCACTTTGGATGCCAGCAAACTGCAGGGAGCTTTAAACTCAGAAAGAGTAAATACAGTCATTGTTCTAAAGCAAGGGGACTTGAAATTCTGTCCGCAATGCAGGTTGTTTCCCCACTTTCCTTGTTTCTTTTTTTGTTGGCGACTCTGTAAGGAAATGGCTCAGCTATTGTTTTTGGCCTGTTGACTTCCAGAGACTGTAAGCACGAGAAATGAAAGCTACTTGATGTCACGTGTTACTTTGGTGGACACCAACCCGCTCCCCCTCTGGCAAGTTTCCCCAAAGCTAAATAGGTTTTCTCTGTTTCTATTTAACTGACAGGTATATGTGAATGGAGAATGGGTGACCAGCATCGGAGAAGGTGGCAGCTTCGGTGAACTTGCGCTCATCTATGGGACGCCAAGAGCTGCGACTGTCAAAGCCAAGACCGATCTCAAACTCTGGGGCATTGACCGGGATAGCTATCGGCGCATTTTAATGGTGGGTTCAAAACCTAATGATCTGCTGAAGTTATGGCTGCTATTTGACTGGGTCCTTTAATGATGCCAGAAACCCTCATGGCACTTCTGTTTCTTAAGTGAGATTTTCAAGCTTTTAAATTTAGGCCTCCTTTTCTTAGGGCCTGCTGCATTTTGGAAATGAATAGCAATACGTGGATTTGTATGTGCATTGGGGAGAGGAAGGCACTGTCAATAGAATGCTGTTTCCACGAGGCAAGCATCCAGCCCAGAAATTCATGCCCAGAAATGCAGCGAAATAGGCAAACGCCCAGGACATTGCGAACATAACGGATGGCCAGACTCAAATCTCGATCTGTATAGTATGAAAAGGCAGGATGTTGTGAGAAGCTGGAACCTGAAAAGCCGCAGCAGGTTCTTGTTGTGTGTCTTCAAGTCATTTGTGACTTATGGCGACCCTAAGGCAAACCTATCTTGGAGTTTTCTTGGCAGAATTTGTCCAGAGAGGGTTTGCCCTCTGAGACTGAGTATGACTTGCCCAAGTCTGTCTTTCTTAACAGGGCATTCCAGAGTCTGGGAGTAACTACCAAGAAGACCCTCTTTTTATGCCCTCCAAATGTGCCTTCAAGGGTAGTGGGACTGAGAGATGACCCCGGCCAGAAATCTTAAAACCAGAACAGGCTTGTATGGGAGGATACAATCCATCCTCACTGTATTATTTCTATGGGTTTGTGCAGAAAAAAAAATATTCTGGTGAATTATGCTGTTATTTCTTTATGGGCAAATTGTCCCTCCCAAACTAGATCTCCGTCTGTGGTTTTCCACATTGCCTTCCTCCAGTCCAAATCTTTTTTTCCTCCCTGAGTTGGTTCTTCCGTTCTACTCCCTTTGTCATTGACTTGTTGGGAAATATAGCTTGCCGTTAATCAGAAAGACCAGATGGAGCATGTTGCGTAATGCCTGATTTTGTCAGCTCTAACTTCTTTGAAGTGGCCACATTGGTCATCCAACTAATAAATCCAGGAACCCTTTATCCATGGCCTGGACCTCCTTGTGGGTCTGTCTGGAGGTAAAGCAGAATTAGCTGTGAGGATTCCCACATAAAGCCTTGCAGGCACTGAGTGAATTTCCTTGTTGGGACACTGGCTTGTGACTAATCCAAGATAGTCAGCCTTTTCCACAAACTACCTAGGTAGTGAAGTCGTAGGCTTTTCATGGCCAGCATCCATAGCTTTTTGTGGGTTTTTCAGGCTGTGTGGCTATGTTCTAGAAGAGTTTCTTTCTGGCATTTCACCAGCATCTGTGGCTGGCACAGATGCTGGCGAAATGTCAGAAAGAAACTCTTCTAGAACATGGCCACACGGCCCGAAAAACCCACAAAAAACTACCTAGGTAGTACTCTCATCCAGAAGATGTCAAATCTATTAAAATATTGACTCTGCTGAAATCTGGGGGTGGCATGGGGAATAGGGATTTGGCTTTCTCCAGATGCAGCAAAGAGAAAATAAATTTTAATTTTCAAGGAAATCGCCACATTTGGCCATTGCAGGAAATACAGATTGAGTCTCTCTTATCTGGAATTCTGAAATCCAAAATACTAAAAAACCCAAACCTTTTTCATGGCTGGTTGAGATAGTGACACTTTTGGTTTCAGGTAGTTCAGTGTACACCAACTTTATTCCATGCACAGAATTATTAAAAATATTGTATAAAATGACCTTCAGGATATGTGTATAAGGTGCATATGTATCAAATGAAATTTGTGTTTACACTTGGGTCCCATCTCGGAGAGATCTCATTATGTAGCTATCTGCAAATACAAGTATTCCAAAATCTTCCCAAATTCCCAAATCCAAAACACTTGTGGTCCCAAAGCCCTTATCATTTTCACAAACATGATTCTAAATTCTTGGATTTGCTAATAAAACTTCGGGAGCTTCATTGGGCTCTGAGAATGTTGAAAAATCTGTCCAGCTTGGTGATCCCTTGGAGAACAAAAATGTGAAACTTCAAAGTAGGTGTTGGAGTTGTGTGGTGCTCCAGATATTGGGCAAACCTCCTCTGAACAAACCTTACCAAGAAAACCCCATGATAGGGTCACTTTAGGGTCACCATAAGTCGGAAATGACTTGAATGCACACAACAATTACAACAACACCACCAGATATTGTTGGAACTGCAGCTCCCAACATTCTTCACCATTGGCTATGCTGGCTAGAGGCTGCTGGGAGTTGACGTCCAACAACCTCTGGAGGACTAGACAATTCACACTCCTGTCTTACAGTGAGCCTAGTGGAATAACCTGTGGCCCCTTCAGTTTTTGCTGGACTGCAGCACCCATCAGTCAAGTTCATCAACATCTGGAGGACCACAGGTTGCTCATTCTTTGCCTAGTGAGAATGCTACAGTCTTCTGATGTGTTTTGATCTCATGATCAGGACACTGTTTCAGTGATTTTCTTTTCTCTCTGTGTGCCAGGCTTTACTAAAAATGCACATTCTAAGCATAATTCAATATCAAGCTTACATAGGGATTAACTAGAACTCCATCCTGTGTACCTGCCAGGACTGGACTTTTTATATGTAACTCAAGCCTGGGTCTGCCATTTCTCTTGATCTTGGTTGGTCCGACTTCTTAAATCCTAGTTGAGTGTTCTGGGAAGCAGCTAGTCAATAACTGGTAGCTCTGATATATTGTTTGGGGAGTTGAGGAGAAGGCAGAAGTGGGCAGAAGAAAAGAAAAGAAAGCAAAAGAGTCAGAGGCAGAAGAGAAGGAGGTGAGCCAGGAAGAGAGCAGATTGAAGAAGAAAGGAGAGGCAAGAAACCACAGAAGGTGGATCTGTAAGGAGTAGGCGGTTGGGTTTGTGCTTCTGAAGTTGATAGATTCACCACATGTTCTCATGGAGCTAGCAAATGCAGCTGGATAGGTCTTTTGAGATTCCTTTTCCTAACTATGATGCCCTTTGTTTGTTCTTTCTCCTTGGAGTATTGAACTGGATGGCTCAAGGCATTAGTGTAAGAGGTCACCATGATGTAGTAGACTCAGTGTTGGACTAGGACTCCAGGGTTCGAATCTCTGCTCAGCCATGGACATTCACTGGGTGAATTTGTGCAAGTCACACTCTTTCATATGGCCATAAGTTTTAGCCATCTTGGTCAATGAGCTGTGATTCTGGGAGCTGGAGTCCAAAAACCCTGGAAGAACAGAGTTTGGGTATCAGTGCATTTAACCCATCTCTTCTTCTTCTTCTTTTTTGTCACAACTTTACTGGTTTAACTAGAATGGCCCCTTTTTTTAGTTCACCAAAGAAGAAGCTAAATTATACATCAATTTGCAGCTACAGGTGCTTATACCTCCCTCTTGAATATTGATAATGTTGCCTGTGCAAGGATATTTATACAAGGATCATAGCGCTTCCTTCTTTTGCCAAGTATTTGGAAACTCTCAGTCTTCTTGCGAGATTGTTTTAATACAGCGATTTTGTGAATTTACAGCTTTAGGTTTTTTGTTCAAAGTTCTTTTGCATAGTTTTTAACACAGTCGCGAATGCTAAAGAGGAACATAAGTTATCAAATATTGGAAACGAATAAAGGCCTTCATCAGGAGGGCCAGAAGAAGTCTGATTTTGATTAGTGGAAACAGTGGGGAGACACTGACCCTGAGTGGTGTTGTCTCCAAGCATCTGCACGTTGCCTCAGTGAACATAAATCAAACTGTACATTTGAGATGGATGGAAAGAGCATGCAGTGAGTCAGAGAAGAAGGCCCCACAGGGCATTGAATCCAACACCCTGCTCAGTGCAGGAGCTTATGGTAAAGCGTCTGAAGCAGTTAGCTGTCCAGCCTCTTTCTGAAGATGTCCAGAGAAGGAGACCCCACTGCTTCTCTAGGCAATTGGTTCTATTGCTGAACCACTCTTGTTGTTGAGATGCTTTTCCCCAGTGTTCAATCAAAATCTACCTTCCTGTAACTTCAGACCTTTAGACCTGGTCCTACCCTCTGGGGCAGCAGAAAACAAGCCTACCCTCGCCTTTCTGTGACAACACAATCATGTCACCCTTCCATCTTTTCTTCACCAGGAAGAACAGTACAGCTCCTTCAACCTTTCCTTATATGTTTGGTTTTCCATACCTCTTAACATCTGGCTTAAAGATAAAGGTAAAAGTAGTCCCTTGACATGAATGTCTAATCGTAACTGACTAAGTCGGTGCATCTTCGTTACTAAGCCGAAGAGCCAGTGTTGTCCAAAGATGACTCCAGTGGTCAGATGGCCATCATGACTGCACTAAACACTGTTACCTTCCCACCAAAGTGGTACCTATCTATCTACTTGCATTTGCATGCTTTTGAACTGCTAGGTTGACAGAAGCTGGGACTAGTGATGAGAACCCACCCCATCATGCAGCACTTAGGCCTCGAACTGCCAACCTTCCAATCTTCCAATTGTCAGAATTGGCGTCTTAAACCACTAAGCCACCACATCCCATCTGGCTTACTCTTCTCTAAACCTACTCTAACCTGTCTATATCCTTCCTAAAATGAGGCACTAAGAACTGAACACAATACTCCTGATGAAGCCAGATCATTGCAGAATATAATGACACTGTTATTAGCCATTACTTAGAAACTATGGTTACATTAACGCAGGCTAAAATATCATTTCCCCTTCCATTTTACTATGCCATTGTATTAAATGGGACTTGAACATCCACAGATTTTGGTATCCACAAGAGGTTCTGAAACCAAAACCCAGTAGATATCAATGACCCAATGTATACATCACTATAAAAGATAATAGTGCTTGGTAGAGAGAGGAAAAGGCAAACCCCTCTCTGAACAGATCTTACCTAGAAAACTCTGTGGTAGGTTCACCTTAGGGTTTCCGTAAGTCAGAAACAACTTGAAAGCACACAACAGCTAAGGTTAAAGGCAGTAGGAAGACTGGATTATGGTTGGATAGACTCAGTGAAGGAAACCACCCCAGCCCTGAGTTTGCAAGACCTGAACACTTGGGGATCTTTCATTCATAGGGTTTCCATAAGTCAAAGTAATCTTGACCACAGTTAACAGTAACAAACCCCAAATGGGATAAAGCATATGAAGACTTCCTTTCCACCCACCCTTCCTCCACTACCCATTATTTGGATTCCTTAGAGATGGACTTATTCTGTCACTCTTGATAGTATGCCTGTCTGGCAACCCTGGTTCTTGCTTGACACCATATGGACAGTGTGACAGCAGTCTCCTTATGATAGTACATTTGCACAGCTTCAGAAGTTTATTTATTTCTTTATTTTGGACTACGGCTTCCACAATCCCACAGCTAACTTGTCCATTCTGGTTGGAGGAGTCTGGATGTTGTAGTCCAAACAGTGAGTCTCCCAAGTTCAGGGCATTTGCTAGAGCTGTGCCTAGTCTATTCTTAACATCCTCAGAAAATAATCCACTTTTGAGGCTAAACAATATTTGAGATTTTCTCTTTTTTCATCCCATTTGATCCCTTCTGCTGATGGGGGCCTCTTACACGCTTGTTATTTTTCCTTCTCTTTGGCATTCTAGCCTCCTAAAATCTTCAGAAGATTTTTCTCCCGCATCAGCTTCTTTGTTTGTCCAAAACTTTCTTGATTCCTGTCCGGCTTGGAGACGGCTGAGGAATGAACCCAAAGCTGTGCGGCTTTAAATGTTTATCCTGCCCTATAAATCACTGCTGAATATTTTAGCAATACCCCTGAACTCTTTGTTGGGATCTTTCTGGCCTATGAGATGTCCAAATGGGATTCCAGGCAGCAGGTGCAGTAACATCAGAGCCACAAAGACTGAGACTGTCATCTTCCTGGCCTGTTGTGTGATGGTGTGTTTGTGAAGACTAATCGAAACGACATCAGCTTTAATTTTCCTGATGCTATATCATGTTCCAAACTCTGAACTTACTCTCTGGCTGTAAATCCTTTTTGGCATTCCTTTTTTCTACTGAATGTGTGTGCTTCAGACAAAAACACATGCATACACTAACTTAGCAGAAATCCAGCTTTCTAGAATTTCTCTTATTGGCATCTGATTTTAAAATATTTCAGTGCTGAAGTTCCTGAGTTGTTTTCAGGGCCATCTCCATCCTCCCCCCTGCAAATGTTTTGAGGGTATTGTTTATCCAATAACAGATTAATCAATCTATTAAATTTACACAAGGCTGCCTAGTATTAGGACTGAATCAATATGGTGATGAAGGATATTTTCTGCAACCACAAAGAACTATATGGTGTGGCCCTTTCAGGATTGTATCATTCAGAGTACTTCCCTACGGATGTGTGAGAATGACAGATTAAGAGCTCCTGAATCAAGGAGGACCACTCTGATCATGGAAGACTATCAAGTTGATGAGAAAGGGTCTTGCCTATCTTTCATCATGAACATAATACCATTATCTCTGTCTCTTCCAAGGAGCATAGGGCCAGCATACATGGACCTAAATACTGTTGTTAGTCTTGACTACAGTAGACCTATTGAATCAAAATGATTTACCTGTGTTGGCTCACCATTCAACAATTGATTGAATGGGTCTACACCAGCTGGAGCCTGTCATGGTCTCTCTCTCTCTCTCTCTGCCCTACAACCAGTCGCATGATAAATCTGTTCTGTAGTTGAATCTGAACTGTAAAAGAGCTATCGGTGATGTTGAAATTGATCCCTAAACAGGTCCAGCACCTTGGATAGTCCTCCTTTGATCAGCCCTGCTTTGGTCAGACCTCACCTGGAATACCATGTCCAGTTCCGGGCACCACAATTCAAGAAGAATGTGGACAGGCTGGAACATGTCCAGAGGAGGACAAACAAAATGGTGAAAGGTTTGGAAACCATGTCCTGTGAAGAATGGCTTGGGGAGCTGGATATGTTTAGCATGGAGAAGAGAAGGTCAAGAGGTGACATGACAGCTATGCTTAAATATTTGAGGGAACGTCATATTGAGAATGGAGCAAACTTGTTTTCTGCTGCTCCAGAGATTAGGACACAGAGCAATGGATTCAAACTACAGGAAAAGAGATTCCACCTAAACATTAGGAGGAACTTCTTGACAGTAAGAGCTGTTCAACAGTGGAACACACTTTCTCAGAATGCAGTGGAGTCTTCTTCTTTGGAGATTTTTAAACAGAGGCTGGATGGCCATCAGTTGGGATTACTTGGATTGTGTCTTCCTGTGCGGCACGGGGTTGGACTGGATGGCCCTTGGGTCTCTTCCAGCTCTAAGATTCTGTCTCCTCCAGTTTGCACTTAAACCCAGAGCAAATTCAGCACACCAGTGACATGACAGCCACCAGCTGCCCCTGTTAGCAATGATGTGAGGTAGGTTTGACTAAATGAAAGAGCAGTCCAAGATCATTCCATCAGTTTCATGATCAGTGGGGATCGGACACATTTTTATCTAGTGCACCACCTGGCATGTCCAGTCACTCTGAGCAGGAAGTTCTTGATGTGAGAGCATCAGATAAAAAATCACCACATACAGCCTTCCCTCTGGAAAGAATGGTGCAGTCTGCGAAGGACTGTGCTGCTTTCTTTTTCTGAGTCATTTTAGCTCAGAGGCAGTCATTCTTAGCAGCATTCTGAAAATAAATTTTCTGCACTTATTTCCTTCCTCTGAGCTGAGCTCAGAATTGCTGCCGCTTGTGACTCATATTACACTTTCAGTTTAAAGCTGGAGAATCTCGGTGACTTGTATGACCATTTTATTGCTGGCAAACTGAGGCTGAAAAAGCTGGTGAAATCTTAGCCCATAATGTCATAGTGAATCCATATCAGAGGAATCTGTCTACTGGTTCTTGATTGGTTGTACCATACTGAGAACCCAAGATATATATATATATATCCTTACTCAATTCCTCCCCCATTTTTTTTATTCTTTTCCCTTCCTTCTGAAGTGAATTCCTCCTTTCCCAACTCCAGGTTAGTTTCTCTTAACCATTCAAGGTTTGCATATCCTTTCAACTGTCCTGACTTGGCAATCACAGTCCTGATTAAGCCCCTGCCATCCCGCATTTTCAGCTGCTATTAAAATGTCCCAGTTTTTCTCTCTTCCTCCCACTTTCCTCCCTTTTGCTCAGCTTACCTCAATTACTGCAAACTTGAGTTCAAAATGCAAAAGTAGGTTGCACTCAGTTAAATCAGCAGAGAGAAAAGGAAAGGAGGGGTGTACTCTTCCCAGTAGATTCGGGCAAAAGCAAGCTTCTTCTAGCTTGTGTTTTCTTCTGCATTCATAATTTTGGTATTTTGATCACACTCTGATGTTGCTTGGCCATATGTGTCCCAATTTTCATCTATGAAATATTGGAGGGTATGAGCTGTGGTTGTGTAGCCCTGCCTCATTCCTCGATTATTGCGTCTTAAAATTTTTCTGTACCCACAGTAATTTCAAAAACTGGCACTGATCGCTCACCTATCTCACCTCCCAGCAGCTGCCCAAGTTCACTACCGTAAGGCAGGCACCTGCCTGGTTTTCCATAGCCCCCAGTTTATGCTGCACCAGTTTGCCATTTACACCCTGGACGTAGTGGGAGGAAAGAGATAAAAATGCAGTATCCAGTTTTCTATTCACTGTCCCACTTGGAGCTGTCAGGTTTGGGCCAGGCTTTGTTGTTCCAACTTCTCGCATTTCTAGGGCTCCAGGCATCCTCCATCCAAGAGAAGGAGCCAGGTTCCTCCAAAGGGGAGGTCAGAGAAGGGTCACAGAAGGCCAGGGCACATCAGAGCAAACACAGAGGAAAGAAAGAGAGAAAGAAAGAAAGAAAGAAAGAAAGAAAGAAAGAAAGAAATGGTTTGCAGCACTTATCTAACCCAGCTCAGCAAAATAACATCTGCTTTGCATGAGTTCAGTCTCTGGAATCTCCATTTACAAGGATCTGAGAAGGATCTAGGAATCTTGGAGAGCCACAGCCTGTCATCATAGACCAGAGGGATGGACATGTGGTTCTCCAGATGTTGTGCTGCAGCTCCTACTCAGCATTGCCAGTGGTGAGGGCTGATGGGAGCTGCAGTCCAACATGTGGAGGGTCACCTGTTCACCATGCCTGAAATAGGGAATAATAACTTAGATCAGGCCACTTGTGGTCCTCCAGAAGGTGTTGGACCCCCTAACCTCTCCCCTAACCATCAGCCCTAACCAGCATAACTCCTAGTGAGGGATTGTAGTCTAAGCTGTTTGAAAGCCCATACCTCCCAATATGAGCCTGCCCAAGTTTTATGATCTTTAAGGGAGAATATTCTCTGAGTACCACCGCCATTACAGGCATGTTTGGTGAGCAGATGGACCTTCTTAGTGGCTGCTCCTAAGCAGCGGGAATCCCTTTCATGGGAACTTTAGTTTAGCCCCTGCTCTCTTTCCGTCAGCAGACAAAGACCTTTCTGTTTACCCAGGCCTTTCAATGTTAGCTGTATGTTGCAGAAGGTCTTTTAATCGGGGTGTGTTGTATTGTATCTTTATCATCATCATTATATTTCAGCATCCTTTCAAATATGGTTCTACATCAATGTTCTTAATGTGATTGTTTAACTGTTTTTAAACGTTGGTATCCTTTTAACTAATTGTTTAGTGCTGCCTTGGGTTCCATATTGGGAAAAAGGGAGGATGTACATATAAATTAATAAAAATAAGAAGAGATAAATAAGTCTCTTTTCTTAGACTATAATGCCCAGAACGGCTAGGGGAAAGGAGTCTCTAGATTCTGGCAACAGAGTTTTTAAAAGGACTCTTGATAGCCTCCACTTGCTCTTTTCGATTTGCCCTCTTCTTACTTGATGCTTCTTGGGAGTTTCTCAGTCTCCTTTCCTTGCAGATGGCCCTCCTTCCAGAAACAAATACTGCTGTTTGTTTATGGCTTAACCTATCCAGCCCATCAAGAAGTGTCACCTCTGCTTCCCCCAGCCTTTGAAAGATTAATATGTCACCCTTCTATGAAGTCTTTTGGACTCCTGAATGCAGGCTGGCAGGTGCAGACCCAGGGAGGAGGAATCTAGGAAGTGATTTTTGTTCTGCTCGGTGTTAATACTGAATGGTTTTAATCAGTGTGATGAATTGATTCGAGCTTTGATTACAGATCTGAAAAGCCTTGAAGTTGACCAGCTGAGATGCATGCAGCCGGGATGAATCACACCATTTGGTTGTTTTCCAGCTGCTGGGAAGGAAAGAATGGTACTCCCCACTGCTTCTAGAGCAGTGATTTCCAAGCTCTGGTCTTCCAGATGTTTTGGACTTCAGCTCCCCAAAGCTTCAACCATCTTGGTTAATGGTCTGGGATTCTGGGGGCTGAAGTCCAAAACACCTGGAAGACCAGAGTTTGGGAATCACTGCTCTGGAAGGTCTTTCCTCCCAACCCCCCTTTCCCACTGCCTGTTGTCTTCCTTCCACTTCTCCTACCTTCCAACCCAAGACAAATGAGGGAAAAGTCTTATGCATATTTACTGAGAAGTTGTTCCTGCTAGAGTCCATGGGACTTACTCCAAAGGGTTATTAATTTATGCAATTAGATTTTATCCAGTGCTTTGGAAAAGTTAAGGTTTTGGGACAACAATACCTAGAATCACCTAGCCAGAATCTGTGAATTGTGGTCCTAAAATCCTAACTTTTCCAAACTCTGTTTTTGCATCATCTCTCAATTAGGGGAAAAAAAGTATAACCGAATGAAAACGCAATTAAAACGGCAACTGTAGCCATAAAGGCAGATGGTGGCAGTGGCATGAAACAAAGGTCCAGTGGCATGGAGTAAAGCTGCAGGTGCAGTCTATGGAGATGGAGATCACACCACCATCTCAGTCAAATGGTGTTGAGTGATGTTGTACAGTAGGATAGTCCAGAGCCTTCCAGGTTGTATGGAGAATCCTAAGGAAGAATTGTTACAGGACTCAAGTCAAGAATCCTATAGATTCCTCACCAACTGCACCTATGAGGTTGATGGGACTGTGAGAAAGCCCTCCTCTGCATATAATACTTTTTATTATAGTTCCTAGCCATGAATACACCTGTTCACCCAAGGAGAGCACCTTCACCCATCTACATGGGTGGTTTCCATCAACCAGCACTGAAGAGGTGATGGGACTACTTCCATCTAGAAGCATCTTCTGTCTGGTCATTATTGGAAGCACCGTACTTGGGCTTTGTAGTCTGATCTCACAAGGCACTTAGTACAATCATTCCGTTCTGCATTGTCTCCTTTCCCTTTGCAGGGCAGCACACTGAGAAAACGGAAGATGTATGAAGAATTCCTCAGCAAGGTCCACATTTTGGGTGAGTTGCTTTTTCTTCCGTTGGGCATGTGTATTTCATATTATTTGTAAACAGACAAATGAACAGACTGTTTTCCAAGTACTTCTTGGATGTGTCAGGGATACCTTGTCTAAAAAGTAATTTTTTCAAGCCATGGTCCTGCTCTCAGGTCTACTGCCTCAGTCTTCTAGTGCCATTACACTGCCCTTAAAGGGTTGGCTGGTGGCTTCCATGTTAGTGGGGTAGTGAATCTATTCTGGATTTTAGTTACAGGAATTATCTCACATGTATCCATGTATGAGCAAGCATGGCATAGCGGTTTGAGTGTTGAACTATGACTCTGGAGACCAGGGTTCGATTCCCAGCTTGGCCATGAAACCCCACTGGGTGACTTGGGCAAGTCACATGCTCTCAGCCTCAGGGAAAACAATGCCAAGCCTCCTGTGAACAAATCTTGCCAAGAAAACCCTGTTATAGGTTTACCTTAGGGTCACCATAAGTCAGAAATGACTTGAAGGCACACAACAACATAGCCTTGAATTCACCTGTTGACTTATGGCAATCCTATGAATTTCATAGAGTTTTCTTAAGCAAGGAATACTCAAAGGTAGTTCCTTCCTCTGAAACGTAGCCTATACCACTTGGTATTTATTGGCTGTCTCCCATCCAAGTACTAACCAGAGCTGAACCTGTTCAGCTTCCAAGATCAGACGGGATCTGGTCCCTTTAGGATATTTAGGCTAACTATCGCAGCTATTTATGGGAAAGGGTTCAACACCTTTTAAGGTTCAGACTTGTGCCATCAGGCTTTTTCAAACTGACGAGGGCTGGGCTTTGAAACTTGCAATTCAGATTCTAAAATTTACATAGAATTTTAAATACATTTTAATTTTTAACACATAATGTTTTTAAGTTGTTTAATTGTTTTTAAAACTTTGTATCTACATTTTAATGTTTTTATTGTTTTTAACTTGTAGGATACCTTGCATCCCTATATCAGGAGAAAGGAATAATAATAATAATAATAATAATAATAATAATATACATTCTCAACTGTTTCCTGGAAAAAAAGACTGGAGCGCTCAGCTGCTGCTGAGTTTGACACCCAACTGTGTTTCTGCTAGAGACATAGCAGCCGATAGTTCTGATCTCACTGTGTTGTGAATCTGTTCCAGGTATAATAATAATAATAATGTACCTGAAACAGATTCAGAACACAGTGAGATCAGAACTATCAGTCACAAATTATTATTATTATTATTATTATTATTATTATTATATACCTGGAATATATTCACAACACAGTGAGATTAGCACCATTGGCTGCTATGTCTCTAGTAGAAACCCAGTTGGGTGTCAAACTCCGCAGCAGCTGAGACTAGACTTCCAGTCTCTTTTCCAGGAAACAGGTGGGAATGTAGGGGATGGAGAGTGACACCCCACAGCGTAAGGGGGCCTGCCATTTTCTCTGGCTGAAATGGGCCCCCTCTTTTGACTGGTTGGTGGTACATCAAGTTGAGAGCAGGAGATCTCTGCCTTGGGAGGGAAAATCTAATTCATCCATAGGCTGGTGGACTGAACAACAGATCAGTGAAAAGGCCACACTGAAATCTTTCCTTGTGCTTGTTCACATTTCAGAATCATTGGACAAATGGGAGAGACTGACGGTGGCAGATGCACTAGAACCTGTCCAGTTTGAAGACGGAGAGAAAATTGTTGTCCAGGGAGAGCCAGGGGATGACTTTTTCATCATCACAGAGGTAAGCCTGACTTTTTCTTAGTGCAAAATGGCTTCCAACAATATTAAGCTGCAGGTTCTTTGGGCGGAGTTGCAAGTTTCCTTTGAGTAATCTGATAGCGGCAGCGTATGCAAACTTGATCTGGAACTGAGCGTTCTACAGATGTGGCTTTCAAATGTCTGACCTTCTTGGAAAACTGAGTACATTTTGACGGATGTGCTGCAGAAGCCTTGCGTGCCTGTCTAAATGAAAATAATGGTCTTGCAGGGAAATCAAAGGAAGGGTTCTTAGCTGCACACTCAGCTTATTGTCAATCACTAGTCACTATTGTGAATGTGGACTTCAGGGTAAGAGTTGGGAGGGACCTCTGGGAGCAGGGGAGCAGTTTCAGGACAGATTGTGTGCATTACAACTCTTCTTATCATGATTTTGTTTGGTGTGGGGGTGGGGGTGCTCTTTCTTCCAAAGAAAGGCACCCAATATGAATGACAGAGGTCACAGTATAAGGAAATGGGTCCACTTAAGTTGACAACCCCAAAGTCAGGAGCCAACACTAGGGAAGTCTAGCTGTGTCCTATGATGACTTCTGTCACCTGCACTCCTCTGTTTCCTCCCTTCTCAATGATAAGAATCTAGTAGCTCCAGCAAGATTGGGCCACTAAACTGAGTCTGCAGGTACATTTCACCACTCCACCAGACCAGCTACAGGCCACAATCTTTCTGGAAATGACCAGTGCTGAATCACAGAATTGTAGAGCTGGAAGGGACCACAAGGGTCATGTACTCCCAGCCTTACCATGCAGGAATGCATAAGTGTAGCACTCTTGAATGATGTCCGTTCAGTCTCTGTTTAAAGTTATCCAAAGAAGACAAGTCTACCATACTCTATGACAATCTGTTCCACTATTGATCAGCTCTTACGATTTTTTTTTAAAAAAATACTGCTTCATGTTTAAGTGGAATCTTTCTCCTTGTAATTGGAATCCAGTGGTTCAGTCTCTGGCGCAGCCCAAAATAAGCTGGTTCCATCTTCTACATAGCATCCTTTCAGATAGTTGAAGATGGCTATCATGTCATCTCTCAGTCCTCTCTTTTCCAAGCTAAACGTACCCAGCTCTCAATGTCATTCCTCATAAAATTTGATTTCCAGACCAAATTGGTCAGCCTTCTCTGGACACATTCCAGCTTATCAATATCCTTCTTGAACTGTGCTGCCCAGAACTGGATACAGTACTTCAGTGAGATCGGAGCAAAGCAGAATAGAGTGGCATTAATACTTCCCTCGACTGGGATGCTATCTTCCTGTTCATGCAGCCCAGAACTCCACTGCCTTTTTTGGCTGTTGCATCACACTGTTGACTCATGTTTAGCTTGTGATCTACTAAGACCCTTAGATCCTTTTCACATGCACTGCTTTTGAGCTAGGTGTCACCCATATTATATGTGTGCATTTCACTTTTCCTGCCCAGATGTTTTTAAGTAACACTTCCAAAATGGCCAAATGTTGCTGGTCCTGGAAGCTTCCAGAATCACAATCCTCCTCATTTTGAAGAAGGTGTTGGCAGCAAGGAGAGATCCAGGGCTGCAAAATTCCAGGTGAGGCCACATGTGGCCCATGGGCCATGTATTGCCCACCTCTTCACTGCAGGGAATTTCTTCCCCTTTCTCGTGGCCTCCATTCTATGTTGGCAGCTTCTAGGAATAGCACGACAGAAAGTTGCATGGCCTGTGATATTTTGGCTCTGCTGATAAGACTTCAATGGGCAGCAATGAGTTCTGTCTGGTAGACTGCAGGGATGATGGGAGTTCTTCTCCAGTAACATCTGCAAGGACCACAAATTCCCCACCTGTGCTTTCTCCCTTTGCCATTCATTCTTTTTATTATTGCCGATCGTAAGTTGAACATGAGGCAGCAGTGTGATACTCCAGTAAAAACGGCCAGTGCTATCTTATCCTTCATTAATAGAAGTGTAGATTCAAATCAAAAGGAAGTAATAGTCCCTCTATATTTTCTGCAAGCCAGGCTTTACCTGCAGTACTGTATTCAGTTCCTACTATTTCCAGGTTGAACCGGAGGGACACGTGGATGAGACACAAGGGATGAAGGAACCGAGAAAGGATGGGTAGGCAACCTTTCCCCTTTAAGGGCCAAGGGACTTCAGCTCCCAGAAGCCTCAGCCATGTTGGCCAATAGTCCCATGTTGGCCAATAGCTCCTGGGATTCTGGAAGCTGAAGTCCCTTGGCCCTTAAAGGGGAAAGGTTGCCTACCCCTGGATTAGGGGAAAAGAATTATTCACTTGACAAAACTAAAAAAGTTATATTCTCTTTCACTGGCATATGTCTTGTTGGGTTGTTGTTTTGGCAATTTGGTGGTGCTGTGTCTATGAGGAATGACAGAAACTGTCCTCAGTGAACAGAGAGTGCATTGAGAAGCAGCAAGTAAGCATGCAGTCCATGAATAAAAACAAAAATCAGACGTTGATAATATCGTTATTAGGCGCATAATAAAATGTGTCAAAAGTGTGTGAGCTTTAGAGTTCCCTAGAACTCTTCATCACCCTTTCAGATAGCCAAAGGGCTTGGGAAAGGAAAATAAAATGTATGGGCATGGGTATGTAGGACAGTGCTACTCCAAGTGATGGTCATTGGGCCAGCCATTGTTTAACTGTTTTCTTTTATTGGTCCTTGAGCTCTGGTCCTTGGTGGGTTTCCAGGAAAGATAAAAACAGTTGTAGTTAAGCACAAATATGGTGCCAGTTCCTGGAACACTGGAAGAATAATAATTGCCAGACCCCTCACATCTGCTAGCTTGAGATGCACTAGTGTAGGAAAATATGTCTTCCTTCATGTGGGTTGGGGTAGTGTATGACATTTTTAAAGACTTTGTGCTTAAAACCTGAGATTGTAGATCATACTTGGAGAGTGTAAATCATGTGGTTAAGTGGTAGTTGCACTATACCACCCTTCTGCTGAATAGCACCATTGCGCCACCAATTGCATTATCTATGGATATGCAATCTCAGTGAATCAGGGGGTACATTGAAGGCACCGATGAGTAGTTATGCACCATCCAAGAATGCTCAACTACATGTATGACAGTTACATTTGTGGAACTCCCATTATGTGACTGTGAATTGAATATAGCTGCTATACCATGGCCACAAAAGCATAACCACATGTTTAAGGAAATGTATGTGTGTGTAAGACTCAACAAGATTCCAGCCAGTTGTCCATGAATTAGAGCCCACCTTATCAGAAGAGTAAAGGGCTGCCCACAGCAAATGGACATGTTATCTAGATGGGCCCAGAGTCAATAAAAGAAAACAGTTAAACAATGGTGTTAAAAGGCCAAGAGGTGCAGATCTGTGGCATATCTATGCAAAGCTCAAATGCATACAAGATAAGCACAATGGTCATTCACGGAAGCGACAATTAGGGATAATAGAATCTGGCTAGGTTTACTCTTCTGCTTCTCAAAAATTAATCCCTGTTTCCATGCTTGAGATGGGAGGTTTTGCCGCATCCATCTTGTTACTTGGGAGCTCATGATGCATTACAGTTCCCCAAAGGGAAAGTTCCTCCATATGATTTGCATAGTCTCACCCTTCCAATTTCTCTGAGGCATCAAAAATGTTCATTGCTAAGGGCAGGAAGTGTGGCGATGTGCCTGACCAGATTTCCACGAGGACTCCTCAGATGGCTTGTAAAAAGGGTCTGCTGGACGGTCATATTTGGGATGAGGAAGACAAAGGATAGTTATGGAACACCTTTCCATTAGTAATTTTATTCACCTCTGTGCTCTTGCCTTGCAGGGGTATAAATCAAGCCAAATCAACCATCCCACCCAGCTTTTGTAGGTTTCCAGGTTTCCCTTCCCCATTCATCTCCCCATTTCACATCTTCCAGAAACACCTTTCTGATGTATTCTTTCCCTGCTTTGGGAAATTTCTGGCTCATTCTCCTGCATCTCCGTTTAACAAGGGAGCAGGTAAACAGGTGATAGGGAAAGACCTCGGTCTCTAGCCCTGGAAGGATTGTGCCAGACAAATAGACGGTACTGGTCTATATGGAGACAGTGCTGGCCAGCATGCTCTAAGGCAGCTTCCTGGACATGCAGGACGATGTGAGCTGATCTGTGAAATCTGGTGGCTGAATGAATTAAAAACAATTTTTTTTAAAGACGTCTATCACTTTCTGTGCCTTCCATAATTTGTTTAGCTCTCTTTTCCCACCCTCCTTTTCACACAACAGCATGGAGTTTTCCCAGCCAGGGCAGATGTGGAATGCATCTGCTGGATTTTCAAGGTCATGGAATTATTCCTTTCGAGATTCCTGGCACGCTGGTGCAGAACCTTAAGCACCATGCAACGCTTGTTGCCATAAAGAATTAGATTTTTGGCAAGGGAACCGCCTAACAGATGTACAGTTCCCAAAAAACAAATTTGCAGCCGTATCATAAACTATTGCCGCTCTGTACACAACACTCAGGAGAGTTTGCCTTTCGGATTTCATCAAAAGGAAGCATTCTGTTGTGGTGGTTTTTAAAGGTATTTGTCTTAAAGAGCCAGGCTCTGTGTCTGTGCATTTGTATCCGTATGTTTGTGTATATGTGTGCAGCTGGAATTTGCTGGCTTTTCAGTTCTGCTACAAAACAAACCCATGTGTAATGTTAGTGAGCCTCAGGTAGATTCTGGAGACTGTGTTTGCATGGCTGTTGCCTCCCTGCTACAAAATAATATCCAGCCATCTTCTTGGGAGAAAGAGCCATGTGAAGGTTTATCACTGATGGAATCACATACATTTCACTCTTTTTTAGCTTTGCAGATCTCTTATGTTGGGTATGTCACAAGCTGTTGTTCTCCTCTAAACATGAGAGGAACAGTATGTAGAGAGATCTTGTAGCACCTGTGAGACTAAAGAAAAAAGTTGGCAGCATGAAAGTTCATGAGAAAGTTCATGAGAGAGTCTCAAAGGTGGTACAAGATCTCTCTACTGATTCTACAGACGAACGTGGCTATATCTTGAATTCTACTACCTTGAGAGGAACAGGTGGTTTGACCTGCTAGTATTTATTATGACACACTTATAGCAAGGTCCACCAGGAGAACAGAAAGGGAGATGGTTATCTATTGATCAATACATTGGTTCCAACAGCTTTCATCTCAATCAAGGTTAGGTCTTTTGAAAAACAAATGGATTCTTAATTGCCCATTCAAGCTGGAGCCACCTGAAAAGACTTTGCATGACAACAGGGATAGTGAGCATACTGCTCAAAACAGGTAGGGATTTCAGGTACAAAGTTAAAACTGAAGATGAAACTGAAGCTCAGTGGCCTGGGGCTTTATAGGTCCTTATGGAGAAAGAGTGGCCCTTAGGGTCGGGTCGGCTGGTGTTTCTCTCTCCTGTTCCCTCTTTCCCCCTTTGTCCTCAGCATATTTCCATTGCTGCAAACTGAGTTCAAAGTGCAAAAAGCATTCACACTCAACAAGGGAGGAGGAAAGGAGGAGGAGGAGGGATCCTGCCCTTCCCTGCAGACTCAGGCAAAAGCAAACTGCTGCAGCCTCACCTGGTTTGTGTATTCTTCCTCATTAATAATTTTTGCCACCTCGACCACACTGGGAAGTGGCTTGGCCACATGTGTCCCAGTTTTCATCTAGGAAATGTTGGAGGATATGCTCTATGAGAAGTGACTTAAGGAGCTGGGTATGCTTAGCCTGGAGAAGAGAAGGTTTAGAGGTGATATGATCGCCCTGTTCAAATATTTGAAGGGAGGTCATGTTGAGGATGGAGCAAGCTTGTTTTCCGCTGCTCCAGAGACTAGGACCCAGAGCAATGGATGGAAGTTACAGGGAAAGAGATTCCACCTCAACATTGGGAAGAACATTATGATGGTAAGAGCTGTCTGACAGTGGAACACTCTCCCTTGGAGAGTGGTGAAGTCTCCTTCTTTGGAGGTTTTTCAACAGAGGCTGGATGGCCATCTATCGGGGATGCTTTAGCTGTGTATTCCTGCATGGCAGAGAGTTGGAATGGATGGCCCTTGGGGTCTCTTCCAGCTCTATGATTCTATGATCCTAGAGTTAGCTGCCCCGATTGTACTCAGAAGGGTGGGATATAAATAAATTATTATTATTATTATTATTAGATTCTTTTTTAATATATATTTTATTTTTTATTAAAACATAAACACTTAAAACAAACATATAAACCTATACATGTACATCTTTACAGACACAAAACCTAAAAACAAACATAAAATAACTTCCCTTCCTTTACTGTGAATATTATTTGTTTTAATTGAGATGTTTACGGAGTCGAGTTTCCCGCTTTTGGGGAAATCGCAGGGGTCAGCACACCCGGAGTAAGAAAAAAATATTCAAGTAATTTAGAAAGTCAGATGATTCTGTGATTCTGTGCTGCAAACACATCCTCAGAATAAGAGTAGTTCCTAAGAACTCCATCCTGAACCTTCTCCATCAGGCGTGAGTAGCACAGTCGGTCTCTTCTGAAGGAGATGTCTGATTCAGCTTAGTATTTAGTATTATTTCCTTAGTAATTAAGTAAATACATGCTGAAGCCCACAGCTGTGGCAGGACATCCTGGCTTTCTCAGCTCCTCCGCTCGCCCCATATCAGATCCTTTGGCTCTACTTATCATCAGCCGGCACTATATATGGCTGTGAGTTATGTCATGGACCTCTGCTCCGTATCCCCAATATTGGTTGCATGTCGAGCGTTTCAACCATGCCGGATTAGCAGGTGGGCACAGTGCCCCGTCGTTGATGGGAAACCATTCCGAAAATGTGACCCTGCAGATGGGGGCCAGCGAGAGCCCGACGGATCAGGAGGCAATTAAAAAGGAAAGCAGGAGAGAGATGCCCAATTATTTCACATAATTTATGATGGCCCAGTTTCCCTGGTCTTGCCAGAGCTCTCCCACCTCCCAAGTAATGCTAGAATGCACAAAAACATTAGACGCCAAAGGTCCACTCCAGATCCATTTAATGAACGCTGCCACCCCAAGACTGGTTGACCATTTCAAATCAATATATCAAGTTCAGCCCTGCAGTTTCTGGCCTTTCCTGAAATCCCATCCTCTCTCTCCCAGCTTTATTGCCTCTGTGGGATCTCCCATCTGCCCTTTGCTTTCCTTTGTTTTTAACTGCTTTGAACGCTATTGTTAGTTTAATTGGATTTTCTTTTTTATATATATATATAATATGAATTTTAGGATTCTAAGTGTTTCTGTGGCCAACCAGATTCCATTTGTGTATGTCTGTCTATCACTGTTTGCAGTGATTTTCTAATATTCTTGAGGTTTTTTAACATTTATTTTAATGTGGGGGGAGTGGATCATTTTTGCATTATTGCTAAGTGTGGACCCTGAGAAATGAAAAGGCAGGTGTTAAATCAAAAAGTAACAAATAACCATATAAAATGTACAGGAGCTCTGTCTTGTTACTCTCTCTCTAGTATTATATAAGGTTGGGCTTGTCTATTCTTTATTTTTGGGGAGGAAAAGGGATGGATGTTTATTATTTGTTGATTTTCTTGGGTTTATATCCCATTTTTTGGCCAAACATGGGACTCCAGGCAGCTCGTTGTGGCATTAAACAACAGAAGAATGCATTAAGACACAAAACAAAATAGACTATTAAGCCAGAATTAAATTAAGCTGACAATTCAAAACACAATTGAAAGCACATCGGTAAGAAAAGCAAAACACTCAGCGCAGCCTGTGCTCCGCAGCTAGTCAGTGACCAAATATGTCAACATTCATTGAAAACTTTGACTTAGGAAAGTAATGCAGACTCTTCTGTTTTTCATGGTTTCATGGGGCAAGCATTTTTTTTTTGGAAAGAAAGGAGTACAGGAAGGGAGAAGGAGAGATAACTCATCCCTATTTGAAGGTGCTTGACGTTTGAACCCATGGCGGACTCTATTGGAAAGCATGAGTGCACAGAGACATATACTGGGTTGTCCCAGGTCTACGGATTTCTAAATAAACATCTTCTGAAAGGGTTACTGGAGCCAGGCCAATCTTAGCTTCACTTTGCTATCATCCCCGAATAATCTCTTGAAGAAACACAAGGTGGTTAATTATTAACTGAACACCATCTCAAAGAAGGTGCAAAGGATGCTCAGGAAACTGGTTCAGGGGAGATGCCCAGAGGGTGAAAGCTAGGGCAGAGCCTAGCCTACAGCCTTTCTCCATGCATTCCCCTCCAATGAAGAATATTGACGCCCTTGCCAGTGAGGGTAATGAATCCACCCTGGGTTTCAGTCCAAAGTTTGAAATGATCTTTCAATAGTGCTGAACCTTTTGTATGTTTTTTGCAGAGAGGAATTCCAGCACCTTGGATAGCTCCTTTAAAATTCAGACAAAGGACGATATCAAAGAAGAGTGGTGTAGAGGTTTGAGGGTTAGATTGCAACTCGAGAGGCCAGGGTTCAATTCCTCGGCTTGGCCATGAAACTAACTGGGTGACTTTGAGCAAGTTACATCCTCTCAGCCTCAAGGGAAGGCAATGGCAAACCTCCTCTGAACAAATCTTGCCCAGAAAATCCTATGATAGATCGCCATAAGTCAAAAATGACTTGAAGGCACACAAGAACAAACTGTTGTAGCACTATGATTCTGGTTCAACTGCTAAGGCTGCCTAATGTGGAATTCTGGGAACTGCCATGCAGGGAGGGCATTTAAAATTCTCAGCCAGGGAACGCTTAGGTCTTGCTAAATTACACACGCCAGAAAAACAAGCCTCAGATTGATCCCCTCCCACAAATAAGCCCCCTTGAAATATTCTGGCATTGAAATGATCTTGTTGAACCTGTCAATCTATGGCAGCCCCATGAATTCATTAGGGGTTTTTAAGGCAAGGTATCATTAGAAGTGGTTTTGCCATTTCTTTCCTCTGAAATATAGCCTATAGCACCTGGGCTTCATTGATAATCTCACATCCAAGTGCTAACCAAGGCTGTCCCTGCTTGGCTTCCAAGATCAGATGGGATCTGGTGCCTTTAGGGTATTAGGTCCTGTGACAGCTACATGTTGTTCAATCCATTCCAGAGCTGATCCTACTTAGTGTCCAAGATCAATAAGAAGCATACGAAATGGTCAGATACTAAGTATTGAGGCAACAGTGTCATTGAGCCTTCCCAGGAATGAGGGCAATCTATCCTCTGCACACTTACTGGGAAGTAAGCTACCTTGAACCCATGAAGGACACTTCTTCTAGGTGCAGGTTCTGCTTGTAGGAAACTTCATCTTTAAGGAGGTCTAAGTGATGATGGATGGGGAAAGTCACCTGCCTTCTCTCTGTTAGTACCTGCAAGTAGGCAAAAGTAATAACAACTTGCCTGCCAAGGTTGAACTGTTAGCTGCAAAAACAGTTCCATAGTTCGGACCTAATGCAAATGGATGAACACCAGGGCTTCTCACTTCACAGTTGCCAAGGCATTTGGGTTCTTGTTCTTGTTCTTGATCTTTTCAAAAACTGTGTTGATAATACAGTGCAGGACAAGTAGGTTTTCCAAATATAATTTTAACCAGAAGAATACATATTCACTTGGCTATTAAACTGGCAGATGAATAGTTATTGGAAAGTGAATCCATGCAGCACTAGCAGACAGAGTAGAGCAGAGGCCATCCTGAATTTTCTCCTCTGCATCTCCCATCAGCAAGGCTAGTGGTAAGGGATTCTGGGAGCTGTAGTACTCTGAAACTCCTGTGGGCTCAAAGGTTCCATACCTTTGGAATGGAGTGTTTGGCAAGCACTCAGTTGGAAGTTTGTAAAACATGGTCTAGTAATCCAGATTTAGGCTTTGCTGTAGAGCTGCAGCCAATTCCGAGGCTACTTCCTCTGCCTTTGCGAGATAAAGAGGAGCCAAAGTGACTAGAAGAATTTAATCCCCAAACCTCTTCTAAATATCCAGTGCCTCCTTTTTTTGCATGCCCAACATGTAGTGCAACAAATCAGCATGGCAGGTTTTTAAATTCACATCTGGAACAACAGTTTCTTCCAAACAGTTCAGCCTCATCCAGATGTAATCTAAAACATCTGATTCATAAACCCCTTAAAATTGAGGTTTGTGCTGGAAATGCCAACTCTTTCTTAACAATGGTGGAACTTAGCAGTTCCCACCATGGGCTCCTTTGATCGCTAAAGGGGAAAAGGTGATGCATCCGGATGTGTAAATCTGGTGTGAATTCACTTCTGATGAACGTCACATCTTGTAAAGCATTTGATCTTCACAAAGACTGAGAATGTCTCATTTTCTCAACCCTTTCCCCTTTATTGACAGTGTGACCATGGCATGCTGTTCATTGTAGCCCTCAACCAGTGTCATATGGGCAAATTGGACATGACAACACCACACCTGTGTTTCTTTTCATGTCTCCACACAATTCTTATATAAAACAGGGAGTTGAGTGGAGTGTAGATATATCACAAGGACATACTTTCCGACTGTCCCCATTTGACAATCTTAATGACCATATATACTCAACTATAAGTCGACCTCATGTATAAGTCGAGGGCAAGTGTTGGGGCCGAAATTAAGGATTTTGATATCACCCGTGGATAAGTCAAGGGTAAAACTTAGGGGCATATAGCAAAGGATCTAAAGGATGAAGCAAAACAAAACAATGTCAAAGAACTTACAAAATTCCAGCAGACATAACTCTTTGTGATTACTCTAAAGACTGGATGGATGAGACAGTAGAGAGGGTCAGTGCTTTCAGGACATATTATACTCTTGCTTTTCACCAGGGGATGGTTCCTTCTTTTAAATAAGAGTTAAGATACAGTACTTACATTGACCCATGGATAAGTCAACTCAGGATTTTTGGTCAATTTTTTGATCTAAATTTCTAGACTTATACATGAGTATATACAAGAATCCACCTTTTCAGTGCTTTTACTGTTTCCCTCTCCTTTTACTTCTGTTCTAAAGAACTTTGCCTTATTGTGCATACTCAACGTTGCTTGGCCACATGTTTGGTTTTCATCTGTAAAATGTTGGAAGGTTTGTTCTCTGTTGTTCCAGAGGCTACGGCTAGGTTTTAAGTTAGAGGAGGGTACATTTGGATTGGACATTAGAAGGAATATCTGGTGAATAAGAGTGGCTTGCCAGTGAAACCAATTGCCCAGAGATGTAGTGGGGTCTCTTTCTCTGGATGTCTTTTAAAAAAAGGCTGGACAACTACCTGCTGGGGATACAATGATTCCCAAACTTTGGTCCTCCAGGTGTTTTGGACTTCAGCTCCCAGAAGCCTCAGCTAGCTTGGCCAACTGTCTGGAGTTCTGGGAGCTGAAGTCCAAAACTGTAGGACAAAAAGTTTGGGAATCACTGCAAGCTGGATATCCTGTATTGCAGGGGTTGGCAACCTATGGCCCGTGGGCCGGGGCCGGCCCCCAGGCGCCTTTGGACTGGCCCCCAGGGACCCCTGTCGCCGCCGCCGCCCACCGCCGGGTGCGCTCCCGCTCCTGGGAGGTACCATTTTGGAAAGCCCACAGCTGTGCACGGCGCCATGGGTGTTCAAAAATGGTGCCCCACGTCGCGTGCACATGGCGCGGACGCCATTTTGAAAGCCCCACCGCTTGAGGATAGAGAGGTGGGACCTTGGAGGGACCTTTCCAAGGTCCCTCCACTTGATCCTGGGGTGAATTCAGCCCAGGATCAAGCAGAAGCACCTTGGAAACGGTCCTCCAAGGTGCCTCCGCTTGATTCTGGGGTGAATCTGCCCCAGAATTAAGCGGAGGGGCCTTGGAGGACCATTTCCAAGGCCTCCCCGCTCGATCCTGGGGCGAATTCGCCCAAGGATCAGGGCGGGGGGGGCCTTGGAAAGGCCCCATGGCGGCTGTCAGGGGTGCGCGTGCGCACACACCCAGCTCCTGCACAACCGCCCCCCCGCACCATTTCCCCCCCTCCCCTGGCTCCCTGGCAACAAAGGTTGCTGACCCCTGTTGTATTGGATGCGGAAGGAGGTTGGGGCTCAATGACCCATGAAGGCCCTTCTAACTCTATGATTCTGATTCTGATTCTGTGCTGTCATATTCTTGATTCTCTCTTCTTCCACGGCAGGAATTGGGGTGGGATTGGGACTGGTTGCTTCTGGAGTCCCTGCTTAGTCTCAGGAGCATTGCCCTCTCCATAAGCTGTCCCACAGGTGGGCAGTACTGCTCCCAAGAGTCATTTTCTGACCGGTTTGAGTGCTGGACTACGACTCTGGAGACCAGGGTTCTATTCTTTGCTCAGCCATGAAACCCACTGGGTGACCTTGGGCAAGTCACATACTCTCAGCTTCAGGGGAAGGCAATGGCAAACCTCCTCTGAACAAATCTTGCCAAGAAATTCCTATGATAGCTTCACCTTAGGGGCGTTTTGATTCTATGTCCCTGCCTGGCAGGGGGTTGGACTGGATGGATCTTGTGATCTCTTCCAATGATTCTATGAATTCTTGGACTTTTTGTTCGGCGAGAGGCTTAGAATTTACTCCTAGAGAGTTCTAGTGATGCACTTGAAGGGAGGGCACTGGAGCTTTCTAGCAGAGAATGCTAAGTACGTCACCAAACTACAGACCCCAGGGTTCCATGAGATGGAGCCATCACGCTTAAAGTGGTATCAAACTTTTATAACTGCAAGGCATAGATATATTGTGCAACCAGGTGCCTGAAGGACAATTTCCTGCAGATAGTGTCTGAATGATTTGATTCTGCCTCCATGGGAAATTACCAGATTCTGTGTATCTGTTTCTGATTAAATGCTGCTCCCTTGATATATCCTTCAGCCTCTGGTCCAGACAGCAACCACCCTGTTCTTCCAGAAGCTTCAGTTATCTTTGTGTGTCTTCCCTCGGCTCCCCTATTCTCATGCACAAACACATACACACTCTTCTGTCTGTCTGCGTTGCTATCTATTGAATGTTTCCAGAGAGGAGCAGGTGGCAGTGGGAGTCACTGGACCATAATACAACATTATTGGCTTAAAATGATTCCCCCCCCCCCCCCGCCAAGGCATTTGGGGCAGGTGGAGCTGGGCCATTCTGCATTGCCTCTGTCTTTCCTAGTCTCTCCCATCTTTTTCAAATGTGGTCTCCTCTTCCTTTCTTTGCCTTCAGTCTTGCAGACTTGGTAAGGCGGTGGCCTTTTACAGCGCCTGGTCCGCGCTCCAAGCATGGTAACTGCGAAGGTCAGTTCCAAGTATGAAGAGCTGATGAATAAGCTATTATGGAGCCACTCTTTATGTTGACTCAGTGGACATTTCCTGGCTTCAGAGGAAGCAAGAGAGAATGGGGGGCTTTGTCCGGCCCAGGAATCTTTAAAATGCAACATCCCCCCCCACCCCGCCTTCTTCTGCAACTTTTATGGCGTTGTTCGCTGGCATGTCTGAGGGAGGAAAACAGAGCCTATCTTGGCCATGGGCCGCCCTGCTTGGCACAGAAAGATCTGCATCAGGGCACATGTTAATTCGGTTGTTTTCTCACAAAAGGTAATTGCGGTTTCTTTTGGCTCACGCTCCATCTGACAGGTGATGCTTTTTCAGGCTGAGACCTGAAGGCCACCTGGATGGCCGATGCCCTGAAAGAGGTCTCTTTCTGCCAGATCGACTTATTGGGATGATGATGAATTGCCCTTATAATACAGGTGGCTCACAGCTTCGAAACTGACTCTTAAACATGATTCAGTTTCAGTTTTAGCTCCAAGGGGCCCCCTCCAAAGTAATGAATTGCTGTTATAGTCATTGGCCATGATCACATTATTGGTGTCGCTGTTGTTGTTGTGTGCCTTCAAGTCGTTGGCAATCCTAAGGTGAACTTCGAGAGCCAGCATGGTGTGGTGGTTTGAGCGTTGGACTATGACTCTGGAGATCAGGGTTCGATTCCTCGCTTGGGCTGGAACCTGGAACTGGGTGACCTTGGGCAAGTCACACTCTCTCAGCCTCAGAGGATGGCAATGGCAAACCTCTTCTGAAGAAACTTCCCAAGAAAACCCAATGATATGTTCACCTTGGGGTTTCCATAAGTCAAAAATGGCTGGAAGGCAGACAACAACAAAGGTGAACTTCATATGTGTACAACACCAAAAGATTTCTGTCTCTCTCTATGTATCTATGCACACACAATACAATTCCTGTTTCTGCATTTGCAGATTGCTCTGTTGTTGTTGTTGTTGTTGTTGTTGTTGTTGTGTGCCTTCAAGTGCTGTTATTTGACATCAAGTCAGCTTCAACCTATGGTGACCCTTTGAATGAGAAACCTCCAAGATCCTTGGCCCTCAACTATCCTGCTCAGGTCTTGCAAACTCAGGACCGTGGCTTCCTTGACTGAATCAATCCACTTGTAGAGCAGCCTCCCTCTTTTCCTACTGCCTTCCACTTTATCAAGTATTATTTTCTTTTTTGGTGAGTCACACCATCTCATAAAATAATAATAATAATAATAATAATAATAATAATAATAATAATAATAATTTCTAACCCGCCCCTCTGCAAGGCAACCGGGGCAGCGTACAACAGGTTAAAACAATACAGGAGTAAAACACATCACCAAATACTCCCCCTAACCCTCCCATCCCTTAAAATAAATTAAACTAGGATAGTATTAAAAACAACATCAAATAATAAAATCATAAAGCATAAAATCATAAAATGTCCCGGTTATGATGACCTCAGTTAAGTCATCGTTGCTTCTAGTTATGTGTTACTTGTTGCAGAAAGGAATTAAGTACAAGTTTGTATGTGTTTGTAACTAATTCCAAACTAATTCCTGCTACCTTGTCACCTGTCTTGCTCTGACTGAATCAGAAATGGGAGTGCAAGACTGAATCAATTTGATCAAGGGATAAAGCGTCAAGGCTGAATTAAAATGGTGGGGTTAAGAGTTAAGAGCTTGCTCATGGCTTGTACTTTTTTTAAAAAAATATTTTTTGGGCACAAGAACAAGTAATTCAAAAATAAACGAAGCTGGCTTTTTGCCTTCCATCAATGAGAAATGGTGTTAATTTTGTGACGTATCATTTACTCCAGTCCGCTGGTTACACCTGGCTGCTCTCTTTCCTCATCCTTCTTTACCTTCCTGGCTGAAATGACTGTTATAAATTGATTAGGAAGGAAAACATTCTTTATTGCTTAACAAATCTCATGTACCTTGATGATGTGGTAGTAAAAACCATAGTACTGCTAATAACAGATGGGAGAGCCAGAGCACTTAACACACTACACAATTATAAGGTTATGATTCCACTTTAACTGCCAGGGGGCCTGTTCACAATACAGAATAATAGCACTATTAGCCCACTTAAAATGTCATGCTTCTCTCCCACGGGATCCTGGGGTTTGTAGTCTGGTGAGGCACTAGAGCTTTCTGGCACAGTTTTAAATGCCTGCAAATCCCAGGATGCCATAGGAGGAAGCCATCACAGTTAAAGTGGAATATGGCACTATAACTGTGATGTGTGAATGGGCCCATGGTTGTATCCTATGCAAACCTAGGACTTGTAGTATGGTGGGGCACTAGAACTCTTTGGCTGAACTGCAAATTCCAGGATTCCATAGGATGGAGCCATGGTATTTAAAACTGAATTAAAGCATTATAACAAAAATCCATCAGTGATACCTTTATTGGCCAACCAAAATTCACAAGCTTTTGCAGCTCCATGGGCGACTTCTTCATCAGGCAAGATGTTACAAACCAAACAGGAGAAAAAGCAATTGGAGATGTTAGTCAGATGCCTACATGTTGTTTCAGGCTTTAGTTAAGATGGTATATGATGGGGAAGGAGGATATCTCTTATAGTCAGGGTCCTCCTCCTTCTGGCCCTGTGGCTATAGGGAGATTTGCAAAGCATTATAATTCAGCATTATAATAGTACAAAAGAGCCCCCATTGTAGCCTAATGATTAAAGTGTTGGGCAGAGGCTTGTGAAATCCATATTTTAATCCCCACCGAGTAATGAAACTGTCCGGGAGACTTTGAGCCAGTTAACTGAATTATTGTGAGGATAGAGTGGGAAGGAGGACAGTCGTATACATGCATCTTATTATAAGCAGGATATAAATGTCACAAACACATGAGGAAGAAGGTTCAAGTCCACGAAAGCTTATGCTAACAACTTCTCTTTCAGTTAGTCTCAAAGGTGCTGAAAGATCCCTTTACAAACAACAATATTATAGGTTTTGGTGGGTTTTTCGGCTGTGAGGCCGTGTTCTAGAATAATGTATTCCTAGGAATACATTTATCTAGAACACGGCCTCACAGCCCGAAAAACCCACCAAAACCTACAGATGCTGTCCATGAAAGCCTTTGACTTCACAAACAACAGTATATTATTTATCTCCTTAGTATGAGAAATGAACATGGGGAAGGGAAAGGATGTCACTAAGGTTCTAGATCTCAAGGGTGGACCTGAAAGTGGGCAAGTTCTGCTAACACCTCGGAAGCCAGAGGGTAGTAGGAATTAAGCAGCATTTTCTCTTGGACCATCTTGTCAAATTTCAATAAGCCATGCTCTCCACTTTTCCTGATCAACCCCCTGCTGTCCCACTTTTCCAGCTGCTTTCAAAATGTCCCGGTTTCCCCCTTGGCATCATTCCCTGCACACGCCCCTAATGGCACCGCTGACAGTATTAAAGAAACATACTTCAATTGCTGCAAACTGAGTTGAAAATGCAAAAGGAGTTTGCATTAAGTTCGCTCCGTAGGGAGGAGAGGAGAGAAAGAGTGGAATCCTACCCTTCCCAAGAGGCTCAGGCCAAAGCTAACTGCAACAGCCTCTCCTAGATTGTGTGTTCTTCCTCATTAATAACCTTTGCCATAATAATAATAATAATAATAATAATAATAATAATAATAATTTTTATCCCGCCCCTCTGCATAACGCAACCGTGGCGGCTTACAACATTAAAATATACATTATTTTATATACATATAAAATATACATTATACACTCTGCCATTGCTTGGCCACACATGTCCTGGTTTTTGTCTGTGAAATGTTGGTGGCTATGGAATGCCACAGAACTCTTTGTTGCAAGCCATGATAATCAGAAATGAGATAAAATGATGGACCGGGGGTGGGGGCGGGGGGGAGAGAAAGAAAAGAAAAGGGAAAAAGAGAGCAAATTATTTGAACATGATTCAGGGACTCCCCTCTCCAGGAGCCGGAGGTGGACAGCAAGAGAGGAAATTGTCCTCTGCCTGGTTAGACAATTTGTCTGTCTCACCCGGTGTTATTGTCTCCTATGACTGGCAGTGACTTTGCAGAAGCAAAGGCTGGGAAATCTCCCTTTTCCATACCTAGTGGGTTTGGATGTGGGGAAGAGAGGGAGCCCAAAAGGATTGCCAGAGAGTGAGACATCAAGACAACCTTCTCCCTTATTCTTCCTTGGTGTAGGAACCTCGTACATCTCGTGATCATAGAATGCAGCTTTTCCTGGTGTTCAAACAACAGTGCTACACAACAATGCAGTGTAAGCTTCCATTAGAAAGGTGAGGTGACTCTAGAAAAAAGACTCTCCGTCTTGGTTTAATTTGGGGAAAGCAGGGAAAGGATCAAGGAAATGGAATTTCCTGGTGATTAATGGCCAGTTGGGTGGTGCAGTGTCTGGGCCTTCCAAAAAATCCCACCCGCCTTTCTTGGGTCCCTCGGAAATACCCTGTGGCTCGATTGTTTTTACTGCACTCCAGACTTGATGGATTATCATTCTGAAAAGCATCTCTCTCTTTCTCTCTCCTTCCCCGCTTTCTCAGATCTTGTGGCTATTTCTACGCACATTCCCAAGCCTTTGGGAAAGTCAGTGCCCTTTGTTCTTCTCCTTCTTGAGGGATCACGGATGAGTTCTAAATGGATATGGATCGCCTGTAGGGTCGTAGAAATCTGCTAGTGAAAAGTGAGGATAATAAAATAGCCATGAAGCTGGCCTCAGCCCCTGTCGAAGATCTTTGGTTCAGCACATCAACCTGACCCAGGAGCTTTGATAGGGGCTAGGCAGTATCTCCTAAATTGACCAAGTGAAGACAGGCAAGAAGACGTCCTTGACTGATACAACCAATTTTCCTGCAGTTGCCCACTTTTGCTAAGAGGTGGTGGCCACAGGTTAAATGCTTTGCCTGTTTATGGCCACCCGTTCCAGACCCATTGTAGATTCAACTCATGGCCCAGGATTGCCTTCAGGGCTGGCCCTGCATAAAGTAAGGCAGATGCTTTAGACAGCAGATTTGGAGTGTCATTAAAACGGGCAAATTGATAGTTATTTGATTTGTGAATATTGCATTTTACTGCTAGGGTAGACAAAGGCATGTCCTAAATGCCCTAAGGACACTAGATCCCGTCTCCTCTTGGAAGGTAAGCAGGTTCATTCCTGGTTAGTACTTGGATAGGAGATGGCCAACAAATACCAGGTGTTGTAGGGTATATTTCAGAGGAAGGAACTGGCAAAACCACCTCTGAGTATCACTTGGCTAAGAAACCCCATAAAATTAATGGGGTTGCCATAAGTCAACAAGCATCTTGAAGGCACATATACACACATGGAGAGAGGCACTTGGGTTTTTTTCCTGTCATCTGGGGATGCCTAAGCTGGAGTTCTTGCACTGAGCAGGGAGTTGGACCTCATGGCCTATGGGACCCCTTCCTACTCTTTGATTCTGTAATCCTCCATCATGTGTCATGTCAACTTGTTTCAGGCATTATGGCTTTGGATGAGTGAGAGTGGCATACATTAGTGTTCATCCTCAGGCAGAGCAATGACTTGGGCTGGTCTTGGCCATTTTACAACTATGAGAAAGTATTTGGGAACCATTTAGCTTCCAGCAGAGGTCCTAAAATATAACTTGAAAAACCCTCCTTTAGCATGTAAGAGGTCATTGTTAGGTGATTCATAACCATAAAGATTTTAAAGAACTATTGCAATGTGATGCTAAATATGACCCCTGGTAGATGTTTAAAATTTAGTCCCATTGAGTCCTGAACTTTTATTTGTCCATTCCTTTCTCGCTCTGTTTTTCCAGAACTTCAGAATGACTCATGTGGGATTCCTATGAGTCCCAAGGGCTCCAATAGGCTTCAGAGGTCTTTGGCGCTTTTCCTGCCTTGGGCTATCCTTCCCAAGCCAGCATGTGGCTATTTGGCACCAAAATAATTTATGATTTTGCAAAAAAAGTCACCAGCTCTTCCTGTTGCTTGGAAGCTGGTGTCTCCACAGATTGAGAAATGCTTCTTTCATGGCATTATTGTCTAATTAATCTTCCCAGACTAAGAAAAGAGAGAGTCAGTCGGTGGACATAGCTCCAAGAGAGGCTTTGCTTTTGAAATGCAAATCTGAAGCTTGTCTAGGCAACCCCCAGTTCAAAAGCAGTAATCATTATAACAGGCAAGAAGCCGGAATAGGCATGCGAGCAAAGGCTGGTGAAATTGAACTGAAATTGCTTGAAATTACACTGGTGTAGAGTTTAAATTAAAACCAGCTGCCCTGTCTTAAGATTGTTTTTTGGGTTTTAAAAACATCACCTTGAGGTTGGGTTGAATCTCAGTGCGTCTGCTGCAGTTATTAGGCCGTCGGTGTTTCCGAACTTGTAATTTCAGCAGTTATATAGCTTCAATAACCACTTTAATTCAAGCTAATAATGACCATGAGGTATAGTGTCAGTCAATTTCTGGTAAATTATCAAGCACATGACCAAAGAGGATGAAAAATACTCCAAAGTCATCTGTGCCATAAATGTCTTTTGCTCTTTTTGGGGTTCTGCCCAACACCTACAGAAGCCAGCAAGAGTTTCCATTGACTTTGACGTGACTTGGATTGAGCTTGCGTTGGATTGTGCTCTTGTTTGGCTCATGCTTAGTCGTGGTGGGGTTTTATTTATTTTTTGCTACACTGTTCCATACTGCGCTAGTAAAATGTTCAGTAGTTCTTTTGGTAAGCCAAAATTCAACAGCGGTGCTGTAATGGAGAAAGAGATGTAGCTTTTACAACCTGGCTAGAATGGACACATTTGTCCATTGGGCAACCCCTATTAGTGACCACTTTAGGTTGCTTCAAAACATCAATACATAGATCTTTTTCATATTTAATCCAATTTCTATGTTGTATCAATCTCCCCTGAAAAATTCTTGGGTTGAAATCCATCCTGGTATTTTCCTATAACATTTCTTTTACTGGGATAGCCAATTATTTAATAAAGGCTTTCTAATGAAATGATCTTCGAATTCTTTGTGCACTTTTACTTTGTCGTACCAGAGGTATGTGTGCCAGCTGTATCAATTATTGAATCCCTACAGCTTTAACAACCTCTCATTTTCTAAGCTTATCCATTCTGATGCCCATGTTAATACATTGGCATAATAATATACTCTCAGATCTGGTACTTTACATCCTCCATTTTCTTTTTTGTCTATAGGTGTCTTCCACTTAATCCTTGGTTTATGACCGGCCCAGATGAAATTCCTTAAAACTTTATGCCATTGAAGGAAGGGACTTTCGTTGATTATTATCAGGAGATTTTGAAATAAAAAAAATTATATTGGGGAGGACAGCCATCTTAAATGCTGCTATTCTTCCTAGTAGACTTAAAATTCAATTTATTCCAGGTTTCCAGATTTTTTAAAAATCTTTTTCTGTACATTTTTGTAATAATTAAAGAGACATGGATTTCTTTTTGATTCCTAAGTATTTAACTTTTATCCCTATTTTACAACTGGAAATCTCTTTGATTTCTTCTTCCTCTGGTTTCTTTATTTTTTTTTGTAAGACAATTGTTTTATTTTTGTTTATTTTAAACCTTGCAAATTCTCCAAATTTATTAATCTTCTCCAATAATTTATTTATCCCTCCAAGTGGTTCTTCAAGAAATACAACCAAGTCTTCTGCAAAGGCCTTCAATTTGTATTCTTGACCTATAATTTTGATTCCTTGTAATTCTGGGTCTTGCCTTATTTATTCATTTAGAATCTCCATTATTGTTATAAATAACAACAGCGAAAACAGACAGGCTTGCTAGGTACCTTTTGGGATTTCTATTTCTTGTGTTTTTCTCTCTCTGTTAATTATCAAACTTGCTGTTTGCTTTTTATAGATACTTTTTACCCAATTTGTAAAGTTCTCTCCTAATTTCATTCTTTTGAATATTTCTTGCATACAATCCCATTTTATTTTATCGAAGGCCTTCTCTGCATCTGAAGATATTAATGCATTTTTTTCATTGTGTTTTTTGTAGTATTCCAATACAACTGTCCTTATGTTTTCTCTCATGTGCCTATTAGGCAAAAAGCTTGTCTGGTCTTCATGTATTACTCCCACCAAAATTTTCTTTACTCTTTCAGCCAATATTGCTGTGAAAATTTTATAATCAAGGTTAAGTAAGGAAATTGGTCTATAATTTTGAATGTCTCTTTTTTTCTTTTTCTTCTTTGTGTATTAATGTAATAGTGGCTTTTTCCCATGACTTTGGAATTCCATTCTTTAAGATATTGAAAGTTTTCAAAAGGGGAATTTTTAATTTCTTCTGATTTTTTATAACACGCAGCAGATAATGAAATCTCAGCAGCTATTAAGAAAATAAAAATAAATAAAGCTCTCAGCCCAGATGGATTATCTGCAAAAGGAGGAGGCTTTCAAGACCTCTGGTAGAACACCATGTAGGGCAGGTTGGGCTTGTTGAGTCACAAGTCAGTTGACTTTGGAAGGCAAGGAGCAGATAATACAAAACAGGCTTGATAACACATTAGCAGAGCTGAAGGCCAATGTGGAAACTACAAAGACTGTTGAAGACATCTTTGATGGAATTGCTTAGTGGTCTTAGTGATTGCCTCCCTATATTGTAGTATTGGACTACTTCTTAGCTGGAATCAGAGGACAGCTGCTGAACCCCCACTATAATCTCCCTTCTCCTTTTGTTTTCATGACCTTTCCTTTCCTTCATGCCTTCTCCTTCCTCCCCCTGCAAGTATAGGGCCCTTAAATTCATAAGCGATGGCTCAGGTGTTCAGAAGTTTCTTTGATGGTTTGGGCCATTCAGTGCCAGTCAATGGAAAGAAGCGGAAGGAGGCTGAATGTTGGGAGAGTTAATAGGAGAATCTATACAGAAGCACCAGATGCAACTCTAATGTCCCCTTTCTCGGGACGGACAACCAGAGTGGAAAGCAGCTTGGCACGGTGGCCCTACCACTGTTTGACCTTCAGGCTTCTCTCCCAGTGAATGGTTTTTCTTGAAAGGAGTAGCACAAGGCTTGAGGCCAGCCCAGGAGGTTTTGTAGTCTGAGAAGGAGCAGCAGATGGCACCCACACACACATACACACACAACAAACACACACCACATTCATCTAGGTCGAGGTATGTAGTGCCCAAAGCCAGCCAAGTTATTTGGCCACATGAGGCAGAAAATCCCTCAAGTGCGCTTCCCCATCCTTGGCACTAAAGATACAGTCATGACAAACAAACCCTGCACTACTTTTCCATGACACACACAAGATCTGCTGCCTGAGGCAATTATCTCATTGTAGCTTTATGACAGGGTTGGCTGTGTAGTAGCCTTAACATTTGCAAGCTGTTTTTAGGAGTGGTGGAGTAGTGGTATTCGTTAGATCTGAACTAAGGCCCATTGAACCTAATATCCTTGCCTCTGAATAGCCATGTGTAGGATTGCACTGTGATAGGGTTGCATGAGGGTCACCAAAAGTCAGAAATGACTTGAAGGCACACAACAATAATACATCTAGATATTTGGCCATCAAAATGGCAATTGTAAGAAAAGTGGAAGCTGATGAAAGAAAGAAAGAAAGAAAGAAAGAAAGAAAGAAAGAAAGATCATCCCTAGATGCCATTTGGAAGATCTCTCGAAGGTACAAAGATGTTTTTCATTTACTTAAGCAAGGCTTACCTGATCTGGTCGTTTCATTTCACATGTGCGTAATTTTGGATAAAACATTTGCAGAAACAGAGCGAACTGCTCTTCTTTTTTTATGGTGCAAGAAGGCATCCCTCCTCTTTCCATTTTATTTCCGCCTCTGAGACCAAATTTCCTGTTCAAGAACTAATGCCCAGGAACACATTTACTGGCTAAACTGAGGCATACCTGTAAGTGATTTGTGGATATGGATCCTTACAGCTGCCTGCATTTGTGGACATTACTTAGGAGCCTGACAGTAATCATGATGAATATCCATGTTTGAACATGTACCACGTAGGCTGCATCCTCACTGCAGAAATAATCCAGTTTGACACCACTTTAACTGGCATGGCACAATGTTATGGAATTCTAGGAATTCCGTTCTGGTGCCACAACTAACTACAATTCCCAGAATTCCATAGCATTGTGCCATGCCAGTTAAAGTGGATTATTTCTGCATTGTGGTACAGCCTGAGTTGGAGATGTCTGTTTAGAAGGCCTCCACTTCCAACTGAATAGATGTAAACCTATAGAAACACACAAGAAAAAAATGATTGACGGTTTGACCAACATACAGATAGTGTGCAGATCTAGGGCACGTCAACTTCGAGCTTTGCGGTCATGCCTTTGTCACATTTTTGGACGTGTTCCACGATTCAAAATGAAACCTGGTAGTTTTCCCCCCACCCCATTCCAAACCCACCAAAAACCTCATTACTTCAGAAGGGGATGCAAGTTCATGGGCTGTAAATTTTAATGGATTTTTAATATCCTAAATTATGGCGCCATAAATAAGCTGTAAATTTTTGGCTCGGCAGAACCACTGGGGCATCTGAAAACCATTAGTAAACACTCCATGCTGCTTGCAGATGGAGCCGGTTTGCTGTGAAGGGGGTAGGAGGAGGCAAACAGGTGCACAGGGCAGAGACGAAGGGCAGCAAAGATCCTGGATAGGTGGCCATGTCAAGCTGTTTTGAGGTCACTAGCTCCTGTTGTTCTTGCAACACGATGCTCACCTTTATGGGGAGGAGAAGAGGTTAAATGATATTATTTACTGGGAAGAGAGAGAGATGGAGAGAGACTGACCTTCTAAAGCTTTTTCAGAATTCTTGAGATCATGAAAGATTTATCATTTCAGTCCCCAACCATTTATTAACCAGGAGTGGTGACCGCCTACTTTGCTTGCCAGGCAGCCCTGAGGTCAAACCTCCTTCTCAAATTCTCCAGACATCAGGCAATCTGAAATGTTGGAGCTCATAAAATGTCAAGATCGGGCGGTGAATCTTTTTGCCCACCAGGGAAAGTTTTAACAACTCTGGAAGCCATGAGATCTCAAGCCCATGGTCGTTTTATTAACTTCTGATACCTTAAGGGCACCAGAGCTTGTCTGATCTTGGAAGCTTAGCAGGGTCTGCCTTGATTAGTACTTGGATGGGAGACCACCAACCAATACCAGAGGAAGGAACTGGCAAAACCAGTTGCACTTTTCCTCATCCCTGTTCGAATAGCTAAATGCAGGATGTAAATGTGTGGGCTTTTAACTGGCATGCATTAAAAATCAGTCTCGAAGTTTAATTAGCCGATAAATCAAAAGAAGTATGTTGAAGGGCATGCTTATTTATTTGTGAGGCTGTTTAATTTCTAGCACATAAAAATAGGAGATGAAAATGGCAAGACAACCAACGAGATCTTTCTTTCGAACAGAAACTTCCACCATTAAGGATCAATGAACATCCATTCATATTTCATCAGAAGCTGTTATTTCTATGGTTTCATTAGAAATCTATTTGAGTTATGTTGATAGCATTAAGGTGCACTGAGAGAGCCAGCGTGGCATCGTGGTTTGAGTGTTCGACTATGACTTTGGAGATTAGGGTTTGATTCACAGCTTGGCCATGGAAAGCCATTGGGTGACTTTGGGCAAGTTGCACTCTCTCAGCCTCCGGGGAAGGCAATGGCAAACCTCCTCTGAACAAATCTTGCCAAGAAAACCCCAGGATAGGGTTGCCTTAAGGCCACCATACGTGACTTGAACATCCACAGCAAAGGTATGCTGAAGTGCATTGGCTGATTATTTCATAAAGTAAGTGGGTCCACTCCATCAGTTTCGAAACCAAACAGTTAAAGGGCCGACTAGCCGCAATGAGACTTGTGGGGCCTTACTTTCTGAGATATTCTCATGTTGACTCATTTGGAATTAGACTGAGGGTGGTGGTAATATGGGTCTGGAAACTTCAATGTTTGTGTCTCACCCAGTTGTAATGGGTTGGCTGTGTTATCAGTGTTTCTACAACTGGCCTCTGCATCCTCTATGGATAGAATAATGTGGATCTGTCAAGATGGAAGATTCTACAGGATTTGTGCATTGATGATGAATTATGAGTATCCGGGAGAGGACTGTATTTCCAGAAGGGTCACCCTCCGACGGTGCTCCAGGAAGCAGTAGTGGAGAACTAGGCTTCTACCCCAAGAGGCAACCTGATATAATCTGCTCTTGCATCTGCTTCCTGTTGTCTGGATATCAGCGGCTTGCTTTGTGGTCTTTGAGGGACCTCTTCTTTCTGGGTAGAGGAAGAAAATGTGACTGTTTAAAAAAAGTGGGAGGAAAATTTTCTGGAATAGGCATTGCTTTCTGTTGCCAAGCTGAGCTTTTGCTTTGGTTTCTTCACTTTTTCAGTATACATCTCATGAAGACTAGCCATTTCTCTGCCTTTCTCCAGCAGGTATTTTAGAGTTGCAAGGGGCCACAGTGGTCATTAAGTCCAACTCCTTTTCATGCAACTACACACAACTACAGCAATCCTGAAAGGTGCCCTTCCAACCTCGGTTTAAAGAAGTAAAGTCAACCTCTACCTTCCTGGGACAATCTTTTCCACCGTTGAACACCTCTTACAGTAAAGAAGTTCTTCCCAATGTTTAGGTGGTCCTTATAGGGTCACCATATATCAGAAGTGATTTGAAAGCACACAACAACATCAACAACAGTGTTCAGAGATGTAACCATGTTAGTATGCTTCAGCATAAAAAGAAAGCAAGGGATCCTTTAGCATCTGTCCAGACTCACAGCAACCAAAAAATCATAAACTTTTGTTGACAGACCTGCATACTAATGGGTAGGGGCGATTGGAAAGAAAACCACTGAATTTTGATATATCCACAAACTCCACGTTCATTGTCAGTGGTCTGAAGGGTACGCATGGTTTTTTGGTGCACTGTGCTGCAATCCAGTATCTTCCTGTTGTTGTCATACACTCTCAGCTTCGAGGCAAGGCAATGGCAAACCTCCTCTGAACAAATCTAGCCAAGAAAACCCTATGATAGGTTTCCCTTAGGGTCCCCATAATGACTTTTTTTTGGGTTCAACCTTTTTATGAATTATCTCCATATAATAAAAACAACAACACACTATACATTGTATAGTATCGCATAGTTGTATAAATCTCTTTCCAAACAACACATTAAGCTTTACATTATTACAATGTTAGTTAATATTGTGTTGATCTTCATTCTTCACAGATAAAATTTGCTATCCAATATCATACAAATTGTCCTATGCATACAATAGATGTTTCTATTAATTTATATGATATCCCATCTTAATATAAAGATGTCATGTTTTAACTCTTTTAATTTATTCTTCTTATTGTTGGTTCCCCCTTCCCCTTTTTGTTTTCCATCTTTTCCTTTCTTTTCAACTTCCTGTATCCTTCCTCCCCTCTACTTCTTCCCATATCCCTTTTCTCATCCCTCCTTTAACCTTCTTATCTTTATCTCATTCCTTATCTTTCTCTTCTATCTTCCTTCCCCTTTCTTTCTAATATTTGACTTGAAAGCAAATGACTTGAAGGCACACAACACAGATTCATTTAAAAAGTCAAATTAACACATCCCCTGCACACTTTATAGCAATAGTTTTCAGAGAAATAGCTTCACCAGCACTTTATTTATTCAGAGTATTTATACCCCGCTCTTCAGCTGCAAAGGCTCTCAGAGAGGTTTACAGAACTAAGTTTGTGAACAAACCTAGGAGTTTATCACACACAGTTTTCAGCCCGATCTGTGCACGGGGCGGGATCAGGCTGGAACGGGGAAAAACGGGTTTTACTGCATATGAAGTTGTTTCTGCTCTGCCAGCTGATCATTACCCGTCCCTGATCCGACCTCTGCTAGCCGATTTTGGTAATACATAGTACCAAAATCGGCTGGCAGAGGTCGGATCAGGGACAGGTGATGGTCGGCTGGTAGCGCAGCAGCAATTTCATGTGCAATAAAACCCATTTTTCCCCGTTCCAGCCTCATCTCATCCCAAGCATGGATTGGGTTGAAGACTGCTTGTGATAAACTCCCTAGTTTGAGCAAACCAAACCAAAAGCTCTCAGAGAGGTTTGCAGAATGTTAATATGACACTTCCCTGCCCTGGAGCTTCCAATCTAAAAGGACATGACACCCAAGGAGAAGGGAACAGCAGTGGAGAAGGAGATCAAGTCCAGCAGATACTACAGTTGGAGTCCCAGGACGTTATCACATGGGGCTTAAAGCAGTCCCATCCCGGTCGCATCCCCATCCCATTGCGGTTCCTTTTCAATCCAGAACTTACCGGCATACAGAAAGCAGCATCATTCTGGTATCATTCTGGTCGCGGCAAAATGTAATTCCCAAAGAAACCGGCATTCAAAAGAACGGGGATGATGCCGGGTGATGCCGCAATGGGACGGGGATGCGATGGGGATGGGTGCGACGTCGTGTGAAGACACGGGGAAAGGAAGCGCAATGGGACGGGGATGCGACGGGGATGGGACTGCTTTAGACCCCGTGTGATAACGTCCCCAGTCCAGTACCCTAACCGCTGCACCATACTGTGTCTCTCAGTATTTCCTATATGTTCTTGCTTTCAAGCATAACATGATGGAGGCTGAGATGAAACAGAAATAGCGACACCCCTACTTTATAACAGAGGGTACATTTCATCCACTGCTTTCAGGGAGGTGGTATGTATGTGTGTGCATGAGAGAGCAAGAGAGAGATCTTATCATGTTTTCAAAAGGTTTCTTTCCTGATCAGGCTTCTGTCATGTAGTTCCTTTCTTTGGTCAGAGCTTGCTGGGACTTGCTGCCAGTCTCCTTGCCTGATAGCCCTGGGGTCCCTTAGGCAATTACTTTGTCATCTTTCCCCCCAACATATTTCCTGATGGAGGAACAAGTGATAACCCATCAAGGATGGGGCTGCGGAGATGGCAAGAGATGAACTGAGGCTGCCATTGCCTTTGGGTAGCTTTAACACTTATCAATGTTTAGCCAATCCACAACCATTCTTTGGAAGCGATTGATTTTATAATTCCTAGAAGAAAATTGGACAAAAAGCTCCCAGGATCCATTCACACTACACAGTTATAGCACTATGATTCCACTTTAAGTGCCATAGCAATATCCCATGGAATCCTGGGATTAGGTTTGCCATTGGTCCTGTAAAATGAGGAAAATCCTGGATTGAAGGGTTTGGAAAATGTCCTGGCCAACTGGGCCAGTTGAAGCAACAAACTACAAATCCCAGAATGTAAACTGATGGTAGTATATAATTAAACGACAACAGCTGAATAGAGTGGGATGTTGGTATCCACTGGGGTTTGGTTCCAGGTTCCCCCGTGGATACTAAAATCTGTGGATGCTCAAGTCCCATTAAATACAATGGCATAGTAAAATGGCATCCCTTATATAAAATGGCAAAGCTAAGGTTTGCCGTTTGGAATTTATATATTTTTCGAATATTTTGAAGCCGTGGATGGTTATGGAGGCCTCACTGTATACAGTGTTAAATGTCGAAATGTGATGTGGGTTGTTTTTATTTTGACAGGGTGTGTGTTGATAAACTGGCCCAATCCTGTCTTGCATAATTTTGCCTTGGATTTATGGAAGGGAATGATGGCAACCCTACCTGGGACTGGCATTTCAGGGATGGAGATTTAAAATTCTCAGCCAGAGATCTCTAAGGCTTAGCCTACTACAAGTCCCACGATTCCATGGGATACTGCCATGGTGGTTAAAGTGGAATATAGTACTATGTTGGTGAAGTATGAATGGGCCCCTGGTGAAGAGCTGAGAAGCCATAATACTCTGTCTACTGTATACCTTGAAGAAAGACAGGAATGAGCTGTATGTAACCAATATGCAATCTTCTTTTGCAATCCAATATGTAAAAAAGACAGCCAGCATGGTGTAGTGGTTTGAACATTGAACTAGAACTCCAGGAGACCAGAGTATGTCTCCTGCTGAGCCACAGAAATCCACTGGATGACACTGAACAAGTCACACTTTCTCAGCCGCGGTGAAAGGCAATGGCAAACAAAATACGCAGGGTGTTTGTGGGAAGTCTTGAGTTTTAAAGTGCACAATTGTATATGTGTGTGTGTGTACTTTTAAAATGAACTCATTGATCCTATCTGCATGTTAGGGCCTTTTGGTTCTACCATTTATATCTGTCTTACTACCAGAGACATAATTTTAGAAATAAGATTGTTTTAGTATTCATATTAGTAGGCTTTTATGTTGGAGAAAGGTTGGGATAATATTAGCCACTGATGCCACGGGGACAGGGGCATGCCCATCAGGGGAAGTTTGAGATCACCATGGCTGGAAACAGAAGCTGGTGATCTTGGACATTTTTGGGCACCCTGAGCCATCAAGGAGTCTTTCTATGGCTGGTTCTCACTTGATGCAAAATCCAGATAGATGCAACATCCAGCCATCCTAGAGTCCTGTAGAATGGTGCAGTAAAAGTATTAGGGAATAGTGCAAGCCAGGTTTTGCCCCAAGGCCTTCCAGAAGAAAAGACTTCTTTACAAAATGTATACTTCACTTATAGAAATTGCTGCTGCCTGATATGAGAACAATTGGTCCTAGGATGGCCTGAGATGGACCTCAAGTTGGGCATACCCAAACCCTTAATTTTTCAGAGATAGTTCCTCCTCCCCAAAAGAGCTGTTTTCAGTCCACTATTCCCCATTTGCTACATTTTCAGAGTGCTGTTTGTTTTTCTGTGTTTTTAGCTTGCATATATACAAGTATGTATATATACATATATGTATGTATACATATATATGTATACCCACACACCCACACACTCCAATACACACAAGTTATTTAAACTTCCTTTATAGGAAAATGTCTTTCAAAAGGTGTGTAGAAAAGCAGAATACCAATGACATAAATAAACCAAATATTAGTAGGCATAGTCAGCCAGGTATTCTAATTAGATTAAAAGCAAACTCCAAATACTATTGTTGTTTTCCTGAATCTGCAAATTTGCAAGGGAGATGTGTCAGACTGGGTCAAACTATTTTCCCCTCTACACTTGTATTATTTACTCTGGCTGACAATGGTTCTCCAAAATTTAAGGTCTTTCATTTCACTTGCTTTGCTTTTTTTAAATCACAGTGCCTGCTATTGAATTTAGGAATTTCTGCTTGGAAAGCCTGTGAACTATGGTTATTCCGCATAACTTGTATTTTCCCCTCTCAGTATACTGTCTGAAACACTGAAGTAACACAGCCTTTCTGGCCATGTTTTTCAGGGCACAGCATCTGTCCTTCAACGTAGGTCTGATAAGGAGGAGTATGTTGAAGTTGGACGCCTCGGACCATCGGATTATTTTGGTAAGCTTCCATATATTTGGTTGGAAATGATGTAGAATAAAGAAGTAAATCTAGGACTATTATATTCATAGGATGGTGCTGTATGAGTTTATGCCCCTTTGCCATCCAAAAAGTGGTCCTTACTTTAGGCTTTCATATGGTCAGGCCATTGATGGGAGCCAATAAACAGAACTATTTTGTGCTACGAAGGCTGCAAGTTTTCCAAGGCCATAGATGTTGCCATACACAAACAGAAATGAAAAACCAGAGCTCCGCTGTGGTGCCACAGCAAACTACAATCCCTAGAATTTCATAGCCGTGAGCCATGGTAGTTAAAGTAGCATCAAACTGGGTTATTTCTGCAGTGCGGATGCAGCACCTGTAAGTAACTCAGATGTAAGAATGAGGGAATGCTGGGGAAACTTCCACTCAGGGAGAAAGTGAAGACCTTTGTGACATTCATGGCTAAGAGGGCCAGATGAGGAAGGCGAAGAGAACACAGTTTGGAAAAGTTACTTTTTTTTGGCCCACAACTCCCAGAGTCTAGGAACTGTGGTCCAAAAGTAGCTCTTCTAAGCTCAGAGAGACCCAACCTGAGGACAGGATGGAGGATGTCAGTGTGGTCAAGGCAGCAAATGAAGGTTGTCATCTGGAGAGATGTGACAGTGATACTTTTCTTCCTTCTTGCAGGTGAAATCGCCCTCTTGCTCAACAGGCCCCGGGCTGCGACTGTGGTGGCCCGTGGTCCTCTGAAGTGTGTCAAACTGGACCGTCCCCGCTTTGAACGGGTCCTTGGCCCCTGCTCGGAAATCCTCAAGAGGAACATCCAGAGATACAACAGTTTCATTTCCCTCACTGTTTAGGTGATTCTGGTTGCCATCCTTTGCGTTAAAATCTCTGCACTTCAAACTCCACCCGTGCCGTTCCATAGCTTTGCAATGAAATCAAGAGAGATGCACATTTCATGTATGTTTTTTAAATGTTCATGTCTGGGGTGCTGGATGTCCATTCATCATCTATTGTTTCATAAGGGTAGGTAACAGAGAACTGGGTGGAAATGGCATTAGGAAATTGCTGGGAGTTTTAAACTTGGAGGTGCATTGCAGAGCGTCCATCACCATCTCCCCTCTTCCCACTTTAATAATGCAAATGTCAGTGCTGAAAGCAAGCTAGGTGTCTGTTCCAACATTTTATTTATTTACTCTAGTTGTGCTGAAAGTCACTCCTATCTGTGCTTTTTCAAACTGGAAGAACAACCCTTTCTCAGTCCCTCCAGATATTGCCTAACTACTTATCCCATCGTTCCTCACTATTGCACAGGCTAGCTAGGGATGTTTTCCAGAACTTAGAAAAGTTTTTTTGGGTTTGTTTTTTTCCAGTGCAACTCTCAGCCTTGCTGGTTGAGATGCTCAGGATGGTGCATTCTTTAAATAATCACTTTTCTAAGCTCTGGCTAAATCTGATGGAACTTGGAGTCCAGAAAAATCTGGAGAGCCATGGGCTTTTGTTAATGGAATGGGATGGTTGCCAAGGCTCCATGTGGCAAAAATGCCAGTTTAACATTCATGTGGGAATTCCTGAAGAAATGAAGCCCCTATCTAGCAAGGAGTAGCCTGCAACGAAACCTTTGAAAAGGTCACTAGACTTTAACTTCCCTTTCAATGGCCATTAATAATATTTCAAATAGAGCTTGGCTTCAGCACAGGATTACCCCAGAGGACTGTGATCCCCTGAAAGGGCCTGGCATTTGGCAAAGCTATAAGCAAGTCTCCTGCCTACTCATATCTGTGCATCAGTAATCTGTGCTAGGATTTGAATCCCTCCTGGTCAGGATTAAAAAGGTAACTGGTTTACCAGTATGTTGAGAGAGATCTTGTAGCACTTTGAGACTAACTAAAAGAAAGAAGCTGGCAGCATGAGCTTTCGTAGACTTAAGTCTACTTCTAGTTCTATGCATACCGTGTTTAAGTAACCACCACTTGGTCATTGATATGCATCCATGTGCATTCAGACATAAGGTAAATGTTTTTTTTTTTTAAAGAATTTGAATTTGTAGGATTAGTATCTGAAGGTTTGAATGAAACGCTGTACATTTTTCAAGCGTCATAAATTTGCAAACACTGGTCTTTGCAGGGCATGGCTCATTTTTTAAACCCTAAACGTGAATTTAGTCACTGTTTGCAACATATTCCAGTTAAAATATGACCCTCAGACAAAAGCAGGAAAGTTGTCGAAATCTGAAAAGACATCATTCTGAAGCATTCACAATGAAAACTTCTACATTTTTAGATTGTCTCCCTATCAATCTAATCCAGCCACCATGGATTCCACGTCAAAAGAAAAGTGGGGAATAAATAACATGATGCAAAATAGGTTTAGGAGAGCCAGCATGGTGTAGTGACTTGAGTGTTAAACTGTGATTCTGGAGGACAGGGTTCGATTCCCAGCTCGACCATGAAGCCCACTGGGTGAACTTGGGCAGGTCACAAGCTCTCAGGGGAAGGCAATGGCAAACCGCCTCTGAAAAAATCTTGTGAAGAAAAGGTTTGCCTTAGGATTGCCATAAGTCAGAAATGACTTGAAGGCACACAACAACAAAAACAAAAACATAGGTTTGACACACCAATGTGGTGTAGTAGTTTGAGCATTGGACCAGGACTCTGGGAGACCAGAGTTCAGATCCCTGCTTGGCCATGGAAACCCACTGGGAAACCCAATGGCAAGTCACACTCTCTCATCCTCAGAGGAAGGCATAGAAAAACCTTCTCTGAACACATTCTGCCAAGAAAACCCTATGATAGGTTTGCCTTAGGGTCATTCTATGTCAGAAATTACTTAAGGCACACAACAACATATTTAACTCTATTCGTGCACTTCAGGACCAGTCTACCAGGACTCCACTGGACTAGCCCCTTGCAATGGTGTTTTATTGTTCCTATTCATTTTACAGCAAAGCTTCCTGATGCCCTTAATTTCAGCACGATCCCTGTATCTGTAAGAAGAGTTTCTGTCTAACATATTTTTCCATGCACTTTGTTTGATCTTTGCAGTCTGTATTTATTATTCCTATTTATGACCTTGATTACTGTTTTTGCATGTATTACAAAATGTGGAAAATCAGATACTATGTTAGATAACTGGTAATATTAATGGCACCATATTAAAAAGATTTTTCGGGGGGAAATCAAACCTATATCTATTTATCTCTCTCTCTCTATATGTAATAACCATAATCATACAGATCATTCCTGTGAATTGTTTTGGTATTCTATTCCATGTGGATTTTTTTTTAAAGGAGGAAAAAGCTTTTTAAAAGAGAGCATATTTAATCACTCCTTTTCTTTTGCTTATTGTATTTCTTTGGCGACCTAGGTTTTTAAAATGCAATTGGTGTAAGACACAGAAATGTTGGATCGCTTGTGAGAGCTCACAGTGCACAGGTTTTCAGATATAAAAAGACTGGGTAGAATTCAACAAGAAATTTAGATATGATTGAAATAGATAGTACTTGGGGCCAAACTATTTCCTATTTAAATAGATAGAATTTGGGGCCAAACCGGCAGCTGTTTGTTTAGCCACCTTGAGTCCCATATGTGTGTGGGGAAAGGATAGTAAAAAATTGATTGATTGATTGATTGATTGATTGATTATTGCGTCTTCTTGCCTCCATACACATGGGCAGGAAGGATAGTAAATTTGGAGCAGAGTGAGCTACATTTTTGGTGGGTTTGCAAACTTGAACTACAACACACAGTTAAACACTTAAGGACTATTAATTTCATTGGGACTCTGGCAAGGCCTAATTTTTTCTGGATTGCACCCATTCTTTGTGAGAAAACTGTCATTTGGCCAAAACCACATTGCAATTATTGTTGTACACGTTCCAGGGAAAAGCAGAAGCGCGGACCACTAATGTTCATTTGGTGGAAGTGGAGCACGCAATGTTCTATTGTATTTTCAAGATTACCCACTGGGACGATGGGATGGAATTATGACATTAATAAAAGTCTTGGAACTAACCAAGTGGCTTGTGGGTTTTTTATGAAGCAAAAAAAGAGAGATGACCTTACATGTCCATTAGTAAATTGGGACTAGCTGGGGACATTGGGCGAGATGGGGTACTCAGACAAAAATGATGAGCATGAACATATTCTCCGGTGAGGGGCCAGCATGGTGTAATGGTTTGAGCATTGGACTGGAAAACTGGGAGACCAGGGTTTTAATCCCCACTTGGCCATAAAAACTCACTGGGTAAGTCACACTCTCTCATCTTCAGAGGATGGCAATGGCAACCCCCTCTGAAGAAACTTGCCAAGAAAACACTATGATAGATAAGGTTACCATAAGTCGGAAATGACTTGAAGGCACACAACAAGCAACAACATACCTTCCAGTGCTTCACAGATGGAAATAGGGACACCATGTGAATTTAAGGCATGTGGTTGAGAGACATGAGGGTCTGATCGAAGGGGTGTGGTCAACACAACAGTTATTCATGAGAAAGAACACCATTGTGGTATTTGAAGTAGAGGCATTTCTGGATTTATGTCCAAAATTTAGAGGGAAAGACACAAAACTACTAAATCAATAAATGTATGGGCATGCACACGCACATGGGTGTAGGTAGCATGGTTAAGAATAATATACTCTCACCTCACCTGGACAAATTACAAAACTATAAGTCCCCCACCATGACAATGGCAAACCACCTCTGAAGAAATTTGCCAAGAAAACCCTGTAATAGGGTCACCTTAGGGTTGCCATAAGTCAGAAACAACTTGGAACTCAACAAATACTAAAAGTAATGCTTACACTGTGTTACACAGGTATTCCTTCCAAAAGACCTCAGCCTTTCAGCCTTCTGGGGAGGACAACGTTCCTAAGGTCTTGGTGTCATCCTCCAAATATCTGCTGTCTTTTCTTGCTTTCCCCAAAGCAAAGAGGGTCATCCAGGACCATCCCAAAATATTTTGTGGCCTGAAGGGAATAATCATATGCTGCTTCCTCCCATTCTGCCATCAGAAGCAAAGGAGATAGTTGAAATGGTGCTTCAGCACCAATGAGGAGACCACATCCTCCAAGACACTTGACAACCAGCTTTGCTTTCCCACTTTTCCCTGCAGTCTCCCTTAGCATCTACAGCAGGGGTAGGCAACCTTTCCCCTTTAAGGGCCGAGGTACTTCAGCTCCCAGAAGCCTCAGCCATGTTGGCCAATAGTCCCATGTTGGCCAATAGCTCCTGGGATTCTGGGAGCTGACGTCCCTCGGCTCTTAAAGGGGAAAGGTTGCCTACCCCTGATCTACAGCCTGAGGCGGTTGCCTCCCTATCCTTCATGGCACAGCTGAGTGCACAGGAATTAAAAAATAAAATAGGATCGGGCCATGGGTTACAATCTAAAAAGGCACATTAAGGGAGGATGGGAAGGGAAAGTTAAGAAGAAAGGAAGGTCACTCACGATAAGGCAGGACGAACAGATGTGTTGTAAGAGGATGCTAGTCAGAGTTTTTAAAAAAGAGAGGAAGAACACCCAAGATCAGGTGCAAGGCATTCCAGTGGAAAGGAGCTAGAAATGAAAAGAGATGCAGGCAGAAAATCTATTGAACAAGAGGACTTGTAGCTGAAGAAGACAAAGCAGAGGAGAGAGATGGCAGCCGCTTTAGATTGTAAGCCACTTTGGATCCCAATCTTGGGAGAAAAGCAAGGTGATGATGTCAATAAGAACAACAATAATAATGGCAGGAGAGCACAACTGGGAAGATTCTGAGAAGTACATTCAAGAGGCTTAAAATGAAGATGAGAAGCGAGGGAAAGCCAGGGGAAGAAAATGTTACAAAAAGAGAAATATTATCAGGACAATAAGGAGAAAATACCAATATGCAAGTGGATTTTGTAGCAACTCTGAGGCTAATTGAGCAGAAGAAGTTGTAGCATAAGCTTTCGTAGACTTGGTCTACTTCCTCAGATGCATGGAGTGAACTGGTGCCCAGGAAGGATCTTTATGATCAGACTGTATAGATAGCCATAGAAATGCAAAACTTATGGGTATGGTGATGAGATGGTGAGTTTGGCTTTAACTATGGTCGTTGAGGGACCAAGCTTATGCTGCAACTTCTTTTCGCACAGTTAGTCTCAAAAGTGCAACAAGATCTCTTTGCATTCTGATATTTCAGACTAATGTGGCTGAAAATACCAAGCAAGCCACAGTGTTTAGGACAAAGCAGAAGCAGAAAGGAAGCAGGACCAGCCCTGCCATTAGGCAGAGGGAGTCATTATGCCACTTTTCATTCAAATGCTTCCCATGAAAAGGTGAGATCACTGCCAAGGTTAATCCTCCCAGCTGGCAGACTGAAGTTGGCATCCTGTCAGTGACATATGCATGTGTAAGTAGTGTAATGTGTGCAGGGAGAATTGTTTGCCACAGTGCAACAGATGTATTCTGCTAACAGCAGCAGAATCAGAGTTGTGCCGTGCAATTGTGCACTGCTCATTGGGCATTGCACAATGGCACCCAGCCATTGATATATGCCTCACAATACTGCTATTCTGCATGGGGTTAAGTAGTGCTGGTGTAACATATCTCCATGTGTGAATATTTACGCCACACTGAGGGGATGCTGGATTGCAGCCTGAGATGGCTGACTCTGACATCTGGCTTGGAGTATCATAAAAGGGTAGTCAGTGGTTTTATTTATTATTGTCATTTTTTTAAGTGCTAGAAAGAAGCATTTCTACACAACCCACAAAACCTATTTATGTGATGTATTGCTCCAGGTTCCAAAATAGTCTGATTGTCCTTGAGTACTCTGTTCTTTGAATGTAGCATTTGATGCTCTGTCTTGGACACCAAATTGTCATGGTTTGGACCAGAGCCTGAAACAGTTACTTCCCAAATCTCCAAGCCAAGGTGGCCAGTGGCCATGTTCATGTGGGGATTTGGGGTCATAGCCCTCCCAAATAACTTTCCCAAGCTGTAGAGCTAAGAATGATCAAGAAAATAGCAGGGATGGTGGTATTGTTTGTTGTTATGTACCTTCAAGTTGTTTCTGGCTTATGACAACCCTAAGGTGACCCTGTCACAGGATCTTCTTGGCAGGATTTGTGTAGAAGAGGCTTGCAATTGCCTTCTTTGGAAATCGAGAGAGTGTGACTTGCCCAAGGTCACTCAATGGATTTCCTTGGCTGAGCAGGGATCCGAACTCTGATCTCCTAGCCCAACATTCAAACCATTACCCCATTCAAACTACTCCCTGGTATTGTTTATAAAAAGGAAAAATGAATTGTGCAGTCCAACCCAAGCTATCTTTACTCAGAAGGAACTTGAATGCAGGGGTGCCTAGGAGTACAAATCTCATTGTCATAATCAATGGAAACGATTAGTAGGGTGAGGGATCAGCCTTGCTTTCAAGCATTCCCTGTGACTCCTTGTTATTTGGAATAAGGATTTATTTGGTCAACATTTCTCACATGGTCAAATTCTGAATGAGCGGGCAAGACACAGAGGCAACATCTGCTACCATCTGTCCATTGCCTGGAATGTGCGGGAGGTTTTTTTGCACTCCATCAAGCTGTTCTAATCACACTTGCAAGGCAGCAGAATGAATGGTAAAACCTAAAACTGTGCAAAAGGCATGATTGTGCTGCATTGGCACCAAGCTCACCAACCCCCCCAGACTCCATACAGTTGAAATCCTACATTGACTGACATAGCTACAACAATGGAGCGTCCTCATTGCAGGTACTTTTGATGATGATGCCCCCTAAAAACCTGCCCTTTAAGCCAGTTGTCATTGTTATGTGCCTTCAAAGAATTTCTATAGGGTACTGGTACACAGAGAGCCAGTATGGCATATTGCTTTAAGCGTTGGACTACAGCTCTGGGGACCAGAGTTCAATTCCCAACTCAGCCGTGAAACCCACTGGGTGACCTTGGACAAGTCACAGTCTCTCAGCCTCAGGGGAAGGCAGTGGCAAACCTCCTCTGAACAGCCTTGTCAAGAAAACCCTTTGATAGCTTTGCCTTCAGGTTGCCATAAGTCGGAAATGACTTGAAGACACACAGCAACAACAGTGGTACATGATTGTTGTTGTTGTTGTTGTTGTGTGCCTTCAAGTCATTTTTGACTTATGGTGACTCTAAGGTGAACCTATCATGTCCTTTTCTTGGCAAGATTTGTTCAGAAGGGGTTTGCCTTTGCCTCCTTCTGAAGTTGTGAGAGTGTGATTTGCCCAAGATCACCCAGGGATTGGATTGGAACCCTGGTCTCCAGAGTCATAATCCAATATTCAAGCCACTACACCATGCTGGTTCTTCTTACGACAGACAAACCCAAGCAAAGGACTACCAAGGTGCTGCAAATTGAAGCATTGGAAAATGACAACTGCAGTGTTCTCCTGGTTGTCGGATGTGTTGAGAGGGGCAGCTGGAGAGACCCCTTGGGGTCCTGCCCTAACTTGAGGTCCTTCCAAAATATCCAAAAACTAAATAACAGAAGTATAACACAAGGTTATGCATCCATCCATCACAGAATGGTTCCAGCCACTGCTAGTAGTCTCTCCCGGTGCTTTACAACAAGGCTTTCCATGGTATCTGATATAGGGAGCTGGAGTCGAAGGCTTTCATGGCTGGCATCCATAGTTTTTTTGTGGGTTTTTCGGGCTATGTGGCCATGTTCTAGAAGATTTTATTCCTGACGTTTCGCCAGCCACAGATGCTGGTGAAACATTAGGAATAAAATCTTCTAGAACACGGCCACATAGCCCAAAAAACCCACAAAAACCACAGGAAGTTGGCTTTTTCCTTCCCTAATCTGCCAGGATCTGGTGCCATATTTGTGCCCATTGGCTTCATCTTTCTTTCTTTCTTTCTTTCTTTTTCTCAAGAGTTAGAATCCAGCATTTCTTATAACAGAATTTGGGGTGGAATGGTTGCAATTTGCATCCAGAGTTTTGGTCATATTAACCGCTGCACACAGAGGTGTGATGTTGGTCTGCGAACTCCAGGGTTGTCCTTTGGTTGGGATGGCTGCCCAGACTCCTGTTTTGCACAGATGGCTTGAGATGTTTGGTGCCTGGGGCAGCAAAATCCAAATGGTGTCCCTCTCCCTGCATATGAAATTATTGAATAATAAAATCAATAAACTGCGAATCTGCTGCCCTTTAATTAGGGTTGCCAGTGGACCATAAAGAAACCCACCTGGCTGGTGGATATATATATATATATATATTTGGTCTTTGGGCCATTTGCCAGCAGAGTAAGCAGGCAGATCTATACTCTCACCCACTTGTATTGTTTCTAAGCTGCAAATTTTGGATGAACAGAAAACTTCTCTTCTTAAAAATGATATCCCCTCCCTCTCTCTATATATATTCCTTACAGATTAAAAACAAGCAATAAAAACAGTAATTTACACAAACTGACATAAAATATATATCCACAACACATTACAAACCATAACATATCTCACATCACAAAACTAAAGCCAAACATAGGATAACATAATAATCTTCCTAGACTCTTTTTCTTTTTCTTCTGATATGTTGTCTAAATATCTTACTTCTAGGTTTCCATCTTCTTTTGTGGCTCCATATTATATAGCTTATACATATTTTATCTTTGTTACTTTTAACAAACATGTTTTATCTTTGTCACTTCCTTTCTCTCACAATTATATCAGTTAGGAAGAGCTCATTCCAAACCATTTAGAAAGTCTTTGGCCCATTCTTTTTCTGTATATTTTATTAGTGAGTCCCATCCAACTTAAATATGTCTAATGATTTCCTTAAAGTGCATTTTTCTTCATGGCAGCTGGGAAGTTGGTGACTTCTAGGACAACCATGTGTCCTCCATCTTCATGGATGGATGGCCTTGGCCTTTCTTTTCTTTTTTTAATGCTTATCAGGCATAAAGACTTTGAAGAAAGGAGCTTCCTTGTCGAAGGTTTTGTTAACTGAGGTATGCCTATATCTGGCAATCAAACTTTCAACAATACCTCCAGATATGTGTCACAATAAACCTAACATCTAATTGAGATATTATGGCTAGTATCATGTTGGTTAGCAAAACCTAGAGTAGACCCATTCCATTCATTGTTGAGTGGTGAGTCAACACATAGGTAAATCCCATTGATTCAATGGATCTGCTCTAGTCATTTAGACTGGATTTAAGTTGTACGAAAATAGATGAGGAACACGAGAATAACCTGTATATTGGTTGTGCGAAAATAGATGAGGAACATGAGATTAGCCTGTACAGACAGCTGTTTTCTAAGACATGAAGAGCGATACAGCCTCACTCCTGGGCACCACCTTTGGCTCACCAGCATCTTTGTTTTGGGGGAAAAAGGATTCTGAGCATCTCTTCCATATATTAAAAAGCTGAAAGTCCCCATGGATTCTTGCTCTCAAATGTTGTCAAGTCACAAGAGGAACCTGCATGTCTCTCCTTAAAAGCTTACACAAGGGGGAAGGAGGATTTAAAAAGTCAGCTGAGCAAAGAGGAAGGCAGCCGTGCCAGGTTCGAGCAGATCCAAACATGCCAATTTGGTGTGTCCGCCAGCAACACTGAATGACTTGGCAGGCGGTGGAGCTGCAAACACCGTCTTGAGCGGCAACTCCACTACTACGAGCCTGCCACATTAATTTCAGTTTCCATTTGGCTTGCCTTTGGGGATTGAAATTTATGATGGCTTCCAGCAGCTCTTTCCAAATGGTGTTCCGGCAAACTCTCTAGGTCTCTCCAAGTTTATTCTTCAGGAGACGATTGACAATGGGGAACAAGCTTTCTTGGAGAGCAACTCGCCTGATGTTTATCCCATCTCTCCTGCCATCTTGGAGGGGGGGGGGAATGTTGCATCCATCTAAGGCCCAATGGTGATCCATGTCACCTGAAGGGGTACCCAAGTTCACACTGTATAAAACTTTGTGAGATACAGCAGGTTGTCTGCAGCTGATGGTATGTAGGATTGCTAAATTTATTCAGTGATTCCAGGGCAACTTGGGTAGATCTGAGTTTCTTTTCAATCCACCCTTGTTCCAGAAACCTTTTCCAGCCTTCCTATCATGATTTGGCAAAACTAGGGTAAGAAACACTTTAAATACTGACATTTGTGGTTTAAAAAAAGAGTAAAATTTCTATTAAATATTTCGGGGGACACTCACACCTTGTACTACAGGAGAATCACACTTCTGAGAGCACAACCTTTTTTTTTTTTTTGGACAGGGTCAATTTGATACAGTACATTAGAAAATATATCCCTAACTTCATTTTACTCTTTCAGCTTTGACTTTCTTGATCCAAAACCCTTACTTGTCCCACCAAATAATTTCCTTTATTGGACCATTATATTTTCCTTTTCTTAAATAAGAGATATTCTGCAATATAGCGTGACCAATTTTCCTCCTCAACATTGTTTACTTTTCCATCCCAATGCTATTAAATGCAATAATAATAATAATAATAATAATAATAATAATAATAATACTTGTGTGACTTGCCTAAGGTCAACCAGTAGGTTTTCATGTCACAGTGGGGATCTGAACCCACTCAGAGTCTTAGTCCAACACACCAACCACTATGCCACAATGAATGTGTAAGATTTTTGTTGTTACTGTTATTGTGTGCCTCCAAGTAATTTCATGACTTATGGCGACCCTGAAGGTGAACCTCTCATAGGGTCTTCTTGGCAAGATTTGTTCATAGGAAGTTTGCCATTGCTATCTTCTGAGGATGAGAGAGTGTCCAAGGTCATCCAATGGGTTTTCATGGCCAAGTTGAGATTCAAACCCTGATCTCCAGGGTCATAGTCTGACACTCAGACTACTATGTGTAAGGTTCCTTATATAGCTTGGAAAAGAAACCTTTCTTTGGAGTGTTGCTCCTTCACTCCCCCAACCAGAAGATCCACTGCTGACTGGGAAATTCTGGGAACTGTGGTCTAAAAAGTAACTTTCTTGATCTCTGGGGCTGTATCATCAAATTTTTTTGATAGTAAACCCACCAAACCACAGCGTTGATTTGAGATTTTACAGTCCCTGCAGTGGAGCACATATTATCCGGCAGAGACATTTCCAGCAGGCATTGCAGAAAGAAGGAAAAAGAATCTGACAAGGGCTTGCATACAATGGCTGCTTCGCATTCTTTCCTAAGCGTGGAATTTCTACGGACTGCAGAATGGCTTTATTATGTTACCATGTGTTTAAGATAATCTGTTGATTAGCTGTATTTCCACTGGGTTTTATTCACTACCACCACCATCACCACCTTTAAGCCACAATTGCAGTGGAAAAGGGAAAAGAAAAACAAAGAGAAAAAGGGGGAGGGTGGGAAGCAACAAGCACATATTTCCAAATTATAGATTTGATTTGCCTTGGGCACAGTTTTCGGCACAGTCCCCAGTGTTGTTTTTTTTTTCCCCCAACAGAGAGAGAAGAGGGGGAAGAGATTAAATCCTGCAACTTTTGGAAGAAACCAAGATGTGGTTGGAGAACTGCCTTCCTGGCCCAGCTTTATGTTGGGCTCAGGAACTGGTCTAGGCTGAACAATATGGATTATTTCATTAAGTCTTTCCAATATTATCCATGTCCGCTCTCTAATTCCATCCTCAGATCTAGAATGTGCAGCTCAGCTGCTCCTGAAGCCTTTTCTGGGCAAAGTTTCTCTATTTGTTCCAAGCCTTAGAGCTCATGGAAGGGACTCAGTGTAGATACCTTTGGTGAGCTAGGCTGTATCTACACTGATGAACGAATGCAGTTTGACACCACTTTAACTACCATGGCTCATTGCTTTGGAACCCTGGGATTTAGAGTTTTGTGAGATATTTATTTAGCCTTCTCTATCAGAGAGCTCTGGTGTCCCAACAAACCACATATCCCTGGCTTCCATAGCATGAAGCCATGACAGTTAAAGTGGTGTCAAACTGCATTAAATTCTGCAATGTTGTAGCAGCCTAAGGCCTCATCTGCACTGCAGAAATAAGGCAGGATGTTTTTGCTGTGTGGTTTCTGACTTCTGGTGACCCTAAGGCAAACCTATCCTGGGGTTTTCTTGGCACGTTTCTTCAGAGGAGGTTTGCCATTGCCTTCCCCTGAGGCTGAGAGCATGCAACTTGCCCAAGGTCTCCAGTGGGTTTCATGGCCAAGCTGACAGTGGCTCATTGGGACTGTTATGCATCAAGAGTGAAGCACGATGGGACTGATGCACAACATGAGTGATGCATGATGGGACTCAATGCTTATCAGGGCCAATAACAATGAGACTGATGCCCATTGAGATCAGTGCTGAAAGGAACCAATACACAACGGGATCAATGTCCATCAGGACTGATGAACAGTGGGACCGATATGAATCAATGTACTCTTGCCAGTCCCCTGATATGCATCTTTGCAATTTATTAGGATGGTTCTTTAGTGCCTCTGCTACGTAGCTAAGCATGCATAAAGTTATGTAATGGAGGCGGTCGTAGAGAATTCTGGCCAAGATTTTCAAAAGAGGACCTCAGTGTTTTCCTGTTGTTCTCAAGGAGCTTGAGAACTGTCTGGCCAATTTGTTGGGGTGGCAGGGGGTGGGGTGGGCACGACGGCAAAGGAAATTGTAGTGGAACCTGGCCCAGGATCAAAGGGAGTCCAGCCAAAGAGCCATGAACAAAATGCTCCTTTTGCTTTGCATGTGGGGCTGGTGCGGGGAAGGAAGCATTGTGCCAGGAGCACATTCAACCGTGTTTGCTTTTTTGGTAGGGGCTCAAAGAATCACATCAGGGGTGCCAGCTGTAGGCTTTGGAACTAGGCCACTGCCTTTGGCAGTTTGGGGAATGGGAAAGAGGGAAAAATGGCAGTCGGGTATACAAATTATTAACTCGATGCAAAGATTACACCTGCCAGGCCTTCAGGATGTAGAACTGCAGGTGCATGAAGGAGGTCATTGCCACCCATTCCCCAAAGGCTGCAGCTTGGCAAGACCGAATCATAGGTCTGAACTGTGGCCTTATAGAATCGTAGAATCCTAGATCTGGAAGGGATCCCAAGGGCCATATAGTCCAACCCCCGGCCAGGCAGAAAGTCACAACTAAAGGACTCCTGAAAGATTCTCATCTAACCTCTGTTTAAAAAGCCATTTGTTTGCAGGCTTCCAACTCTTCAGGATATTATTTCTTGTATCTAAGGGCATCCCTTTTGTAGTAGTAATGCAACTTCGTATTGATGGAGCAATTGTAGATTGTTTCAGTTTGAGATACTCCACACACATTTTCTTGGTAAACATTATAAGACCAGGATGACCTAAAATCTTTCTTTTCCAAGACATGTCCTACTTTTCAACCTTCTGTCCAGGAGGAATTTCAAAATGTCCTCCATGTTGAGCATGACTAAGAAGCATGAATTTATATTTCGCTTAGTGTTTTTAGCTTTTATTTGGCAATGTCTTACATTCTTCTTGAATATCCAACATTTTGCGGTGCCTTGTCCTCCTTTGTGGCTATGACATCTGATCACCATTTCCAAGACCACTGACTGACATACTGATATTGCAGAATGGTAAGTCAAGGCTGAGAAACAGAGGTTCACCTGAGTTTGTGGCAAAAGCTGAACTGAGGCCTTTCTAGATCTCAGATCCGTGAGAATGAAAGCCTTGCTTTAGTTGAACTGGGAACCGGCCCTTGGGTGAGGGTCTTGGTTTTACATGCCACAAAAATTGGTGACTGCTGAAGTCGAGTAACATCTGAGGGCCACACACATTCCCACCTCTGCTTCACTTAGCAGCCATCATCACATTTAGTAGTCTCAAAGGCCTCAATGATCTGGAACAACTACTAAGTAAGATCATGGAAGAAAGTGCAAAGTCAAGCTTACTGTTGAACATAAAGAAAACAAAAATAATGACCACAGAGAACTTACACACATTTAAACAAGACAATGAAGAAATAGAAATAGTCAAAGAATGCCCATACCTGGGATCAAACCTTGATAGAAATGGGAACTGCAGTCAGGAAATCAGAAGAAGACTAAGAATGGGAAGAGTGGCTATGAAAGAACTAGAAAAGATCCTAAAATGCAAAGATATACAACTCAGCACAAAAGTCAGAATCATACAAGCTATCGTATTCCCTATTACCATGGATGGATGTGAGAACTGGACAGTTAAGAAAGATGATAGGAAGAAAATCCATGCATTTGAGAGAATGTGGGGCTGGAGAAGAGTGCTGAGGATCCCATGGACAGCCAAAAGGACAAACAAATGGGTCCTAGAGCAGATCAAGCCAGAGATATCCCTAGAAGCCAAGATGACAAGACTTAGACTGTCATACTTTGGACACATCATGAGAAGAGAGGACTCTTGGAAAAGACAATAATGCCAGGAAAGGTGGAGGGAAGCAGAAAGAGAGAAAGGCCACATGCTAGATGGATGGACTCTTTTTAAGGAGGTCATGGGTATGAATTTGCAGGAACTCAGAAGAGCAATGGAAGATAGGCAGTCTAGGAGATGTCTCAGCCACAGGATTGCCATGGGTCAAAATCGACTCAAGGGTGGTTAACAGCAACAACAACTGTGCAAATGAGTTAGTCTACCCATCCCATCTTTATACCTAAATCGTTCGTTTCCCTTCCATGGCCTCCAACATTTCACACTGTGGCCAGGCAACATCAGAGTGTGGCCAAGATGGCAAAAAGTATTACCAGTAATGTGGAAGAACACAAAAGCTGGGAGAAGCTGCAGCAGTTTGCTTTTTCCTAAGCCTACTGGGAAGAGCAAGATTCTACCTCCTCCTTTCCTCTTCTCCCCTGCTGTTTTAACTACTTTTGAATTTTGAATTCAGTTTGCAGCAAATGAAGTAAGGTGAGGATGAGAGGGAAAAAATGGGACATTTAAGAAGCTGCTGAAAAAGTGGGATGTCAGAGGATTAATCAGGGCAATCTCTGCTAAATCAGGGCAGTTGGACTTCACTCCCTCCCTCCCTTTTGCTGTCACTGGAATTTGCTGGGTCTAATTTTAGTTATATCTTTTTTAAAAGGAGGTTTGTGTGTCTTAGCCATGTTTTATTCTAGCAAGTCTAATATAAGTGTCTGCACACAGAGGCATACACTTGCCCCATTTGGATTCAAGCGCATTCAGCGCCTTATTTAGATGATGTGATTCAGCAAAAAATTCATTCATATTCATCCCTCGTCTGCTTGCCAAACAGATTACGCTCAGATTAGACAGATAATCTGCATCAGAAACCTCGTTGGCTTCCATTTCCAAAGGTAAACAAACCCTCTTGCAGCGGGTAATATTTGTCAAAGATTATATGGCGATTCATTCGAAGTGCTTGTCTTCACCTTTAAATCCCTTAGCAGAGCCAACGTGATGTTAAATCTGTTTTTCTCTGGTATCTGTTTTCATTTTTGTAAGCTTCTTTAGGTCTCAGCTCTGGTTTATAAATAAATATAAAAGTGACAACAGCAAGGGGTCTTCTAAAAGTCTTCGTACACAATGCCAACCCAACCCAATGTGGTTTTTTTTGTTTGTATATTTGATTAAAAACATACCGTAGATCCCTTTCAATTTAAAAATGAGCACTGACAGAACATTATGGAATTTGACTTCATGAAGGCAGGTCCTAGGCTGTTAGCAATGCTCAGTTGGGATGCGACTTTGTAGTGTGTTGTGTGCCTTCAAGGAGCTTCCAACTTATGGCGACCCTATCATGGGGTTTTCTTGGCAAGATTTGTTCAGAGAAGGTTTTCCATTGCCTTCCCCTGAGACCAAGAGAGTGTGACTTGCCCATGGTTACCAACTGGGTTTCATGTCTGAGCTGGGAATCGAACCCTGGTCTCCAGAATCGTAGTCCAACATTCAAACCACTACCCATGCTGGCTCTCTACTTTGGTTACTCTGCCTAAACCCTATTGTCGACTTGATCCCGACTTATGATGAACCTGTTGATGAACCATCTCCAAGCCTTCCTGTCCTGCAAATTCAGACCTGTGACCTCTCTAATTGAGTCTAACCATCTATTATTATTATTATTATTATTATTATTATTATTATTATTATTATTTACTTTATTTATTTATATCTCACTTTCCTCCTGGTACAAAGACTCAAGGCGGCTAACAAAATTTAAAACACTCTAAAATGTTAAAACAATATAAAGAGGCCTGGAGAGCTGGCATCAAAGTAATTTCTTTCTCTTCTCCTTGGCCTTTTCAATTACTTTCTGTTTGCTTGATCTGCTACCAAAATATACCCTGCGGTTCCCCCCTTGTTTTTTTATTTTAGCCTCTGCTTAAGCCTTCAGTCCGTTTCTTCTCTTATGACAAAAAGTATGTAGAATTGGCGAACAGGGGAAAATTCTTGTTCTCACAACATTTGGAAGGAAAGAAAGAAAGAAAAAAGAAGGGGGAAAAAAAGAAGAAGAATCAGAAAAAGGAAAAAAAGAAATAAAAGGAAAGCACATCAAGTACTTTAAAAAGTTGTGGCGCTTGCCCAGAGGGTTCCCGAAAGGATCGCGAATGGCTCCAATCTTCCTTGAACCAATTTGCTGCTGCAGCTCTTTGGAATGTGTCAAAAACCATTGTAACCAATAAAAAAGGGGAGCCAATAAACTGGGACCGAACCACAACATTTTGCTGCCTGAGGCAAAGGCATAAGAAGTTGCCCTATCCCATTTGCTGATCTTCAAAAGAAAGCATAAACCTTGGTTCTTTAATCTCCAGTGGCTGCAACCGTACTGCACAAATAATCCAGTTTGACACTGCTTTAACTGTTACGGCTCCATCCTATGGAATCCTGGGATTTGCAGTTTGTTATGATACCAGAGCTCTTTGACAGACAAGGCTCAATAGCTCCCAATACCACAAATCCCAGAATTCCATAGCATTGAGCCATGGCAGTTAAAGTGGTGTGTTGAAGTGGATGCTGCTTGGTGGAATGTTTGAGGCGGTTTGCATGGGATACTTGGTCAATGGTAGTAAGAGCTGGCGTTTCAGTAGAGTTAGTTGAGCCCAGGGTTTGAGAAGAGTGCAGGTAGAAATGTGTTTGAGAGGGGTTTGAGTTAGACTAGGATTGGAGTGCATTGAATTATCGGTAAGGTTGAGCTTCAGAGGAGGAGATTGATGTTTTAAACCAGGGATAGGCAACCTTTCCCCTTTAAGGGCCGAGGGACTTCAGTTCCCAGAATCCCAGGAGCTATTGGCCAACATGGGACTATTGGCCAACATGGCTGAGGCTTCTGGGAGTTGAAGTCCCTCGGCCCTTAAAGGGGAAAGGTTGCCTACCCCTGTTTTAAACGTTGCATATAAATAATCTGCTGTTTTATGTTTAACTTAGCAACAGCATTAGCAATAGCAATAGCATGTCTATACCGCTCCATAGTGAACCCAGCACTAAGCGGTATACAATCTGTAAGCCAATTGCCCTGCAACAAGCTGGGGACTCATTTTACCGACCTACGAAAGGATGGAAGGCTGAGTCAACCCTGGAGCCCTGGGATCGAACTGTGTAGGATTGAACTGGGGAAAAGCAGCTATTTTCAATCGTGGAGTGGACTAGCCACAGTCCCTCTGAAATGCTTCATCCATGGCATCCGTCTGGGAAGAGCACCTGCTGCACAAGGGAGGCATGTCATGCTCCTTAGTCCCCTGCTCTTGGCTTTGCATCCAAAGCAGATGTAATTTTATGACAGTGTTGTTTCTTCTGGGCTGGGCAGGGCAGTCACCCAACCGAAGCAGGAGAGACATTGAGAGATCCTACGCAGCATCATCAGTCTTCTCAGATCACCATCATTTCAAGTGTTTTCTTTTTATGTTACATTCACACACACCTGGATACCAAATTCCCCTTTCTTTCTGTAGGAAACATTTTTGCAAATCCAACTTACAGACACATCCCAGCCACCCCGGTGCATTTAAACAAACACGAGGTTCAAGTTTCACACATCATGCTGCAGAATGAAATGGAATCTGGATGACACTTCGGAAGCAGAACTGTGTGTGCTCTGCGCTTGCCGCCCCCAATCCGATCTGTGCCATGGAAACCCAAATCTACGCTCTGAATGAAGTTGTGCAAAGTAGGATCCGAGCTCATTTTGCAAACTTTCTTCAACTAAAGCTCCACACTCCAGACACTTGGCATTCTGCAGAAAGCGCTAGTCTGGTTTTGAAGATATTGGGTGCAGATGGACTGTTTAGCTGAAATCCTAGATTGCTTTACACTCTGCCAGGTGTAACTAAGTGCCCTTCTCCCTCCTGTCAGCCTTAACTTACTGTTCTGGTGCCAGGGAGCAATCCTATGGCTCTCAGGTGGTTAGGGAATGGTAGAAGGGAGCCAGGCAGCAGCTGTGGTTCAGGAGCTGGGACACTCCGGATTAATCATCTGCCATCCCACTTTTGCAGCTGCTTTTAAAATGTTCCGGTTTCTCACTTCTCCTCCACTTTGCCTCCTTTTTTCTTTAAAAAAGTTTATTGATTAAAATTTAAAATACACATTCATTCAATACATGATCAATACTTAATATTGCGTGTTGAACACTTATTACTAAAAGGTCTTGCTATAACACATATCTTTCAAATATACCTAAACATTTCCAGATAAGAAGAGATATCTTAGTTTAACTCTGTATTTTAACAATTATACTATTATAATTCCTTCTACGTCATTACATTCTCTTACATTCCAGCCTTTATCCATCTCTATCCAGACTCTCTTTTCCCCTTCCTATACTCTTCTCTATCACTTTACTATCCCCTTTCGTTCTTCCTTCCTGATCTAGATCGTCTTCACTTTCTTTTTCCGTCATCCTACACCTTATACTCTACTACTACATCCTCTCACCTTCATCAGCTCCCTTTCGCCTTCTGTCTTTATCTGTCACTAATTCCACTTAGATTCTCTCACACATCCTAAACATTCATCCCTTTACTTCTTTCTCATCTCAGCTGGATTATTCTTAATTCTGTCAATCAGTAGCTACTTCGATAAATCGTTTCACCTCTATTTTGATCCAGCCGTGTCACTTTCCCTCTTTTTTCAACAGCTTGGGCAAACCAAATTCAAAGTAATGAAAGTAGCTTCTGCTCAATAAACTCAGCAGTGGGGAGAGAACAGGACGGGTGGGATTGTCCTCTTTCCTGTAGACTCAGGCAAAAGCAAACTGCCACAGCCTCTTCCAGCTTGTCTGTTCTTCGTCAAGTTCTTAAACTTTTTTTGGATCATAGACCCAACTTTCTGGTGAAAGTTATGGGGCCCTTCCACAGATATTTCCACTGAAAGTTGGAAACTGGATTTCGCTTCTGTATCTGGTTCTCAGAGCCCTTGGATGGAAGAGAACTAACATGTTTGGAATACTTAAGTAATTAGACTTATGGTCTCATATCACTTGTTTCTGTTAGCCTCTCCTTTAGACAGCGATATGTATTTCTCCAAAATGGAGTATGCCTGCTCTCTTGCAAATGGTTGTCCTTCTGCTCATTGAACAGAATTGTCCATCAGATGTTTGCCTCCAAATCCTGGGACCCATTCAAACTACAGAATTATAGTGCTATTATTCCACTTTAACTGCCATGGTTCTGCCCTATAGAGTTCTGGTACTGGCAGTTTAGGGAGAGGCATTTAGAATACAAGCCAGTGTGAAGCAGTGGTCTGTGCGTTGGACTATGGCTCTGGAGATCAGGGTTCAAATCCCCACTTGGCCATGGAAACCCACTGGGTGACCTAGGGCAAGCCACATTCTCTCAGCCTCAAAGGGAATGCAAAAATCTCTGAACAAATCTTGCAACGAAAACCTTGTGATAGGTTTGCTTTAGGGTCTCCATAAGTCCGAGGCACACTCCACCGCCAACAAATTCAGAATATTCAGCCAGAGTGCTCACCAAACTCCAAATCATATCCCATAGGATGCAAGCATGGGAGTTAAAGTGGAATCATAGCACAATAATTCTGTAGTGTGAATGGGACCCGGCTGTAATGGCAATACCTTTCTTATTGTTGCTGTTGTTATTATTATTATTATTATTATTATTAGGAGCTAATATTACCAGAAATGTTGAGTTCACCTGGTTTTGTAGCTTTGGCTTCTTCTTCTTCTTTTGAAAAGGAATGACCGCTGATGATTTCTTTTTCCCTGGGTTCGCTTCCAACCAGTTTCATTTCTAGATAAGCCCTCGCCAATGAACTAATGTGGGGGGAAGGATCATTGTTCCATGAGATTCCTATTAGGAAAAACTTCAAGGCCTCCTTTTGAAGGAGTGGTTGTTGTTGTTATTACTATGACAACCCTAATCGTATGGGTGGGTTGGGGGGAAAGAGACTTCTTAACCCCCGAGAATGATTATGGGAGGTCAGACATCTTTCATATTAATCATTATTATTTTTTGCCGGTTGCGTGAAGTCATCTATTTCCTTGGAATAGTGGGAAAGGTGTTAACGGTCAGCATGCCTGGCACGAGGCCATGCATTTGTTGCTCCTCTCTCTGCAAAAATGAGGGATCAAACGTCTTTCTCTCTCCTTACAAACTCACCCTCATCCCTTCAAGAACCAAATGCATTTGATTTATTTTTTAAAACAACACAACAATTATAAAACCTCCTTTATATTGGCCAGACGCTTCTCCTTGCATCTCTCCCTTGTCTAGCCAAAAAGCACACCAAAACGGCTTGTAGAACTGAACTTTACTTGGTGCAGAATTCTTTTCTTTTTTGGGTGTGTGTGTGTGTGTGTGTGAATTTTTAAAGCATGACCTACACCAGGAGTGGGAAGTCAATCCAGCCTCCAGATGTTGAGGGACTACCACTCCCAGCATAAACTGATCATTGCCCATGCTGGCTGGGGATGTTGAGAGCTGCAATCAAATAAACATCTGGACGGTAGAATGATTCCCACCCTCTGACCTAGGCTGCATCCGCATTGCAGAAATAGTGCAGTTTGACACCGCTCTACCATGGTTCCATGGTACGGAATTCTGGGATTGGTAGTTTTGTGAGATATGTAGCCTTCTCTGTCAGAGAGCTGTGGTGCCACAACAGAAGACAACTCCCAGGATTCCATAGCATGGAGCCGTGGCAGTTCAAGTGGTCTCAAACTGGATTATTTCTGCAGTGCAGATGCAGCTTTAAACCCAATTGCGATATCACCATGTTAGTCTAGAATTTGTTGTTGTTAACTGTCTTCGTGTCGCTCTCAACTCATGGCAGGGACTCTATGGATGAGACATCTCCAGCCCCCCCTGTCCTTTCCTGCTCTGCCCAGCTCCTGCAAACTCTTATTCTTGGTCTCTTCAATAAAGTTCATCCATCTGAAATGTGGCCTTCCTCTCTTTCTACTTCCCTCCAACTTTTCCTAACATTATTGTCTTTTCCAACGATTCATGCCTTCTCATGATGTGTCCAAAGTACGGCAGTCTAAGTCTTGTCATCTTGGCTTCTAGGGATCTCTCTGGCTTGATCTGCTCTAGGACCCATTTGTTTAGGGCCCATTAGTCTAGAATATCAGTATGCAAAGGGATATAACTGTGCAAAAGAACATATTTGGGGGAGCTGTCTTGGCTGTATAGTAAAATACAATAATATCTAAAATCCACAAAACAGCCATACCCTTACTACTTTGGATGCTATTGTACTTTGCAAGTTGTAGCATGACCTTTTGTAGACTTTAGTCTACTTCTTCATTAGGTTTCTGCTATGGATTTGTAAAGTTATGTACTGTAGACTGTGATGTAGCTTCTCAGCCATAGTTTTACCTTCCTTCCTGGGGAAAAAAAAGAATTTGATTACATTTGGATTTTTTTTTTTTTTGTAACTAGCTATTCTCCAGCTCTTCGTCCCCATCTAGAAGATAAAACCACTTACTAAAGGCTGGCCTGATCTTTTCAAGAGAGAAGACTCCTCCAAAGACCACCCTGGAAGGCTGAATGACATCATGGGGCACTTCAAAGGCCACTTGTGTTTTAGTAGGAACTTGCAAAATGGCCCATTAAAAGAACATTCATATATATATATATATATATATATATATATATATGGAGATGGAGTAGAGAAGAAAGCAAGGAAGAACATGCTCAAGAAGCCAGGAGGCTGTAGCTATCCAATGGACCCCTCCATTTCCAAACCCAAGCCCTCCTCCCTTTTGCAAATGCTGTGCATTTTGCAGTCAATTGTCTCACCCAGTTATCGCTCCTTGCAGTTGTGTTATTGCAGTTAATCCACTTAAATGCTCTCCACTAAATTCCTGGCCCCTTCTATTAACATGCTTTGTTTAGACAAGGGGGAAAAGGAAAAAAGATCTGTTGTTTAAAAGAAGAGTCCCAAGAAGCAATGGCAAGACAAGAGTGGGTGAGAAGGGTGCATTGCTGGAGATTTTAATTTCCAAATGATAGAAGATATGCTTTGCTTGAAGTCAGCCTGGCCCCATGTGCTCTTTCACCTTGCAGTGTTATCACCTTGCATTTTTGCAGGCACTTAAAGGGCTCAAGATCCCTTCCTTGTATGTCACCACAGTCCTTATGACAGGACTGTTTGTTGTTGTGGTGTGCCTTCAAGTCATTTCCAACTTATGGCGGCTCTAAGGCAAACCTATCATGAGGTTTTCTTGGCAAGATTTATTCCGAGGAGGTTTGCCAATCCCTTCCCCCAAGGCTGAGAGCATGCGACTTGCCCAAGGTCATCCAGTGGGTTATGTGGCCAAGCTAGGAATCGAACCTTGGACTCCAGAGCTGTTGTCCAGCACTCAAACCACTACACCAGTGATCCCCAAACTTTGGTCCTCCAAGTGTTTTGGACTTCAACTCCCAGAAGCCTCAGCCAGTTTGGCCAACAGTCAGGAATTCTGGGAGGTGAAGTCCAAAACATCTGGAGGACCAAAGTTTGGGAACCACTACATCATGCTGGCTCTTACAGTGAGACAGTTCCCATATGTTCGGCTGTTTGACAGTGGAACACACTCCTTCCTCGGAGTGTTGTGGAGTCTCCTTCCTTGGAGGTCTTTAAGCAGAGGCTGGATGGCCATCTGTTGGGGATGCTTTGATTGGGAGTTCCTGCATGGCAGGGGGTTGGACTGGATGGCCCTTGTGGTCTCTTCCAACTCTATGATTCTATGATTCTATGATTACAGAGGGAAATACTGAGAACTGAGAGAGGAGATTGCCTAAGGGCACCATGAATTCAGGGCTGAGAAGAGATTTATATATATAGGCTGAGTCTCCCTTATCTGAAATGCTTGAGACTAGAAGTCTTTTGGATTTTTAAAGGATTTTGGAATACCTGTATTTGCATATGCATGCATACTGTGATATCCTGGAGATAGGATCCAAGTCTAGACCCAAAATTCATTTATTTTTCATATATACATTATGCACATAGACTGAAGTCAAAGGATGCATCCATACCGAAGAAATAATCTGTTTTGACATCACTTTAACTGCCATGGCTCAATGCTATGGAATTCTGGAAATTGTCATTTGTTATGGCCCCAGAGCATTGCGCCAAGGCAGTTAAAGTGGCGTCAAACCGGATCCTTTCTGCAGTGCGGATGCAGCCAAAGACATAGCCATGTTAGTCTGGAGCAGGGATAGGCAACCTAAGGCCCAGGGGCCTAGGGCCGGTCCTGCCGCCGCCGCCGCCACCCCCCACCATAATGATATTGATTATTGTTGTTATTACTTGTTCTTGGGGTTTTCTTGGCAAAATCTCCACAGGGTTTTTGCCGTGGCTTTTCTGGGGCTGAGAGAGTGTGCATGCATATATATATATATATATATATATATATATATATAAAATTTTATTTATTTATTTATTTATTTATTTATTTTTGGTGCCTCAGCCCCCCCAATTGTCTGAGGGACAGCAACCCGGCCCCCAGCTCAAAAAGGTTGCCTACCCCTGGTCTGGAGAATCAGTATGTAAAGGCATCTGGTAGCACCTTTAAGACTAGTTGAAAGAAAGAAGTTGGTTGCATGAGCTTATCCCTTGAAGGAAGCAACGAATGGAAAGCACCGCTGACTCTGGAGAAAATTCCCAAATATTAATCTTTAACAGGTTTGCCTAGAAGTCAACTGGAGAGGCATCAGCTTGCATGGGTAATCTCCGCCTGGGTTCTTAGCTTCCAGAAGGCCAAGGAGGGGCCAGATCAATATAAAATGAGTTTAATATGTAACCCAAGGGTTGTGGTGTTGACTTTGAACTCCTTCTGGCCATGCTGCAAAGACTCAGTCAGACAGAAATCCCAGTCACTCTGACAACTTCAAACAGAGATTCTTCCCAGAGATATTCTAGGTCACTTCCACAAGACAAGTCTGAGGAAATAAAGCTCAGTACCTCTGTTACAGAGATCCAGCATTGTGTTGTTTAGTACCTTTTTAATTGTCTGTTTTGGAAGTTTTTAATTGTACTGTGTGTTTTTTTTAGACTGCGAGCCTCTTTGGGTTGCAATCTTGGGAGAAAAGTGGAATAATAATAATAATAATAATGGTCTGAGCATTGGACTAGGACTCTGGAGACCAGGGTTCAATTTCTCACTCAAGCATACCCCCCCCCCAAAAAAAACACCCACTAGGTGACCTCGGGTGAGTCACACACTCTCAGCCCTCGAAAAAACACCATGATAGGTTCGTTTTAGGGTCGCCATAAGTTGGAAACAATGTGAAGGCACACAGCAACAAAACTCCATTCATTACATTACTCCGTTCAAAAAAGAAAGATTCACTGATTGATCACACCACTTTTGATTAATGTTATTTTTTTGCACAATTTTGTATGAAGAAGCAAACATTCATTGGCTCAGATTGTACATCACAGGCTCCAGTGCACAGCTTAATGGTGATGGAGCTATGTCACAATTTCTTCCTTTGCCGAGATTTGTAGATAGGAGAATGTTTGGGTTTGGGGGTTCCTTTTTAAGCAACCAGGTTTCAAGTATTACTTTTACTCCTATTCTCATTTAAACACTGGCACCTAAAACGTGTGAGATGCACGCTTCAAGGCGCAGCTTGAGAAGTGTGCAGGAAACACTCCTCTAGTAGATAGGAAGCCGAAATTTGGTAAAAGTGTAATCCCAGACTCCCTTATTACTTAAATTCTGAAGGGCTGGGAACACATTGGTCCGCTGGGCTTTCCAAACAGGAGACTCAGAATGTACCCTCTGATCTAGAAAGTACTTCCAGATGATGTGGAAAGTTGAAATTTGGCAAATTCATCTTCCAAGCCGTTGTGATTTCTTGGCACATTTTCCTCAAGAAAGCATGCCTTCCTTCTCCATTGTTGCGGTGAATCCAAGCTGTCTCCAAAGCTAGGAATTTGGAACTCACAACATTCAAGACATGGCGATTATACTGTTACAATGGGTCAAAATTTTGGACGTGAGACTGTTCTTATAAAAGGCTTGCCCTCCAACATCAAGCCTTCCTTAAGCTGCTTACTGGAGCAGGAGGAGTTTGCACTGCAAGATTTCTGGATTTAAGGGAGTTTTTAAAAGTTGAAGATGGAGCAAGCTTGTTTTCTGCTGCTCTAGAGAATAGGAATAGGACCTGGAACAATGGATGCAAGCTACAGGGAAAGAGATTCCAGCTCAACATTAGGAGGAACTTTCTGATAGTAAGAGCTGTTTGATAGTGGAAGGCACTCTTTCGGAGTGTGATGGAGTCCCCTTCTTTGGAGGTCTTTAAACAGAGGCTGGATGGCCATCTGTTGGGGGTGCTTTGATTGGGAGTTCCTGCATGGCAGAATGGGGTTGGACTGGATGGCCTTTGGGGTTTCTTCCAACTCTAGGATTCTAAGAAATGCTCAAAACTAATAGGTTAGATGAGAGCCAGCATGGTGTGTAGTGGTTTGGGCCTTGGACTATGACCAGTGGTGCCCCAACACACTATCATTCCTAGAATTCCCTAGCATGGAGCCCTAGCAGTTCAAGTGGTATCAAACCGGGTTATTTCTGCAGTGCGGATGCTGAAGGGACCTGGGAAGGGATGTCCGGAGAGGACTGCACAGGTTCCAGAGTATTGCAACACCCATGATCCACAGAAAACAGAGTCATCTTTTCCTTGGGCCAAGCCAACATGCACGAAATATAAGTTTGCAAGCTTCTGAAGCTCCATAGGATTCTTCATCAGGTTACAAAAACCCAGAGGGGAGAAGAAGAAGAAGAAGAAGAAGGAAAACCTGATGATGATGTTAAGAGTCATAGGCTTATATTTTGTCAAGATGTTGTTGCTGTTGTTTTTGTCAAGTATGGACAACACAACTACCCCTGGATATGTTCAGAGATTCCCCTAAATTTAAAGAGGTGGCACAGAGAGTCCCCTAATTCCTGATCAAGCCTAAGGCAGATTATATATATATATATATATATATATATATATGGGATGCTGATGCACGATTATATATATATATATATATATATATACACACACACAATATCGTGAGTCACTATCATCATCATGATTTTGCAAAGCAGTTCTTCTTCCAAACCACCTTCAAGTCACTATTTTGTTATTCTTTTAAAGAAAGGTTTGATTGTTCATTGAATTCCTTTTTTTAATTTAAAAAAAATGTTCCCTCTCTGCAAAATTCTATCTATCTATCTATCTATCTATGCTCTGTTTTTAAAAATGATCCCCTCCCCTTGCTGCAAAATAAAATAAACCACCAGAGACCAGCAAGCCCATTTTTGAAACTTGGTCCTTCCCCTGCAAAAAGAATCACCAGAAACCGACAAATCCCAGAGATCGATTTAACAGAGTTAAATCCCTGAAATAGATCCCTGAGTATTTATTCCACCCGGGAGAGGGTTAAACCCCTAAAATTGATCCCTGATCATTTATTCTCCCACTTCCAGATAGGATTAAATCCCTGAGATTGATCCTTGATCATTTTTCCTTCCCCTGGAAAGGGTTAAATCCCTAAGACTGATCCCTGATCTTTCCTTTCACCCCCCTGGAAAGGATTAAATCCCCGAGATCGATCCCTGATCACTTTTCCTCCCCCCCGGAAAGGGTTAAATCCATGAGATTGATCCCAGATCATTTTAGCACCCCCTGAAAAGGGTTAAATCCGTGAGACTAATCCCTGATCATTTTCTCCTCCTCCTGGATAGGGTTAAATCTCTGAGACTGATTCCTGATCATTCATTCCGCCTCCATAGGATTACATCCACGAGGTTGGTCCCTGGTTCTTTCTCCCCCGCCCGAATAGGGTTAAACCCTGAGCTCCATGAGACTGATCCCTCCATGAGGCTGATTTCTTCCGCTCCCCAGATAGGGTTAAATCCACGAGACTGATCCTTCATCATTCATTCGGCCCCTATAGAGTTAAATCCCTGAGATCGATTCCTGATCAATTCTTCCTCTCCCTGGGAAGGGTTAAATCCATGAGATCGATCCCTGCTCGTTTATTCAGCCCGGGACCAGATTAAATCTATGAAATTGATCCCTGATCACACCCGCCCCCCGCCGCCCCCCCGCCCGAACTAAATCGATGAGATTGATTCTTGATCATTCTTTCTTCCCTTTGGACAGGAGGAAATCCCTGAGATTGATCCTTGATCATTCCACCATCCTCCCCCCCCCCCAGTATTTGGGCAAGCCTCTGTGTGTGTGTGTGTGTGTGTGTGTGTATAAGAGAGTGTATAAGTGTGTGTGTGTGTGTGTGAGAGAGCGAGCGAGCATATATCTCTATCTTCTCTATCTCTATGTGAGAGTGTATATACGTGTGTGTGTGTGTGTGTGTGTATGTATAGATGTGTGTAGTGTGAGACAGTGAGCGAGAATATATATGTGCGTGTGTGTGTGTGAAAGCAAGAGAGCACACATATACACACACGTATATACACTCTCATATACACATATATATATATATATATGTGTGTGTGTGTATGAGAGTGTAGATACGTATGTGTGAGTGTGAGTGTGTGTATATATATATATATATGCATGTGTGTGTATAAGTGCATATGTGTGTGTGTATATGTGTGTGTGTGTGAGTATATTAGAGAGTGTATATGTATGTGTGTGAGAGTGTGCGCGCGTATATGTGTGCGTGTATAAGAGCGTATATGTATGTGTGTGAGAGTGAGAATATATATATATGTGTGTGAGACTGTGTGTGTGTGTAAGAGTGGATAAGAGAGTGTATACGTGTATATATATATATATATATATATATATGTGTGTGTGTGTGTGTGTGTGTGTGTGTATGTGAGTATGTGTGCGTATTCCTTCCTTGTATATGTATATGTATGTGTGTGTACCTTTCTCTCTCTCTCTCTCTCTGCGTCCTAGAGAGAGAGAGAGGGGGGGGGAGGAGGGGGCGCGTGTCTTGGTCTTCGTGGTCTTGTGTTGCCTTTTGCAAAACTGAGAGCAGAGGCAGCAAAGCCGGCGCGGCGGCGCTCCTTTGGCTCTCTCTCTCTCTCTCTCTGTGTCTGTGGGGCCTTGAGCCTCGCGGGGGGGGGGGGGGCTGAGCCGTGGAGGGAGGGAGGGAGGGAGGGAGGTGCGTGGCGTGGCGTGGCGTGGCTTTGGGTCTCGCGGGGGCCCTCCTTCCCTGGAGCCAGCCAGCCAGCCAGAGAGACAGAGAGGCAGGTGAGGGGCGTTGCGAGACGGCGCTTGCCTCCTTCCTCCGCAACTATGCCGAAGGACCGGCTGCCTTAGTCCCTGCCAAGGAAGGAAGGAAGGAAGGAAGGAAGCGCCCCAGACACAGCCAGAGCCCCCCTTTCCCCCTACCCCCCCCCCCTCAGAGGGGAAGGAAGGAAGGAAGGAAGGAGACCCTCGGCTCTTCCTCGGAGGAAAAGAAAGCCCTCGCCGGGCTCCCAGGCGTCAGTCAGGAGGAAGAGGAGGAGGAGGAGGAGGAGGAGGAAGAGCTCTCCGGGAAAAGAGGAAAAGGAGAGCCCCCTTCCCTCAGCCCCTCAGGAGCCTCCAGAGGAGAGCCCTTGGGAAGGAAGGAAAGAAAGAAAGAAAGAAAGAAGGAAAGAAAGAAAGAAAGACCCCCCCCCCTCTTCCCTCAGGTGCCCTGAAAGAGAGAAGAGACCCTCAAGGAAGGAAGGCAAGGAAGAAGAGAAGGACCCTCTTTCCTCAAGCGCCCTGAGAAGGAGAAGAGAACCCCCACCCCACCCCCCCCCCAGGAAAGAAGGAAGGAAGAAGAGAAGGAAGGAAAGAAGGAAGGAAGGAAAGCCTCTCTTCCCCTAGTGCCTCAGGCGCCTTGAGAGGGAGAAGAGACCCCCCCCCCCAAAGGAAAGAAGCAAAGAAGGAAGGAAAGAAGGAAGGAAGGAAGGACCCTCTTTCCTCAGGCGCCCTGAGAGGAAGAAGTTCCCCAAGGAAGGAAGGAAGGAAGGATAGATAGATAGAAAGAAAGAAAGAAAGAAAGAAAGAAAGAGCCCCTTCTCTCAGTCCCTTAGGCGCCCTGAGAGAGAGAGAGAGGAGACCCTCAAGGAAGGAAGGAAGGAAGGAATGAAAGAAGGAAGGAAGGAGCCCCTTCTCTCAGTAGTCCCTCAGTCGCCCTGAGAGGGAGAGAGCCCCCTTGGGAAGAAGGGAAGGGAAGGGAAGGGAGGGAGGGAGGGAGGGGGCCGCCCTTCCCCTCTCGGCCGCCCAGTCAGTGGCTCAGGTGCCCCAAGAGGAAGAGGAGCCCCCAAGGCAAGGAAAGGCAAGGCAAGGCAAGGGCGAGCAGGAGGGAAGGAAGGAAGGAAGGAAGGAAGGAAGGAAGGAAGGAGGGAAGGAAGGAAGGAAGGAGGGGCTCTTCTCCGCCGCCCCTCCCGGTGAGGGATGCTGGTTGTTCCCGGGGCCCAAGGAGGCGGCGGCGGCGGCGGCGGGCGGGGACTTCTGCTGCGGCGGCTCCGAGGCCCCCGGTCCGGCGAGGCTTCTGGGCGGCCTGTCCGGGAGGAGGAGGACGAGGAGGACGAGGAGGAGGAGGAGGAGGAGGAAGAAGAGGAGGAGGAGGAGGCACGATGAGGAGGACCTGGGCGGCGGCGGCGGCGGCCACGGGCGGCTTCTGGCTCCTCCTGGGCCTGGGCTCTTTGGCCCTCGGGGACGGCCAGGTAAGGCAGGGGGCAGGGGACCTTGGAGCAGCGGCATCACCAGCCCACCTTTGGGGCGTCTGGATGGATGGATGGATGCCTGCCTTGGAACTCTGAGGATGCCTCCCATCCGCACTGCAGGGAGAACCCGCGTTGACACCGCGGGAACGGCCAGGGCTCCATGCTCCTCCGCTGGGAGGCGGGCGATCGGAGGCTTCCTTTGGGCTTCAGCCCCCTGAGCCACATGCACCCCCCCTCCCTCCCAAGGCTTCCTTTCTGTCCCATTGGGGCTGGAGAGAATTGAATGGAGAATCACCCCCCCCCCCTTTTAAAAAAAAAACAACAATTTGGGATTGTTTTTCTCCCCACTTTTCCTCCCTCCTCCTTCTTTTTTTTTTTGGGGGGGGGGGACTGCATCCGCACTGCCAAAGCCACGCGGTTTGATACCGCTTGAGCTGCCCTGGCTCCGTGCCAAGGGAAGATGCTGGAGTTTCGCCTTCTCTGTCGTTCTGGGATGTATAGCTCTGGGGCCCCAACAAACTATACACCCCAGCATTTCCAAAGCCTTCAAGCGGTGTCAACCCGGAGGATTCCTGCATGCGCAAGGTGGCCCAGACCCCGTCCTCCTTTCCCAGGGCCTGTCCTCCATGCCAACCCTCTGCCCAGGATCAGGACGAAGAAACCTGCATTTCCATTGATATTAGTGCTTGCAGGTTTTATTTGGGTCCTGCCTTCCATTCCCCCCCACCCCCGCACGTCCTCCATTTCCCGGAGCCTTGTCCTTTGCGGTGAGGACAGCGGGCCCCCCTGGCCAGGAGGGATTCTGGTCCATTTTGGGGTGTGTGTGTGTGTGTGTGTTTTTATAGAGGAGGGGTGTTTATTGGGATTCAACCCGCTTTCCCAAATTGTGCCAAAAGTATTTGGTATTTTTTTTGGGGGGGGGGGGAAGGCAAAAAAACCCACTTGTCACGTCAAGATGCCATCCCAGTTGCAGACTTGGCTTTGAGGGCTGGCTTGCCTGGGGTTTTGGTCCCCATGACACACGTGTCGAGCTGCGATCGTGGGAACCCCTTGCAAAGCGGGCCATCTCTTACTGCAGCAATAATAATAATAATAATAATAATAATAATAATAATAATAATAGTATTGCGGCTCTTATCGCCTTGACAAGAAGGTGGAGAAAAGGAGGGAAACACTGGAGAGCCCAGGGATTGATTTCATCCCTTGCTTGGTTTCTTGTTAATGGGAAACTAGCATGAAACTGCTAAAATAAAATTAGGAAGGAATAGGATGGGATTCGCAATTGAGGTCGAATCCACGTTGGGAGGGAGCTGTACCTTCTTTAGGAATTCACTTGATAAGGAGAAAACCCAGAATCATCATCATCATCATCATCAAAAAATGCTCATTTTTAAAACCAGTATTAAGGGTGCTGGTGCCTCACCAGCCAAGCCTCCCCTTCCCCATAAGCATGCTTTTTGCAGAATTGGAGCTCTATTGGGGGGCTGAACTGGGATTTTCAAGGGAGTCTAAAGGCTAAACCCGCATTCTGGGATTTTAAAGGCTAAACCTGCATTCTGAGATTTTAAAGGCTAAAGCTGTATTCTGGTTTCTCTTCTTTTTCTTCTTCTGCATGTACCAGAAACTGGAGAGAATTGAATGGAGAATCATCCCTGCCCTTCTTTAAACATTTTAGGATTATTATAGGTAGCCATTTGTGGGAATTCAATAGGAAGGATCTCCATGCCCACCCCCTCCTCCCAAGGCTGATATATGAGGCACTATGGTATATAAATTGCAGGTTAGAAATGAGCACTCTAACATGAGAAACCTGTAGGAATGAATGTAGTTTGGGTTACATAGAGAGCGCTATGTGTGCATTGTGTACACACACATACACACGCCCAACCCGGACAAATTTTTGGGGATGTCTGGGAGGCTGGAGGGGAGACCAAGTTCGATGTTGACATTATAAAGTATTGCCACCCTAAAACTTAAGTGTCCTGCTATGGATGAACATAAGATGAACCTCTCTTACCTTTCATGAAACGGTGTTTAAAGGAACCATGCAAACGCATATCAGGGGGAACGCCCTTGCCTTCCTCCTCAGGTGTTTACACACACATGGCCCATACAGTTCAAGGGGATTTACTCTTAGGTAAGCATGCATACCTAGGTAGACTGCAGGTGAATTGAGAAGGCTCATGGGGAGCTCAATGGGGAGCTGGGGCTTCCTGAGCATTGGCATATTTCATTTCGCAATAGATACCATGCTGTTGATATCTATCTGTCTCTCTGTGCATGCGGCCCAGGAACACCCACATAACCAAAGCCAAGTCCTCAGCATGGTTTACTCAGATGTCTATGCCGTTATTTATTTTTTCCGGTGGGACTTATTACTCTTACACTTAGGGCCTTTGCAGACTGCCAGAAATAGTGCAAATTGAGTCCACTTTTAGGGTTAAGGTTAGTGCTAGGGAAATCATGGGAATTGTTTTTTTTCTGAGACATTGAGCTTTCTCTGTCAGAGAGCTCTGGTGCCACAATAAACTATAGTTCCCATGATTCCCTAACCCTAACCCTAAAAGTGGACTCAATTTGCACTATTTCTAGCAGTCTGCAACCCCCCTTAATTTCAGCAGCACAGTGGCCCAAGCTAAATATGTATTTACTCGGGGGGGTTGCAGACTGCCAGAAATAGTGCAAATTGAATCCACTTTTAGGGTTAGGGTTAGGGAATCATGGGAACTGTATTTTATTGTGGCACCAGAGCTCTCTGACAGAGAAGGCTCAATGTCTCAGAAAAAAAATCCCATGATTCCCTAGCACTAACCCTAACCCTAAAAGTGGACTCAAGTTGCACTATTTCTGGCAGTCTGCAACCCCCTTCAGTCTCCAAGTCCCGCAGATTTTCATGGGATTTGCTCCTAAAACAAGTGCCTTTAAAGCAATGTCTGTTTCTCCCCCCTCCCCTCATCTTCCACCACTTTTCTTTTTTTGCTTTTTCTAAAGCATCCAAGAAATCTCAAGAAACTGAAGGAGGAAGATTTCCTTGGTGGGAGAAGTAGATCTCTCATTAGGAACCCTTTCCATAAGGAGAGGAAGGCAGGTGGGGCTTGGAAATGGATTTTGAAACCTCTTGGCATTATAGGCACCTGTCGCTTACAAAGCCTCGCACAGATTCATGTTGCTGGTTAAAGGTGTTGGATACAGCTTGCAGATGGGTTTATTTTTTTAAAAAAAATTGTAGCCTTCTGTCTGTTTTTATTTAGCAGTTTGAGGGGGAAGGCAGGAGAATGTGAGCACAGATCATCCAAAGTTTGCCCCAGCCACATGATGGCAACCTCAGAGGCTATTTCTCTATTCCAAAGGTGATTTTCTTTTTTCTTTTTTTGGAACCAGAAGAGAGAATGACCGGCTGCTTCTCTGTCTTTCTTTTTTTTGAAAAAGGAAGCTGAAATCCCCCAAGAGGTGATTGAAAGGCTGGCACACAGTGAAATCCACAGCATTCGTGACCTGCAGCGCCTCCTGGAGATTGACTCCGTAGGTAAATTATTCTCATGCTTTTTCTAAATTCGAAAAGATGATGATAATCCATGTATCTTTTATTATTATTATTATTATTATTATTATTATTATTATTATAGGAAAACATCTTTGCAAAGTAGTACGTTGTGTTGTTTAAGCATTGCAGGGAGGCCCAGCTGCTCTGCAGAGTCAGTTTCAGCAGGACTGTTCGGAGGTGTTCAGAGGCGTTTCAATTCACTCTTCATTCACTCCCTGCTTTGGGCAGAGTGATAGTTGTGTAGACCACAGGTCAGATTTCAGGGCAAGTGGCTGAGTTGAGCATTTTTCAGAGCCGCTGAGAACATCTTGGCCTCGGAACAGAGAGTCCAAGGCTTTCAACCTGACTTAACGTTGTATTTTGAGTTGCAATGATTCTTAAAATGTTCATTAAACCCAAACATGGGATGTAAGAATCTTTCTGGATCAGAACAAGAGGCCATCTGGCCTGGTTTCTTCTTGCCTTCTCTGCTTTCCACAGTAGTCCACCTGGCAACTCCTGTAAATGGAGTTAGAGGGCGGTGATAGAATAATCAAATCTTAGAGTTGGAAGGGATCCCAAAGGTCATATAGTCCAGCCTCTTGCTGTGTAGAAATACCCAGCTAAAGCACTCCTGGAAAATCACCGTATTGTGATCTTCCTCTTTTCCTGCTGCCTTCCACCTTTTCCCAGGATTATCTTCTTTTCCACTGAGTCACCATGTCTCATGGTATGTTCAAAATCTGACAGCCTCAGTTGGGTCATTTTGGCTTTTAGAGGGCGTTCAAGACTGATTTGCTCTTATTGCTCCTGTTCTGTGTTGGTCAAGTTGGCTTCGACCTCTGAGGTCACTAGCTGTCAGCAGTCCTACTCAGGTTTTGCAAACCAAAGGCAGCCATGACTTCCTTCATGGAGTCTATCCCACCTGTGTTGTAGTCTTCTTCTTTTTCAGTTGTGAACATCTCTACCTGCATCCCCTACTGCTGCTTCTCCCCATTGCAGCTGAAATTCAGTCCTGTATACTGCCTCTGAACCTGGAAGCTCATTTTAACTGTTATACATAGTTATCAGTGCTGCATGGCTGGCTTTGAAATTGTATTGGATATTGATTGTATTGGATATTGAATGACTAGATGGATTCTGATTGTATTGGATATTGAATGACTAGATGGATTACGGTTTCAAGTTACATACCTGAGAGAGAAACTAGACAGGCTCAGTGCATTTTAATAATTATTATTTGTAGTTGCCATTTATACTTTTTCTTTCTTTCTATAATATGCTTTTCTAGACCTTGCAAAATATGAGTATAATTGTTCATTAATTTGGCATTTAAAATGTAGAATGTACATTGTTTTATATTCTTTACTTGGTTTATATTCATGGATGATAGTGGGGTGGGTAGGCCATTAATATTCCCATTCTTCAGATGGAAAACTGAGGCTGATTCCCAAAGCTTCATGCCAGTTTTTGTTGTGATTTGAACTTGGGAGACCCGGCAAGCATTCTCCCCACTGATAAAAATCAGAGCATTTTCTTATTTTTGGTGCTGGTTCCCATATGCATGTACTGTCTCTTCATTTTCCTGATGAAAAATCAGGTTGCAATCCTATAAACACTTGCACATCTTCAGTGTAAGTCTCATTGAACTGAGATTGCTCTGTCCACTGCTGGATTAACATGAGAAATGGTTCAATTGAAAAGCATCCCACTTGAGTTGAACTGATAGGGAAATTCTGACCACAATTTTAGTTCTGTGTCAGTCCTATTCACAGGTTTGTTTCTTGATGTTACAGCCAATTATTCAGGATCGTGTGTCTTTTGAACTTTGAATTTCAGATTCCACAACCAATGAGGATTTTGTCTGTATGTTTTTGTGTGGTAGTTTTTGATATATTTATTTGTGTTGTTAGAATTTCTAGCTGGCTTCCCCCCCCCCTCTTCAGAGGTTAGTTGTATTCCAGAATTCAACAGCTTCATAAAATAGACACTGGAGCTTTAGTGCATCCTCATATTTTAGGCTTCCCCTTTCACAACGCAATGGATTCATGACTCTTCCAAGTTGGATGTGACTTTCTATTTTAGTCAGCTTCATATATTTCCAAGGGAATTTCTCTAGCAAAGAATTCCCACTGTATTGCCAACAATTTATGCCACTGTGTTGTTATCTTCAAGATCCACTGCTTCATAGTCATTCATATATATAATTCCACATGATGTTTATGAATGAAGTCATGTCTCTACAAGATGGCAGTGGCTGTTTTTTTAAGTGAAAAAGAAAATAAACTCCTTCTTCTTGACTTTAACCAGAAAGCCTTCCCTATTGAGCTTTGAAACAATCATCATTCACATACTTAAAAAAAATACCCCAAGGTTATTTTCTGCATCATTGGAAGTACAAATGCAAACATGCAATTTACTAATATTTCTCTACTGCAATAGACCAGTCCTGTTACTATATTTCATCTCACACAGTTGTCAGCATTCTGTCCAAGTCGATTCCTGATGAGGTACTGTACTGAGAGTAATTGCTTTGTTTATTTTGCAAAAATATGGAAGGAGAAGAAAAGATACCCCCCTTTTTTTTGTACACCAAAGGAAGTCTCTACCCATCTTGTTTCCTGAGCCAAGAATCTGGCAAGTTGTTGCTTGTGTTGTTAATAGTGGAGCTGCTCCGTTTAAACAAAGACTGCATAGTTCTTACACACTTTTTTTATTTTATTTTAAAAAAGATAAGGTTCCCAGGGCCCCTTTGAAAGTTGAACTTGAGCTCTAGCACTTGCCCCATTTTCTCAGGAAGTGTATTCTGGTTTCACTGGTTCTTCTCTGGAGTAAGTGGCTCTAGGCTTTATGGTTCAAAGGGGTAGTCCATTGGAAAACCTTTCTTGAAAAAGCCTCCTTTCTGTAAAGCTGCAAAAAGGGCAGAGAAGGGCAGCCAAAATAATAAAATTGTTCATTGGACATTTGAGAAACCATACCTCCAGATCGTCTGGCACCATGTAAAACAAAACAAGCAATATCCAGCAACATGTTGTCACTGTTAGTTGCTGTCACGTCAACCTCCATTTGTTGTTGTGACCCTACAAATGAGAAACTTCCAAGTCAACCTGTTATCAACAGCCTTGCTCTGGTCTTGTAAACTCAGGGTTGTGGCTTCCATGATTGAGTGTATCCACCTGTAATGGCATCTTTCTCTTTTCCTACTGCTTTCTACCTTACACAGCATTTGAAAAGACCTGATTCTGGGGTACATTTAATAAGAAAGTTTTCCTTCTGGATGGACCCTAGAGTCAGATCTTTTCAAATTAAGCTGCAGATCTTTAAATCAAGCTCAGTCATTCAGACTTCCAGGGTTTTGAGCCTTATACATCACAAGATGTTTTGAGGAAGCAAGTTGGAATGAGTATGTTCAGATTTGTTCATTTGTCCATCATGGAGGCTTAAGGTGGGTATCTCTAGAAAAGGGGTTCTCAACCTTTGACCCTATTTTGGACTTCAGTTTCCAGAAATGTCTGCCAGCATAGTCAATGATGATGGATTCAGAGAGCTGAAGTTCAAAACATCTGGAGAACCAAAGGGTTGAGAACCATTGCTCTACAGTCTAGATCAGCCTTTCTCAACCTTTCTGCCCTGGAGGAACACTTGAAATAATTTTCAGATCTCAGGGAGCCACTATGTTAAAATATATCCACAGCTCAAAAAGTTATTTTTTCCCAAACATGAACCCATAGTGACCTCTTGTAGAACCCTTGAGTTCCCGGGAACCCTGCTTGAGAAACCCTGGTCTAGACTGAAATCTCTATTACTTCTAATAATAGAAAATAATAGAGAGTGGTGTGTCAACAGAAACAGAAACAACATAGACTGCTGAATAAGGAGGAGGAGAAGTTGCCAAGCTTGGGATTTGCAGAAGTGTGTATTATTGTGAAATGGGAGCATGCTGTTAGGACTATGTATACTGAGTAGCCATGGAATTTGGAGTGTCAGTTTATATATTTATTTAATTTATATCCGACTTTCTCCCAATATGGGATTCAAAGCAGCTGGCGACAAGTTAAAAACAAAGTACAGTTAAAACCTATTACAGGTTGAGCTGAACATCCCTCATCCAAAATGCCTGGGACCAGAATTGGATTTTTCCCTCCAGATTTTTGGAATATTTGCATATACAGAATGAGATATATTGGAGATGGGATCCAAATCTAAACATGGCATTCATTTAAGATTTGTATACACCTTATACACATAGCCTGAAAGTAAATTTATACACAATATTTTGAAATAATTTTGTGCAGGAAACAAAAAAAATGTGTACACTGAACCATCAGAAATTCTAAGTGTCACTATATCTCAGCTACCCATGTGGATGATTCTGAGGTATTTCAAATAGGGCATACTCAACCTGTAGTCACAAAAGTTTTTTTTTAAAAAGCAAACCATTAAACAAAAAACCCATTTATATTAAAAACATTAAAACATAGTAAAAAAAAATCAGTGTGGTGTAGAGAAGTCTCTCTCTCTCTCTCATTCTTGCCAAATGCACCTGTAATAGTGGTGAGACAGAAAGGAGGTACTCTCTTAAAGATCTTAAAAGTTCTCCAGGCTCATGGAAGGAATTAGGGTATTTCAGATAGCTTGAGCCCAAGCCACACAGGGCTTTATAGGTCATAACCAGCATTCTGAATAATGTTTGGAAGCAAACATGTAGCCAGTGAAGTTGTTGCAGCTTGGATGTTAGGTGTTCTCTGTCGCCAGCCCCTGTCAGCAATCTGGCCACAGCATTTGGCCCCTGTTTCAGTTTTTGATCAGTTTCCAAAGGCAGCCCATATAGAGTGCATAACAGTAATCTAAACAGGAAGTCATCAAGACATGTATCACTGAAGCCAGTTGACAACGAAAAATGGAAAATGGCAGAGGGGATGGACTGCAGTATTTGGAGGAAGACTGGCTGACATTCACATTTTATTTCAGCCCCCCCCCCCCCATTTACCTCTTTGTTGCTGTGTGCCTTCAAGTCATTTCTGACTTGACCCTAAGGCCTTCCTTGCAAGATTTCTTTGGAGTGGGTTTGCTGTTGCCTTCTTTTGAGGCTGAGAGAATGTGACTTGCCCAAGGTCACCCAGTGGCTTTCCATGGCTGAGTGAAGATGCCAACCCTGATCTCCAGAGTTTTAGTCCAATGCTGAAACCACTACACCATACTGGCTTTCTGTTCACCTCTATCAGGTTCTTAGTTAAAAACAGGTTGAAAGAACTAAAAAAGGATACTTCTAAACACTCTTTCTGTTCCCAGTGTATAAGCCCATCACAGTTCCCTCTAGTTAGTGTGAATAAAGTTTGTAAATACTTCTGAAATATATGCAACAGGATTTTTCACATGTGCATGTGCTTTGCTCCTGTGAACATATACGTATATAGCCTTCTCTTTAATGATCTTTTATCATGTATAAATAACCTTCTCTTTAACATGAACTCCTTGCACTAAAAGATACTGTGTTTAGGGTGATGATGACTGTGTCCATGATGGTAGAATTCAAAGATATAGTAGAATCTGTATGTAGAGAGATCTTGTAGCACCTTTGAGACTAACTGAAATAAATAAATTGGCAGCATGAGCTTTCGTAAACTTCAGTCTATTTCCTCAGATGTGCCCATGATGGCGTTTGATCTGCTATAGCTGTTTTCAGACATGCAAACCCTTCCTTAATATTACAGTAATCTAGAGCTGAACAGGCACATGTTAATAAATCCTCTGGCTTTTGATGCCAGTTTTTTTGGGGAAAGAGGCAGTGAATGTTGCTTCTTCTTCTTTATTTTTTAAGTACAGTAATTTGTATCATTCAAAGTAGAATTGTTACTTCTTCCTCCTTGTCCATCAACCTGTATTGCCTTTGTACTTAAAGTCTTTGCATCTTTCTATAGATGCATGTATTAAACATGCAGAACAGGGTGCATATCACCCTTTCTATATCCCATCCTAGCAAGATGTAACATCCAAATATTTTCTGAGTCTTGGGGTTCTTTATTTACATAATCCATATTGAATATTTCCCTGTTTTTACAAGTGAGAAGGCAATAAGTATCAGCATTTATTACATACCTATAATGTGGTTTCTTAGGAGTCATGCTCAGAGTAAATCTGGAAAGTAGTGCTTGTGTGTGTGTGTGTGTGTGTGTGTGTGTAAATTAGGTCCAAAACACACTGCAGAAATAATCCAGTTTGAGACCACTTTAATGGTCCTGGCCCAGTGCTAGGGAATTCTGGGAACTGTAGTTTTGTGAGACATTTAGCTTTCTCTATCAGAGAACTCTGGTGCCACAATAAACTACAGTTCCTAGGTTTCCCTAGCACTGAGCCAGGCAGTTAAAGCGGTCTCAAACTGGATTACTGCAGTGAGTTTTGGAATATGTTTTAAGAGTAGAGACAGATGAAGCTAGCCCCAGGTTCAACTGCTACAAAGTAAAGGTTGTTTGCTTTGGTTAAGTTTCTTTAGTTTCCCTTTGTACAGAAAGTAACGTATTCTAATGTAAACACAGCCTAAACTGAGTCCTATGACCATTCATGCCATAATAATCTCTCAGAGGTTTAAAATGGGAATGCCCTGTACTAAGGACCACTTCACACTCACAAGAATTCATATGCTGAAGCAATTCCTGTGCTGCTAGAGGTGAAAAATGCCCTAAATCCTCAGTGTGGGCAGTCATACATAAGCAGACGAATCTAGACTTAAGTGTGTCTCTGTGTTTTCCAACCCAGAGTCCCCAAGAACAGGGGATGAGCCTAGAAATGCAAAAGTCAGAAGACCCATCTCATACCTTCCAGCTATCCCAATCTAGCAGGGACAGTCCTGATTAATCCTCTATTGTCCAACTTTTTCAGCTGCTTTAAAATGTCCCAGTTTCTCTCTCTTCATTCCACTTTCCCCCTTTGGCCTCAACTTACTTCAATTGAGGCAAACTGTTCAAAGTGCAAAAATAGTTCGTACTCAGTGAACATACCAAGGGGGAGAAGAGAGGACAAGGCAGAGTCTTGTCCTTCCCAGAAGGCTCAGGCAAACACAAACGGCTGCAGCCTCTACTAGCTTATGTGTTCTTCCTCATTAATAATGTTTGCATCTTGATGACACTCTCTTGTTGCTTGGCCATATGTGTCTCAGTTTTCATCTGTGAAATGTTAGAGGCTACATAATTAACACCCTGCTGTAGACATAGACCATCATGAATCCTTAATTCTTTATGTGAAAATTATGGTCAGTACTGTCATTTTTGCTGGCTCACATCTTCAGTCCTAGGAGTGCCCCTATCTCAGGGATGCAGTACATGCACAATCCAGGTTCAGTTCAGAGCTGGCTGAAGATAGTCTTTTTGGGTTTTTCAGGCTGTGTGGCCATGTTCCAGTTTCGCCAGCATCTTTGATTGCCACAGATGCTGTTGAAACGTCAGAAAGAAACTCTTCTAGAACATGGCCACGCAGCCCGAAAAACCCACAAAAAACTATGGATGCCGGCCATGAAAGCCTTCGACTTCACACTGGCTGAAGATATTTTGCTGCCTGAGGCAGAGCAACAGATGGTGTTCCCCCACCCACTTAACTACATAATACCCAAAGCCATCCAAGTTATGTTGGCACAGAGCAGAAAACCCCACAAATGCTTCTTCCCATTCCTGGTAGTAAAAATCCAGTAATAATAAAAATAATAATTTAGTGTCCATTTATGACACCCTAGATCTGCTGCAGCCTGAAATGATACTTCACACTGCCTAACAGAAGTGTTGGACACTGGGACATCTTGAGTTAAAAAAGATTAGCTAGATGGTGGTGGGCAAGAACTCTGCTGGCAACCTTACACCAAGATTAAACAATATTCGATTAGGGGGACCAAAACAGCCATCTTCTTTGCAGCACTCTCCCGGAGCAGAACATGTTGTCCTAGAGTCCTTACAGACAGCCTCATCCCAGTCCTGGGAGTGGATTTGTTAGCATTCCTACTCTGCAGATGGGACACTTGGTGCATGTATGTCATTATATGTGTGAAGAAAATGATTTGTTCAAGACACCTGCTGAGAAGGAGGGCAATTGCCTCCAAATCCAATGTTTTTGGGCTACATCTCCCAGGATTCTGCAGCCAACACAGTCAGTGAAATCAGGGAAGTCAGTGGTCATGGTAGTTGGAGGTTTGTGTGTTTCTGGCTGATAGTTTCAGGCTCTGTCCAAATTCTGGCTCTTCACAGTATGCAGCAGGACTCTGTGGTAGTTTGCTTCATTGGCTGTTTTGGGGGGGGGGGTTCTGCTGCCCTAGACATGTGTTTTGAGGCAAGTTGACATTGCTAATGTGGCATCTCTGTATCCCAGGGACCCAGTCACACTACATAAATATAGCAATATTGTTCCACTTAAATGCCTTGATTGCATCTTCTGGAATGCTGAGATTTGTAGTTTTGTGAAGCATTGGAAGTGCTCTGATTGAGATGTCTAAACACCCCTTCATATACTGCCAATTCCAAGATTTCATAGGATGGAACCATGGGAGCTGAAGTGGAATAATAGTGCTATAACTGCGTAGTATGAATGAGTACCTAGTCCTCCTATTTTATAACTGTGTTGAAGTTATCAGGTGACCAGCCAGCCTGCGTACCTCTCTCTTCCTCTCATTTTTGGTCTTTTTCTTGTTCTGTAGGCTCTACAGTTGTGGGTCATTGTTAGTTTCCACACTGCCCTTCTGGTTTTTAAATTTCAAGGGTTGGAACTGTGCAGTTATGTTATTGTACTGCAGCTCCCAGCATGCCTCATCCTTGGTTAGTTTAATAATTTTTAGTAGTTTAATAATTTTTTAAGGGGGGAGGGTGGGGTTTCTGGGGTTTCTTAATCTGTATTTTTGGTGTAATTTTTAATTGATGTAAGCTGCCCTGATTGTTTAAGAGAGGCGGAATATAAATAAATAAATAAATAAATTATTATTATTATTATTATTATTATTATTATTATTATTATTTATGCTGGCAAGGGCTGTATGATTCCCACCCGTGCTGTGTTTCCATATGCTTTGTCTGCAGTGTGTCTTTGTATGCTACATGAAGCAAATTTTAATGGTAATAGTTTTCATTGCTTCTAAACAGTAGCATTGTGGCCAGAAGTGGGGCCTACAGCATTGTTTGGTATAGCCTTGTGTCCTTAATGGTTTCAATTGTTTTTGTGTGTGTGTTTTTAAAAAAGACTGCTTTTTATAAAAATGTTTTGCTCGATTTTGAAAGAGTGTATTTATTTATTTTTTTAAAATAACTTGTTAGGCATTATCTTGGTGGAAATAATGGGCAAAAAGGCAATAAACAACTGTTAGAAATAAACAACCCAGTAAGCTTAGAAAACAGTAGGCTTATTAACTATTATTATCCCTTCAGCAAACCATGTACTACTCTTTGTTGGATAAACTGCCAGACTCATGGAGACAAGCAAATATAGCTCTTATTCTTAAAGAAGATCATGACTTGAAAGAGCCCAAGAATTATAGAACGATTTCTTTATTAAACAATTACAAGGTTTTCTCCACCATCCTGGTAGAGAAGTTGAAAGCATAATCCTGCAGACTATTATACACGAAGGGCTCTGAACTCTTGAGAGCTTTCCTCTTATGTTCTGACCTTCTGGGATTCCCTTAGTGTGTAGGAAATAACTAGAGAGTTTAATTCAACAGAAGTTACTCCTGAGTTTTCCTTAGCAGCTCTCAGTTACCTGGCTCTAGGTTGTGTTCCACCTTCCCCCTCTGTGATATCACAACAGTTACGCAAATGGCTGCAAGAGAGACTATCTACTGACTTGACTTGACTATCATTTTACTGTCTACCACAAGAGACATCTTCAAGAATCCCTGTCCTCCACCTCTCATGCCTGTGTCCTCCCTAATAAAGTCTATCCGCCTCTAGTCTTCCTCTTTTCCTGCTGTCCTCCACCTTTCCTAGCACAATTGTCTTTTTTAATGATTCATTTTGACATGAGGTGGCCAAAATATGAAAAGCCTCAATTTGTTTCTTTTAGCTTCCAGAGAGAGTTCAGGCTTGATCTGTTCTAGAACCTGTTGGTTTGTTTTCTTGGCTGTCCACTGTATTCTTAATAATCTTCTCCAGCACCACATTTCAGATGATCAGCCAACAATGACAACTACCTGCTGCAATGTGACACTTCGCTGATGACATCAAGAGAGATGGAGGCTGTAAGAGTCATCATGATGACTCTTACAATGATTTCAATGCTGGATTAGGATTCAATGCTGGATTAGGATTCTTGGAGATCAGGGTATGAATCCTCACTCCACCATGGAAACTCATGGGCAGGTCACATTCTCTCAGCTTTTTTTAAGGAAGGCAATGGGAAACCTCTTCTGAACAAATCTTGCCAAGAAAACCCCATGATAAGTTCGTATTAAGGTCACCATAAATTGGAAATGACTTCAAGGCACACAACAACATCAACAAAGCCAGGAATGGATTCACTTCACCAGTGACATGGAAACCATCAGTCACCAGTGGGTGAATACATGAAGAAGAAAATATTTTTTTTCTAGTGGTTAAATCCAGACCCTAAAGAGGATTCCAAATTGGCTGGCAACAACAAGACTAACAGCGACAGCAACAAAAATAACAACAATGGAGCAACAGAAAGTGAGGCAGTAAAGGACAATTTTCTTTTGTGTGTGGGGGCAATCTGTTATTCTCATAGGAGTTATTCTGTATGTGCTCGGGACACTTAATTGTAATAATTACAGTGCACCATTTGTATATGCAGGGGATCTATTCTGGACCCCCCCCCCTTGCTTAAGGGAAAAAACATGGATCTCAAGTCCCATTGTTCTCTATGGAGGTGTGCTCCTGGACATGCATGCCATTGAAAGTACCAGGGATCACCACCCGCATGGCCTTGAGTCCATGTATGGCGAGTCCATGTATGGTGTGGGTGCACCATATTACCTTTTGGGAAACAAAAGCTGGTAAATTTTACATTGAACCCACCTTTTTATGCTTTTGCTCAAGGTTGTGTGTCTCTGTAAAGATGCCCCCTCTTAAGAGTTTTTTAATATTATCCTATTAGCTCTGTGGTTTGATGTAAACCATTTCTTCTGCATTGCCACCCTTGACATCACCTGCAAAATTCATGAGAGTCTGCTGGCCCATTTTTAATTGACTACCATTTTGGATTAACTGCATGAATGATAATCCATCTATAGTCCTTTTCTTCTTTATACAAAGTCAAAGTGAAGGAGTAGGGGGCTTGGATAATTCCTCAAAGGAATATGTCACAAATCTTTTTCATTGGCCAGCTGCAAACATTACAGGATTTATTGCATGTTCCTGTATTTTGCTTCCCACCCCGCTTTCCCAACTCTGAGTGAGAAATACTGATCTGCTAATAGGTTCTTCTTGTTTAAATCTCCTTATATTGCGGTTATGATATTATCATTTTATGTAGTAATAGGACTGAGTTACAAAAGCTGAGACCGGGAATAGGTTTGTGATGGCCAATATGTGTTATCTTTAATGCTAGTCCAGAAAGATGAGCAAATGAAACAGGCTGTCTTTACTTGAGGCTTGCTGAGGTTTTTGTGAGGAAGCTTGAGGGGAACAAGCTCTATCGAGTCTTAGACAGAATTCTTAGACGACAGAAAAAAAAAATCAATGGCAATTTGATAACTTGAGGCCCCATAATTCCAGGGCCTTGTTTTGCCACCTACACACAGTCATTTGTTTTCTCAAGATTGCATCTTGTATGTCTTCCAGTTTTTCCAGAGTAACTAGTCTGGAGCAACAGAATTTCTAAGGTAGATGGCAAGTTTCAGATTTACAGAAATGAGCCAAGGTGAATCTTGGGTTTGTATGCTCCCCCTTCCATTTTTCTCATACTCCACATATAAGGGAGGGAAAGGGAAAGCTTCTTCCCTCAGTTTATTTTTAAAATGTATTTATGTTTCCACCAGAAAGTGATGGTATGCTTTGTAAAAAGACCTGTTTATACCCCAGAAGGCCTGTTCTCTTTCCCACTAGGCAGAGAAGCAATTTTTCATTGGCACAGCACCCTGCAAATAGTCAATGACCTGATAGTAAAAGGGGAAAAAAACCCTTCACAGATAATTCTAGCTATAATAATGGACAAAGCAGGAAAAATTGCTGTATATGAAGGATGTGAAACTCAGGCATATTGTTACTGCAGCAGTGCATAAAAGATTCAGGAGAAACTTCTTTTTAGCAGACTGTTGTAAAATATAAAAACAAAATCCCATCTTGAAACAAAATGTATGATTGTATCTAAGGGGACCAGCTGCCCTCTGTAGTAGTCCTATTTTTAGGGAAGCCATCCAACAAAGGAAGTTTTAACTGAGTAATCACCTACATTTTAGCTATTAATTGATCATAGCATACATAAAGATGGTTACCTGAAGGATTGCTTCCTCCATATCCTCCAAAATTTCATGAATAAAACCTGAGACACATATGGTCAAGCAACATCAGAGTGTGGCCAAAATGGCAAATTAATTATTGATGCAGAAGCACAGACAAACTAGGAGAGGCTGCAGCCTGAGCATACTGGGAATGGCAAGAGTTGAGTGTAAACTATTTTTGCACTTTGAGCTCAGTTTGCAGCAATTGAAGTAAACTGGGGACAAAGGGGGGGAGACTGAGGAGGAGAAAGAAACTGGGACATTTTAAAAGTTGCTGGAAAAGTGGGATGACAGAGGGTTAATTTGGACTGTCACTGCCAAGTCCAGACAGTTGGAGAATATGCCTCCTCCCATATGATCTAATTTCTAATGATTTTGTTTAAATCTGCTGTTTATTATAGTGGTGAATTGTTGTCTTTTGTTTGTTGACATTGTAAGCCACCACACATATTGGCATGTCCAACGAATTTAAAAAAAAGGGTAATTATGATTTTAAAAAGGATTTATAGTAATAGAAAATGGGGAGTGAGAGGAAGAAATTCAGATGCATGTTTGAGACTGCACTTTTGAAACTGGTTTATTTCAGCATGAGCTTTTGTAGATATCAGTCCACAGCTATTCCTTTGATGACAAATTAATGGGGAATGATAGATCTGTTAGCTAAATGGAACTTCTGCATGCAGAGGCAATATATCTGAGTACCAGAGGCTGGACTGATGAGGTGCTGCTTTTTTGGCACTTCAGCCTTCCCCAAACTGATCATTTATGGATGTTTTGGCTATAACTCCAGTAATCCTAACCAATGACCATACTGCCTGGAGCAGTTGGGAATTGCAACTGCAGATGGCAAAATATGCCAGTTTTGCTTTCCCCAGCATTTTGATTTTTAAATGGTTTTCTCTCCTGAATATGATCAAATATGTGAGTTTCAGTAAGTGATTCAGAAACCAGTGGACACAATGTTTTTTCTTCATTTGCACTGGTCAGTTCAGTAGGTATAGGTAGTCCCAGCATAGAAAGGACCATATGTTAGCTCCTTTTGTATAGCTGTTTAAGGAAAACAGCCATTCAGGAAGAAAATAAGGGGCAAACTTACTTCTGTACAAATGTGATTGTTTATGCAAGGATTCAAACACATTCAAAGCCATGTGCCTGGATGGATAAATCTGTCAGCTTCAGTTTCCCTGATAGTCATTTTTTTTAAAGTCTTAAATTCTTCCAGAATAGTCATGAATGTGTGAATTTAGGCAATTATTTAAAAATCAAAAGTGAACTGAAATGATTTTCTCCCATCCCTATTTGGAGCCCCAAACACTTAAGAACACTAGGCTAGGAAGGTTTGGTCCTGAGGCATCAGAGCAACAGTTCTTCAGAGAAGAATACTGGATAAATTGGATTTTGTTTTTACTTGGTTATCAACACAGTCCTCATTGTTGGGAATCAACATTGCTTTAACTGTGAATGCAGTGCTGCTGCTGGTCTCTATTTAGGTAGAAAATTCCTTTTGGGTTTGAGTATGAACTTTAAAGTCAGTATCAAAATAGGTTTCCCCAAAGGTGCTCTTCAGGTTTAGCACCCTGGTTAGCTCCTTAAAAGTTCAGTCAAAAGACAGGAATGGATTCACTTCCCCACTGACATGGAAGCCATCAGCCCAACCAGTGTGTGTGAATGTCTGAAAAAGAAAAAGAAATCTTGTAGTGGTTAAATCCAGGCCATAAACAGGATTCCAAACTGGCTGGCAACAACATAGGTGTCTTTGTTTTGCAGATATGATTCTACAAGGATTTTTCCTGGTTTTATGGTTGCAAAGGAACAAGTACATAAAACCTTGGTGACTTTTTTTAAATGTCAATTTCAGCTGAGTTCAGGCTTCAGCTGCTTAAAGAAATAAAGCCATCACTGAAGGGGCTTGGTATTTGCTTCTCTCTACATTTCTGCTTATGAAAACAACACTACTAGTTAATTTTTTCCCTTAAAGACAACAGAAAGTCTTCTTGCAGTCGTGATTTATAGTGTATTGGAGGTACACTGGAATTTTGTTTGACTTAGTGGTGCAAGACAGATATTTACAGACGGGTGTTTTTTTTAAATGTAAAGAAGAGTCTCCCACACTATATTGCTCTATAGTATAGTAGATGATGCAGACATTGAAATAGTGAAAGATTTTCCATAGCTTGGCTGCGTCATTCATCAGAATGGACTTGGAGGTTGCAGTCAAGACATCAGAAGAAGGCTAAGACTTGGCAATATCAATAGGATTTACATTTCTATACCACTTATCACTGAATTCAGCCCTTGCTAAGTGGTTTACAATCTGTAAGCCCAATTGTCCCCACAAGCCTGATACTTATTTTACCAACCTATGAAAGGATGGAAGGCTGAGTCAACCTTGGAGCCCTGGGATCGAACTTACAACCTTGTGGCTGCAAGACTGGCATTTGATCACTGTGCCACCAGGGCTCCTTGGAAGGGTAGCTGTGTAGAAACTAGACAAGATCCTGAATTATAAAGATAGATAATTGAATACTAAAGTTAGGTTTGTCCATGTCATCACATTTCCAATTCTATATATATGATTGTGGAAGTTGGAGAGTGAAGAAAGCTGATAGGAACAAAATGAACTCATTTTAAATGTATTGCTGGCGAAGAGTTCTACAGATACCCATGACTGCTAAAAAGACAAACCAAACCTGACTCCCCTGAGAAGCCAAGATAACAAAATTGCAAGACTTGAGCTGGGCTATTGATAACTGGGTGACTTGGAGGTCTTTCATTCATAGGGTCACCACAGTTGAAGCTGATTTGATAGCAGTTAACAACAGCAAATAGGACAGGCAGACTTTAGGTTGGTGGGCATCTACCTTATTGTTGTTACTAGAATTCTGTTGTCTATCCACTAGAACCTGGTGTTAATGTAGAACTGAATAATTCTCATTTTAAGTGGAGTTCACAGTCCTTCCACATAAGAATGTATGCCTTGTTACACCAAGCTTTCTTCATATGTCAGAAGGTTGTTTTTTTCCTTCTATAACAGATTATCCTAAAGTTTATTTTTAAAACCCTGTGTAAGAAAGGCCGTATGCTTAGCCAGACTCTAATGTGAGAAAAATCAATGTGGCCTTTTTTGTATGTGGATTGATTATGCTGAGGCAAAGAAAATAACCACAAAGTCCGGAGCAAAAAAGAAAATGATATTGTACTAAATCATTACAGGCTGTATTTAAGGGCAAAACCACTTCTATCCCCATTTACTTCAAAAGAGGCTCCGGAATGGTGGTTGAAAAACTATTGGGCTTGATTCCCATTGGAACATTAGCAGGGCTGCGCTTTTGGATTGAGTACATCTTAATCAGAGCTCTGGACTTGCAGGGAAGAAAAAGTATATGTGAATGTGTCTTGTGTGGAGGAAGCATTTTGCAAGAATATATATTTTATCTGCTCGGAAAACGAATGCAAGTTGGTATGAATTTATTATTGATCATATGTGCAATAACACCCCAAATGCACAAAGCAATGATACCTTTATTGGGCCATCCAACCACTAAATACATGTTGCAAGCTTTTGAAACTCCACTAGGTTCTTCATGTAAGGGGTAGAAAATCATATGGGAGAAAGAACAACATGACTGTTAATCACAGGTGTACATTTTGTCAAGATACCGTTGTTGTTTTTAGTTAAGATGGTATGATATGATGTGTTTGACCCAGAGCTTGGAAAATTTATACTTCATGAGGTACAAATCCCAGAATTGCCAGTCAATAAATGAACTGATGTGTGGGTGTTTCTGGGAGCTGTAGTCAAAATTTGCAGAAATATGCAAATCATGAGGGAAAACTCAAGCAAAAATAACATCAGGACTAACTGACCACTGTAAAGATCTGAAAGACTTGTATCACCTTACTCAGCTTTTGAAAATTTAGGCCAAGGGACATGATTTGCATCGTTCTGAATCCTATTACATCCCATTTCACTTCCACAATTGTGTAAATATGCTTTGTATCCTGAGGCTTGGGTGTCACTCTGCACTGGTTCTGAAGAAGTAGGTTTATATCCATGAAAGCTCATGCTAAAATAAAAACTAGTTAGTCTTAAAGGTGCTGCTCCATTCCTTCTTTCCCCCTTCCCCTCCTCCTTTTTATGCTGTAAGAGAGTAATATGGCTACTTCTTTGAAAAGTATTTGTTGTTACGTATAAAGCCCGACATGGTTTGGGTCCAGGTTACTTATGGGATTGCCTTTCCCCAGCGATATAATCTGTCCCATATACACTCAGGTCCTTTGGGGGACATTTAATTCAACCAGCCAAAACCAGGCGGACAACGGTTACTCAGAGGACATTTCCTTTGGCTGCCCCCAGATTGTGGAATGATCTGCTTGCGGAGATTCATAGCTGGATATACTTTCTGAGTTTACAATAGCAGTAAAGACCAGTCTGTTTTGGCAGGCCTACATAAATGGCTTTTTAAAACAATTATTTTAAAGTATGTATTTATTGCTTTTAATATGCATTGGGTTTTATATGCACTTTTAACTGGTATTGTGTGTCTCATCTATTGTTGTTCCCCAACTTGATCTATAAGGAGAGGTGGGTAAATAATAAATGTATTGTTGTTATTAAAATCATCCAGGTTGACAGCTGTCACAACATATTGTAGTAGTGAATTGCGTAAGTTAACTGTGCACTGTTTGAGCAAGGAAGTCCTGTTATTTCTCCTATAAAGTTGCTGTGATGGATTGTATCCCAGTTGGGTTCTCTGTTTGCCATTCCAGTTAACTAACTCTTTGTAATAAGTGTCAGAACTGGGAGTGATTGGAGCTTCTTGGTTCCTATCGCTGGAAAAATATTGACCATTTGACCATTAAACAGACCAAGTTGCTTGGGGCAGTCTAGATCTATGTAGACCACAAAGTGTGTTCAAACTGTATTTAATGTTAAGTACGTCACTATCTTGAATCTGACACATTGCAACCTTGCTGCTTTCCAGTTGCCAAGCAAGTGTTGTGTCTGTGTTACTTTTTATAGTCAGAAATCAAATCTGGTATACGAAATGGGTGTGGGCAGCAAGTGACTGTGTAAACTGTGTGTAATGGATGAACTGCGAATGTTGGTTAGTTAAAGCCACATGGTTTAATTGCTAGATCAAGAGAAGGAAGTCCAGATTACAACTGCAATTCCCAAAAGCTCCCAAAAGCACGATTATTTCAGTCATTGTCCAAAAGCATCTGGAAAATCAAAGGTTTCCCCACCGCAACTTGATAAATATCTAGTCTGTTCATTGATAAGTGGCTTTTGCCATGAGCAGAGATTGAAGTTAAGAGCGCTTCCTTTTTCTAGTTCTTTTGGAGCAGGTTTGGTTTGAATTGTAACCTCATTGGAGTAGGGACTTTTGCTTTGTGATGTGGTTTAATCCTCTGTTCTTGTTGATAGTGCTATATAATAACAGTTCTTGTTTGGGAGTGTTACTGTTATGAGGAATAAAAATATGTTAAATATTACCTTTCCTTCTAACAAGCAGTGGTTATTTATTAAACTGCATGTTTAACTTATGAGCCAGCGTGGTGTAGCGTAGGTCCAATCTATGGAATACTGGAATTTGTCATTTGATAAAGTTTTTAGCCTTCTCTGCCAAGGTGTGCTGGTGCCTCACAAAACTACAATTCCCAGGATTCTGTAGGATGGAGCCATGGCAGTTAAAGTGGTGTCAAACTGCATTATTTCTATAATGTAGATGCACCCTGAGTTAATTTAAGCTGAACTGGAGTGTGGAAATGGGAGCTATCCCAAATTGACAAAGCAATGGAACAACACTGACAGAACACAAAGAGCAATGGAAATTATTTCCAAAACAACCAAATATATTTATAAAACCAAACTACAAGCTTGTATGTACATTACAGAAGCCTCCCAAAATTGATATCATGTGATAATGCAATGTAACAAATTGCTGTTCAGGATTTTTCAAAATGTCCTCCACATATGAAGTAGACATGAACTGTGTGGAAGAATCTTATGTAGCCCAGAAAACCCACAGAGATGGAAAATTGGGAGTTATGAAACCATTTTGTAGTTCTTCTTCAGCCCTTATTTGCGGTTAAAACTAAATATAATACCACATCTATCTGTTTTGGTTGTATGCCAATGAACAAAAATACTGTTTATACAAATAAACAACTTACCAAGAGCTTTCAATTCAAACTGCAATTTTCCTCTCCTTCGCCAATGTTTTTTCTTTCTTCTGCAAACAAGTTCTCTTTGTTAACATTCCTCATTTGATTATAATTAAACAAATACTATTTATACAAATAAACAACTTACCAACAGCATACAACTCAAACAGGTATTTTCTTATCCTTTAACATATGTTTTATTTTCTAAGTTCTAGCCTGTACTATGTGAATCCTGCTTTGGGGTGAAGAAAATATCATATGGATCTCCAAAATTAAATCAGTTTGTACAGGAACAAAACCTGTGACTCCCAGCAGCCTTTTTTGGGGAAGGGGGAATTTGGAGGCGCACTGAGAAGATCCTTATCTTTAACAGCCATATGGCTGGGAGCTAGAACATAGTCCTCTCTTTTCTGCACCTGTAGCATTTGACCAGTGCAAATGAGGACAAATTTGTTTCCATTTGTTTTTGAGCAACCTAGCAAGACTTGCAATTTTTTTGCATGTTCAAGAGAAAAAGGACTTACGGTTGTTTTTTTAAAAAAGGAATAAGTACAGGATAAGGCAAAAATGACAGATTATTCCCATCCTTCATCTGGAATGATTCATATTTGCCAGTCCTTGCAAGTATACTGCCTCAGAAATGGAAACTATTTGGGGCAGAGGCCTGCTCTCTTCTACTTTGTAAGGTACCATGCACAATGATAGCATCAATTAATAACAGCGTTATGTACATTTAAACTAGGGGTAGGCAAAGTGTGACCCATGGCTTGCATGCCTCTAAGGCTATTTTTGTGCCCAGGGGGTTCATCCCCACCAGAAATTTGCTATAAATAGGACTAAAATGACCTCTATGAGTTGTGGAAGATATTTTCACTAAGTTTGGTGGTCCCCAGGGGTCAAAACAAATACAGGGGTCCCTCCACATTTGCTGGGGTAAGGGACATAGGATCCCTGTGAAAGTGGAAAAACTGAAAATAAAAAATACTGGTTTTTTTTTTTATCTGAGAGAAGACCTCTTTAGGGATCTCTAGGTCCTCCAGCGCAGGTCTGTGGTCAACATCTGTAAGATGTTGGCCATAGAATTGCATGGGAGGACCTATAAATGCTTAGAGAAATGTTCTCTCTAGGAATCTCTAGGTCTTCAAGTGTGACCTCTGGTAGATGTTGACCACAGAGTCCCACTGAAAGACCTAGAGATTCCTAGAGAGAATATGTTATTCAAATCTGTGAATAATCAAATCTGGCAAAGTCAAAGCTGCAAATATGGAGGACTGACCATGTACATTTTAAAAAATCACTTCAGGATCCCCAAAGTGCCCTCCAGAGGCTCAGGATGGTCCCAAAACATGTGGAGAATGCTACCATGCCCCCTAAAGCCTTTGGGGACACTTGGAGGCAAATCTTATTTTGATTTTAATTTTTTGGTGGGAGCAGGTGCAATGGAGGGTAAAGCCCTTAAGAGCTCCTGTGGGACTAATACAGCCCCCTAGCCTTCCAAAATTGCCCACTTCTGATTTAAACTATAGGTTAAAAGGCTGATGATTAATGAACTAGAAATCCTTCCTCCTGCTAGACAGACTTGAAATAATAATGCTTCCCAAAGAATGCACTGCAACAACAGCCTGGTAAGGACTCCATGGCTGCTGCTTGTCTGTATGTTGACAGCAAAACCACAATGAATTAAAAAAGAGAAAAGAAAAGATGATGAACGAGATGATGATGATGATGATGATGATGAATTACATCCCGGAGGGTGTGTGTTTCCTTTTCAAGGTGCTGGAGGCACCTGGGCTGCGTCTTTTCATCTCGCTGTACACCTGAGGCTTAAATGATTTCATGACCGCAGGCCCTGTTGGGTGTGATTCCTCAGGAAAGTAAAAGGAACAGGGTTGGTTTATTTACAGAGCAAGTCGGGTGTGAGCTTTACTGTTAACATAAGCCAGACGTCAAACAGGTCGCAGGCCGCAGCCTAATGCGAATGCCTTGTGAAATATGCATGTAAATGGGTTTAGAAGCGGAAAAGGCTGAGGGGGGAAAAGTTTAGGAAAGCAAAAAGCTGCGGAAACGACAAGATCATTACATGCTCTCTTAACCAGATGTGTGTAATTGATTTATCTTTATCCTCTTCCTCCTCCTCCTCCTCTTCTTCTTTGCTTGCCACCCACTTGCAATTTTAATGCACATTATCCATTTGCCTTGAACATATTTGTCAAATCTCTAAAACAAGGGTGGGTCGTGGAAACACAGCAAGACTTGGGTAGGGCTGCAGCTGACTTTCTTGACAATCCTTTCATGAATTGTGAAGAAAAGAAGGCAAACAACCCATCCACCTGCTGGGGAATAGGGCAGGAAGCTGTGGGTTTTTATCTGCAGGGAAATGGATGGAGATTAAACATTGGGAAGAACAGCCTGACTATAAGAGCAGTTCAGACACAGAAGACGATGATCCATTAGGAGATAGTGTAACGTTCCCTTTGGTATTAGTTTTGTCCTATTTTTTAATGGTGATCTGGTTTATAAATCCTGTGAAATGAAGTGGTTGAATCTTGAGGCAGACTGTTGTCTTCAGTCAGGTGTTGAAACACTGCCTTGTATTGAAATCTCCTTGCAGGAAAATCATGCACAGACACTGAGAGCATAGGTTTTCTCAATCAGGGTTCCTTGGAAAGGTAGGGACCTCTCCATGAGAGGTTTGTAGGGGTTCCATGAAAATTTGTGATTGATTTTTTCCCCTTTCGTTGTAGATACAGTAATTTTTATGCAGGGGTTTGCTGAGACCTGAAAATCATTTCAAGGGTTCCTCAAGGGTAAAAGGGTTGAGAAAAGCTGGTCTAGTACAAGTTCTCTTCTTTGAGGGATTTCAAATAAAAGGGGCAGTTTAAAGGAATAAATATATCTATATCTATCTCCATCCATCCATCATCCTTGACTACAATGTGAAGGAAAACAATTCACTTTACCACCTAGGATTTTTGCCACCTGATTCCCATCTAACTGTGTTGCAGGTATAAATCTGACCAAAGATTGTATTCAGTGTAGGCAGATAACTGCTTTGCAGATAAAGGTCAACAGCAGTAGATGAATGGCCTTTTGTAGCCACAGTGTTTGTGCCTTTGTGGGTGTGTGAGAGAGGTAGGTAGGTAGGTAAACAGAGTTTTCAAGTTATTTATCAATTTACAGCAACCCCATTAATTCCATAGGGTTTTCTTAGGCAAGGAATACTCAGGGGTGGTTTTGCCAGTTCCTTCCTCTGAAATATAGCCCATGACACCTGGTATTCCTTGAAAGTCTTCCATCTTGGTACAAACCAGGGCTGACCCTGCTTAGCTTCCAAGATCAAACAGGATCTGGTGCCTTTAGAGTACAGTATTTAGGCAAGGAAAATAGAGCCTCCAAATCTACATATTTAGCAGTGGGGTTGCTAGTTACTGATCCCCTCTCAAGGGATTCTCCATTAAAAATCACAGGAACCTCAGTGTTCTGTGATGTTGTGCAGCAGTATATATGCAGCAAGATACATTGTCTCTCTTCCAGTTCATGACTTTGCTTTTGTATAAACTCTCAGGTTTAATTCCTCATATCCCCGGTTGAATAAAAAGAACAATATTTCAGGTGTTGGACAAGACCCCGGGGAATTGCTGCCAGTCAAAATGGGTGAGATGGCCCAATAGTCTAACCTGGCATAAAACTGCTTCATATGCTCTTATGTAATTGCAGTTCTAAATCTTATTCACACGCAAATAGTATAGCTACAATGTTCAGCTTTTAACTTTTCACTAAAAGCTCCTTTATTAAAAGGACACATCTCAAGGATGTTTTGGAGATGGTCATGAAGTCATATATCGTGGTGAAGATGAGCAACTTGTGGCCCTCTAGATATTATTAGATTGCCCCCCTGCCAGTCCTCACTGTAGTCTATGCTGGCGAAGGCTGATGGGAATTTCAATGCACAAGTATATGGCAGGTCACAAATTGCCCATCCCTATGTAATAAAGATGCTTATGTTTTCCAGATGTTTTAGACCACTCCTTGCCTTCCTGACCATTGGTCATGGTGGCTAGGACTGGTGGGTGTTGAAAAAGTCCAAAACATCTGGAGTGTACCTGATTTTGGACGTCTGAAAAATCAGCCAAGGTCATTGGGCAGGGAGAAACAAAATGCATCTCTGGTTCTCATATGCAGCCCTGCAATCTTTTTTCTTCTTCTTTTTTGCAGCCCTCGATCCCTCCAGACTTTCTAGGCCTAGTTTTTTGTTTTGTCAAAAAAGTGAGGATGAATTGTCTCTCTGAGAAACCTTCAGGAGTTGCAGCCCCTGCTTCACATTAAAAACTTAATGTTTTGTGGGTAGGGTTGACAGATCTCCTCAGGGCCAAGTTCTGAGTTTCCAGTTTTTGTGAGTCATCTCCAGGCAGGAGATGAGGGTACAAATTCTCTAGGGTTTTTTTGGGGGGGGAGGGGGGTCAACTTCAAGTAAGAGGAAAGGACTGTGTGAAAATGGATTTGTTGCTGCAGAAGACTCAGGGGCCTATATATTTACTTAGTTAATATATGCCTTCCTTCCCAGCCAGGATTCACTGTCCATTCTGCTCTGTATCCACCTTCTGGCTAGAAGCTGGTAGGCAAAATTAAATGTTCCTTATCCCATCTCCCTGAGTAGATGAGAAAGAAGACTCTCCTCATTTAACTTTTAAGATTTCTGCCTTAATTTCCAAATAGGAACACATGTTCTGTTTATCTGTGTTTGAACGACAAGCTGTGGGAAACTGTGGTTAGTACTTAATGTATAACACTTAATGACATCATTATGTGCATCCCTAGGTCTCAGGTTTTGGCTTGGAAACCTCAGAACCTGGAATGATCCTGAACTGGCAAACCTATTTGGGGCCATTTTTGGCAACCCATGTCGCTCCTAGAGGGACCCATGGCAGAAAACTGGCCCCTGCATTCGTTTCAATTGCCCATCCCTGGCATAGAGCAAGAAACTGACATGTTGCATGCAGACTGTCTCATAAGCTGTGCCCTCCTGTGTGGCAGATGAAAAGATCAGTCACTGTATTCATCTAAGCTAAGGAGATGAATATAGGGGTATAATCTTCCCAGAACAGTGCTGTTTTTCCACCTATGTTCTAATGTTAGCAGTGTGAGAAATTGGGATATGGGCATGTTTTTGACGGCTGGTTTCACATGTTTATTTTTTGATGTATCAGATGCTTGAGATGATTTCCAATTGGTTTCACCAGGTATAGGTATTCTTTGCAAATGTATCTCCTCTGGCAAGGGCTGCTATTTAGTATATTGGTGGGAAAGTTTGGAAAGCAAGACAGAATGCATAAGTCAAGGTGTCCCATAGTAGACAGACAGAGAGAGCATGGTTCAAGGGAGAAAGAGAAAGGAAACTGGGTCAAAGCCATAAGAGCACCCAGAGGACAAATGGGTTCTGCAGAATAAACAATGCGGTTTCCTGCACAGAAAATGTTTTTCCTAGGCAAATCAACCATGTGCAAATTTTGCACTGAAAAAAATCCTCAATTACAGCATTTACAGCATGGGAAACAACATTTTCTCCATAGGAATATTATGTCCAACACATCAAAAATATTATTTTCTGAGCAAGAAATGCTGTTTCGGGCACAAAACAGCCATATGCAAATTTTATAACAGAATAAATCATGAACTGCAAAGATTCTTGTCAGTCGAGGATTCTTCTCATCAGGGGTTCTTAGTACTTGAAAAATATGTTTTTTGACCATTTTGCAAAATTTTCAAATATCCTTTCCATCCCTAATTTATATATCTTACCTTTCTTGCAAGAAGCTCAGCCTCCCTCTTGCTATTGTTCCTCACATCAACTCTATGAGGTAGAGAGAGAGAGAGAGAGAGAATGGTCCCAGTGCTACCTTAGAGCATCATGGCTGTGTGAGGATTTGGATATGATTTCTCCCATTCCAGGTGTGATGCTTAAGGGACAGCACAGTGGCTCCTTGGGTTATTCAGTAGTCCAATGAGATTCTCATCCTCTGACACAAGAGCTGTAAATAAGAGCTGTGTGGTTATAGTACTTGGTTGCTTGGCAGTGTCTGGCAGGCTTCCCAGTGTCTTTGCTGCATCATGAGTGCTTTTATTCTGGGTGCTTATGCTGTTCCATATATAACGTTCTGGTTACTGGGTTATAAAAGGATCTCATGAATCAGTTCTCCACCCACTTGAGGATGATCAGATGTTGAAAATGTTCAACATGATGAAGCAGCTCTCCAGAATCACAGGGTTCGGGTGTTTTTTGTTTTTTGTTTTAAAAGCACAAGGTAAAGGTGCATATTTGTGTGTGTTTAACTCAGGCTTCTTTTAGTTTGTCATCATGCCTGCAAACATTTCAAGCACATTCCTGCTGAATCCTCTCCATTTTTTTTTTAGTGAAATCTGTGTATTTTAAGGCTTTAACTAGAGCCTTCATGTAATAAGCACCTTAGCTAGCTCCACTGTCTGTCTATCCTTGCTGTGAAATAACCCCAAAAGGCAATTTTTACAAACCCAAAGCCTTGAAAATATAAGATTCCTGTTAATGCACAGGGATGAAGTTAATTCTCTCTCTCCCTCCCCAGTGTCTTGTTTTGCAGTACCGTATATGCCGCCGCCGTTGAAACTTTGCTGCCCAGGCCTCCTCCCTTAACAAACTCCTCCTCTGACCGGTTTGTTGTTGCCTTCTGATAAGTGAAATGCCAAGTCTTCTATCTTTGCTTTTTTTCTCATGGCCCTTTAACCCATGTGGTTGGATTATTTAAGGAACAGGACATGTCTGGATATGGTCCCAGAGTTTGCAGTTGTTTCGGATGCCACTCTGAAAGGTTAAGGCTCTCTGTGAAAGATTGGTTCTGCAATAGAGAGGCTGAAAAGAAAAATCTGACAGGTCGCGGCTTGTTCAAAAATCATTTGAGGATTTTAGAGGTGTTTGTGTGTGTGTTGGGGGGGGGGGGAGGAAGAAGCTAAAGGCCAGATAATTTATAGAGATAGCATTGCTACTACGGAGATGAGGAGCTGCAATAATCATATTTTATTTTTAAAGCATCCAAAGAAGATTCTCTGTGCAATACTAATTAAGCATCACAAGGCCCTGCCCTCAGGCTTTCAGTCTGAAAATCAGTCATGCTAAATTTTACTTTTAATCTAAGGACTGCCTCTCATATTTCTTTCCTGCATTTATGTCTGGTCTTTATTCTGCGGTGCTCAAAGTAGTGCATGATTTATTTTCTTCCCATGTTACCCTGTGAGGAAGCATAGGCTTTGGGAACATGACCAGATCAGGCTTAAGAAGTGAATGTATGGCTGAGTGGGGATTTGAACCTGGTTCTCTTCTGTCACAGTCCAGTGTTCAGACACTACACCATACCCACCAACATTTCACAGGTGAAAACCTGAATATGAATGGCCAAGCAACATCAGAGTGTGGTCAAGATGGCAAAAGGATATTAATGGCTTTTTGCTAGGAGAGGCTGCAGCTGTTTGATTTTGCCTAAACCTACTGGGAAGGGTAAGGTTCTGTTTCCTCCCCCCCCCCCCCCAGTTAGTTGAGTGCAAACTACTTTTGCCTTTTGAACTCAGTTTGCCTCTTAAAATAAACTCAAGGCAAAGGGGAAAGTGGGAGGATGAGAGAGAAACTGAGGCATTATAAAAGCTTTAAAATGCTTTCAAGATCTATTCTTATTGAACAACTTATTAAAACAGTTTCTTAGGTAATGTTGCATTACTCCTCCCCTCCCGCCATATGCTCTCTGGCAGCTATAATATTTAACATTTGATCAATACTGGGAAGTAAAGCCTCAATTTGCAAAAGCTGGGTGGGTCTTTTATTGAGCACAGTCTATCAAAGATCAGTACTGCAGTCTGACATCAAACAATTATAGCATGTTTTGGTAGGATGCTTACAAGTGAAAAGATGGCAGTTTAATGCCAATTTGTTTATTTGGCCTGGATATGATAAGCTTTGAACAAGTGTGGATGGTGGGTAGACTCAATCAGGGATACCACAAGCCTGAATATACAGGACCAAAGCAGAGCAGTGGAGGACAGGGAGGCTTGATACAGCTCATCTATGGAGTTGCCACACATCAAGATCAACCTGAAGGCAGTTAACAACAATAGTGCATATAGAATAGGGCCCTAAATACCCCCAAGCTCCAGATTCCAACTGATCTTGGAAGCTAAGCAGGGTCAGCCCTGGTTAGTACTTGGATGGGAGAACATCAAGGAAGACTAGGTGCTGTAGGTTATATTCCAGAGGAAGAAACTGGCAAAATCACCTGTGAGTATTTCTTGTCCAAGAAGACCCTATGAAATTCATGGGACTGCCATAAGTCAGCAGGTGACTTGAAGACACACACACATAAATGGAGCGTTTTATGATCTTTTCTTCTAGTCCCCATGTGTAATGCAAAGTTCACACACTACATTTCATGCCACTCTAGAACAGTGGTTTTCAATCATAGGTCCTCCAAATATTTTGGACTGACACTCTCTTCGAATCATTGACCATTAACCATGCTGCCTGGTGCTGTTGCAATTTGAAGTGTGAAATATGTGGAGCATCAAAGGTTGAGAACAACTGCTCTAGATGATCTGCAGATCCTTTGATATGTTCTTTCAGAGGTATTATGGAGTGCAACAGGTACAGGACCTGAAAAACTTCCTTGCAAATGTAACAGTCCAAGCTTGGATTTGCGTCCATGCCTGGACTTGGGTCTCTGAGCATTTAAACCTGGGGAGCATTTGATTGTGCATAAAATATTCAACTGAATGTGTGAAAAGTGTGAGTTGTCCAGACATACTGAAGTTCCTGTAACAGGCTTTAGAACTGCCTTTCTCCTTCCTAAAATGATATTTCCGCTTATGAAAGCAGCCCTGAAGTGGCCCCGGATATGTGTAGATAAGGGTTTGTTTGCTCAACACTCTCCTTGATAACGGTGTGTTGGATAAATGTACAGTTGCGTGCTGTTCTTACTGTTTGTTTTGGAGAAGGCCCATAATTCAGAGGTAGAACACATGCTCTGCATGTAAAATATTCAGTTCCCAGCTTCTTAAGTTGTTTTTTTAAGGACTTCTAGGCTGGGAAAAACATTTGAAATCTTGGAGAGCTGCTTCTGAATGGAAGAAAGAAGATGGGGCAGAGCTGTACAGACCAGTGGTTTAGCTAAGTTTAGTGCAGCTTCTAGCAGTTCAAAAGCGTACAAATGCAAATAGTTAAATATGTACCACTTCTCAGTGGGGAGGTAAAGAGAGTTCTGTGCAATCCTGCTGGCCACATGATCACAGAATAGTCTCTGACAATGCTGGCTCTTTGGCTTAATAACAGAGATGAGCACTATCTCCTACGGTCAGACACAACTTGACAACCTTGTCAATGGGGAATACTTTTACTTTTACCTTTTTAGTGCAGCTTCCTATGTTCAGCAAGGGTGACACTTGTCATGAACATCTTCATCTGTGGCAAAAATATATATTATGCTCAAAAGTTCTGGGGAAGTAGGAGTAAAGAGAAACCATCTTCCAGTCATAAACTTTAGCTTCCTTTGGATGAGACAGTGAGAGTCATAAGGTATAATAATACCTTAAAGGTAAAGGTAAAGGTTTTCACTTGACATGATGTCTAGTCGCAACTCAATGTATGGGTGTGTGTGTGCTTATTTCTGTTACTAAGCCAAAGAGCCACCATTGTCAAAGATGGCACCATGGTCATGTGGCCAGCATGACAGCACAGAATGCATTGCCTTCCCATCAAAGTGGTACCTTTTTATCTCCTTGCATTTTTATGCATTTGAACTGCTAGGTTGGCAGAAGCTGGGGCTAGTGATGGGAGCTCACTCCATCACATGGCGCTTGGGCCTTGAACTGCCAACCTTTTGACCTTACAATCATCGGATTTGGCAACTTAACCACTAACCATTTTATTATCATTTGTGCTATATTTGTAAGGTAAAATCGTTCCCCGTTGACAAGGTTGTCAAGTCGTGAAGATGAGAGAGTGTGACTTGCCCAAAGCAAGCCAGTGGGTGTCCAGGACTGAGTGGGGATTTGGACCTTGGACTCCCAGAGTCCCTAGTCCAGCATTCACACTACTATACACACTGGTTCTTAGTAGCAGGGTTAGCCCAAGATATTTTCCTAGAGGGGCTCAAGGATGAAATGTCACCCTTTCCCACATACAACTCTCTGAAGCAGAAGTGGGGAAGTGTGAAGTCCCAGCCCATATTTTGTGGTCTCCTGAGACTCCTCCTAAGGTTTTAACCTTGGAAATATTTGGGGTTTTTTATTTTAAAAAAATCACCAGATCTTTCCCTGACAATCATCCAAAACAGCCACAAAACATAGCAATTTTAGCTGATTTGACCATAGTAATCCCGTCAAAAGCAGCCTATTTTAGCCTAAATCTAGAAATGATATCACACCACTGCTATGTTGGCCAAGATGTGGTAGTGTGACCTGCCAGAGGGGATTTAATTTGGAACTTTTAGGATGACCCTGGGCAAGTCACAGTCTCTCAGCCTCAGAGGAAGGCAATGGCAAATCCCCTCTGAAGAAACTTACTGAGAAAACCCTGTATAGGTTTGCCTTAGGGTCACTGTAAATCAGAAACAACTTGAAGGTACACAACAACAACAATGATCATTGGATTGCAGTCTCAGGAGCACAGAATGTTTTTCGTATTGCTTGTGGATTGCAAAGGACAGGAGGGGTATAAAGGTTGTATACAAAGCAAATAATGTCAAGGATGGTTTCCCAGAGAAGTACTTCCTGTTTTTAATATATATTGCTTCTAAGAAGAGTACATATAAAATGGTCTGCTAAGCTCAGTCGTACATTGTGTATCATACTTTCTGTGAACTTGATCTCTTATGGCTCTGTAAAGAGAATATGGAAATGGAAATTTGTTCTGTTTGAAATAGTTGGCTAATGAATTGTTTAATGTAGTCCTCTTGTGTCTTTGAAAAACCTTCAAACAGTGCAGCTCAAAACCCCCCAAAACAAATAATAATGAATATGAAAAACATGACAAGCAAAAGTAATGAGTTACTGTTTTAAACAATTTTTAAAAGCAATATGTTACTTGTTTAGTATTAAGAAGCAACCAAATAGGGAACACACTGTCAGAATGTTACAAGTTTTCCTGGCTTATGGTACAAAACTCAACTAAAAGTGAAATCAGCCTCCTGTAGCTATAAATAACTAAAAAGTTACTGTTGTACCACAGAAGATGTGATATTATTCCTTGTTAACTTGTAATCATAATGTAACTACTATAGGCCTGACTCATGTTAGGGAGCTACACACATACATACAAGTTTCCTTTATGTATGCCTATGTTCTTTTTTGGGCACTATGAGGGTTGATATTTCCTTCCTCCCTCCCTCCACATTCCCCAACCCTCTCCAACTTAACTTGAAGACTCTCTTTAGTCCCTTTCTCACACCACATCCATTCCATGCTTCATGGAAACCAGTAAGGACCAGAGAAGCACTTGGCTATGTCCCTGTAGCTGGATGCGAAATGATTACTCTAGCTGAGACCCCTGGAGGACACTGGCAGATCTCAGTGCTTCTGTCATCATTTCATGTCTGGCTATGAGGATGATGATGATGATGATGATGATCATCATCATCATCATCTTTATTTTTATACCTTGCCTTTTGCCATGGCAATCAAGGTGGCTTCCATCGTAGGCATAGATAAAAATGGTCACCACATCAGGCAAAAACATGATAAAACAGTTACCCCCCCCCGCTAAAAAGAATTAAATTAGAAGCACTACTAAAATAGTTAAAATGTCTGGTATTCTAATACTAGTAAATATAAAAATATAAAAGAGGGAGAGACAGAGATTTAATAAAGTATATTCTATTCAGGGAAGGCCTGCCAGAAGAGATCCGTCTTGATGGCTTTTTAATTTTTTTAATTTTTTAAAATGAATTTTATTAATTAAAATACACATATACATCTAACCACTTAAAACATATCACCACGTTATACATTTGAAACATATATACTACCACACAGTACACACTAGACATTTAAAAAACATACTATACACACTAGACACCTACATATTACATTACATACATTACATCTATTAATGTGTTATAATAGATGTAATTGATGGCTTTTAAAAAATTATCCAGATTGGTAATTTGATGGATCTCCTCCGGCAGGGCATTCCATAGTCTGCGACCTCTGGGAGGTTCCCACTAATCTCGTTTTCCTTAATTGGAGTAGGTTCATCCCAGAGGATCTGAGGGTGCAGGGTGGATTATGTGGAAGGAAGTGATCCCTTAGAAAGGTTGGACCTAGGCCATGTAGGGCTTTAAAGGTCACCACCAACACCTTATACTGTGCTCGGAAACTGATAGGCAGCCAATGAAAGGATTTCAGAGGATGCAGCCAGACACTTCTGCAACCCTGTCCACACCCTACGAAGCACAGAGTGGCCATGTGTCTTTCTTCAGCAGCTCTTTAGCATTCTTCAGCAGCTCTTGAATAAGTCTGACATGTAGTATATGGCCAAGCCTAGCACAGATGAGTATGCAGAGCTGCTATATTGAGCCATACAGGATTTTGGCTATAGTATCATTTGGGAAATGAAACTGTTTTCAAGCAATTTATTATTCAAAATTATTTCACCTGTTGCTCCATGAATATGAGACTCTAAACGTTTTACCTCTCTGTTTCTTGGTTTTTAGGATACGATGATATCTCAGAGACAAACTTGATATCGCACAGTGTTTATTCCGCCAAACATGTACAAGAAAATCACCCCAGAGCCATTCGCAGGAAAAGAAGCGTTGGTAAGGAACAAGAAATTGGACTATCTGTACAAAAATACCATGAGGTGGTGGGGATCAATGCAAGTGCTTTGTAGTTGGCCTTGGGAGAAACAAAATAGAGTAGTTGTTTAAGAAAAAATGACCTTGTAAAACCAAGGGAAAATTTCATACTTTCTGCCCCTTTTTACAAATCGGTCATATTTTAGTAGGGTGATATACACAGAAAATTCTTTGCATTCATTTTTTTCATGTTGCAGCATGTTCACAGTGAAGTGTGCATTGGGAGATGTTATGCTGTCTTGATTCAGTTCAGCCATTTTCAAACTATGTATTGGATTGAATTAAATCAGGGGTAGGCAACCTTTTTGAGCTGGGGGCTGGGTTGCTGTCCCTCAGACAATGGGGGGGGGGGGGCGAAGCACCAAAAATAAATAAATAAATAAATAAATAAATAAATAAAAATATTTTTTTAAAAAAAATATTTTTTTTAAAAAAATATGCATGCACACTCTCTCAGCCCCAGAAAAGCCATGGCAAAACCCCTGTGGAGATTTTGCCAAGAAAACCCCAAGAACAAGTAATAACAACAATAATCAATATCATCATGGTGGGCGGCGGCGGCGGCAGGACTGGCCTGGTGCTGGTCCAAAGGCCTCAGGGGGCCGCATCCGGCCCCCGGGCCTTAGGTTGCCTACCCTTGAATTAAATGATGGAAGGACTCTGCCAGCTCAACCCAGGCCAAGATAGTTTGCTGCTTGAGTTAAAGGACAAGATTGCACAAGCACCCTTTCATTCAGCTTACAGGGTGAACTGAACTGGCCCTTGAATTTTACATCAACACCAGTGAAAGGCCATTATTGTCTATACAATATGGTGGCAGCAGACTCGATTGGCAAGTGCACCCAGGTTGTGTGACACATACAGTTCTATCCTTTAATAGAGTGAACAGGTGTTGCCAGAAGCAGATGCCTCACTTTGGCCAAAGTCAGGGCAGGTTTGGTCCAAAACACCCATCCACAGGAGAGGATGCTTGCTGTTTCCTTTTGTGATTCATTGTTGATTGTTCCTACATCTGATTCAGCTTCTAATGGAGAATTTCTCAGTCAGGGTTGCTGGAATCCTAGTGTTTTCTGAGAGTTTGCTGGGGGTTCCATGAGAGACCATGACTGGGGAATAAAGCAACATTTGTTTAAAACTGTAGATACAGTGGGCCCTTGGTATCCACTGGAATTTGGGTCTAGGACCCCCTGTGGATACCAAAATCTGTGGATGCTTAAGTCCCACATTCTAGTAAAATGGTGTCCCATGAATAAAATGGCAAAATCAAAGTTTGTTTTTTGGTTTTTTTAAAATGTTTTCAAGCCATGGAAGATTGAAGCCATGGATGCAGAATCTGTGCATATGGAGGGCCACCTGTATAACTTTTTTTTTTTTTTTTGGAAGGATGTTGACTTAGAAAAAAGATTCATATTGCAATGGGATGGAGAGGGCAGAAGCTTTGCTCTGCTGAGGTTGTGTTGTTGTTAATTTAAAATAAACCTTTGGGTTAGAAAGAATGGTCCTCATTTTCAAGCAAGGAAAATGGCACTTTGGCTACATAATAGTTGGCAACATGAAGAAGGATCAGCAAATTGTCACAAACCCTCACATATTTCTTCCCCCCCCAAAAAAAAGTAGGACTAGTTTCTTTGTGCTGTTGTCATAGAATGTCCTGCTAAAATGGGCAGTAGTTTAAGGAGCAGCATTTAGAATTCTCAGCTAGAGAGTTTCAGACAATGATTCCCAATCTTTGGTCCTCCAGATGTTTTGGACTTCAGCTCCTACAATTCTTGTCTATTGGCCAAGTTGGCTGGGGCTTCTAGAATCCAAAGTCCAAAACAAATGGAGGTGACCAAGGATTGGGAACCACTACCCTAGCGCCTCAAAAAACTATAAACCCCAGGATTCCATAGGATGCAGCCAGCAGTTAAAGTGGAATCATAGTGCTATGTGTAATGTAAAAGGGCCTCAGTTCTCCATGGATTTGTCTAATCTTTTAAAAACTGATCTCAAAGCTGATTCGTACACTACCGCAGCAGCATTATTGGTGCCTCACAGCTCGATCCCACACAACAATAAGTTATCACATACCTTGTGAGCTTTTTCAAAACACAGGATGTTACTAAACCAGATGTATCTCATTCCTTTTACAGAGGAAGCCATTCCTGCTGTCTGCAAAACACGAACCGTTATATATGAGATACCTCGGAGTCAGATCGACCCGACATCTGCTAGCTTTCTGATATGGCCGCCGTGTGTGGAGGTGAAGCGCTGTACAGGTTGTTGCAACACCAGCAGTGTGAAATGTCAGCCATCGCGGATACACCACAGAAATGTTAAGGTGAGAAGGGCAGGGATATTGGCGCACTAAGATGGGGCAGAGGACAGGGTCTCCAAGTATGGTTGAAGGCATCCCATTCAGTGGAGATATCTGTTAATCAAATCAAACAGATATCAGTTTCTCTTCTGGTAAGTTGATGTGCATGGGCACAATGTTTACACTCACCCCTTCCTTTTTCCTTGCCAAAGGTGATACCTTGCACAAGGCAAATGGGGCATCTCTCGTGTTCGCCATCAGTGGAAATCGTTCCTTTTGTATGCCTAATGATACTTTGCCCTTACTTTCCAACATGTCCTCATCTGTGTCCTTTGTTCTCCAACACACCTAGCCATCCCAAAATTCTCCACCCCTAAACCATACAACCTCTTTTCCCTTGAGCTTCCTCAGCCCTCCATGTGCAATGTTGTAGTGCTCCCTCCCTTTTCACTCCCTGTTCTCCACTGTGTCTTTCTGATCTCACATCCATCCCTTTGATTCCACCTACTTCAGCAACGCAAAAGGCTCTTGCTCATTTAATGGGCTCTGCCTGTTTGCTGTTAGTGTCCTTTTTACATGGAATTTCCTCTCCATCATCTTCTGTATTGTGTCAGTTCTCTAAACACTTAGCATTTATATAGGATGTGTAGAGTACTTAAAATGTTTCATATGGATTATAATGTTATGATCATTTCCATAACCTTTTAAGGGAGCTCATAGTTTTTATATTCCAGAGGAAGAGGAGTGTGTGTGTGTGAGAGAGAGAGAGAGGGAGAGGGAGAGAGAGAGAATTAGATAGTTTGAGATACAGAAACTGAAACTGGCCTAAGGCCACCAAGTGTTTATATGTTAGAGGTAATATTCGTAATGGAAGTATCTCAAGTTATGTATCCTCTGTACATTACAACCAAAGATTGTTGTTTATCATGCAGGGATGCAACTAGGAATGGATGAGAATTTTGTTTCAGTTCAGGTTTGATTAGAATTTGCCAAAGTTTGCAAATTCCATATGTGATAGCAAAATTGACAGGCACAACTAGACAGTGATGGTTTGTCTGTGTGTGTCTGTGTCTGTGTGTGGAGAGGGGTAATGACAAAATATGTCTTATTGCTTCAGTTTTATTTCTGCCCTACTCTTTCAACTGAAATCTTTTTAGGGTTTGGGATGATAACATAATGCTGAATGGTAAACATGCAATGTAGCAGAAAGATTGGGTTGTTACTGTGTTGAAAAATGAAAGTTTTGATGATGTTAGAGTGATCTATATTTACAACTGGAAAGATTCTACTGTTAGCTAGAGAGAAACAACAACTTCATGGGGAGATGCGGCGGATGGTGTGGGGTGGGATTGGACAACAATGATGGCTTTTCCTTGCTTTCCCCTCTGAGTTGTTTGGACTTTCCTCTCTGTCAGAAGACAGAATTACTTATGTCCACACAGTCTGTTCTGATCCCCTAAATAACCTTGATGTCCGTGGGGATGGTGCAAGATGGTGTTTCACTGCTGCTGCTGGCATTGTCATCATCATTGTGATCATTGTCATCACCATCCTCCCACATCTTTGTGTTTATATCTTTCCCTTATATTCCCAGAAGTGGGACTCAACCTGGCTAGTATTAAAGTTAGATTCATTTGACTTATTTGTGTGGAATGGAAGAGAGGATACCATCTTGTCCTTCATTTCAAGCAGCAAAATGTCTTGGGCAGCCTGGGCCTCACCATCTTTTTCCTTCTCAGTTCTTTTTAAGTGGAGTCTTCATCATTCTGTGGAAATCCTCAAAGTATTAACATACATGTCGCACATGCACACACACAGAGATAGAATAATAGTGGGAGACTGAAAGGGGGCATGATAGCTATATTTAAATATTTGAAGAGATGTCATGTAGAACATGAATCAAGCTTATTTTCTGCTGCTGCAGAGACTAGAACATGAACTAATGGATACAAATATGAAGAAAAGAGATTCCACGTAATATTAGGGACAACTTCTTTACTGTCAGAGCAGTTCAACAGTGGAATGGGTGGTAGATTCTCCATCTGTGGAGGTCTTCAAACAGAAGTTGGATGGATATTTTCCAGCAGTGATTTATTTGTATATTTCTGCATGGCAAGGGATTGGATGAGAAGGCCCTTGTGGCCACTTTGAACTATGTGATTCTATGAAATACTCATAATAACCAGTTCTCCTATTGTAAGAGAATATGTAGAGAATGAAACTGCAGATATAAGGGAGTTCCCCCCTTACATATTAATTTATGTCCCTCTGGGGTCAGTTATGATCAAGAATGTGTAGGAAGGCAAAATGGCATAAACTAGAAAATCGACCTGATTATGCCTTTCCCACAAACCCTCACAGCCTCTCTCTTGATTTTAGAATAATAGAATGACTCAAGGGAGATTTTGAATGTAAAAATCCCCATACAGCCATGTTTTCTTAATTAAATATTATGCAGGCAAAACTGAGCTTTTATTTGTGGAAATGTAGTGCTTTTGAACTGGGGTGGGGGAAAATATGTTTCATATAGACTCTTCTCTTGGGATTTGAGACTCCTTATGGCTTCATGCCATATTTACTCATCAGGCAAAATCTATTCTTTCCTGCTTGCCTCAGTCTATCAAACAAATATTTTACAAAATGAATGGTAATTATTCACTGGCTCATTCTTAGTCCCAGTGTTGGTTTTACATTGGTAAAAATCAGCAGCACTGGTTTGGAAGTGAAATTCACTAGTGGATCTGTGTGTGACAAGGATTCCATAATCCTGGGGGACTCCTGTTCTCTACAGGCAGATAATGTGTTTATCTCTTCCACCTTCCTCTCTCTGCCATTTCCACTGATTTACATCTCTCTATCCACCGTTCTGCTTCCCACAGTGGCTCACTAGACAACTCCAGGAAGCCAGCATGAGTCTGTAAAATCCCCCCTTCCTTGGTAACCCACCTCCAGCAACTGATATTTAGTCCAGATAACCCAAAATATTCCTATGCTCTTTGATCACTCTCCTTGGTAGTCAATGCAAAAAGCAGAACAACATTTTATGAGTTTTAAGTATGAAACAACTGATCCGGCTGGTGTCTTGTAAGCTGAAAACACAACACTCAAAATGTGTGTATTTTTTGTGCAGGGGTAGGGGATAGGATGCCATTCTGACATTTCAAATGTTATTACTAGACAAAATCTCTTTCAGTCCCTACTCATATTTTCAAATGTGCTATTTCTTTTATCCCTCCCCCCAGCAATATGCTTGGCAAACATTAATTTTAAAAGCAAGGGAGGATTGAGGGCAATCTAATTAACCTGAATGCTGAAGAGCAAACGGAAAGGTTTAGCAAACACAAGCAGTATTAATATATCTGGGAATTGCAGCGCTATTAATCTTGATGTCCTCCTGCTTCTGTTGGGTTATTGGGCTTTCTAAGCAAACTCAGGCTTGCAGTTTCACCAAGTCTCATTGGGGATGTGATGACTTGCCATGGCTGACTGCTGTGAGCCTTACTTTGCTGCTGCTTCCCTAATGGCTCTCAGGTCATTGCTTAGGGGAGATATGAGATAAATTTGGGGTGAGTCTCAAGAGTGCTGGAGTCTTGGGACATTATCACACGTGGGCCAGAAAGCGGAAATAAAAGTGGGAATGAGGCATCCTGAAAATAAACGGGAAATAGCCCTTGTTTCCCCATACGTCATTACCTTCATTGCACATTTACAGTAAGTGTATCGAATGTCCACACACAAGAGAAAAAAACCCGTAAATGTAGCCGAAATGAGCCTCCTGCACATGCGCAGAGAGAGGAATGCTCGCTGGAACCATGGCAACAGCGCGAAAATGCGGCACAATACGTATTTGGTTATCAGACCTACGGTAAATGCGAAATGATTCCCGTCGCGCAATTGCAATTCCTGAAGAAACTGAAATTCAAAAGATCTTGGATCATTCCGCTTTCTGTCGGGGTTCTGTGCGACGTCGTGTGAAAACACGGGCCAATAATACGTATTAGGTCGGGATTTCGTGTGGATTTTGTTTGGATTGGGCCCCGTGTGATAACGTCCTTGGGCTCTTTCCTGCCAATGTGATCCCTCAACTTGAATTGATAAGCAAATTCTCAAGAGCTCAAGAAGCACCACTCCTGTTTTTGTCTGGACTTTGGGCAGCCCTGACCTCTTCCTTGAAGGATGTGAACTATCATATAAACAGGCTCACTGTGGCAAGCTAGACAGTTCTGTTTCTGTCAGGATCCATGGGTCTCAAACTTGGAGTCTTACAGGGCATGGGCTGATTAACAATTATGTGTGCCACCAGAGCTGCAGATTAAAGTGGCAATTGCAGGGGGTTCACCCCATAACACTGCAGTATTAAGGTATCAAATCCTTTTTCTTTATTCAACCTTTATTAGGCATACAACAACATACATTTAGAATAAAACATCAAGTATCATTTTTAGGAAATTTAAGCCATAAGTTTGTTGCCTCCACCAGAAAATTGGCCATTGGCCTAATAATATACAGGTTCCGATCTTCCAATAAGAATTCCACTGATAACCTATCCGAACAGATATTCATTTCCGATAACCTCCTTAACAATTTCCCCCTAGGGATTGTGTACAATGGCCAAAGCAATACAATATGATGGAGAACGTCAGGAGCATAATGACACGTACAATTCAGGAAGGGGGTCATTAGATATCTGCCCCTAGTCACCTTTGAAGGATGTACATTCAACCTTGCAAGTAGAATCCTTTTAGGGCTGGGATATCAGGTGATTTCAGAGAACCATGATGCCACACTCTCTCCACCTCAGAGGAAGCCAAAGGCAAGCCCCCTCTGAACAAATCTTACCTAAAAGACCTCACAATAGGGTTGCCATAAGTCAGAAATGACTTGAAGACACACAACAATTTTGAAAGCCAGCATGGTGTAGTGGTTTGAGCAGTCGACTATTACTCTGGAGACTAATAAGATTTGAATCCCTGCTTGTCCATGGAAACCCACTGGGTGACTTTAGAAAGTCACAGAGTCTCACAGAGGAAGTCAAAGGCAAACCTCCTCTGAATGAATCTTGCCAAGAAACCCCTGTGATAGATTTGCCTAAGGGTCACCATAAATAAAAAATGTCCTGAAGGCACACAACAACAACAACAACAGTTATATACCATTGCCCTGTACAAATATTTGATGGACTTATACTCTTTCAGTCCAGACATCAGATTGCTGAAGGAGGTTATTTGGCTTTTCTACTGACTGCTTAACTGATGGATTGACTGACTTTCTGATACATAGATTGAATCCCAACAGCTTGTTCTCCTAGGAGCCGATATCTAGATACTGACTGCTTTAAATTGTTCAAAAGCATGGAGCCTAATTATCTCTGTTTATTCTTTCTCTCGGTGCATCATTCACTATATTAAATTTGGGTAATGTGTCAGTATTAAAATGCAACTTAAGATGCATCTTGATGTTAGAACAATGCTACAGGCAAGTCATTACTTCCTATACTGACTGGGAAGGGACATTTCCCATCCTTACTAGGAGGTGCCAAAGACTGAACCTGGCACCTTCTAGATGCAAAAAAGCACTGCCACTGAGCTATTTCTGCAAGGACAGACAGAGGTTTAAACTGGATAATTATGGCAAATGCATGCATTATTTTCTGTTTTCTCCATAGTAACCTACCCTCCATATTTAACTGAATAAAAATGGGGCATATGTGGTGAAGCAACATTTGAGTGTGGTAAAGATGGGAAAATGTATGAATAATGAGGAACATACCAGCCAGGAGTGGTTGCTGCAATTTACTTTTACCTGAGTCTACAGGGAAGAGCGAGATTCCAACTCCCCACTGTTGAATTAATTGCCTAACTCAGGACGAGACAGCTTTTTGTGCTCCTAAATATAAGCCAAGATATCCCTTAGATTCACACAACTACTTGTACTATTCTTTGGATCCCAGTGAACATGAAATAAAAGGAGAATTCTGTCAGCCCCTTGTATTTACAACAAGCAACATTAGATTACTGTCAACCGTACCCACCCCCATTTTGTAAAAACTGTTGTACTCCAGAGGTCTTGAGAAAATCCTCCCTGTTCTAAACCTTAATTAAAACTGGAGCAATGTAGTCTTTGTAGAGAAGGGCTATCTGACCTCACTGTCACACCAGTCATTTCCAAACAGAAAATCCATATTTATTTCCTCTTGCCTCAGATGCTCAGGCAGTTCTCTCTCTGCCTTTAATATAATTAATTGTTTCACAAGCTCTTTGGAATTCCCATGTTGGGAGATGAATGGCCTGTGTGTACCATAATCCAGAAGATCCTCTTTTGGGGTCACCCAGAAGGTGCTGAGGGTGGGATCTGTTTTGCTTATTCCCACAAGAGAGCTGAGAGCTTCTCTTGTTCTGTTTCTGTGATGTCAAGCTTATGTAAAAGTCGCCTTTTGGAATGACATTGAAAAGACCTCCATTTCTCACCCTTCTTTTATTGACAAGATGGTGAGATCATAGTGCAGAGCTTAATAAACCCACTCTGGCTGGAAATATATCTAGTTAGTAGAGAGGTCAGCGTGTAGGATGCTGAGAAGCCAAATAAAGCATGCAGAGATAAATGCACAGCCAGACTTGAGCCAGGAACACTGGGCTTTGTATGGCTACCATATCCTGTAGGCTGGTAGCCCAAATAAGCAGGTCAACAATCCTAGAAGCTGAACTTTTATGCCTCACCTTTCTCATTGTGCCAGACCCAAAGTGGCATGCATGGCAACATGCATGATGAATAAATAGGTCATTAAGTTGTTTGGTAAAACATGTTTATTTAAATACGTTGGAAGGTCCAGTGTTGTGGGCACACTTCACTCTGATGTTTTTAGCCATTAAAACCCTAAGTGGAACCCAGACATTTTAAAAGACCATCTTAAGAGAACTTGCCTATTAGCAAAAAGATTTGTTAGGGAGGCTGTCTTCTGTGCACTTTCATCAGAGGTAAGATGTGTGTGATGACAGGAGATTACAGTGAGTGTATCCTGACTGGCCATTGTGCAAAATAGGCTTAGACAAGCCTTTCATAATGTAGACCCTGTTGTTGTTTTTGTGTGTCTTCAAGTCATTTCCGACTTATGGCTACTCTAAAGCAAACCTATCATGGGGTTTTCTTGGCATGGTTTATTCAGAGGAGGTTCCACTGAGGCTGATGAATTGGTGCTAGCTTCTTTATCATTCAGATACTCCCTCCTGAGCTTTTCACTCTCAAAAAGTTTTCATTGTGTGATGAGTGGTCCTTGGCTTTAGTCCTGTTTTACTTACCTTATTGTTTGGGTGTGTAAGGTTGCAGGTTGCTTTACTATTTGCTGTATTTATTTCAAGGGGAATTTTTTTATTGGTCTGCTGTTTTGATAATATTGTGAACTGCTTTGGTTATAGATTTGTATAGGAGAATTTTATATTACCGTAAATAGTATCGCCTAACTCTAAGACAATGTTTTTAAAATCATAACACTAAACTTTAACTCCTCCCAGTATTTTATAGTAAGTGAGACAAATCTTGGATAAGTAACTTCTGCAAGGTCTGAATTAGGCAGATCAAAACCACCTGCTATAAATCAGTTTCTTTACTTTTATTCCCAAGGAGTTATTTTTTCTTCTTCTCCTATTAGTCCATAACCCAGTAGTTTCTAAATTTTAATATCTACTGAGTTAAATGCAGTGTGCATGATGTAGATGTTTGGTAATTCTTTGTGAAGCATAGCAAATTATGCAGCCATCCCTCAACCTATTCCATATGTTTTGGAACTACAATTTTTGTCAACCAAAGCCAGAACAAATGATAGAGGTTGTAGTCTATCATATCTGGAAGGCACCAGGTTGGGAAAAAACTGCATTAACAGGTCTTGGCAATTTGTTGTTAGCGGCTAAATAAATGAATGCCTTCCATTTAGCAAATTGCCTTTTGGTAACTTGATCACTACACATCTTAGCTATCCACTCAGATCGCTCTCCCTTGTCATATAGTTAAGATGCTGTCTTGTGTTCTGCATTTTCAATAGGATGAATGAATGTTGTAAATCTACTCTGCCTTCCAAAAAGCATCATCAATTAATGCCTTTCTCCCTACAAGATAATCCAGCTCTTGCTTCTTGAGCCACTTTACACAAACATCCCTGGTCTCTCAGCTGTTGCTTTTGTGTCCTGGTGACTTTGTGTTGTCTATTTAAACCTCAAGAGAATGCCAGACCTGTATCCCGGAGATCTATCCTGACCCTTGCAACCCTTTTGGAATGGCTCAGTTCCATCGGCCATCATTCCATCACACTGTTGTTAATCCATTTGAGAGCTGCAGCAAATAAAAGGTCTTTTGAGAAAAATGACTTGAGTTTAAAAAGACATTCCATCTTATGGGAGCTGCTGATTGTTTTGTTTCCCTTAGTGGTTTTTGCAGGGTATAGACAGTTTTCCTCATTAATTTCATGTACTTACTTAAATGTTCCAAGCATTGGATTCATTTTGATGGTTTAAAATTAACCTCTGGTTCTGTCTTGTGAGTGCCAGAATAGATGATGCTCTGAAAGGAATTGCAAATAAATAACATGGGGTCACCAGTTGTAGTCATTGTGGGATTGTTATGTCATGGCATATCATCCAACATTTCACAGATGAAAACTGGGACACATGTGGCCAAGTAATATCAGAGTATGGTCAAGAAAGCAAAAGTTACTAATGAGGAAGAACAGACAAGCGAGGAGATGCTGTAGCAGTTTGCTTTTCCCTTAGCTTACAGGGAAGGTGAAAACACCTCCCCTCCCTGTCCTTTTCAGCCCACTGAGTTGAGGGAAACTACTTTTGCACTTTGAATTCAGTTTGAAGTAGGTGGAAGAGAAATGGTGAAGTGAGAGGATGAGAGAGAAACTGGGACATTTTAAAAGCAGCTGAAAAAGTGGGGCAACAGTGGAGTAATTCGGAGTGTCATTGTCAAACACTGAGACATTTGAAAGGTATGCCAAGGATTGCAGGTAATGAATGTTTTGGGTTACAATTTTGCATGGAAGAGATTCTAGTTGACCAAATATATGTAGAGTTTTATGCCTCTTGTAAATTAATTTTGGCCATTTTTCTAGGGTTGGCAGTATCTGCTTATTGACTCGATGTTGTCCTGATGAAATCTCATAACACTTGGTTTTATTATGTTACTGGCACATTTATAGAATATGGAATAGGAAATATATGCATGTATAGTTTGTTTGTATTGGAAAACAGGAATAAAACAACATTTGATCACAGTTTCTGGCACATGTAATTTTCTACAATGCTGATTCATTTCATCATCTGCAATAAGTATAGCCGATATGGAAGTTATTCCATTATTGCTGGGATTCCATCTGGATCTTTGATTGCAGAGGTCTTAATCTGTGTTTTTGGATTCATCATCCTTTGATGCTGAATGACTCAAATTTGCCATTCATTTTTCTTCCAACTTTGCACTTGGTAAGAGTTAGATCATGCCAGAGGATTCTCAAAGTATTATTGCTTCAACCCGTGGTTGACCTTTTCAGCAAAGCATTCTTACAAATTGCAGCCTGCAGTAAATCTTTCTTTATAGAAAACTGACAGCATTGGAAAATGTTGTAAATATGAACACACCAGACACTATGTTTTTTGTAACAAGGACAGCTAACTTTGCTGCTAGGAAGACTGGTGCCTTGTTACCACCCAAATTTCTGGTAGCTTTCCTTTGTCCTTGAGATGCCTTGGTATGGTTACCTTTATTTGGGGCTGAAAAATGTTGTCAGATGGTAATAGGTTAATCATGTACAGATTTGAGATATAGAAGAGGTCCTAAAAGTGAAGAGGTAGCTTGGTAGTAGGGTATATGCTTTGTAAGTAGAATATTATAGATCAACCCCAGGCAGATAGACTGGCTAGGAAAGAAGTCTCTTGAGAGTGTATATTGCTGCTGCCAGAGTTGACAGTATTAGATAAGATCGCTCCAGATAGGGCAGCTTCAGGTATTCATGAAGTTGGACGAGAGATGTCTTTTCCAAATGATGCCTTTTTTTTTTTTTTACATTGCGTGAATAGTAATTTATGTTGTAAGCCACTTTGAGTCCCATTCAGGAGAAAAGTAGGATATTAAATAAATAATTTCTCCCCTTGAAGGAGCATCCAAGTGGCGGCTGGAGCTAGTAGCTCCCAGGACACAATTTTACTGAGCCATTGTATATAATGGGACTTTAGTATCCACTGATTTTGGTATCCATGGGGCCTGGAACCAAACCCCAGTGAATACCAATGTCCCACTGGTGAAGAGAACTTGGATTACAAGTCACATAAACAATATTTGTTAAATTAAAGCCTGTAAGTTGGATTCACTGTCCATCACTGTCAGAAAGAAACACTGCTTCAAATGCCAGGAGCCTCAAACCAAGAGTCACTGGTAGTTTGTTCTTCCTGTCTCCCAGGAATAACAATATGGCAGACGAGAGGCCAAGCTCATCATACAACACTCATCATACAACCATCCATTCATCATCCAACATCTTTAACTCTTCTTTCCTATTACTTTCCAGATCTCTTACCCTTTTGTATCATGTATCATGTCTGTTAGACTGTGACCCTGGAGCTAGGATCTGTGTTATATTTTTTAAAAAAATCCATACCATAAATTCCCTATTACCATGAATAGATGTGAGAGTTGGACAGTTAAGAGAGAATATAGAAGAAAATCAATGCATTTGAGATAATGTGGTCCTGGAGAAGAGTGCTAAGGATCCCATGGATAGCCAAAACAAACAAACAAACAAACAAACAAACAAACAAACATTCGTAGAGAAGATTAATCCAGAAATCTCCCTGGAATCCAAGATGACAAAATTTAGGCAGGCGTACTTTGGATACATCATGAGAAGACATGAATCACTGAAAAAAACAACAACACAATAATGCTAGGAAAGGTAGAAGGAAGTAGAATGAGGGGAAGACCACATGCTAGATGGATGGACTCTATTAAAGACATCACAAGTATGAGTTTGCAGGAGTTGGGCAGAGCACTGGAGGACAGGGAGTCTTGGAGATGTCTCATCATGGGTTGAGATTGATGTGAAGGCAATTAACAACAACAACAAATAAAATTATAACACTGACTACTCCAAAGCAAATAAAATAAAATAAAATAAATCTTTCAAATTGTTATTTTTTGAGTGCAAATCAAAATAGTAGTTTTGGAACCATTTTGATGAAGTCAGTCAATGTTTGCTGCTTGTGGTATGACATGGCGCTGATGAAAGAGAGCTTGCATAGTGATGACATGACTTCTTGTTGGTATTTTGTAGGTCTCCAGGTCATATAGGTAGTTTGAGGGAGCCCATTCCCTGCATAAGAGCAAACCACAGGAACATTTGTTTGCTCAGCCAGTAGGTTGGTTGGATACAATCATTCTTTAAAAGAATGGGAACATCTCTCATCATCCGGAAGTTATCCAAGATAGCTCTACGAGCATTTATAATATGAATGGCACATGGCCAAATGCTACTCAAATCTGGGTTCCCAGCCTAACATGACTTCCCTTGTAGGCTTGCTTGTTTTTAAATATCCTGCTACTGCATCTGGGTTATTTTGGCAAGCGAGTGATTTTGAGTGTGCTTGTAAAATCTTTTGTTGTTGTTGTTGTTGTTGTTGTTGTTTAAAAAACAAAGCATTGAAGGCACAAGTCTTTATAATGACCAATTATGAAATACAGACTTGCTTGAGCCATTGTACATTTTGGTAGCTGGGAAACCAATAGTTTTATTTATATACTTCTTTGAAGACAAGTGAACTATAAACTAAAGGAGTCCGTACAATGAAACCTCTGTCTAGTTCCTAACCTTAGAAAATAAAATAGGCACACAAATGTCATTTCCAGAAACCTTCTTTGCAACATCATGCCTAATGAACCTTCTTCTTTTTTTAAACCATAGGTGGCAAAAGTGGAATATGTTAGAAAAAAGCCAAAATTAAAAGAAGTCTTGGTAAAGCTAGAAGAGCATATGGAGTGCACCTGTACATCATCAAATTCTAATTCAGATTTTCGAGAAGAAGAAACTGGTAGGTGGGATGATGGTAGTATATTAATTTGGTGGTGATAGAAATGGTGTGACTCCTGATTTTCTCATTGTGGGCTTTTGTGCATTAATATTCAACACGGGAAGATGTGGTGGTGGTATCTCCTTGGTGATGGACAACTGTTCCAGTCATGTTATTAGGATTTTTTTTTGGAATGTTAGTATTGGATTTATTTAATTTAAAATATTTACATACCATCTCTTATATATAAAAAAGTTCAAGGTGGCTCATAGCACTGTACACGTTAAAGACAATGTTACCAGACCATAACAAAATACATAGTTAGTGATAATAAGCAATAATAGCTAAAGAAAATAGAGATGACAGATAAAATGGCATGGATTCATTTTCCCAGGGAGTTAAAATGAATAGCTACTCAGGCCAAATACCTATGATCTTTATAAAGTGGTAGAAACCATCAGAGAAAGAGTGATGGTCCTTCATATCCCATCCTTCTTCTGTGCAACTTGGATCAGCACACTGGGAGTTCGAGGTGACTACCGTCCAGGAAGTGGGTAGGATTAGATTTTCTTAGATTTCAGAGATGGAGCTTCATCTGGAAAATTAAAGATAGCTATCTGAAACAGCAACAGCCAGCATGGTGTAGTGGTTTGAGCATAGGACTAGGTCTTTGAAGTCCTAGTTTTGATTCCCCACTTGGCCATAGAAACCTGCTGGGTGACTTTGGGTGAGTCACACCCTTTCAGCCCCAGGAAATAAAAAAAGACATTTAGAAAAACCCTTATGTTACTGTATGTCAGATACAACCTGAAGGCACACAACAATAAACCTAAAACAGCTGGCACAATGTAGTGTAAATGGTAATATCTGAATGGTCCTGTTTTTTTGTTTCACAAACAGCTGTGAAGGGACTATACACAGGACATCACTTCTCAAAGTGATAAGAGTAAACACATTAAGAAGTACACCAAATTACTGGTCTGTTCCCATTCGAGGCATGAATCCGAATGGGGGACCCAAGGCCTTTCTAGATATATTAGATTCCAACTCCCATCAGCCACAGCCAGCAAGAGGATAGAAAGTTGTAATCTGACAATATCTGGAGTGCCATGGGTTTCTCACCCATGCCGTGAAGAATGAAAATGCTTTAATATTTTATCAAAATGAGAAATGCTTTGCCTTTGGGCTTTATTTGTTTGCACTTTTTCCCCACACCAACCCTGCCCTTATGTCAACAGGAAGGCCTAGGGAAAAGGTTAAAAAACGGAAACGAAAAAAGTTAAAACCCTCATAAAAATACTGCTGATGACCAGGTAGGACCTCTGTACTGAAACTACCCCTAATATCACAAACAATGGAAAACACAATCAACTATTCTCATTCTCCTTCCTGATCACTATTCAACATACTCACTTTTGGCTACCTTTAAACAGACAAGAAATCAGGCATGATTGGCTTGGATAATTCTTTTCATGATTTTTTTTTTTTACCTTTAAAACTACACTCACTGCTACAAACGATCCCACATTCTGAAATTACTTTCTTTTCCTCACTCTTTCAAAAAATAAAATAAAAGGTGTGTGTGTGTTACTAATATACACTATTGTCATCTGCCGTTCCCTGCTCTTCTCTAATTATCATTGATTTCTGGGGGACAAGGCGTTCTATGATATTACTAGAATGGATAGACACTCAACTGGTATAGCTGGCTAGTAGTTGGCTGTAAAATCACAATGTATGTAAGGTCAGTCTTAGAATCTAATCATACTTTAAGGTCTCATTCAGCCACACATGGTACGTTGGCTGTATGAACTTCTTAGATTCAGGAGAGACAAAAAGAAGTACAGTTGGCCCTCCACATTTGCGGCTTTGACTTTTGCACATTTTATTATTTGTGGTTTTGATTAATATGTTCTCTCTAGTAATCTCTAGGTCAGGGGTAGGCAACCTTTCCCCTTTAAGGGCCGAGGGACTTCAGCTCCCAGAATTCCAGGAGCTATTGGCCAACATGGGACTATTGGCCAACATGGCTGAGGCTTCTGGGAGCTGAAGTCCCTCGGCCCTTATAGGGGAAAGGTTGCCTACCCCTGCTCTAGGTCCTCCAGCACAACTCTGCCAGAGATTGATCACAGAGTTGTGCTGGAGAACCTAGAACTTCCTAGAGGAAACACTTCTCTAGGCATTTGTAGGTCCTCCAGCTGGATTCTGTGATCAACATCTGGCAGATGTTGACCATAGAGTTGCACTAGAGGACCTAGAGATTTCTAGAGAGGTGTTCTCTTAGGTAAAAAGAATAGTGGTTTTTTTAATTTGCAGTTTTTCTACATTCACAGGAGTCCTTCACCCCAATTCCACTGAATGTGGCGGAGCCACTGTATTTCATCACCCAGTGTATTCTTAAATTATAGGATGCCAGCATAACTGAAGCGTATGTGATGTTTAACATGTAATCCAGGTTTGAGGGATGCAGTGGAAAAGAAAAGGGACAAATGTTATTTCAAAACATATATATATATTTTAAAAAATCCTAAAATACAATTTTGAAACAATTAAAACAGAGCAGTTTCAAACATTAAAGGCCATGCAGAATGGCATTGTTTTAGTTTCTGACCAGAAGCGCAAAAGAGATGGAGCCAACCTAACCTCCTTTCTCTGGTAGGGAGTTCCATAATCCAGGTGCTGCTACAGAGAAGTATGCATGCCAACCTAACTTTGCAAGGCAACAAGGTCTCTTCTGAAGTTCTCAAATTTTGGGTAGTAAGGACCCATGTGGTGCCATGCCTTTAAATGCTGAGAGTTGTTATGGTGTAGCGGTTAACCTTTTGATGGGGACTTGGGAGATCCAGGTTCTGCTTGCCATTGAGCTGTGGTTAACCTTGGGCCTGTTATACTCACTCTCTCAGCCTGACAAGCCATAAAAGATTGTTGTGAGGATAAAGTGGGGAGAGGTAGAGCCATTGTAGTTTGCTTTTCAGCATCTTGCAGGCAAGGCACGATGTAAATGTAACTGGTAAATTAACAAACAGTGCTGTGGGAGTGGATGTGTGGCAAAACTGCTGCAGTACTTGTTTTCCTGTAAAGGCCACCTAAGTTATTTTTCAGGTAGATATAGCATGAGTGTGTAAATGGGATCTGGAATGGAAAAAAATGTACGTAGATCTAATTACAGAATTACAGTGTGTACCTATTTCTCCCCCTTTCTTTTTTGCAGATGTAAGGTGAAAATAAGCTAGAAAAATGTTTTCTCTCTGGGACATGGATGTACATGGTTTGTTACATTCCTGAACCTACTGTGTATGGTGCTTTACTGACTGTATACTTCGTTCGTTCTTCTACATGGGAGAACAAAAAACAAAACACAAAAAACTGGCTTAAAAAAAAAAGAGGGAGGGAGAAAAAGAGAAAGAAAGAAAGAGAGAGACTTCACAAGAACAACAGAGACAATGTACATTTGTTTAATACGACATCAAAGCAAGTATTGTAGCACTCTACAAAACAATACGAAGTTTCCCTGTCCAAAAAAGAAGAAGAGAAGATGACACGAATGGAGCATAACAACATGACAAAAAAAGGGAAAAGGAACACTGAAGTTAAGTGCACATTTCCTCTTAAAAGAGCAGTCAATGGTGCTTTATTTCTGTTTGTTTTTGTCAAGAGATGTGCCTGCATTCTTGATGAAGATGGATGGACACTGATGGAGTTTAGGCATTCACACAAAAAAAGAGCAGGAATGTATCAAATACCACGGCAGACACTATAGAAACAGTGCGATTTTTGCTTGGCGGTGTTTTAAAAGTCTATTAAAAAAAAAAATCCTTCTGGGGCGCCTTAAGTGGATGTTTTTTTTTTTGTTTTTTTTTTACACCATAAAGTTATTATTAAGCTTTCTTTTTACTCTTTGCCTAGCTTTTTATTATCTCTTCGGACTACATTTACCAATAACCCATATAGAAGACTGATGTAGTGATGATGAAATGGGACACACAAGTATGGAATTTCTCCTAGCAGGATGCAAACGAATGAGATGTATTAAAATAAAAATGGTATACCTATGCATAATTTTCTAAATGTTTCTTGGTTTATGTCCCTGCCCCCATTGCCTCACTGATTTATTTAAAACAGTGGTTTTCAAAGTGTTGCCAGGGCATTCTCAAAAGGAGAACAGTAATGGGAGAGAAGCAAGATAACTGTACCTGTCATTACTGATCTCCCATTGTAGTCTGCAACTCTGGAGGGAGAGAGAAGTCAGAGATAGGCATGGGACACATTCTGGGACACACATTTTACTTAATATTATGGGACAAGAAGGCCTGACAATACTATCTGCCACCCTGTGTAAGTTGAAGACCTAAATCCTGTTGTTAGTCATGGCTAGAGTAGACCTAAGAGCGAGTGTTGGGTAGTTGTTTGAGTGTTGGACTAGGACTCTGGGAGACCAGGGTTCAGATCCATGCTTGGCCACGGAAACCTGGATTATTGGGTATACATGGGCAAGTCCCACTCTCTCAACCTCAGAGGAAGGCAATGGTAAACTCCTCTGAACATATCTTGCCAAGAAAACCCTGTGATAGTTTCACTTTATTGTCGCCTTATTCAGAATAGACTTGAAGGCACAAAAGAAGAAGAAGAAGAGTAAACCCATTGAATCGGTGAGATTTACATGATTGATTCACCACTAAACAATTGATTGAACAGGTTTACTCTAGCTGTGACTAACCGACCAACCAACCAGCTAAAGTGTGTGTCCTAAATGTACCCAAAATCCTCAGCAACATGGGACAGTTCTATGACTGATAACACAAAAATTCCTCAGCAGACAAATCCACATGGAAAAGGGGTTCTGAGGACAGGTTTGAAAGTCACTGTTTTAAAAACATTACAAAAGACAACTGATGAGCGTAAGCGGACCTTAGGTTTTATGCAAGCAGAGAACATATTTTTCTTTTTTCATTTCCTCTGAAGACTTATACCAGTTGCCCACGAGTGATATTATAGTGGTAGCAATTGCTGTTCTCCTCCCTCAACAAATCTCTTTTGCTATTTCACATGTTTAAGCTGTGTGAGATGTAAAAAGTCTTCTTGTTATCCGTATTGTATGATGTCACTGCGGCATGGGGACAACCCTGTCGGAAAGCCTAAAATTCTTTATTTTTGGTATTAAAAACAAAGTTATGCTTTATGTGTATTCAACAAAATAAGTGTCTTTTGTAAAGGTGAAGTTTGTATTTTTTAATCTAAAAATCAATGGTTTTATATACCCGAGAAAGCCTGCTATGTTTTCTTGAACCAAAAAAAGAATTAGAGGCGGGGGGCGGGGGAGCAGCGGATGGGATTGGGCATTTTATGGACATATTTTTCTAGCAGTAAGAGCCCATATAACTTTAAAATATATTTATTTTCATTATAGCAGGGCAGATGAAGTGAATCAAACCTCATCTCCTATATTTTCAAAGGACAAAATGCACAATTCAATATTCTAGCCACTGTTGCTTAAGGCACAAGGAGCTGGGTGTTTGAAAAGGCATCTCCATGTTTGTATGTCATGCATCAAGTTATTTCCATCACTGATGGGAAGGGGACTAACTCTTGTACAAATGGAGACCTGTGTGTCCAAACTAGCCTTCCCAAGCTGCCTTTGAGCTGCTTTCCTTTTGTCTTTGGCTCAGATCATCTGCAGTAACACTTGTCAGCCTCTTTGAAAATATAGGACTATGCAAGATACCGTACTTTGTGGTAGCCCAGCTTGTATGGCTCATTGATGTTTCTTCCATGCTTAGCCTACAGTATGGTTCTTTCTCCTGCATGTTTTGGTTACAACTCAGACCGTTCAAGATATTTTATCTGTTTAGTCAGGTCAGATGAAACAGAAGTGCTGCTAATGGTGGGTTTACATTGAAATGATGGGGACACAGTGGTCTGCTTCCCATATTATGAATTCATAACAAAGGAGTGCTCCTACACACTGATCTTCTGCCTGTCAGCATAGGCCACAGGACTTTTAATGTGCTTGGGCTATGTTGTACCTTCCAGTTGTCCCAATCTGACAGAGAGAGTTTGGATTAATACTCTGTCATCCTACTTAGCTGCTTTCAGAACTTCCCATTTTCTCTCTCCTCCCACCTTTGTCCTCAGCTTACTAACTGAGTTAAAAGTGCAAAAGTAATCTGCTCTCAATTAACTCAGGAGAAGGAGAGGAGAGTAGGAGGCAGAAACCCACCCTTCCATGTAAGCTCAGGAAAAAGCAAATTCGCCTCTGTAGCCTCTCTAGGTTTGTCTGTTTTTCCTTGTTAATAACTTTTTGCCATCTTGACCACACTCTGTCATTGCTTGGACACATGTGCCTCCGGATTTCATCCGTGAAATGTTGGAGGCTATGCTGTGTTGGTTATGGGATGGCAAAGAACTCTGTGTCCATGCGAGTTGTTCCTTCCAACCCCTGCTCCTTCCAAGAGCCCTTTGGGCCCCTAGATCATGGCTGTATTAATGTTTTCCAAAGATAAACAAGAAAACAACTCCCTTACCTTTCAAGTCGGTGTAAAATATGTATTGGCTGTAATGCAGGAAGCCATTGAACGACAGGCACTTATAGATAGGAATGCCAAAATTTACTTCTTTTCTTAATTAAATCTTGTGCATATTCTCCCAATTAACATTCCAGAAACTGAAGGGGAAGGGGCTATCGTAATAATCTCACCAACTTGAATAGCTTAAAAGCTGGACTAGCCAAATTCTTGGAGGATAAGCTCATCAATGCCTATGAAATGCGATGTCTATATATTACCTCCATTATATCAAAGAGGCACTATCCTACTGAGTGTCAGTTGCAGGAGAACATGAGTGGGAGAGTGTTATGGCACTTACATTTTGATTCTGAACTTACCAGAGGCATCGGTTGCTTATGATGGGAGCAGAATGCTGAATTACATAGGCCTATGGTCTGATTTAGCACAGGTTTTCTGATTGCTTTCCCCCTCTCCCTTCACAGTTTAAATTCACAATAATTAAATTTTTACATCAGGACTGACGATCATTCTAAAAATCAGAACAAAAACTAAAATAATTATTCTCTCGACATAATTTAGCTCATTCCCCTCCTGATATGGAAATGGGACTTTTGACTTTATGTTCTGTCCTGTGAACTTTAGAGGTTCTGGCTGAACCCATACTTGTCCAGGTTGTTTTCATTTTCTGATTCGTCAGAACGGGAAACTTGCTTTAAAAAAAAAAAATGAGAGTTGAGGTTTTTGAAGCAGCAATATGTGTCAGATCCCAAATTCTCTAATTTCAGACTTGCAGAATCTCTGTAGGAGCACTCGAACCTCATAAATTCATAATGTGCTGAGCAGCTCTAAGTGAATTCGGATAACAAGGAGTATGGGATAAATAGCATTCTCTTGCATATGACTTTATCTCCCCCACCAGACTCTATTTTGGTTATGTAAAATAAAACTGCTGAGCTAACTTACAAAATGGTCTCCAAAGAAATAATCTTTTCCTGCACCTCAAATGTATGGACCAAGGAGTTTGTATTGAAGATAATGTTGCTGTCTTCAATATGCATACGGATGTGTTTTATGTCTCTATGTTGAATGACCTATCTCATTTTGAAAAGTAAAACCTTCCTCAATGAAAGCTAAGGAAAATATTTCCCCCCTACCCCACTGATGTCAATATGATCTGTTTTTGATTTTACGTGGGCCAAACGTTTCTTTAGATTGGATTACTCATATTTGTTGCTTTTTGACCCTTCCACTCCATCCTTCCTGTGCAAACTTGGCCTAATCAAAGCAATTTGTATGAAAATGAGGCATTCTTGGTTTGGAAAGTCACAGTTCTGGGTTTCTTTTGGAAAATATCTAGACTGGGGGTTAAAAAGTTTTACTAAAAGTGTCTGTGCTTGTGTTCCACCAAGTGTAACAGTCTCGCAATGTTATTCACATGAATGTATGTGTCTACGTGAAAAAGGAAACAAAAATGTATAAAATGTAATTTATATATTTATGTCTTGAGTGGGAGAGCAGTAATGTTGCTTCGATCTTGATTCCCCTCCCCACCCCTATTAAAGAAAAAAACCTTATAGATTTCATATATCGATTAAAAACATATAGATGAAAAAAAAATCAAGGCTGAAGGTTTGGAAAGATACCAGTGTCATACAAGTGGGGTCACAGCTTTTCAAAGACCGCCCTTAATTTTAAGTGTGAAACATATTACATTGGTACGTTATAAAAAATTTCAAGTACAGCAAAGAAAACAGAAAGTTTTAATCTGTAAGAATTGAAATTGCTGTTTTCTGTCAGGACTATGGGTCATAGGGAAAAACCAGCGTTAACTGGGCAAACCCATACATCTGGATTTGGGAGAGATTTTGCTGTAAAGGTGCACTTGGTACATGAAACTAGAGTTACTTAGAAATCAAAGAGTTTAATGAAATATAGACGTGGAAGAAATGTTCAAAACAAGTGCCCATCGGTTCTGTGAATGCTAGCAGGTCCTATAATTGTGTAAAGCTAGTGTGACATAGTGGTTTGAGTGTTGAACTACGACTCTGGAGACCAGGGGTCGATTCCTTGCTTGGCCATGAAATCCACTGGTTGAACTTGGGAAGGTCACACTCTCTCAGCCTCAGGGGAAGGCAATGACAAACCTCCTCTGAACCAATTTTGCCAAGAAAACCCCATGATAGTCTGAGGGTCACCATAAGTCTGAAATGACTGGAAGTCACACAACAACAACATAATTGTCTCTATTCAGAAGTAAATCCCAGTGAATTCACTTGGACTTGCATCTAGGTACGTAGGTATAGGGTTGCGGCTTTAAGGAAAATTATGTTCTTTTAGGGGGGGGGAAAGTACTCCAAAAAACAGAAAGTGAGCAAGTAAAGGCATGTATTTTATCAGTGCCAGTCTAAGATTTTTGCCTTCAAAGGAATGGAAAGTTGAAGATTGGATGAAGAGCTTTTCAGTAATTATGTGTCTGAGACTTAAAGCCCTAAGGCACGTTCGGTACCAGTATATCTATGAAAACCCTAAAGTCCTTTGACTCTCTTGGAAGTCTCAAGCAAAGATGCTATTAGGATCTCAGGTTCCTTTCAAAACTGATAAACAAAATGCTAATTGTGTTATTGCAAGGCAGTGATGCTTTCCTACACAACATTTGATACAAAGTGTTGTATAAAGATGTATAAAGTGTGGCGGAGAACAACTGGATTCCTGGATGACGTCTCTGAATGACCTGGTTGTCCTTATGAAGCCGCCATTAAAAATCCTCATAGCTTTCCTTTGCTTGGTTGTTGTGTACCTTCAAGCTCTTTCTGCCTTATGGCAACCCCAAGACAAATTTATTATGGGTTTTTTTGGCAAGAGTTGTTCAGAGGAGGTTGGCCATTGCCTTTCCAATTTCATCTGCCAAAATGGGAAGTATTGAAAATGAGCAATGGGACTAAAGCAATGGTCTAACCATGCAGCAGAATGAAGTGGTGGAATCATTCCTAATTTTGTTTTCATTTTTCCAGTACAAAAGTTACCCTTGGAATTTTTTTAAAAAAAATTCTATTAACTTAGGCTCTTGCTCAATGTGTTCCAGTGATGGTTATTAGTGAGTTTAAGCAGTAGTACCTTTTCTGCTTTGGATTTTCAGAGGTAATAAAATGGCCAGTACTGCTTCAAACTGCAGATGGAGGATTCCTGATCTGAATGCTCCTCAATGCCAAAGCCACCAAACACAGCAGACCAACTAAAATCCTTCTCCCTACCACCCCGGTTCTCAGTGACAAATATCTCCTTTGGTTTTTAAATATACGAAACCATTCCACAGTGCCATTCCTATCTACTATTTGAAGTAGACTATTCTGCTACCTCATCTGCTGCTTGCACAGAACCACCCAAGCTCCAGATGCCCGGGATTGGGGGGACATTATAAAATAATAAAATAAAGTAAACCTTTTATTTGTATCCCGCTTTTCTATTATAATAGCAATCAGAGAAGCTTACATGTTAAAACAAACCAATACAATACATAATAACAGTACGTGATCATATATCTTAATCCCCTCCCCTTAAAAAACATTACTTTTGCTGCAAAGGAAACTTAAAGACATATGTGGCTTCTAGCCGTGCAGCAATGCAACTGGAATAGCAAACTTCAAGGGTTTTCCTTAAAAGAACAAGAACGTTTGGGTGCTCCTGACATTTTGCTGGAATACTGAGATTAATTCACTTGTAGATCTGTAGATCTGGAACAGAGTTTGGGAGTAACTCATTGCAAAGAACAAGTTGCTTAATTCCTTTCCTCAATACCAAAGTCCATGTTACTATTGTAATGTGGTTTGTTACTTTTGTAATTCAGTGAATAATAACTTCATTCCTTTTGTGGTGTTAACAGTAATTTTAATTACTTTTAAAGTTACAGGAGCATGGCTGCATGAAATGGTGGAGGAGCACTATCCCATGGCTACAATGCTCCCTCATGCTGTCGCTCACGGATGTATCTGCACTACACAGTTATGCTGCATTCATTGTCATGGTTTCATCCTTTGGAATCCTGGGATTTGCAGTGTAGCTCCGAATTCTTTGCCAGAGAGCTGTAGTGCCCCACTCAACCACAAATTCCAGGATTCCATGAGAAGGGGCCATGGCAAACAGAGTGGGATGAAACTGGTCTAATTGTACAGTGTGGATATACCCAAGGACTGTGCCTTATGCTGCCCTGTTGTGTATGTTGAGGTGATGACCAATGTGTTTTGTTAGCAGCTTGTAGCATTCACTTTTTAAAGAGGTAAACCAAAAAGTAATCATAATTCCTTTTGAGAAAAGGGCAAATAGTTACCTTTGAAAAATGGCAACTGTGTAATAGAAACTATTTTTCGGGTATTAGCATTATAACAATATCTAGTTATTTTAAAATGTGCTTTCCTGAGTTTTAGTATAGAGACAGTATGACATTGAATACCGATGGCTAGGAAGCAATAATGAGACAAGTTGTAGCTTTTGTGCCCCACTTCTGGGCTTCCCATAGACATCTTGCTGGCCACAGTCAGAAACAGTATGTTGTACTGATCCAGTGTCTCACCTCTTTGGAAACCAAACCTTATGAGAGAAGGCTGGATATGTTTAATTTGGAGAATAGCAGACTGAGAGGTGACATGATAGCCATCTTTAAACATCTGGAGGGATGTCATGTAGAAGATGGAGCTAGCTTGTTTTCTGCTGCTCAGGAGACCAGAACACAAACCAATGGGTTAAAATGACAAGAGATTCTACCTAAACATTAGGAAGAACTTAGTAAATGTAAGATAGTGGAATACATGGTCTTGGTGGACTCTCCATCTTTGGAGGTTGTTCAACAAAGGTTGGATGGGCATCTTTCAAGAGTCCTTTAGTTGTGCATTCTTGCATGGCAGGGCCTTGGAATAGATGGCCCTTGTGGTCTCTTCCAACTCTTAAGAGTCTATAATTCTATGATTATTATGTCGATAGTACAGTATATTGAAATGTAATTTGGGAAGAGACAATCCCATGGAGAGACCAAGTAAGGACTGATGCATATTATCTTGGTCCTCTCTTAATCATCATCCTGGAGAAAATCTAAACACGTTTGTAGTACAATTTAATTAGGAAGGGTTAGTAATGAATATTACGGATTGGTATCTCCATAGGGCCTCCTTTCATGGCCTCCAAAGACATGGGTGACCAGTGATTATGTTGGCAAGGTGTAGAGCTGGCCAGCTCTTTCACCTTAAAACATGGGATGGATTAGCATCTGGATCCCTGCTGGTGTCCCCTTTCTTTAAATGCACACTTTACAATGCAGCGTTAAATACCAGAAGGTGGTATCTCTCCTTTCTCCCATCATATCTTTGGCTGCAGGATTGAGACCCATGTTGTATCTTCAAAGGGAATGTTACAAGGATGGAAACCCCACATTTGCCCCATTTATCATAACAAATAACTAGTAACTGCACAGAAGATCAAGGCTGTTGTGCTATCATCAGCTAGTCATTTTCTGCACATCAAAATAGCCAGTCTCCTGTGACTCCCATGGCAGTGGAGCATGCAAAGGCAGCGCCGCTGATTCAGCAAATTCAGACTTGTACATGCTGGGAATCAGCAACAATTTATCAGACACTTTATGACATGCATACACTCCCCTCCTCCAGCAATTATACATTCCTTCCGTTTTATGCTTAAGTGGCAGGCGGGAGATAGAGTATCGATTTCAGGGCCTATTTGTGGATGTGTGCTGTGCACATTTATTTCAAAGGAGATGTTATGCTGTCAGAAGTCCTGCTCTGGTCTCAGACTTTAGTCTGAGGGCTGGAGGCTGGTTAAGAAACTAAAATCCTCCAACTTTCCCAATTTGACAAGGTTAGTCTGGATTAATCCTCTGCCTTCCCATGTTTTCTGCTGCTTTCAAAATGTCCCAGTTTCTCTCTCCTCCTCCTCCTTTTGTACCCAGCTTGCTATCAAGTGAGTTAACAGTGCAAAAGTAGTTTGAACTCCATTAAACTGGCAGGAGGGAGAGGAGGGTGGTGGTGGAGGAGGAATCTTGCCCTTCCCAGTAGGGCCAGACAAAAGCAAACTGCTGCAGTCATTCCTACTTGTCTGTTCTTCTTCATTAGTTGCTCTGATTTTCTTTAGCCATATGTGTCCTGATTTACAACTTTGAAATATTGGAGAGCATGTGTCATGGGATCCTTTGTCTGTCGTCTAAAATGGCAACAGTACAATCTGGGCACACATTTATCACCACTGTGAAATGGAGCCTTATAGTACAATCCTACACCGATCCATTTGGTAGGATGAGTCTAGGGCTGCATCTGCACTGTAGAAATAATCCAGTTTGACACCAGTTTAACTGGAATGGATTTCAGGGAATTGTGGTATTGTGAGATATTTAGCCTTCTCTGTCAGAGAGTTCTGGTGCCCCAAATAGCTACATGTCCTAGGATTCCATAGCATTGAGCCATGGCAGTTAAAGTGGTATCAAACTGCCCTCAATGCAAATAGAATCTACACACCAGCATGTTCTGAGCCTCTCCTGAATTGGTTTCAGATTATTTTTGAACTAAGTCAAAAAGTGGTGTTTTTGGTTTGAGTCTGAAATAGTCTTGAGAGCCACACACAAGTGCAAAATTGTCGTGCCAGCACTGTGTGCATGGGTCTTTCATTAGCCTAGAATCCAATATTGTCTTCGCTACATGGATCAGGATGAGCTGCAGCCTCTGGAACTGAGTCTTGCATACCTTTCAGTTGGCTGTTGACTTATGGTGCCCCCATGAAATTTTCAACTGTGGTTGGCTCTTAATGCATAACACTTAATAGCATCACCAGGGACTGTCTTTAAGTCCCGGATTTGGACCACAGACCTCAGGGCCTGGGATGATCCTGAAATGACAACCCTACTCACAATCAGTTATGCTAGCTGGGGCTATGGGGAGTTGAAAAGCCCCAAATAACTGGAAGGCAAGAGTTGCTAGCCTCTGGAGCACACTATTTATATTCACAGTATATATTCATCAGGCAAGATGTTATATTCACAGTATAGTGGTTTGAGTATTGGACTTTGACTCTGGAGATCAGGGTTCAAATCCCGGCTTGGCCATGTAAACCCACTGAGTGACCTTGAGCAAGTCACGCCGTTTCAGCCTCAAAGGATGGCAATGGCAAACCCCCTCTGAAGAAACTTGCCGAGAAAACCCCTTAGGGTTGCCATAAGTCAGAAGCAACTTGAAGGCACACAACACAACACAATCCGGAGTAGTTTTGCACAGATACTAGCTTCGCTGTGTCCAATAGGGTTTAGAAGTGCATTTAGAAGTGCACCCTCAGCCCCACTGCACAAAGTCGCCTCCTCCCTATCTTTTTAAATTTACAGAAGAGCCCAAAGGGAATCCGTTAGAGCAGAACAAGATTAGAAACCCCTCAATAAAATGAGCACGCTATCTGGCAAGCTTTCCGGTATTTGGAGAAATCGTAAATAAAACATCAGGGGCTTGCTAAGCAAGGGTTCCTGAGCATTTTCTTCTTTTTTTTTATCCTCTTCTTTCCCAAACCCCATCACTTTTGGGCAAACAGCTGTCTTCAAAATCATTCTCTCACCCCGAAAATCCATACAACTAGAGTTCCACTGCCAAAATTCTGACAAAGCTCTTTATGATGGGGTACATATGCAGCCATTTTGGGACTTGGGACTAAAGAGGCAGCAGTCCAAAGGCACAGGAACAGGTGCTGATGCAAAAAAGAGTGTGACGGGGGTTATTTCCACCTATAACTCAGTGGAGTCATTTCCCATGGAAGGCAAATGGACCACAGAAGCAGAACTGGGTGAGCAGCCACCTCATGCTGTCAGATGGCAGCTTCCAAACAAAGCAAAGGGCAAATTCAAACAAAAATCCATCAGGGATACCTTTATTGACCAACCAAAATGCATAATATATTTGTCACAAGCTTTCGAAGCTCCATGGGCTTCTTCTTCATCAGGCAAGATGATTCTTTTATTGGCCAACCGAAATGCACAACATATTTGTTGCAAGCTTTTAGAGCTCCATGGGCTTCTTCATCAGGCAAGATGCTATAAACCAAACAGGAGAAAAACCATTGGAGATGTTAGTTAGATGCCTACATGTTGTTTCAGTCTTTAGTTAAGATGGTAATCATCATCATCATCATCATCATCATCATCATCATCATCATCATCATCAATACCTTTATTGGCCAACCAAAATGCACAATATACTTCTTGCAAGCTTTTGAAGCTCCATGGGCTTCTTCATCATCAGGCAAGATGTTACAAACCCAACAGGAGAAAAACAATTGGAGAAGTCACTCAAGCAAAAGAGCAAGTTTCCCAACATATAAGTGGGACCCAATCTCTCTCCTTGGCATGCTAATTTTCTAGGGATGGGTTCTTACTTCTGTGGACATGGGAAGGCATCCAATGGTGTGAGCCCCTTTGCAGTCTGAAGAGGTACCACTTTGGTATATGTTCACAACACAGTTGGCCCTCTGTATATGCAGATTCTGCTGCATCCATGGATTCAACCTGCCTCAAATTGAAAATATATTTTAAGCCCCCACTCCCAATGCAAACCTTGATTTTGCCATTTTATATAAGGGATGCCATTTGACCACACCAGTGTATTTAATGGGACTTGAGCATCCATGGATTTTGGTATCCACAGGGGATCCTGGAACCAAATCTCAGCGGATACCAAGGGCCCACAGTATCTGTAAAAAGAAGTCCTAAATTAAATGACAAAAAGACTTCCAAAAGGGAACCTATCAGAAAAGAAAACACAGGGTCTTAAATACCAGGACCAAAAGCTTGAAATAACAATATAAAAGGTTATAATAGGCCTGCTTCCCTGTTTGAAAAGTTCGCCGTTGTTCTCACAATTAATGAATTAATTATATACCGCCAAAACATAACTGATCACAGAAGCCACTATGAGGAAACTGTCTTTTCGGTAAAATTACTTATTGCTCTTTGATGCAATGGACTTGGTGGCCCTTGTGTTCTCTCTTCCAACTCTATGATTCTATGCAATGGACAGAGCACTCATTTTGCCTTAGGGAGAGGATGGTTCAGTCTACTGATCTGCCATGCAATTTTTGGTGGCCCTTCGAAAAGTTGCTGTCACCCATCGTAACCTGCCTTGCCAGGTTGGTGCAAGGAGAAAATGTGATGATCTCATGTGTGGGATACTTTAGAGAAGAGGTTCCCAAACTTTGGTCCTCCAAGTGTTTTGGGCTTCAACTCCCCGAAACCTCGACTATCAGGGATTCTGGGAGCTGAAGTCCAAAACATTCAGGGCACAAGTGTTTGGGAATCCTGCCTTAGAGGGAAGATTGCATCCAAGCAGAATGTTACTTTGGGAATGCTCCCCTTTGCACCATAAAGCCCAAAGACCTTTTTTTAATCATCTCCTTAAAAAGAAGACTGTTTTTATTACCTTGATATTATTAGCTTTACAAAAATAAGATTTATTTCTCAAACTCTTTCAAGTAGCAATGTGTAATGTAGTTTTTCCAGCTTCCCACAGATGTTTTTCCAAGTTGAATTTAACTGCTAATCCAATGGCATGATGAGACTGAGTTCTTTCTCCTCTAATCTATCATATATATATATATATATATATATATATATGCACACACACACACACAAAACCTCATTCTGATCACTTTGTTTAAGGAGGCATTTTGTTTTGTAAAATATGTTAAGTATTTGTTATCAGACTTTCCCCCAATTAGTGAGCAGAAGAACTCATGGAAATTGGTTTGTTTTGCTTCCAAGAGTGGAATGAAAGTAAATACATTCAGCATATCCCATGTGAAATAAGAATTTATTCCCACAGAGCCAAGCCAGGCATACACAGCTCAAGTTACTGTATTTTCCATAAATCCTCTTGTTATTCAGACTGGTCAATTGAATGCCTTTGTACAGTTTCACATTTGGTCTGGGGAATGATGGCTTCATGCATTTAGCAGCTAACCCATATCTTCCAGCATTTCACAGATTTAAATAGGAACGTGCTTTTAAATACACATTTCTCACACCAAGGCTTATTATTCTCCCAGCTTTCCTCCATCATATACAACAGGAATGGGCAGATTTCAGACTTGCAGGATCAATTCCCCCCATTCACAAGAACCGCCCCCCAAATTCCCAGAGTCTGGTGCAAAGAAGTAAAGAATTTTCAAAGGCATTTTGAGTATAGGGTCTGAATAAACCTTGCAGTCCTTGCTCCTGGTTACATTGGGATCTCTTTATTTCAGCAATAAAATTTAAGCTTGGGGTCTGAGGGAAAACAGGGTGGACTGGAGGTGGACCGGAGACCACTGTTCACAAACAACTGGGAGTCAAAAATCCTTGCAGATGGATGCAGATTTCTCAGTATGGTTTAGTGGTTTGAGCATTGAACTATTACTCTGGAGACCAGGGTTCAAATCCCAGCTTAGCCATGGAAACCCACTGGATGATCTTGGACAAGTCACACACTTTCAGCCTTAACCCCCCCCCCCCCATGATAGTGTTACTTTAGGGTCACCATGAAGGGACACAACAACCACAAAACAACTGCTGAAATCCCCTCTTGTACACCACCATTAACTGTACAGAAGCCCTCCCCAATTTTTACCCTAGCAATCTTATAAGATGCATAGATCGGGCATTGGAATGGAAATGTGTAACAGCATGAGACTGAAGGAACACTTGCAGATATTTAAAAACCATTCCCAGATTATTTTGCATCTCCATGAAAACCAGTGTCTGAGAATTATCAGTTTGGACCACACAAGCTCAGTGTGGAGGCAGGAACTGCTCGATAACTTTCACAAAACAGTGATACCTTTGGGAGGTATAGCTCTTTTGTGGATTTTGTATTTAGTTGTACAGTCGGTCCTCCTTCTCCATGGATTCCTTCTCCACAGGTTCAACCGTCCATGGCTTGAAAATATTGTGTGTGTGTGGGGAACATCAATTCCAAATAGCAAACCTTGATTTTGACATTTTATCTAAGTGGCACTTGCAGAAGAAGGAGATATCCTTCTTCTGATGGACTATATCATTTTACTACGCCATTGTATTTAATAAGATTTACTTGAGCATCCATGGATTTTGAGATCCACGGGGGATCCTGGAACCAAACCCCAGCGGATACCCAGCATCCACTATGTTTTGCCTCATGGCCAACACAACTACCCCTAAATAGGTTTCAAAGATAACTTTGTTACTGAACTAGGGGAGGTACAGGAATGAATCACTACTTTTCAATAGGTAAGATCCACCTACGATAATGGGTGTTAGCAAGTGTTCAATGCGTTTGCCTAGATGTATGTATGTATGTGCTTATGCAGGGTGTTTATGCAGCTGGAAAATCTTTCTTAAAAAGAAAAAAAGTGCAAAGGGGCCAAGCTTGTACCGCTCTCCAAAAGACAACCGCTGCAAGCTGCTGCTTCAGAGAAGGTTTGCTGTGTGACACTGGTGTCCCTCAAGTCCCATAAGATATTCATGAGACACTACTAAGTCTTCCTGTAGCTCAGAAAACTGCTCCTCTGCCTCCTCCGGTTCTGACAAAGCCACAAAGCGGCTTGTTTTTCTTTTTTAACAGTACTGATCTCAGTCTTTTGAACCTGGCCAGAGAAAAAAAACCACACAACTCACACGATCTAAATGCCCTACCTTTTGCCATGGAAAACCCAAAGGAATGTCGCCACAGATTGATGTTGCTGGAGGATCATGTCCCTGAGAAGGTCTCTTGAAATAAGGCATGAAAGGGAATATTCAAGCAAGCGGAGAGGAAGAAAATCCACTCATTTGAAAGGCGCCACTTCTCGTTGTGTGCCTTCAAGTCGTTTCTGAGTTATGGTGACCCTAAGGTGAACCTTGCGTGATGCAGTGGTTTGAGTGTTGGACCACAACTCTGGAGGCTAGGATTCGATTCCCACCTCAGCTATGAAACCCACTAGGTGATCTTGGGCAAGTCTCTCTCAGCCTCAGAGGAAGACAATGGCCAAACCTCCTTTGAACAAGTTTTGCCACGAAAGCCCCATGATAAGTTCGCCATAAGTCGGAAACAACTTGAAGGCATGCAACACACAAGGTGAAGGTATCACAGGGTCCATTTGGCAAGATTTATTCAGAGGGCTATTTCCATTGCCTTCCTTTGAGGCTGAGAGAATATGACTTGCTGGCAGGGGGCATGTTCCATGGCTGAATGGGAATTTAAACCTATAGTCCAACACTGAAACCACTACAATGCATTGGCACTGTGGGATGTGAAATAGACAAATGATTGGGTCTGAGAGCAAATCAAGCTGGACTTCTCACTAGAAGCGAAGATGACTAAACTGAGGCTGTTGCATTCTGGGCACATTGTGAGATGATGCGACTCATTGGAAAAGATTACAGGGTTGTGAAAGTGGAAGACTGCAGGAAAATAAGGAGACTCTGGCTGCATCCACACTGCAGAAATCATCCAGTTTGACATCACTTTAATGGCCACGGTGCAGTGCTATGGAAATCTGGGAAGTGTACTTTGTTGCTGCAACAAGCTACACTTTCCAGAATTCCATAGCATTGAGCCATGGCCATTAAAGTGGTGTCAAACTGGATGATTTCTGCAGTCCGGATGCAGCCTCCTCAACAGGTGGATTCATTCAATGAAGAAAGTCATGAATTTGCCTTTAGTCTATAAGACCTGAGTGGGACAGTTGATGGCCGGAGATCTTGACGGTTGCTCATCCATAGGGTTGCCATAAACTGAAATTGATTTGACAGCAAACAACCACAACAAATGCAGGTTTTCCTATTGTGTGTTGTGGTGAAGAGGGGAACCACTCCTGGTTAGTCCTCAAAGATAAAGGAACTCATTCATGCTCTGGGCATGAAAGCTTGCAACATGTAGTTGTACATTTTGGTTGGCCCAATAAAAGGCATCATTGTTAGGATGTCTTTGGCTATGCTCTGGGATTGGTAAACCTAGGGGTAAAGATAGAAGTCCTGAGAGTGCGAACCATTTAGAGTGTGGTTGGAACCTTGAAAGTGGCTCAGTGCTATGGAATCCTGGGATTTGTAGTTTGCTGTGGCACCAGAGAGTTCTGACCGAGAAGGCTAGATATCTTAGAAAACTACAAATACCCAACATTCCATAGCATTCAGCCATGGCAGTTAAAGTGGTGTCAAGCGGCACTATTTCTGCAGTGCAGATTTGACGTCAGCGTAGGAAGAATGCCAACTCCAGAGGACTTGAAATGATCAGCCCCACGACGGAGAGCAAAATATCTGAACTGGGGAGGAGAGGAGCAGACAGACTTGCAGCAACTTGTTTTAATGTCACAGACGCTGCAGCCGCCATCTGTTTTCAGAGGCTAGAAGTTGAAAGAAAAACCCTTTGGTGTAATTTCATACCTCATAGGAGCATTTTGCATTTGTGAACCTTTGCTGACCTTCGTCTCATAATGTAGAACTTGACGTCCGCCTCTGATTTATACTTCCTTGAGTATTTTCTTTGCCTTCCCTTGGAACAATTTCTTTAAACATACTCTACGTATTCTCTGGATCTATGCCGAAATTCACACAGTTGCAAAGAACAGAGGAGAGGATAGAAACTCTAAAGTGGGTGCAATTTAGCAACAGCATTCCACAGTGTGTGGCATCGCAAGGTTTGCCTACCTTTGGTTTTGTGCAACACTCCAAATCTTGTATCCCCAAATCCAGCACTAGACAAGGGATAGAAAACACCTCCTCTGGTCTGTTACCCTGCAGTTAACCTGGGTTTCCCCTCTTGTTATTTCATCTCCCCTTTCCTTCTATTTAATCATTTAAAATAGTTTAAGTCATTTTTAGGGCATAGGCTTCACAAGACACTTCACAGCTGTTTTTCCCAAACTTTGGTCCTCTGGGTGTTTTGGACTTCAACTCCCAGAAGACCCAACCAGTTTGGCCAACAGCCATGAATTCTGGGAGCTGAAGTCCAAAACATCTGGAGGACCAAAGTTTGAGAATCATTGCTTTACAGCAAAGGTGGAAGAAGCGTGGCCCATATGATATATGCAACCCCCTCTTTCTGGGTTCAAAATAATTTTTTGCCCCCCAAATGCTTTCTAAGGTGTGGAACACTTCCGCCACATCCCATCATGGTCAACTGAGACCTAGGAAAGGCCTTTATTCAAGCAATAAGTAAGTAATTAATCAGGAATTTCTATTAAAGTAATCAGGAATTTATATTAAATCACATCCTGTCATTAAAAAAGGGTTTAGCTTCACAATCACTTTGTGTTGATAAATGTGCCTGTTTCTAACCATCCACTTGCACTCATATATGAGCTGGTGAGTTCCTAGAAATGTAAAAAAGATAAGAACTTTTCTGGATTGGAGCAAAGGTACATTTTCTCCAGCATTTGCCACATTGGAGACAAGAGAGGATACGAGGGCAAATGTTATATGTCCCCATAATGTATCATTACAAAATATTCTCCTTTTGACATTAAGGTCTTCCTCTTTTTTTTTAATAAAAAAACACCCCCATTTATTTATTTATTTATTTATTAGTTTCCGCATACACATTGTTGAAATTACAAACAATAAAGAGAAAAAACATGTCTACTCATATAATACATTCCATCCACCACAAATCAGAAATGCAACCACCAACACAACACAACACAACACAACAACACATTTGATTTAAAAAAGACTTCCCACTTCCTATCTTTTGGTCTATGTTTATCAAATCATCCTGTTCCACTTAGCTTAAATACTCACATTAATATGTACCTCTGCTCCTAACTGTAAAAAATGAATAAATTCAAAACTTGCCAATGTTATCATTTCTTCCCTTTCATTCATCCGTACCTCAAAAATGCCTTCCACTGTTCCACAAAGTGATCTATAGATTCCCCCCCCTTTAACAATGTAGTTAAATTATGCATCTTGACCCATTCAAATATTGTATCTTCACAAACAACGCTGAGGTTTTCTTTAAGACAGTAGTACCAAAACTGCCCCGCTATTTGTACCAGACTCATGTTCAGATCACAGCTTGCAAGTGTCCATTTGGGCAGGTTTCAGGCCACATGGATCTTCTGTCCTCTGACATTTTCAGCAGCTTTTAAAAATGTTCCACTTTTGATCTCTTCACCATACTTCTCCCTTTGTCCTCAGGGTACTTCGATCGCCACAAACTGAATTAAAAGTGAAAATGTAGTTTGTACTCAATCCACAGCTGTCCTCTTCCTTTCTACTATTCTTCTAGTCTAAAGCACTTTCTAGCACTGAGCCAGGGCAGTTAAAGCGGTCTCGAACTGGATTATTTCTGCAGTATATTTTGGGCCTTATAGTCTTCTCAGGAGGGCTAATTTTCCATTTATGGCTTGCCTTCGACACTGTTGCCTTCCCTGCACACATTTCATTTTACTCAAGGTTGAAAGCTATTCATTTTTAATCAGCTAGAGCACTCCTAGCTTGGTTGCCGCTTCTTTCCTCTCCACCAGCTTTTCCCCAGTGTTCAGCAGCTTTGCATGGAGAAATCAAATATATCAGGGTTTCCCCCCCTCTGTCTCTTAACCTGATGAATTGTCAGGATGCTGCTAGAAGCATAGGCGCAGGCTACTCCATAGCATTGAGCGTTAAAAGGAACTGTGGTGGTGCAGTGGTTAAATACTGGTACTGTAGCCACAAGGTTGTGAGTTCGATCCCAGGGGCTCCAAGGTTGACTCAGCCTTCCATCCTTTCGTAGGTTGGTAAAATGCATACCCAGCTTGTTGGGGGCAATTGGCTTACAGATTGTAAACTGCTTAGGGAGTGCTGAGTTTACTCTAAAGCGATACAGAAATGTAAACGGTATGCTATTGCTATTGAGCTGCCTAAGGTAAAGTAGAAAATGGTGCCACCCCACATTTCCTCACCCTACCAGTTTCCCCACACTTGGTACATCGTATTTATTTTGGAATGCTGGGCAGAAAACCCCCACAAGTGCCCTCCCTGGCAGTGAAAAGAGACAGTGAGAAATTGAGTAATAATGACTACAAACTTAACAACTGGCTGTTTATTCCAGACAGTGAGAACCAGCTGCCTGAAGCGGATGCCTCATTTTGCTAATTTGCAGGCAAATCTGCAGAGGAGTGGTGCCATTTAAAACGGGGGCAAATCTAAGCTGGATTCCATCAGAGCACCAGCTTTGACTTCCAGCCCCCATGCAATCGGAATGATTTCCTTCAATTTTATCTTGCATTGCAAGGTTCTCGCACTCTCTTTCTCTCTGTGTCTAATGTGGCTTTCCAAATTATTGCCGAGATGGCTGCCAATAAAAGAAATTATATTCTTTTGCATACACAGACAGCGTGGAAATGAATGAAAGAGGGAGACAGAGAGAGAAGAAGAAGAAGATGAAGAAAAATTAAAAGCCTGCTTTATCAGAACATGCAGCTGTCTGCTCTTTATGTAATTGGAATTTCACGCCTTTAGTGTTGACTGTGTCCCATTAATATTCTATGGTTTTGTCTCTGGTGCCTCTGGAAACAGAAATTTCATTTGGAGGGAGAAAAACATGGATTTCTTCTGTCTCTAAGCCACCACAATGTTTGTATACAGCCTCAATCAGTTAATCACTTGCAACAAAAAGACCAAAATGACTTGCTAATTGGAGTGCCTGTGTTTTGAGCTCCCCGGGGCCATTTTTGTTAAAGCAGCCCCCAGGCTTCTGGATTTGGATCAGGGCTCAGATACAGGTGTGGGGTCTCGTCCTTCCTGCTGGGCCATGGCCTGTGATCTATAAAAGAAAAGAAAAACTTGCTGGCAAAATGGTGTTGGACCTGAGGGATACTTGGATGGGAAGCGTCTCTGTCATGTGGATGGCACAGCTGTTGCAGTTGTAAGGCAGAGGCATTTTCAAATGCTATTTTCGCAACGAACGCCATACAACTGTAACACCTTACAAAACAAGGGCAGGGTAAAAATGCAGGTGGGCTTCAGCAAAACAGACTGAAATCAAGTCCAAGAGCTTGCATATCTTTCTGCAGATGTGTAGACATGCATGTGTAGAGCATTTTCATGGAGGATGAGATACTGATTGGCCCTGGAGATCTGGGAATATGGCAGTGATATCAAAATATCAAGTTACACTCTGTTTGTGCACTGAACACATGAGAAAATACCATTAAGTCTGCAGCGAATGCTTCTCCCAAAGAAAACCAAGCCATCCACATGACAGAGGGAAAGAATACCCATACCCACCCTATGAAGCCTACCAGTAGGTCAGTTATGTATCTGCTAGGCCAACCCCTCTGTGTTCTTGACTTTGGCAGTTAAGCTGGGTTGACTGATAAAAACACTCTTAATTTTGTAAGATAGGTATGTGATGGATTTTACTCCGAGTGCCTCACCTTCTGAGGTGGTGTCCAGAGTCATGTGGCATTCCAAATATTGTTGGACTGCAACCCCTTAGCATTCTTGTCCATTGGCTATGTTGGGTAGGTCTGCTCAAGCATGCAGTTCAACAACAATCAGAGGATCATATAGAATCACAAAATCATAGAGTTTTGCAAAAGAAGTTTGCACTAACATAGGGCCTTTGCAGACTGCTAGAAGTAGTGCAAATTGTCCATTTTAACTGCCCTGACTCAGTGCTAGGAAATCATGGGAACTGCATTTTTTTCCTGAGATATTGAGCCTTCTCTGTCAGAGAGCTCTGGTGCCACAATAAACTACAGTCCCCATGATTCCCTAGCACTGAGTCAGGGCAGTTAAAGTGGACTCAATCTGCACTATTTCTGGCAGGCTGCAAAGGCCCATAGTTTGCACTCAAGGTGTGTGCGTTTCATAAAATGTGCCTATTTTTTGTATTTTATCCCAAACAGGCATCTATTGCACATTTTATTGAACATACACACTTTTCCTCTGTTATCTAACACATTTTTGCATATGCTTGGTTTAGTCGTATGTATTTCTGTTGTCCATTTTAAGATGTGTGGCATTTCCTCCGACGTTTCACAATTGAAAATTGGGACTCAGGTGTAGTCACACATCAGAATGTTATTAATGGGGAAGAACAGACAAGCTCGGAAAAGCTGCTGCAGTTTGCTTTTGCCTGAGTTGACGGAGAAGGACAAGGTTCCTGCCTTTTGCTTTTCTCACCCTTGCTAAGTTCATTGAGTGCAAATTTCTTTTGCAATTTGAACTCAGTTTGCAGCAGCTGAAATAAGCTGAGGGCAAAGAGGGAAGGCAAGGTGGAGGAGAGAACCGGAACATTATAAAAGTGGATGAAAAAACAGGATGATGAGAGGATTCACTGGGTCTCTCCCGGCCAAATGGGGCAGCTGGAGAATATGACTATGTGGTGTCCTTTTTTGGGGGGGGGGGGTAGCAATCCTCTCCTTAAGAAAACTTCAATCAGAACTGACACTTATATAATTCTGTCTCCAGACAGTGTAGTCAGTGATCAAGAGTGATGGGAGATGGAATCCCAGTCTTGCCTTGACAGATCTAACTGCAGAATGCAGGGGCAGCCATAGAATGGCTTAGGATACAGTCATGCTCATATGAGGCAATGCTATCAATCTGGGAGAATATTGAAGGGTTTGCTTGGCTGGGCAGACTTAACCTCCAGCAGCAGCTTAATAGTAATAGAGATTAGCATAGTAGTGGAAGAGAGAGAGAGCTAATAGCATAGTTCAGATGTACCTCATCATCTTTATTCCATCCTTTTATGGCAAAAATGGTTCTATCTGGGCAGAATATTGAACAGTTTGCTGCCAGCCATTGGCAGAAGTCCTAGAAACCACACTGGGAACTGAAGTTCACATTCTAGTTGATCACAGTTGACAATGAGCATAATTTAAGCTGCATATTTTACAAAAGCATTTGAAGATCAACTTTTTATTTTGGAGGGGGAAAGGGAGGAATTGCGAAGGATATAAACCATTTTACGGGATTATGTGGACAAGCCGATCCCACAGAAAGGAAATGGAAATTCTCTAGAATTAGTCAATAATCAACATTCACAATGTATTCCATACGGTTTATTCAAGAGTTCTGAAGAAGGAAGCTGTTCTCCTCCGATACAATGTTCTATCGTTACCATCCACGAAACAAATTTAACTTTCATGTTTGCTTTTGCCGATGAGATGGGAGCTGCGAGCTCAGCTGAGATTGCTTTTATAAAGCTGCCACCTCATTTTGTCAGAATAATGAACCCACGTACAATGCTTCAGCAGACAGTTTTTGTTAAGGGGAAAAAAACACCCTTTCAACTGGCAAATGATATTAATTGCTTTATTGGAGTGAGAGGGATTCATTTACAGGATTGTCAAACACAGAGATCTTGTGGCAGTACAGTTAGCAGGGGAGGATGAGGATACAAAGAACAGCTATTAATACATGAAAGGAGAACGTTTCAAATTCATCCAAGCTGGAAATGTTTGGTGTTGGATAATCATATGATAGGTATACCAGTGTGCAGGGAAGAAAAGGCACAGTTGTACTGTTGCATTAAGAAATAGAAGACAGAGGACTATTGGTAGGTATGTGTGTCTCTATGAGCCTTCAGATTGTCTGCTGACTTATGGTGACCCCATAACTTCCATGGGGTTTTCTTATCTAAGGAGCACTCAGAGGTGGCTTTGTCAGTTCCTTCCTCTGAAATACACCCTACGGCTTCTGGTATTCCTTGGTGGCCTCCCATCCAAGTACTAACCAAGGCTGACCCTGTTTAGCAGGGGTAGGCAACCTTTCCCCTTTAAGGGCCGAGGGACTTCAGCTCCCAGAATCCCAGGAGCTATTGGCCAACATGGGACTATTGGCCAACATGGCTGAGGCTTCTGGGACCTGAAGTCCCTCGGCATTTAAAGAGGAAAGGTTGCCTACCCCTGCTTTAGGCAATCCTTAATCCATGGGTGAATAAAGTGCAGCCGATGGACCACATGCAGCCCCCCAGGGTGATTTATTGTGGTCCACAGGGCTACATTATTGAATAAAGGTTTGCCTCCAAAATGAGGCAAATGCAACAGTACAACTGGGTTGAGCAAAATGTTGTCCTCCCCTACAGATTCAGGCAAAAGCAAATAACTGCAGCTTCTCCTAGTTTGTGGATTTGCTTCTTCTTTAATAGGTTTTCCCATCTTGACCTCATTTTGATGTTCCTTGGCTGCACGTGCCCCATTTTTCCTCTGTGAAATGTGGGAGGGTACGGGATGGGCAACTTGTGGCCTTCCAGAAGTTGTGGGACTGCAGCTCCCATCCATCCTAGCCAGCATAGCCAATGGGTTATGACAGAATGATGGATGTTGCAATCAAATAATATCTGGAAGCTCCCAAGTCACCACCTCTGCTTCATACTTTTCTCATATGCATTCTTCTTTCTTTTTGTGTCATTAATCACCTGGAATAATTTTAGTTGAAAGCTGGAATAAAAATGTTGAAATAATTAATCCAATGCTGGTAATGTGGATGGAATTCATATCCATAGTTGTGCCAAACTGCAACAGCCAGAAAAAGAAGGGAAGAGCAGAATATTTTGTTTCTCCCTGTTGATTCCATTGTGAGGACTGGCATGACTGGAGGGCAATATTCTGGAGCATCTGTTCCGTGGAACATGTAGATCCTCTGTCACCCCAAGAATCCTTCTAGAATATAATGCCTCCCCAATGCTGGCCGAACACTACCATCAAGACCTGGATGGTGCTCAAGGAAACACCTATAGGAGGAAAACATAGGGCGTCTGGAAATGCAGGGAAGAGCCTGTCAGCAGACCTCCCTTTTTATCAAAGGAAGTGGCCTTTTTATCATTCCCTTAATAAATACATAACCAAACAGAGATGTTCTTTTCTATTTTGTACCAATGGGTCTGCTCTGGCAAGGGAGGTCACGTAAATGTTGGGTTCTTCATGGTTCCTAGGCAACTGGTTAACATCTTTGTGCAAATTGTTTGAACACAAGTGAGCAATGTACTGTTCAAGTACCAAAGAAGAAGTAGCAGTTCACTTTCCTTCTTCTCCTTTTCTCCTCCTCCTCCTCCTCCTTCTCTTTCTTCTCCTCTGCAGTGCTTCTCTCTCTCTCTCTCTGCGAAATACAATATAAACACAATTGAGGCTCTTGATTTAGGTGTTTCAGATCAATGACTGTTTCAGACCTTCAGAGATTAGCTGGGACAGGATGGAGGCTGTTGTTGAAAGCTGCACCATCCAAGTCCTGGAGAGTTATTACTATGTTCTTACTAACTATTACTAGCTTGATGCAATTTGGTTTGATGCAAGTGCTTTGATTATGTAGTCCTGCATGGTACAGGGCTAGACTGGATGGACCTTGTGGTCTCTCCCAACTCTATGATCCTGTGTTTCTATGATTCTGCATACTAGACTTTCAGGGACCAGACGGAATATGCCTTTCTTGTAAATGAGAATAAAAATGCTGTTCTTAGAATCTCTGACATGCTGTGGCAACAGCCTCAGAGAAGCCATTCATGAACATTAAACCTCCAGAATGCCACCTCAGAAAAGTTCTTACCCTCCAACTCTCTCAGTTTGGCAAGGGCAGTCCCAATCGGCCTTCTGTCATCCTACTTTTTCAACTCTTTTTAAAATGTGCCAGTTTCTCTCTCTTCTTCCCACCTCCCTCCTTTATTTCTGGCTTATTTCACTTGCTGCAAAGTGAGTTCAGAGTGCAAAAGTAGTTTGCACTCAATGAACCTAAGAAGGGGGAGAGGATAGGAGAGGGCTGAGGCAAAAGCAAACTCCTGCAGCCTCTCCAGGCTTGTCTGTTTCTCCTCATTAATATGTTTTTCTCATCTTGACTGCATTCAGATGTTGCTTGACCACATGTGTCCCACTTTCATCTTTGAATTGTTGGAAGGTATGTAATTACAGGGGACAGCATGGTGTAGTGGTTTGAGTGTTGGACTACAACTCTGGAGACCAGGGTTCAATTCCCAGCTTGGCCATGAAACCCACTGGGTGACCTTGGGCAAGTTGCATGCTCTCAGCCTTAGGGGAAGGCAATGGCAAACCTCCGCTGAACAAATCTTGCCAAGAAAACTCCATGACAGGTTCACCTTAGGGTCGCCATAAGTCAGAAATGACTTGAAGGCACACAAGAGCAACAACATGTTATTATGAGTAAAAAGGAAATGAATGCGGTACACCTTTATTGTACTACAATATCCAGTTTAACTCTCTGACTGTTCTTGCAGAAATAGCTCAGTGGCAGTGCTCCTATTTTGCTAATAATAATAATAATAATAATAATAATATAAAAAAGGTTCAGTCCCTGACATCTCCTAGTGAGGATGGGAAATGCCTCTTCCCAGTCAGTATAGAGAGTAATGAGCAAGGTGAACCAATAGCCTAATTCAATACAAGGTAGCTTTCTGCATTCCTAAATGCATTTGAACAGCCTCCTTGGGTTCACACAACTGGTTGTACTATTCTTTGGATCCCATTCAACATGAAATGAAAGGAAGATTCTCTCTGCTGATGCCAGGCTTCTGCATTAGCAAGAAGCCACAGGGAACTGTTGTGATCCATACCCATTCCCAAAATCAAGAGGGTCACCTTGAAGCTGTTTTTTGAGATGTCAAATGGCCATCTGTCAAAGGTGGTTGCTTCAGCATCCGACCCACTAATGGGCTATAAGAGTGACAACCTTCAAGGATGTTCTTTAAATATAACATCCGATGGTTATTGATTGGAATGAGTTCTTTTTAGACACATGGCAATGGGTCATGTGGTTTCTCCTTTCCTCCCCAATGAACATTTTGACCGAAGAAGGGAGGGACGTGAAATTTCCCACACCAGTTTGTCTTTTTAGTCTGAGATGGTTTGCCCCTTTGAAGCTTAATGCTGTTTTCCCACCAGTTCCTCTGCAAACAAGAGACCAAGATCACAGCACCAGCCAAGCTTCTAGAACAGCCTTTGTCAACCTGGAGAAACCCTTGAAATAATTTCCAGATTTCAGGGAACTCTGTGTATATAAAAAGCATATCTACAGCTCAAAAATGTTTATTTGTTGTCAATTCAGGATCTCTTGAGGAACCCCTAGTGACCTTTCATGGGACCCTCTCCTCTCTCTTTTGCTGAATTGATTGAGTGCAAACTACTTTTATACTTTTAACTCGGTTTGTAGTAATCTGAGGATAAAGGGAGAAAGTGGGAGGAGGAGAGAGAAATAAGGACATTTGAAAGGAAGCTGAGAAAGTGGGACAGAAGAGGATTAACTGGATTGTCCCTGCAAATTCCGGACTGTTGGAGGGTATGGCATTCCAGCCCTTTTGTTGATGGGGTCTACCATCCCCTCATAGCAGATCATGGAATTGGGTCCCTAAACAACTAATTCTACCCAGACTATCCCTGTTAAGCAATTCTGGGCAGAGGTGCCTCCCCCCTGCAGTGAGGCTTATGGAAGATGGATTATCAGAGGTTATATAGCACAGAAGCAAACAAATAAAATCAAAATATACAAGTGTGCCCCATCTCTCCCACTAATAGCTATGAGAACCATGCAAGCAGGTCAGTAATATAGGAAAACTCGCTTCCCCGGTTCATTCCCACCCTGTATATCTTTTCCCAGTTTTAAACTGCCATGCTCATTAAAAAAAGTATCAGTCACTAATATAAATTAACCCCTTCTATACCACTCAAAAGCTGATGCTAACAAGGACCCCAAGGACCCCAAATCCCATTTACCTGGTGACAGAGGTTCAACACATTACATCGGCACCACAACAACTATCAGGCATGGCACAGTAAAAGGAAGCAACAGAAATCACATTGCATCGATGCCTCTGGTTAGTCAACTATCAGGAGGAATTTCTTTTCAGAAGTAACTGCTGTCATTTGTTATTTTCCCCTTCATTTTCTCTTGGTAAATGATATCATCCCTCCTCAAAGAAGTACCAACCACTGCTGGACATATGCTTAAAGACAAAAAGGGAATTCAAGTTTTGGCAGAGAGATCACTTGCTGTTACCTATCTAGGCTATTTACTGCAACATGTCAGTCTTTCTGACAATGCTGTTTTCAGTATGCTTAATAATGCTTTACTATGGCGAATCTTGCAGTTTTCTCCCCCAGCATATAATGAGCTCTTGTCTAGCAGCTAACAAGAATTGATACAAATAAGAAGGGCTATGATGAAGGTCCTTCTTGTTCTTTTCATTGCCTGAAAACTCAGGGAAGGCAGATGAATAGGTAGCTACAGCAAAGAAGATGAAGATGATGATGATGATGATGATCATCTTCAAGAACTCCATGGGATGGCAAGATACTCCTTGCTCAACAAGCATCAACATATGCCCCAAGGTATCAACTTCTCATGCTGACCCTAAATCCTCAAATCTTGTGCTGAATGACTAAACATAGTACAAACCCAGTGAAAGGCTTTTAATCTCAGTGATGAATCATGCAGTCCCTGAGCCAAAGGCTTTGCAAAAAAGACCAGTAGCGAAGGGCAAGCTCTGTTTTGGAGACACCTGTCTGTTGCCGATATTTATCTTCTCCTTGGAACTCCCTTGAAAAGCTCCTCAAAAACTCCATGGTTACTGAAATCACAGTTTTGGAAAACCTCTCCTGTGACGATTCCCTCAAGGTTCTTCTGGATAAGCAAGATGCCCTCGGGATTTCTTGGCTTTGGGCAGCATAACCTTCAATTGTCCGGATTTGACGGGGCAGTCCCGATTAATCCTTTGCCCTTCTATTTTTTCAAAAGTTTCTCTATCCTCCTTGCCCATTTTGTCCTCAACTTACTTCTATTGCTGCAAATGGATTTCAAAGTGCAGTCTGCACTCAATGAACTCATCAGGGGGGCTGAGCAGATGGGCCACCTTGGTATTTACCCAGGTTGGTCCCCGGATCAGCGCAGAAATGGAAGGATATTATACAGCCGCCCCTATGCTGACCAAGGATCTGCTACTAGTGCATACTCCTTACCTTGCTGCAACTTTGCTGGTACCGACAGTGCCCCCATTTCCATGTTTGATGCAGAAACGTTCCCCCTCCGGCTGCACCTACATGGCCAGTTGCCCCATTTCCACACCAGACACAGCAAGAGGAGGTTTCTCAGTACCAGTGATGGCACAGCAAGATAAGGAACACTGGGCACCACAGAAACAGCTGAGGTTTTCTGTGGAGTTTCCAAGAAACTCTATGGCAAACCAGGGGTCAAATTGACCTGGGGTAAATGGATGTTTACCTTGGGATCAGGCTGGATCCACTAGATCTATGTTCGCTGGACCAGGATCAGCCCTGGGGTTTTGGCCTGCATCATCTGAATTGGATGACACAAGGCTGGGGGGAACATGGGCCTTTTGACCTGCATGGACAATCTCAGGGAGGACAGAGGAGGACAGGAGGTGCAGAATCTTACATTTCCCAGTAGTTTCATGCAAAAGCATACTGCTGCAGCCTCTCCTAGTGTGGGTGCTCTTTCCCATTAATAACTTTTGCCATCTGGACCACATTCTGATGTTGCTCGGTCACATGTGGCCTGAATCGTTTTAGGATATGGGACAGCAATGAGACTGTGGGGGCTTAAAAGGTTATACTCTGGCTTAAATATTGGGCAGACACTCATTTTCTCTGGCTTGTGGAAGCAAAGGCATTCTTGTCAATCAAAGCCAGATTGTCGTTTCTTGTAATCGACCTGATTATCTTTGCTAGGAGGTAGGGGTTTTTGTATTCATGTGTGTGTGTGTATATCTTACTAAAAGGATATTCTCCTTATGCTCTGCAGCTCTTGATGACAACTTATCAAGTACACACACCGCATGCACACAGACAGTAGACATAGCTTTCTGCATGTGTCAGCCATTCCAGCATTCCCCGTATCAGATCCACACCCTCATGCCCCCAGCCCTGTCTCTTTTCCTGCTTATTTCTCTAGGCCCAGTGATTCAGCAAGACTTTTTAATTATTATTATTATTTACCCCAGCACAGTCGTCATTCCCATGGCAACATGTTTTTGAAGCTTGCAGTTTGGGCATTGCAATTTCCCAAACAAAAGGGAGAAAGACGGCAGTCTGGAACATTTGCCATTTATGAGTTGCACTGATTTATTTATTTGCTGTTGGGGAGTAGCAAATTTCCAGAAGGGTAGAAAAAGAGAGAAGGAAGGAAGGAAGGAAGGAAGGAAGGAAGGAAGGAAGGAAGGAAGGAAGGAAGGAAGGAAATCAGGTAGCAGGGTAGACAGAAAACAGATGATGGAGAACAACTGATGTACAAGCAGTTAAAAAAAATAAAGCAAAATCCTGTGCCAGCATGCTGGTGATTCTAAAAATATAAGCAGTTAAGTAAAATCTGTCCATTCAGTGGAAAGAGCTGCCAGTGTCACGGTGTCCCTGTTGCCACTTCATTAAATTGCTTTTTATCGGTGTGCTTCATTAGCAGCAAAACAGGAAAATTCAGTGGAGGGAAACATCATTCCCCAAATGGCAACTGTTGATCTTTGAACCACCTTGCAGGCTTTAGGCCTGTCGGATCTTTTATAGATCATGGCAGTGGTCTCCTGCTGCACATTTTGCTGTCCGGGGCTGCTGTAACATTGAAAGGTCCACAACCAAGAGGGATGGAATTGTGTGTGTGTGTGTGTGTGTGTGTGTGCGCGAGACAATTTTGGAGGAAATAACCCTTTGTGTGCTTGGTCTCTTCTTCCTGGTTGCGGGCTTTTAAAGGTTTTGGTGGCGCTATGAGACAGAGCCACATCAAAGTGGTGTTCATTCTGGATGTGTATAAAAGCTGTGTGTGTTTTTGCAGAGTTCTGAAGCAAGACATTCAACCTTCAATCTCTCTGTACCTTCAGCTCCCTTAAAGAAGTTCAGCAATGTTCCCCTGACCAAATCATGATAATCAAGAGTATCACTAGCCGCTTGGTCCTCTGTTTCCACAGATTCTTTATCCATGGATTCAAACATCCACAGCTTGAAAAAATATTTTTAATCTCCCCCCCCCCCAAAAAAAAATCTCACCTTGATTTTGCTATTTGCTATAAGGGACACCATCGTCCAACAGTCAAACCACTATACCAGACTGGTTGTCTACTGAGAGCTTACCTTCCAATGTTTCATAGATGAAACTGGGACATGTGCAGCCAAGCAGCATGAGAGCACGATCAAAGATGGCAAAAGTTATTAATGAGGGGAACATACAAGTTGGGAGAGGGTGCAGCAGTTTGCTTTTGCCCCAGCCTACTGGAAAAGGCAAGATTTTGACCCCTGTGGTCCTTTCCCCCAACTGAGCAGATTGAGTGAAAACTGCTTTTGCATCCAGTTTCTAGTAATTGAGGTAAGCTGAGGACAAAGGAGGGAAGAACGTGGAGAGGAGAAAAATGGAGACATTTCCAAAGCAGCTGAAAAAATGAACAACAGAGGATTAATCAGGACTGTAGTGTGTGCAGCTTCCATGTTCCTTACTAATATGTTAGTATAATACAAAAATATTTCCCCAAAACAGGTGTTTCTGGTAGAGCTCTGAGCAAGCAAGCAAGAAGCATCAGTTTGCTCAGAAGGTGAGACTTACTCAGCTCGATATAGAGAAACAGTCTTGTCATCTTAGATTTATATTCAGTTCCTCTTGACATTACAGCCTTTGCATCCTGTTTTTCTTTTCCCGCCACAGCTGTGTGTTAAGGTGAGAGCACAAAGATTATTTTTCAAATCAAAAATAACCCATCAATGCATTCTTTTTTTTTTTTAATTATTATTTTGATCCACATCTCACCATCTCTCTCTCTTTCTCCTGAAAGTGCATATTTCCAGCTGGATTAACAGACAGGAGAGAAAATGCCAGGAAAAGCAAAAGAAACACCCAGTCATATCCTTACAAATGAGAATGACCCAGTGAGAAGGAAGTTCACTGGAATCTTTCAATGTTGTCTGTATCAGAGGTGAGAATTGTGTAGCACTGTATCAATTTTTTTTTGGATGTAGATAAGTGAACTCATAGGTACCAGTCTCATAGATATGGGGGTTTGTATTGTATATTAGTTTCCCAGGTTCAGTACAGGCTATTTTGCTCCTCTAGGAAGGAAGAGCTACAAATGTTGTGCCTCCTCATTCCCAAAATGCATAGAACCACAGCATGAAAAATATCTTCCCTGAGAAAATCTAAGACCCATCAAGTTTTTTTCTCTGTTCAGGCAGAAAAGCTTACAAGCACCTCTAAAAATATGCTTTTGCTGTCATTACTACTACCAGCCCAGAATGTATTGACCTTTCATGGGGCTCAGAATCAGCAAGCTGAGGCACCCACCTCATTCTCCTTAATGGTAGAGCTGGCCCTGGTATTCTGTAGCTTTACTGCTTGTGAGACAGCAGAACTACCATGGCTATATATATATATATATATATATATATATATATAGATTGTGGTGGAGTGAGGCTGCCATGTCAGTGGGGCAGTGAGTTTATTTAAGGTTTTTATGCTAGCTTGTAAAGGTGCTATCCAAGGTGCTGGTCCTGTTTGCATTACAGAGTTCAGCACCTTGGAGAACACCTAAGAAATTCAAACTAAAACTCAGGAGTAGATATCAGTACTCCACTGAAATGGAAATAACCATTACCAACGGGCTAATACTTCCTTAATGAAGAGTTAGTAGCTATATTTTTGTCATTGTTAACTGCCCTTGAGTTGGCCTTGATTCATAGTGACTTTATGGATGAGACATCTCCAAGCCCCCCTATCGTCCCCTTCTCTGCTTAGCCCCTGCAAGCTCAGGCCCATGGCCTCTCTGATTGAAACTAACCATCTGGCGTGAAGTCTTCCTCTCTTTCTACTTCCCACTATCTTTCCTAGCATCATTGTCTTTTCTAATGAGTTGTGCCTTCTCATGATGTAGCCAAAGGATGACAACCTCAGTTTCATCATCTTTGCTTCCAGGTAGAGTTCAGGTTTGATCTGCTCTAGTACCCATTTATATGTCTTTTTAGCCTTCCATGGTATCCTCAGCACTTTTTTCCAGCACATTTCAAATGAGTTTATTTTCTTTTTGTCAGCTTTCATCACTGTCCAGCTCTCACATCTCTACATGGTGATGGGAAATACAATGGCTTGGATGATTCTAACTTTAGTGCTCAGGTGTATATCTTTACACTTTAGGACAGGGGTAGGCAACATTTCCCCTTTCAGGGCCGAGGGACTTCATCTCCCAGAAGCCTCAGCCATGTTGGCCAATAGTGCCATGTTGGCCAATAGCTCCTGGGATTCTGGGAGTTGAAGTCCCTCGGCCCTTAAAGGGGAAAGGTTGCCTACCCCTGCTTTAGGATCTATCTAATTCCTTCATGGCGGCCCTTCTTTTTCCTAGTCTTCTTATTTCTTGACTAAAGTCTCTGTTCTGATCAATGTTTGATCAATATGTGAAGGACTATATTAGCAAACTTTTTTTTGTTCCATCTTGTTCCAGAATATGGCAAATCAAAGGGTCCAGTTAAAACAAAGTGATGTTGACTAAACATTAGAAAACCAGATAATATTATTGGAACATATTGTGTTAGGCTGACGGTGGACTCTCCATCATAAGAAGTTTGAAAACAGAAGCTGGTTTTTCTGCATCAGCATCAGCTGATGACCTTCCCTTTCAGCTGCATGATGCTATGCTTCTCCCACCATACATATTGAAAAAGTCCTAGCTTAAGGCCATTTATAAGGCTTTCATCTTGGATGAAATCAAAGTAAGAAATCCAAAGACCTTCCCGCAGCTCTCATGTGTCCTCTTCCCTGTTCAAACAACAACAGTAATAATTGAAGTATGTTAGTAGTTACATCCTCAGGGAGATCTCCACTTTTCTATGAACATAACCTTTGCCATGTTGAGATATACATTGTTTGCCTTGGCAGCTTGGGAAGCTCATAATTTCACCATGGTTACCATTTTTTAGTTTGGGTCTGGAGATTGTGATTATTTTATTTGGCCTGTCTTGGAAAGAAGTGAAAGTAAGACAATAAAAAATATCAGCCTTTCATTTGCACAAGTTAATTCAGAGTAATGTGCTGGCTCCAACTCTGGAGGTGAAGGGTTGTTTCTGGGCTTCTTCATCTCCATCAAACCGCTGGAGATGTATGGTGGTGCTAAGCATTTCTACACGTTTAACTACAAGTGAAAGCTGGAATGCAGTAGGACTGATGGAATTTGTGATTTGGGGATAACATTTCTTATGCTTACAAAGTCCCATCTTTGCTTGCCCTTGCGGTCCTTCACAATGGTTGTTTCAACAGTTAGGATTGCAAAGGAAGCATGTCTGAAAAGCTATCATTCCATTCCAATGCATACCTAAAATCTTTTGCATGCTTGAGATTCATCGCTTCCAACATAGTAAGCTGCCTTATATTGAGTCAAGCCATTGCTCTACTTAGCCTCAGAACTGTTGACAGTGACTGCGGATTGTTCCCCAGGTTTTTCCCCCCAGACACCTGGAGATGCTGGAGAATGAACCTGAGACTTTCTCTGTGCAAAGTCTGTCCTCTGCTCCTGAACTACAACCCCTCTGAGATGAGTAATGGAGGCACATCTCTGTCTGTGTCTATATCTATATCTATATCTATATCTATATCTATGCCTGTGCCAGTCTCCATCTCTATCTCCTGTCATCATCATCATCATCATCATCATCATCATCATCATCACCACCCAGTATTTGTATCAGCTGTGTGTGTGTGTGTGCCTTCAAGTTGTCTGTTGACTTATATGATGACTCCATGAATTTCACAGGGTTTTCTTAGGTAAGGAATACTCAGAGGTGGTTTTGCTGGTGTCCTTTCTGATTTATGATGACTCTAAGGCAAACCGATTACAGGGTTTTCTTGGCAAGTTTCTTCAGAGAGGGTTTGCCATTGCTATCCTCTGAGGCTGAGACTGCCCAAGGTCAGCCAGTGAGTTTACACAGCTGAGTCAGGATTTGACTCCATCTCCAGAATCATAATCCAACACTCAAACCACTGTGCCAGGAGGTTTTACATGAGAGCAAAGTACTTTCACAGGTAGGTTGCCACATGGAACCCAAGTAGGTCTCTAGAAGAGAATCACCAATATCTTGGATCTTACTTAGAAATAAGCTGGCAACCTGATTTATGTGGATTTATTTCCACATGCCCCCTCTTGCTGCTGCTGAGAAAAAACACAGCTGAGAAGAAATGTTTCCCTCCCGCTTCAGAGTTTATTTCCTATGAAGCAGAAAGCAACTGACATTTGGAAAGGGTAACAGGGCAGTGGTTTCTGAAACCTTCTGAGACCATGTCTTTTGAGGTGGCTAGGATAAATCTCTTGCTACTAAGGAAAAAGGTCAGCAGTTATTATTCAAGTAAAAAGGACTAGTTTTCAAGAATAAATAAGATATTTGGGTTTCCCAGGTGCTTTCAACCCTGCCGCCCCTGTTTCTAACAAGATTAGGTGGTATTTGAATGTGGGATCCAACATTTTAACCTTCCTAAATATTCCCCAGGAAGTATCTCCCTGAAATACTGTGAGAAATTTAAATTAAATCACCCAATATGGGGATTTTTTGCTGTTATTTGCTGTCAGGTTAACTTTGACTATGGCGACCCAATGAATGAGTGACTTCCAAGAGCCCCTACCCAGGTTTTGCAGATCCAGGGCAACCATGGCTTCCTCAATTGAATCTATCCATCTGGAATGCAGTCTTCCTCTTTTCCTACTGCCTTCCACTTTACCAAGCATGATCTTTTCTAATGACCCATGTCATCTTATGTATATCCAAAGCATGACAGCCTCAGCTTAATTATTTTTTGTTTCTAGTGAGATTTCAGCCCTTGTTAGCCATAGAACTCTTCTCCACCACCACATTTCAAGTGAGTTGATTTTTCTCACCGTTAGCTTTCTTTACTGTCCAGTTTTCATAACCAGACATAGAATGATTCTGACTTTGGTACTGAATGATATATCTTTACAGTTCAAGATTTTGTCTAGTTCCTTTATGACTGCCTTTCCAAGCCTTGGTCTTCTTCTGATTTCTTGACTTCAGTCTTCATTTAGGTCAATGATTGAGTCAAGGTATAGGAAATATTCATTTGATATCTTTATTACCCAATTTAAAGTTATGTAAATCATCTGTGGTTATCATTTTTGCCTTGTTAGTATTCAGTTGAAGCCCTGCTTTTGTACATTCTCTTTAACTTTCATGAGTAGTTGTTCCAAATCTTTATTTTCTGCAAGTAATATGGCATCATCTACATATTACACCAGGGGTAGGCAACCTTTCCCCTTTAAGGGCCAAGGGACTTCAGCTCCCAGAATCCCAGGAGCTATTGGCCAACATGGGACTATTGGCCAACATGGCTGAGGCTTCTGGGAGCTGAAGTCCCTCGGCCCTTAAAGGGGAAAGGTTGCCTACCCCTGTAATACACATTGTGGATGTCCCTTCCATCAGTGATCATACCTGCTTGCTCTGTATCTCATCCTGCTTTCCATACAATATGTCCTGCATATAAGTTAAACCAATAGGTTAATGAAATGCAACCTCATCTGACCCCCTTGCCAATAAAATTGGGTATATCTTTTAAAATTCCCACAATGCCCCAAAGCGATTAAATTATGGGAAAGTAAAATGGAAGCTGCTCTGCACTTAGCAGAACCCATTGGAATTACTTATCATAAATGTCAATAATTTAGGTTTCCTTTAAATATGTTTGTGATTTCATTTCAGGTGTCAATTCCAAAACGTGACACACTGTCTTCAAACCATGGCTTTTCACCACCCTGTTTAAGAGGCTAACCCAGTTTAACATTAACCATGGTTTACTGCAGTGCAGATGTGATGCTAAACTATGGTTAATGCCAAGAAGGAAAAGAGAGTTGAGTTCACCTTGCAAAAGGCTGAAAGCATGCATTCCTTTGGAATGTCTCCTACTTTGCAAACCACAGGGTCAGGAATATGTCTGCAAAAGACCGGCATGCTTTCTAAAAGATGAAACTACCATCTCCTTGGCCCGGGTGTTTTATAATCTTTTTTTTGGTATAAAGCATGAAAATAAATAATATACCCTGACTTGTCTGCATATCCTACGATCTGTACTTTTCAAGTCTGTTCCTATGACTGCAAAGCCATGACCACAAACATTTTAATGACCAAGGAGATCACAATTCACCATGTTATAGGGTTATAGGGGTAAAGCGGCTGCTGTTTGAAGATTTCTGTTTCATTCGTGATACTCCAGTTGAACTGCAAACATTCCAGCCTCCCCTCTAAAATCCAAAAAAAGTGTGATATAAATAACTCCTTGTTTTCTAACGTTTTGCCATATAAGGAATCAAGAGATTTGGAAAAAGCTTCTTTTGCCTTCAGACTTCAAGTTAGATGACTTGAATTGTGTTCTACCCATTGATAAATATTCTCAGAAGAACAACGACATTTGTAGCCAATGCCTTGGGCTGCAACTTGTCCTTGAGAGTAAATGGATCTGAAAATTTTAGAATATTTTTTACCTTTGTAAGTGATTTATGATGGACATCTACTGGTCAGTATGATGGGGAGGTGGAAAGGGGAGTGCTAAATTAAATCCACATATAACTGCAATTTCCATAGTGTCTTCAAGGACAGACCACTATATCATTCTTCACAATAATCTAATCTGGGGTCCATTCCTAATACACAATTATAGGGCTATTATTCCACTTTAACTGCCATGGTTCCCTCCCATGGAATCTTGGGAGTCATAGTGTAGGAAGGGGCATTTAGAATTCTCAGCCAGAGAGCTCTAGTACCTCCCGCAGATTCCCTAGGATGGAACCATGACAGTAAAAGTGGGATAATAGTACTATAATTGGATATTAGAAGAGAGCAGCTCATTGTACCAAGGTTATCTGCCTGTTAACTGCAAAGGAACATAGAAGGAAGTCGTTTCCTTCAACAGTAATATCCTGATACAGTGCCTTCAATATGTTGGGGTACAACCCCATAATCTCAGACTATTGGCCATACTGAGGGATGGGAGTTGTAGTACCAGATACTGAGGGTACCATATCAGGGACAAGTTTCCCTGATAAGGTGCCCTCAGTATCTGGGACTACAACTCCCACCCCCCAGTATGGCCAATGGTCTGAGATTATGGGAGTAGTAGCCCAACATATTGAAAACACCATATCAGGGAAATTTCTTTTGAAGAAAACCACTTTCTTCTTTGTTCCTTTGCAATGCCACCTACTGTAATAACTACTCCTGTTTCCATTGTCCCATCAGGAATCCCTTGCAACCATTCATATTTCAGCTGATTTTTGCTTTTTGGTTCCAGTGAGATCACCCACCCTCACCTCCCAATTGTTGCCAAAGTCCTTTTTGGAACCGATCAAGCAAGCTACCAGTTTTCTGGAAGGAAATTACCTCCTTCTCAGTTCATTTCCAATGTCACCCATCTGTGAGCCTCCCCAGTCCCCATTGCCTGCTCTGTGTGATCTCATCCAAATGTCTGGATAGACACTTCTATGAGATCCCATCCAATCCCAGTTTTCAGTCTCTAAACCATAGAAGTGGGAAAGGACAGGAGTAAAAAAATATAGACATGGGAAGGCACGAGATGTCCCTGCTGAAATAGAGATCCATCATGGTGCAGTGGTTTGAGTGTTGGACTATGACTCTGCAGACCAGGGTTTGAATCCACACTTGGCCATAGAAACCCATTGGGTGATCATGGACATTTCATACTCTCTGAGCCTCAGAGGAAGACAAAGGCAAACCATCTCTGAATAAATTTTGCCAAGAAAAGCCTTTGATAGAGTTGCCTTTAGAGTTGACATAAGTCAGAAAAGACTTGAAGACACACAACAACAAAGAAGCTTTTAAGCCCCCACAGTCTCAGTTGTTATTGTCCCATACCCTAAAACAGTTCAGGACACATGCGACCAAGCACCATCAGAGTGCTTCACACAACAACAACAACAGTGTAAAATAAGAACAGCTGTGTGGACTCTTCATGGGTCAATAACAACTCTGGAGACAGGTAGCATTGTGGGAGGATGGCATTATGAAGGAACAGAGACTGTAGACTCCAGAACAGGGGAGACAGAGGGATCTAGACTAGCTTGAGGTGCCCTCAAATGATTTGGTAAAACTGGATCAGCAAGAGACTAATCTGTAGTTGACCCTCCTCAAGAGAAATCAATTAGATGTCTACTGAATGATCCAGCACTAAGAGATAGCAAGACAGTGATTGTCTTAAGCCACTAAAAGCAGAAAATCATTTTTTAAAATTGTTGCACCCTTTTGTTTAAGAAAGTCAGGGATGGGGAAGTGACAAGAAGTATGAAGAAGTGCTATTAAATGGGGCTGGCCAGTCTTGGGTCCCTAAAGCTCAAGACTTCAGGCTGCTTAGCAAGTGAATGAAAGAACTCCTCCCCAGGCTACCAAAAGGTATCCCTGCCTCCTGTGTATGTTCTCTTCTTGTCAAGTGGTTCTTTGAAAACAGAAAATTCCAGACTACAAATCAAGAGCTTAGGATACCATCTTTGGCAGAAGAGGAAAACTGCAGAGGGGAACAAGAGTTCCGGTTTTTAAAAGGCAATGAATTGTCAGTAGACTTCCCTTCCTCCCTCCCACGCACACATACATGTACTCAACCTCAGCCCATTGTGTTGAATGCAATTTTAAAGCAGGATGCTGAGTAAATTACACAGGCATCCAGGAGGCAGGTCAGCTGTGGGAATAAATCATGCCTTGGCTTCATTGCAAAGAATGTTTTCCTTATGCCAGGTGGAAATGCTCATTGGGGAATCAGACCTATTTTGGAACACTCCCAAAGAGAGCTACTCCTCAGGTTTTGCCTGGGGGTTAAAAGAAAAGAAAAGAAAATTTCTAGGTCTGAACCTTATTTGTAGTTCCCTATAAAGTAGACCAGTTGATTCTCTGGGATTTACATAAATGTTGATGCCTCCACATGCCATAATGGACTGAGACCTTTGAAAAGTGGAAATGAAAGTGGAATGGGGAATAAGCAAGAGAAAGCCAGCATGGTGCAGTGGTTTGAGCATTGCGCTATGACTCCGAAGACCAGGGTTTGATTCCCACTCAGTCATGAAATCCACTGGGTGATCTTAAGCAAGTCACATGCTCTCAGCCTCAGGGAAAGGCAATGACAAACCTCCTCTGAACAAATCATGCCAAGAAAACCCCAGGACAGGGTTGTCATAAATCAGAAATGGCTTGAAGGCACCCAGCACCTAGCACAAGAGAAAGCAGGAGGTACACCAAGATAACTTGATAGATAGCTGGGATCGTGCATGCAGTGGATCAGGTATGATTTCTGATGCCTATACCCTCCAAATGTCCTGATTTGGCAGGGACATTCTCAATTGATCCTCTGTTGTTCCACTTTTAAATTTTCTTTTAAAATGTCCTGGCTTTTCTCTTCTACTTCCACAATCCCGTCTTGTCTTCAGCATTGTTGCAAAATGAGTTCAAATGCAAAAGTAATTTGCACTCAACTAACTCAGCAAGGAGGAGAGGAAGGGAGGGGACAGATTCTTGCCCTTCCTAGTAGACTCAGGAAAAAGCAAACTGCTGCAACCTCTCCTATATTTTCATTAATAATGGTTGCCATCTTGACCACACTCTGATGCTGCTTGGCCACATGTGTCCCGGTTTTCATCTATGAAATGTTGGAGGGCATAGATTTCAAATTGGGGCTCTTCCCACCCTTATGTATTAGGTTGTCAAAATCACTGATCTGTAGTAGCTGAGGATATATATGCTCTACATACACTTGAGACAAGTGAAGAGTTCATTTCAATTCGTTTGGGGCCGTAATTTACTAAAATCTACAATATTTGCAACGTAGGGCTTATTCTGTGCAAAAATGTGCACGTGGTCGTTTTGCAGTGGAAACAGCATTTTTTGGTGCAGAGAAAAACATTTTCTGTACAGTTTTCTGTGCTGAAAATGCTGTTTTCTGTTCAGTGTGTGAATTTTGCCTAGAAGAAGTCCCCAACTGTGAAGCTCCTTGTCAATCCAGGATTTCTCTTGTTGGGTTTGGTTGACACTTGAGAAATGTGTTTTTCGATCAGTTTTCGACCATTTCAAATTTTTCTCTCTATACCCACTTTAGGACAAGTAAGCTTGTTTAAGGTTAAGGTTCTAAACCAACTGGTGTAGAAATCATAATATTCTGCAAAACAGAATATTTTGACTCAAATGTCCGACTCTTTCCATTACCCAGTGCTTCTCTGCACACCTAAGGAAATCCCCTTGATTTCGCAGCTTTTCTGCCCCATATCTGATATCAATCAAATGTTCAGGAAGTTTTTCCATGAGTTCTACAGCTGTGTGGTGCACCTTTCCACTCCACTACAACTGAGAAACCATTGAACCCAATTTTCTCAAGGTTTCTTTAAAAAACAACAACAACAATATTGAGGGAGTGTTGTGTGAGTCAAGGAATCTGATCTGTTTGGAAACTGAGATTAATTGCAAGAGGAGAGCTTTATTTGATAGCAGCTTGGTAAGGGGAAAGTTAATTAATTGCATACATTTCCTTCAGGTTTATTTACACCTTGAGGTTAAACTGTAGGTCAATAAATCCTGAGAGTTAATTTCTAATGTCTGCCAGCTGCCTCTTTTCAACTCTTAATAATCTTTTTCTTTCCATACCGTGGGTACCATTTCAACAGCCAAAGGCCTCTAGGCACATCTCAGCAGGTCAACCACTTAGGCATCCCCAAGGAATGGAAGGATGCAACTCAATTGCTATGACGTAAGGGTGAAGCTGGGAGCCAGTTTGGTGTAGTGGTTTGAGACCAGAGTTCAAATCAACCAAGGAAGTCCACTGGGAGCCTTGGGAAAGTCACATTCTCTCAGCCTCAGAGGAAGGCAATGACAACCCCCCCCAACAAATCCTGCCAAGAAAAACCCATGATAGATTCATATTAGGGTCGCCATAAGTTGGAAAGGTACATAAGAACAACCAGGCTATAGCTATGAGTGTGGGTGGGGAGCAAAATGAGGACATTGCCTCCCAATAAGAATTCTGTCTCCCAAGTTTAAATTTTCCTTCATTCCCCAAATTTCCAGCCTTGCAAAGAGTGAGATGTTGAAAATTGTTCACTTGTAGAACTCTTGTATTTCCTCTGTTTGCAGTCCCTTGGTCACCTTGCCTGCCCTTTTCTTGGGGCTCCCTTAATTTTATTTCCAAATGCTCAACTGAAATTTAATGCTGGAAAATTGGACTATTTAATTGTGGGGTAGTATTCTTATTTGTTGGGCAATGGCCTCATTTCCCCCATCTCTCCCATAGCGAAACCCCTGCATTGAGATGAAGTTTTATCATCAGAAAGTCTGACATGTTTTGGTCCATTAATATTTAAGACCTTCTTCCAGGAGGGTCAAAGCAAAGAGTTTGCAAAAATGTCTGATAAAAGAATTGCCAATACTGCTGACACATCTCAGTTGCTAGCATCGTGTATCGGAAACTCATCTCTCAGAAATGGTGGCAGGCTCTTTTCTTTGACTCTCCAAAGAAAGGCTGGACAAAGTACAGTTATAGAGCTGCATAGGATATATAAGGATGTTTCTGTAAACTTTGACAACTCCATGCTTCTCAGCCTGAAGAATTAATGCAATTTGACACCACTTTAACTGCCATGGCTCAATGCTATGGAATTCAAGGAATTATAGTTTTGCAAAACAGCCTTCTCTATCAGAGAGCTCTGGTGCCACAACAAAACTACAACTCCCAGAACTGTAAAATTTGCTCAGCCTCAGAGGAAGGCAAAGGCAACCTCTCTGAACAAATGTTGCCAAGAAAATCCAGTGATAAGTTCACCTTGTTGTTGTTTGTGTTGCCTCCAAGTCATTTTTGACTTTTGGTGACCCTAAGGCAAACCTATCATAGGGGTTTTCTTGGCAAATTTCTTCAGAGGGGGTTGCAGTTGCCATCCTCTGAAGCTGAGAGAGAGTGACTTACCCAAGGCCACCCAGTTGGTTTTTATGCTCAAGTGGGGAATCGAACCCTAGTATCCAGAGTTGTAGTCCAACACTCAGACTAGTTTGCCTTAGGGTCTTAGGGCCACCATGACTATTTAAAGACACAAAACAACAACATCAACAACAATGCTGGAATATTTCAGCTAAAAGATCCATTTTGCTTCTCTGCTACAGCCCACCTGCTGCATCCTTTGCTACAAAGAGGAGAACATCTGCCCATCTCAATAGGAAAGAAGGTTCTTCAACTACAGGATATCCTCAAACTGAGGACTGTCCTCTGTAAAAAAAAGGACTGAGGATCCCAAAGTAAGACACCTGGCAACCTATGTCTGGTTTGTGGCTGGCTTCCTGGAATCAGAGGCATGTCTTAAAAAATTAAAACAAAAATTAGTAAATTAATCTCATCCATTGGTTGACCTTGGTTGCAATCCTTTGCTCACTTATCTAGGAGTAAGCCCAGATAATGTACCACTGAGCAAATATGCGTAGAATGGCACTAGGATTGTCAGTGCTGTAGCCCTAGTAGTTATTTTGTCATTTTAAAGTTCTGCTATCTGAAGTGCAGCAGGTGCCAGCTAGTTTCGGATGCTCCTTTCCCCCTTCTCCTTGAACATAAATGAGATGTCCATGGTTATTAAATTGTTACCTGAAGATATAATATTTACCACTGTGGAAAATGAGATACAGATGCAGCCCATTTTCATACTATTACATTTCATCACGCATCCCTCACAGCTCAGCAACCTGGATGACTCTTTAATACATTTCAAAAATAGGTACCGGGAAGGAGTGGGGGGAATAATCTATCCTCTGTAGGCTCAGTTCTGCCAGTATGCAGCGTGAATTGAGATGGCTTTGTTGAAGCTATCTCCACTAGGCAAGAAAAGCCACAGTTTCAAGAAAAAGCTATTAAATAAAATGTCAGAGGAAGAGCACACTGGACTTATTTCTTTCCATAACACTGCACCTTCTTTCATCTCAAATTCCATTTCGGGGATTTAGCATGCATGAAAAGTTTACCAATTATAAAATAGTTAAATTCACCCAATTGATTTTTCCAGCAGAAACATTTATCAGGTGGAGATGGTGCAAAGGGAAGGTCAACCTGTTTTGGTGCATTAGGTTCCATTTGTTTGAGAATGCTCAGGAAATAGGTATCTATATCATCACCATTCCAAATAAAGATAGATAGATGGATAGATAGATTTGATTTGATTTATATCCCACTTTCCTACCGAATGGGACTCAAAACAGCCTACAATATAATTAAAAACAGAGCTTCTAAAACAATATGGGGCACAAAATTTAAGGGGGGAAAAGAAATCAAACCATACACTAAAATACTACTTTTGAGACATTAAACAACTAAAATACTTAGGCTGCATCTACACTGCAGAATTAATGCAGTTTGACACTGCTTTAACTGCCATGGCTCATTGCTATGGAATTCTGGGATTTGTAGTTTTGTGAGATATTTGTAAGCCACTTGTAAGCCACTTTGAGTCCCAATCTGGGAAACAGGTGGTATAGAAATCATCATCATCATCATCCTTGTCTGTCAGAGAGCTCTAGTACCAGTACAAATCTCAGGATATGGGGAGATACAGCCATTTAGATAGTCTGAATTTACCTGTGCACTAAGGTGGTTTTCTTGTCTATCCGATGCACAGTAGCAAGAAGGTTCTTTAGTGGAGGGGAAACACTAGTTCTGACCCCTTTCCCTCTCCTTTTCAGAGGAGCTACAGCAATGTCATCTGCTGGGGTACTGGGACTTTCATGTCCTGGCAAGTAAGAAAAGGTGATAATGAAGCTTTCAAGTTTTATAATATCGCTTCTGACAGATCAGTTCAGAAGAAATCAGAGGAAGAAGTTCATCAAGGAGGATATGTCTGTTGCTATCATGTCTTGTTGACTTCCCCTGGATGTCTGGTTGGTCCGAGTGGGGAAGAAAAACTCACCTTTGGTCACATTGCACCTGAAAGGTCTGGAAACCATGAAACCATATGAGGAGAGACTTAGGGAGCTGGGTATGTTTAGCCTGGAGATGAGAAGGTTAAGGGGTGACATGATAGCCATGTTTAAGTATTTGAAGGGGTGTCATATTAAGGATGGAGCAAGCTTGTTTTCTGCTGCTCCAGAGACAAGGACACGGAGCAATGGATGAAAACTATGGGAAAAGAGATTCCACCTAAACATTAGGAAGAACTTCCTGATGTTAAGAGATGTTTGACATGCCTCAGGGTATGGTGGAGTCTCCTTCTTTGGAGGTTTTTAAACAGAGTCTGGATGGACATCTATTGGAATTTCTTTGATTGTGTGTTTCGCCATGGCAGAATGGATTGGACTGGATGGCCCTTGGGATCTCTTCCAACTCTGTGGCTCTATGATGCTGTCCAGACAAGCTCTGAATCTGATCCAGCAAGACTAGTCTCATGGTTTGATGTGAATCCATAAGGAATTTACTTTTTTCTTACTCACTCAACTGCTTGTCAACCCAACTCCCCTCCCCAAATTAAGCCTGTTGCTACATGCCATATAAATTCATTATTCCTCCTCACCCTTCCCACTCCATTTAACCCTGCCAGAAATACTGAGCTTTCTTTCTTATGGCGACATCAGAGCTTGGAAAAAGCATTGTCCTCTTTGGATGACACAAGCCATTAACCCTGGGCTGGGACCAAGCAGGAATTCTGCAGACCAGACATAGATCCAGTGGATCCATCCCAATCCTGGGTCAAAGGGTCCTTAACATGGGTCAAAAGGACCCACTGTTTCCCACTGAGTTTCATGGAAACTCTGTGGCAAATTCTGACAGATCAGATGGTCCCGTGTGGTCCTTATCTTACTCCAAATTTGCCACTAGTGAGAAGATCCCTGTTGCCATATCTGATGTGGAAATGCGACACTTGGCTGCAACCATGTAGCCAGATGTCCAATTTCCATGTCAGATGTAGTGATGGGGGTCTTCTCACTAGCAGCAACAGCAGAGAAAGTTAAGGGGAATGGAGCAATAATGGGTCTATGGTGCACGGATAGGTGGGTGTGTAGACCCACTATTGCACAGCAGCCAGGGGACTGGTGCAGTTGGAACTCGGGCAAATATAGCATGGGTTTGGCCCATGGTAACCTGGTCTGTCTGCTCAAGGCCTACATCTAAATCATAGACCACAAGGGCCATCCAGTCCAACCCCATTCTGATTTCACTCTCTCAGCCCATAGCTACACCCCTCACTCAGAGTTTTGTATAATAAAATTTGAATATAAGGTGAATTAATATAGAGAAGGTGGCGTGCATAAGGTTTAAATAAAAAGATTTTTAATGTTGGATCTTCTGCAGGAACAGTCCCATGTGGTCCTTGCAGTTACCTTACCTGAATGGTGCATCTACACTGTAGAAATAATGCAGTTTGACACCACTTTAACTGCCCTGGCTCCATCCTACAGAATCTTTGGATTTGTTCATTAGAGTGATGAAAATCCATAATTCATGCTACTGCTTGTTGCACTGCTCATAATTTCTCCATTGTTTAGTGTAACATCATTTGAGAAAGAAAAAGACATTTAGGATTTTTTTTCTACTCTCTGTCTCTTTCTCTGTCTCTCCTATCTTTAAAAAAATGCTAAAAAGGCAAAACATTGTTGTAACTTATCTTAGTGTAGAATGCAGCACAATTGTCAATTAAAACCCACCAGTAGAAGAACCATCATACAAAACTCAAGCTCCCATAACATTTCACCCAACATCGCCCCACTAACGAATTATGTCTTGGTTACTTGTCATCCTTTTCCAAACTAGGCCATGCCTATTATATTTCATAACCACTTTCCCAACCCCAACTGATACCCAGAACAACAAACAAGATTTTCATAAACTCTGTCAACTTTGTTCCCTCTGCAGGATGAGACAACAATGAGGCGCAGCAAATTTTTCATCAGAGCAGACTTGGGTGGGCTCCTCTGATCTGCCAGCAAAAACAAGGCAATGTTTATTGGTGAATGGAGGACTAATGGTGAAGTGATGTTTGAAAGAGCTTGACTTGGGAAAAGCCAGGAAAGGCTGTTCCACAATCTTTTACTCAGCATTATGTAGCAAAAAATGGTACTGTTCCTCCCACCAGAAGATTACATTGTAATATCAGATAAGATCTTACATGGGCCAGAAAAATGAAATGTATAGATACAGGATGGGGGACACCTGGCTTGATCAGACTTTGAGCGAAAGGGATCTAGGAGTCCTAGTAGAGCACAAGTTGAACATGAGTCAACAGTGTGATGTGGCAGCTAAAAAGTCCAATAGAATTCTAGGTTGCATCAATCGAAATATAGTGTCTAGATCAAGGGAAATAATAGTGCCACTCTATTCTGGGTCAGGTTTCACCGGGAATATTGTGTCCAGTTCTAGGCACTACCATTTAAAAAGGACATTGAGAAGCTGGAATTTGTCCAGAGGAAGATGACTTAAATGGTGAAGGGTCTGGAAACCATGCCCTTTGAGGGGAGACTTAGGCTGCTGGGTATTTTTACCTTGGAGAAGAGAAAATTAAGAGGTGATATGATAGCCCTGTTTAACTATTTGAAGGGATGTCATATTGAGGATGGAGCAAGCTCGTTTTCTGCTGCTCCAGAGAATAGAACCTGAAACAATGGACACAGGCTACAGGAAAAGAGATTCCACCTCAACATTAGGAGGAACTTCCTGAGGGTAAGAGCTGTTTGACAGCTTCAAAGTGTGGTGGACTCTCCTTCTTTGGAGGTCTTTAAACAGAGGCTGGATTGCCATCTGTCAGGGATGCTTTGACAATAAGACTTCTGCCTCTCCAATGGAATATTTATTCAGTCCCCAAATTTCTAGCATTGTTAAAAGTCATACATTGAAAATTGCTTACCCCTAGAACCCAGGTATTTGCTGTGTTTGCATTTCCATGGTCACTTTGCCTCTTCCTGTTCCTTGGATGTCTAAACTCTATTTCTAAGTGATCAGTTGAAGTTTTGAGTTACTGAAATGCTAAAAATTTGGGAACTGAAGGAAAATTTCATGGGGTGAAGAATTCTTATTGTACAGCAATGCTTTCACTTAGCTACACTCTGGTGGAGCAATGGAAGTAATGGATCTAAACTACAACCTTGAACTGGTTTAATTATCATGTCTTTTCTCCCAGGGAACTTAATAGGACTTATTGCTTGGTGTTGTATTCTAGGACTCTTTGTATAGAGAAATTTCAGTGCTCTACCAAACTGCAAATCCCAGAATTTTTAGAGAGAAAGCAGAGCAGTTAACCCAACTTAAAACAACAGCAACAGCAACAACGATTCAAGTGGAGCTATCTTCAAAGGAAGAGGAAGATCCAAAAATCTTGAATAATCCCAAATCCTAAAGACCAATGTTATTGTAAGATTGTGTCCGTGCCTCTGAGGAAGAATTTCTCCCTTCTTCTTCATCAAGTGGATATTACTGCTGTTGGGCGCAGGGACTGTTGAGGAAGCTAATTTAGTCACCAGCGTAACTATTTGCTAACATGTTTATAGAAACTGGCATTCCCTCTCCAACCGAATGTTGACCTCAGCTGGAAATGTGCCTCCTCTCCTGTTGTCTGAAATGTAGGCTCAGTGCCAATGCTTATTCTTCTTTGTCAGCTGTATATCTTAGTCCACCACTTGCACGAGCTAGATACCAACAGGAGAGAGATGAGCCTTTGCTCATCTCTCTCCTGTTCCCGTTTGGTGGTCTGGACTTGGTCCAAAGGAGTATACAAGCTTCCATCTAGCAATGGTAGTGTGCTTGACATGGGCCTTCCTGTAAGACCATCTATTAGAAGATGACCCTAACATTCTTGAATAATTTAGCTTGGATTTCACATTTTTGGTTCTATTTGCATTAGGATTTCTAAAATTGGAAGGGGTTCAAAATAAGACAAGGCATTTTCATACCTGATAGCACCATCACCACCCTCAGCAGATAACTGTCCATTATTACTTTTGTAGTCTTGAAAAAATTCCAGGATAATAAACTTTTTAGATGGAAACTAATCCACTTGTTTTAAGTGCTTTGCAAAAGGGCTATTGTAGAATATGCACACATGTTGTAAAATGTTTAGAGGAAGAGTTGTAGGTCAATCGTAGAACACGTCTGTTAGATGCAGTAAGTCCCAGGCCCAGCCCTTTGCATCTCTAGGGAAAAAGCTGATAATGATCTAAAATCAAGGAGAATCACTGTTAGTCTGAGCCAAAGTTTGGGAAAAGTTAGTCTTGGGGTTACAACCCCCAGAATACTCCAACCAGTCCAACTTTTCCAAGCTCTACTAAAAGTAGACAACACTGAGTTGGATGGAACAAAGACTGGGCATGGCATAACACAGATTCCCATGTTAAGCATTGTTTATTGCATGCTTCTCACTTCTCACAACTGGCAAAAAATGCCATGGTCAATGTGATGTGGTTTCCTTTGCATAGTAGAGAGCCCTGGAGACGTATGGCATCTCTGGCTCATTTCCTTTATTTACAGTTTTTAGAAGCCTGTGGTATAACAGTCTGCCCGAAGCAATTCTCCAAAGATTCCATAGCCTACACTATGTTTATTGATTTTCCTCCTCACATTTTCTTTCACAGCCATAGCGATCTCAAAATCTACACCTGAGCAAGCATTAGATCCTAAAAACAGAACACACTTCCTACACATCCCACAAAAGATGGTTGCATCAATCACTCCAGATCACTCACTTAGCATGATTTTGATCACACACTCTTGAAGAAATATGCTTTGGGCCTGGCTAAATCATATAGCACAACAGTGGGATCCTTGTAATCCTTCAGAAGTTGTTCAAGTGCAACTTCCAGCATTCCACACCTCCAATATTTCTCATCTCCAGTATAACAATCAGAAGGAAGATCCCTGTTGCAATTCCTTCCTGAACTGGCGATCACTTGCAGGGAGTGGGGTGGTGGTGGAAAAATTGCATTACTGAATCTCGATCAACAGGAGAACAGATCCTCCTTGCTCACAGTGGTTGCTGCCTGAGGGTTTGGAACTTTTATGATCCCTATGTATTCCTTACACTATTGACTATGTAGAATTCAAAGATATAGCCATGGGGATTATCACACTGCCCTTTCCCATCCTTTCCTCCTGAGCTATGCATGGGATGTAAACTTTAATACGTGGATTTTTTTTGCACACCTCCATGCCCAGGCAGGAGGCATCTCATACCTGATCTGGACTTCTTCCAGACTTTTTGAAAGAATGGAATTTCCTCATTCTTTGCAAGACAATGGGATGCCATGATAAGCTACAGGATGCCTGCTGCCTGGAGGTGTGCAATATCCTAGGCCTAGCTTGGGAAGAAAGGAGGGGAAAGGACAGTGGGATAATCTCCCATGTTAGTCTGGAATGTCAATATACAAAGGGATTCTTTGGAAAAAAGAAAAATCAAATTATGCTATAACAGATTTAACAGCATTTCCAAAATTTCACTTTCTTTATACTTTTTTTTAGAGCTATGTAAATTAAAGCACAGGGAGCAAAAGATCAGGCAATGCTCTGCTCCACTTTAAATACAGGATGCCAAGCTAATGTAGCCAGTTGGGCTCATTAACTGCTGGATATAAATAATCTTTACAGGTGGATTGATTGAATCACAGAAGCCAAAGCCCTTGGTTTGCAAGACCTGACCAGTGCAGTTGATGACTGTGAATCTTGGAGATGTCTCATTCATAAGGCTGGCATAAGTCAAACTTGACTTGATGGTAAATAACAACAATAATAAACTAACTCATTGCAGGCCATTATCTGCCTTCAGGACAACAGCTCCCAGACTTCCATGCAACCCTATATGACATCTCTGGCATCCTGGTTCTCTAATTTTTCAACACACTTCTAAGCTCCTTCCCTTCCCTTCCCTTCCCTTCCCTTCCCTTCCCTTCCCTTCCCTTCCCTTCCCTTCCCTTCAATGGTCCTTAACAACACATGGCAAAGAAACCCAGAGAGATTCCCAATTTGAGAGTTGTCCTCATCTGTGATCCTTGTTGTAAAGAACATTAAAAAGAAAAGTAAAGAAATCAAATTATGCTATAACAGATTTAGTGGCATTTCAAAAAACCCAGTTTCTTTATATTGGTGGAGATAATGTGACTTTTCTTTACAATGTAACTATCTAGCATCTGTCACATTGCATCACTTTAAATATTTAGATGGCACATCCTTTGGGAGAAAACTCCCCAAGAGAAGAAGATTTCCCTGGGTGCTTTTTGCTCAGAATGGCAACTTTCCAAAGAGCCGGGACAAGAGCTGACTTCTATTTTGGACTGTAGACTTAAAGATAGGACTGACCTATTAAGTCATCATGGAGGTACCCTGCCCTTCAATGGCATGCTCTTTCAGCATTCCAAGGACCATAACATGAACAGATGGAAGGGGCACTGGAAGAAACTGCAAGGAGGCAACTGTGGCATTTGGCAGGGAACGGGCTCTGGTTTTCCTCCAAGAATCCCCGTGAATGGGTTTAGCTTATTTGCAGACCTCATTGCACAATAGCACCACACCTGCACAGGGCTTACAACAAGTGGGGGGGGGCATGTAGCCTTCCAGCTCTTCTTGAAGTGCAAGGCCTACCAGACATATTTAGTATATCCAGTGGTCAGGCATGTTGGAAGTGGGAGTCCAACAATATCCAGATTTTGTTGGACTGCCACTGTTTGCACTCCTCACCATTGGCCATGCTTGCTAGGAAGAATCATACAATTCTCAACTCTGAGAAGACTGCAGAGTTAGTGTAGAGAGTCACAAAATTCCCATCCTTAGGATGTTGTTGCAGAGTCACTCCAGAGAGTTGCACAGTTCCCAGCCTTGGACTGTATGAAGCAGTCTGCTTTGTCCAAATTTGTCAGGTTTTCTACAGAGCAATGCAGGACATTTTAGGGATGCTCATATAAGGTTGCCTCAAGTCCCATGAGAGGAGGGCCTCTTGCAAGATCTAAGAGATGCCACAAGGTTTCAAATCATGGTAGATCCCCGCATCCATACAAATCTCATGAAGATAGGCCAGCCATTGTGTGATGAGAACTTCACGTTGCTGCTCAGCATCTGCCTGGACAGATTGAGAAGAGGGAGAATGACATGGTGTTATGTATGACTCAAATATGGAACCTTTAGGACAGGGGTAGGCAACCTTTTTGAGCCGGGGGCCGGGTTGCTGTCTTTCAGACAATTGGGGGGCCGAAGCACCAAAAATAAATGAATAAATAAATAAATATTATTATTTTTTTTAAAAAATTAAAAAACATGCATGCACACTCTCTGAGCCCCAGAAAAGCCATGGCAAAACCCCTGTGGAGATTTTGCCAAGAAAACCCCAAGAACAAGTAATAACAACAATAATCAATATCATCATGGTGGGTGGCGGCGGCGGCAGGACCAGCCTGGGGCCGGTCCAAAGGCCTCGGGGGGCCGCATCCGGCCCCCGGGCCTTAGGTTGCCTACCTCTGCTTTAGGACAATTCCCAACCATGGTCTGTATGGAGTGATCTGCTCTGCTTTATCCAGGGTTGCCAGGTTTTCTACAGAGCAATACAGGGCATGTCAGGGAGGCATATATAAAGCTACCTCAAGTCTCATGAGAGGAGGGCCTCATGCAAGATCTAAGGGTTTCACAATTTTTTAAATTTCAGTTGATCCCCCAAACCTATACAAATCTCATGGTGACAAGACAGCCACTGCACAATGAAAACTTATACCCTTACACACCATGATCCAACAACTGTGCCTATGTCCCTGTCTGCCCCTTGGCACTCCTACCCCATTGCTAGCTATGGGTGTTAGCCTTCCATCTCCATATGATTGTAGTTTGCAGTCACAGTTCAGGCAAGTCCCAAGAATGTTCTGTTTGCCTTTGATGTTTATAGGGACTTGGGGAAAAACTACTGGTTTAGGAACACTGTCTTCTAAGCAAATCTCCCTCCTGAAAAAAAATAATCCTGCAGATGTGCCTTTATCATTCACCTTCATGCTTTTGTTGGCAATAGCTGAAACACTGCCTGCTTTGTTACATCTTCTAAAAAGAGAGAAAGAAAAAGGGACTTCTGAATGTTCTTTCTAATTTCCCAATTAAACAATTACAGTAGCCAGCATTCCTCTCCCCTCCGTTCTGCAACATATGATCCTGTTAAAGGCTTGGATTTCTTTTTTTTTAAAAAAGGTCTGTATCAGCCTGCCTAAACCCTTTAACAGCATGATTAATTCTAATCTGTTGTGATTTTGTTACTTAATTTATGTCTGCTGTGTGACTCACCCTTTTAGGAATGCCTCAGAAGCTCCATGTACCCCATGCAAATGACAAAATATGATGCCAAGTCTCTCTCTCTCTATGCATGTGGCTTTTTTTTTAAATTGAGGTTTGCATAGCTGAGCTGAAAGCCAGTGTGGTGTGATGGTTTGAGCATTGGACTACGACTTAGGAGATCAGAGTTCGATTCCCTGCTCAAGCATAAGAATCCTCTGGGTGACCTTGGGCAAGTCACATGCTCTCAGCCTCAAGGGAAGGCAATGACAAAGCTCCTCAGAACAAATCGTTCCAAGAAAACCCCATGATAGGTTCACCTTAAGTCTGAAATGACTTGAAGGCACTCAACAACTCCCAGAGTCCTGGGCCAACACAATGACTTGTAGGCACACAACAACAACATGGCATTCTCTCAGCCCGGCTGCACATGATATTTTATTGCCACCAGTGCTCTCAACTCAAGATCTCCAGTAGCCCCAAGGATGTTTTGGTGGCCCTCTGTACCGCCGCACCCCCAAAATCCCCAAACTGACTATTTTCTGGCAACAAAAACCAAGAGTGAATTCCTGCTCCAGGTAGCTTCCAGGTCCAACAATTTACCTTTGAAATAGATTATAAAGTTTCTCTGCATTCTTCATTTAAAAAATGCCAGTTTTGAGAACCAGAAATGGACTTTTTCTGGCCACTTTGAGTTATTTCTTTGGTTGTCCATGCAGCCCACAGAGGGTCCTGGAACATAACAGTGGCCTCAAGAACTGTCTGAATTGCCAGTCTCTGGTGTAGAAAGTTCAACTATGGAGAAAAGAAGGATCCTTTTTAAAAATCTTTGGATGGCTTCTAGCAACATCAAATCATAGAATCATGGAATTAGAAGGAATTCCAAAGGATGCTAGTGCAAGACTCCAACAGTACAGAAATCTATTGTGAAAGAATCTCTAAAAAATGGCCATTGGGGTGGAAAGAAAATTTTTAAAAATTGAAAAATTGTAAAACAACAATCAGCAAACACATTTTTCCAGTATTGAGAAGAATCCTGGAATGACAAATATCTTCACAGTTTGGGACTTATTCAATACAAAATTGACACATGATTGTTTTGTCCACAGAAAATATTTCTATGCATCAATATTATTTCCTGCACAAAAATGTTATTTCCTGCATAGAAAAAATGCTGTAATTGGGTTCTTAATCTCTACAAAATGATTTGCATAGAAAACTGAACTTTCTGCACACACAATAGTTTCTCTTTTTTTGGCACAGATTTTTTTTTTTGGACAGAAAATGCTTTTCCCCATGCATGAAAAACAACTGTGTGCAAATTTTGCAATCTGACCTTATGCTTTGAAAACTGTGTGATTTTTCAAGAATTTCTCAAAGTGGGAAGCACTTTCCTAAATTACTCATTGTGGATTTCAAGAAAAAAAAAACATAGTGAAGAATTACATCCCTAGTGGCCATCTAACATCTATTTAAAAACCTTCTATGTCAAAGAATCTGCCATCTTCCCAGGGTGTTTATTCCACTCAGATAGCTGTTAACACCAAGACATTCTTAACATTTATATGGAATCATCTTCCTTGTAATTTGAATCCATTGGTTCATGTCCTAGTTTCTTCAGCAGCAGAAAACAAGCTTGCTCCATCTTCTACATGACACCCCTTCAGGTAGTTTTAAAAGAAATAGCTGTGTCAATCTCTTGGAGCATAAAAAGGAGGAAGAGAGGTGTAGCAGCACCTTTAAGACTAACTAGTTTTTATTTTTGCATTGAAATTTTATTCAAATGAATTTCCTGTGAAAAGATCCCAACATGTGAACCCCCCCCCCCAAAAAAAACCCCAAACAAACTGAAATTCACAGAAACACCTGTAAATTTTGGAAATGTTTTGCTCTTGTGTAGGAGGATGAAATAAACCAAGATTTATATTCCTAATCTTCCACTATGAATCATATACAATGCAGTCATTTTTAAATGTGTGTTTGTGGAGGAAAGTTTACACTAGTTGGGGAATTCATAGACTTGTTGCTTAAGAAAAGTAATCTTTCCCAAGCTCTGAGTAAATCTTCTCACATAGTCCAAGTTTCTAGAATGAGGAATGTGGATTCTCCCACACTGCACTTTTTAAAGCGGAGGATGACAACCAAACACATGGATTCTGTAACAGGATGGCTCATTTTGATGGATCCCCTTTCCAGGTTGGTCTTGCATTTCTAAATCTTGGGCTCCTGTCCCTCACTATGCCTTTTTATCCTTTAGATTCTTCTCTGGATCTACTTGAGGCTGAAGGTGACCACTATGTTAGGCATGTGGTTGTACTGATCAGGCGGTTCAATGTGGTAAAGCATGATCAAGTCTCCCCAATAAATTCTTAAATGGAAACATTCAGACCGAGTTGTAGAAAACAATACTTGTACAGATTGATTAGAGCCAGTGTGGTGTACTGGTTTGGGCATGGGACTATGACTCTGGAGACCAGGGTTCGAATCCCAGCTTGGCCATGTGAACCCACTGAGTGACCTTGGGCAAGTCACATTCTCTCAGCCTTGGAGGATGACAATGGCAAACCCCCTTTGAAGAAACTGCCAAGAAAACCCCATGACAGATTTGTTTTAGTGTTGCCATAAGTTGGAAATGACTTGAAGGTACACAGCAACAACAGACAGATTAATTATGTAATAAATAAGTTAAACATAAACTTCTTTTACTCTTTCCACACTTTCAGCTCCCATCAAATCAAAACCCTATTCAGATCTCATCAGTTCCTCTTTTCCTAACAGATCTTTCAAGATTGACTCCTTTCCTATCTACCTCTGTTTCCACCTCTATTTCTACCTAGTCATAATTCTATTTCTAACTGGACCTGTTTGACTTATTAAACAGATCAGCCTCTATTTTATATCTTTTCCCCCATAAGTCCTCCCCTCATAGCATTCCTAAGTCTGTGATTGGCTGCCTTTCTCACGCTTGCCCAAGTTCTTGCTTTACATACAGGCAATGCCAAGAGGTTGGACTATATGACCTCAGCAACCCCCTCCAACTTGATGATTTCTTTTAAGGGGGCAAAAAAAATCTCATAGGTTTGTAGCTGTTCACCCAACGCAAGCTAAAGAAATATTGGTTGGAATCCCATATCATCTACGTAGATACATAACCACTATACTTAACATAGCTACATAGTGTTTCCTTACCTGACCCCCTGCAATCCTCATCTACCATGCAGCAGATACTACAATTGATGGGGATCTGTTCCCCTTTCAATCTGGATGCAGGTGACTGATGTTTCCAGCCCCTCCCAGGAATGATCCCTAGTGCAACAGCCAAATACAAGGTCTGTTGCAATATCTCTTGCACTGGAGATTGATCACAGGAGGGATGGGTGCAATCATCAGTCAGCTGCTTTCTGATCAATAGGGGAACAGATCCCCATTGATCACAGCAGCTGCTGCCCGGTAAATGGGGATTGGGGACTTTCAGTTTCCCTAAGTATCCCCTAAATTAGGGACTGTAAACTAGTCTAAACACCCTGCAAAAATAATCCAGTTTGATATCACTTTAACTGCTCTGGCTCAGGTTCTAGAGAATCCTGGGAATTGGAGTTTAATGTGGCACCAGAGCTTTCAGACAGAGAAGGCTACATGTCTCACAAAACTACAGTTCCCAGGCATTGAGCCAGGGCAGTTAAAATGGTATCAAACTGGATTATTTCTACAGTGTGTTTTGGACCTAGGTTACACATTTGTAACTGCTTTTGTGAATTCTGGCCAAATAGATTACAGAATCTGTCGGATGACTCTGCCTTGCGCTTTCTATTTTGAGATGCAGATGGTCAGTGGTGTATATAAATAGGGTGCACTTGTCATGTCATTTCACTAAAGAGGGGACGGGCTGTGAGAACCTCTGATGAAAGCAGCCGTACAGTAAAAGATGACCACGGTCAGGTGCTCCTCATCTTGGTACAAGTCTCTGGATCATGCAGCTATGGGTGGATTTGAAATTGACTTGTTTCATTTCAGCATGGTATGGAACAGAGATGAAGCAAGTCCTTGAAAATGTTCTTCCTTATAGGCATAAACAAGGCTGGATTTTAACTGTGCGCGGATTCACAAAACCCCAATGCTTGTACGTGAAGGATTTTGTCAAAGCTCCAGGAATCCTCTGAAACTGCTGATTATGGTTGGAAAGGAACCAAGCCATTTCCCTCCTCCAGCCAAATTACCAGCAACTGCTAATTAATTTCAGGCAATCCCACAAAACATGAGAGAAAGGACCCCTTTAATTCTTCCAATGGACAGATGGACAGATTGCTTCCAAAGACTGAATTGACACTCCTACAGGGAAAGTGTTATACTTACTCCTGGCCTTGGGAAACCATTTCAGGTTAATCATATAGATAGCAATTGGTGCTTAGCTGTGCTACCCAGAATGGTGAATTGGCACCTAGTGTGCTGGATAAAGCTGAATGTCATCCCCCCCCCCACCATCTCTCTATATCTTCATAATTAGAAAATAGGTGATGATATTGCACTTTCTTATATGTGTGTGTGTGTGTGTGATTAAATGATGCTGAATTTGGTGTTTGTTCTGAGTTGTATATCTTTGCATTTTACAATCTTTTCTAGTTCTTTCAGCCACCCTCCCCATTCTTAGTCTTCTTCTGATTTCTTGACTGCAGTCCCCATTTGCATGGGGCTTAGAGCAATTCAAACCTGAACTCTCCCTAGAGGTAACTGAGGCTGTTATACTTTGGTCATATCATGAGATGACATGCCTCACCAGAACAGTCAATAATGCTAGGTAAATTGGAAGGCAGTAGGAAAAGAAGAAAGACCACATTACTGGTGGATAGACTCAGTCAAGGAAGCAACAGCAGTGATGAATTTTCCCATCACTCCTCAAATTTCTAGCATTGCAGAAAGTGAAAATTGTTCACACCTAGAACTTTTACAGTTCTTGTGTTCATATTCCCCTGGTAACTGTGCCTGCCCTTTTTCTTTGGCTGGCTAAACTCTATTTATAAATGCTCACGTGAAGTTTTAAGTTACTGCAATGCTAGAAATTTGGGGAGTGAGGAAAATTGCATGGTGGTGGTGGTGGAGGAAAGAGCATTCTTATTGCAGGGGCAATATCCCCCCCCTCCATCTATACTTCTGGTCTCTAATCCTTTGCATTGTGTAATTCAGTTCTTGACTGTAATGCAAAAATAATAACTGCTATCCTGTGTGCCTCAGCATAGTTTAAAAGTTCAGGTGCAGATCTATGCTAGTCTGAGCCATATACCACCCTTTGGACTTAGGAGTTTATCACATTGGCTTTGCTCCCATGATAGATGCAGATGTAACTTTAAGAAGGTGAATTTTATTGCATTTCCCCATCGCTGCGGGGTACGCAACTGGTATGCAAGCCAGGCTTCTCCAGGCTCCTCCTGCATCTTTTCAAGAATGGGATTTTCCTGTTCTTGAAAAGATGCAGCAGAAGCCTGGCTTGCATATGGGCTGTGCACTCCCTGGTGATGGGGAAATGTGATAAAATCTGCCCTTAAAGTTACATCTCACGTCTATCACAGGAGCAAAGCCAATGTGATAAACTCCTTACTCTCCAGCCTCTGAATCCCTTCTCCTCTGCATAACCAGTCTACACTTCATGGGAAGTGGGTAGGATTGGAAAAATAGCTGGCTGTGTCCTTGTAGCCGGATGCAGAATTATTATGTCATCCACTGAGACAAGGATTTTTTTTAAGCTAAAAATTTATCTTTACATTTTGCTAGTCTCTTTACAGCCCATTCCAGGACAAAAGCAGAGTATTAAACTGAATAAATAAATTAAATAGTAAATAAAAATAATGAATGAATGAATCCACTGGGCATCCTCTGGAGGTCTCAGTGTTGCTGTAATCATTTTGCATCTGGCTACAGGGACATAGCCAGATGTTTCTTTGAATCCATCTGCTCCCCAAAAGGCATGGAATAGTTGGGTTTCAGAGGCTATATGGTAAGTTGGGCTGAGGTGGGGTGCTTTCAGCACTCCAGGGGGAGGAAGAAAATACTGTATTAACCTCCGTTGCAACCACAAAAGGACATAGGCTGCATCCACACTGCAGAAATAATCCAGTTTGACACCACTTTAACTGCCATGGCTCAATGCTATGGAATCCTGGGAACTGTACTTTTCTGAGACATTTGTGAGCCTTCAAGTCATGTCAAATTTCACAGCCTGTATCCATAGTTTTTTTGTGGGTTTTTCAGGCTATGTGGCCGTGTTCTGCAAGGGTTTATTCCTGATGTTTCACCAGCATCTGTGGCTGGCATCTTCAGAGCAATCTGAAGATGCCAACCACAGATGCTGGCAAAGCGTCAGGAATAAACTCTTCCAGAACACATCCACATAGCCCGAAAAACCCACAACTCCCCCATAAATAAATAAATAAATAAATACCATTTTCTGCACAGAAAATGCTGCTTTCTCCACTGAAAATGCTGCTTTCCACACACAACAACCATGTGTGAATTTTGTGCGGAATAAGTCTCAAATTGCAATGAAAACTGCAGTTTTTGAAGGCTTCCTGACAGCAGGAAGAAAAGGACTCGTTGTTTTCTTAAAAGGGAAAAGTAGTGAAGCAGTGAAGAGTGGCGTCCCTCGGCCCAAAGATTACTTGAGCTCAACTTGAAGCTCTCATGAGGACTGCTGTATTTTCCCCTTGTGGCCTTACATGGCTTCTGCCTCTTCCCCCTTGCCCCTTGCCCCTCTGCCAAACCTTTTCATACTTCCATTTGGACATAAGTAGTGAGGACATGAATAGAAGTGCTATTTGCTTGGGGTTTTCAGAGAGCTCCCAGCTGAAAGCTCTCTGCTCCATGATGGTGGTTTTGCAGGGACAGATAGAAGTAGCCCTGGTCCAAAAGCCACATGAAAGGCGTTTGATGCCCATAGGAGAAGATATAAAGGATTGGCCGCTTAGATCTTCCTTTCCTCTTCCCCCAGCCTGCACCCAGATCCCAGAAATGTTTATGGAAATGGCAACAGTTCAGCTCCCTTGAAATCTCTCTTTCCCACATGAAAAAGTCATTTAAATCACACTGACATACTCCTTCAGTCATTTCAGTGTATTTGCTTTTTAAGTCTCAATTTATCTCCCTTTAAGCCTCTTTCCCCCCTTCTTCTCCTTCTTCTTCAAGAAACCTTTGAAAAATGCATGAGTGTGTAATTATCAAGTTTAACGGGGAATATTTTTATTTTTATTGTTTGTCCTTGTGAGTTGGCCCAAGAGAGCCTTTTCATTTTCCTCCCTTAATCTTTCGAGTTTAATGTTGAGTTTTCAAAGTTCTGCGCTTTAATGACAAATTAAATTAAGATTAGGGATAATTTGTCAAAGAAAAACAACAGCTGAACAGGCGTTCTTGTTTTGTTTTGGGAAGGAGCAGAGTAACTTTTCTATGGTTAGAAATCACATGCCAGCCATTATGCTATGGGAAGTACAGTATATTCTGCATCAGGAGTATTTGAACCATAGGTGTACAAACCACACGGCTCTCTACAGCAGGGGTAGGCAACCTTTCCCCTTTAAGGGCCGAGGGACTTCAGCTCCCAGAAACCTCAGCCATGTTGGCCAATAGTCCCATGTTGGCCAATAGCTCCTGGAATTCTGGGAGCTGAAGTCCCTCGGCCCTTAAAGGGGAAAGGTTGCCTACTCCTGCTCTACAGCAATAAAAGTTTCTCTTTCTCCTTATGCAAAGGTGGCATGATAGCCATCTTTAAATATCTGAAGGAACATCCTATAGAAGAGGGAGCAAGCTTATTTTCAGCTGCTCCATATGACAAGAGAAGAGATTCCACATAAATCATAGAAGGAACTTTTTTTTTACTGCAAGTGTTCAACAGTGGAATGGACTACTTCAGAGGGTGGTGGACTTTTCTTCTTTGGAGGTCTTTAAACAGTGGTTGGATGGCCATCTTTCAAGAGTATCTTAGGCTGCATTTGTACTGGAGAAATAATCCAGTGACACCACTTTAACTGCCATGGCTCCATGCTATGAAGTTCTGGAAATTGTAGTTGGTTGTGGCACCAGATTCAGAATTAGGGATGTGGGAAATATTTACACTGTTGATGTTTTATTTGCTATCAAGACAGCTTTGACATATTGCCATCCTTTGTATGAGAGACCTCTAGGAGTCCCTGCTATTTACAGCTCTATTGTGGCATCCGTGATTGAATCAGTCCATCGAATTAATCCTCTTCTGACTTCCTTTCACTTTACTGAGCATCATCACCTTTTCAGTAAATCTTGCCCTCTCAGGATATGGACAAATATGATAATCTGAGTTTAGTCATTTTGTCTTCTAGTGAGAGTTCAGGCTTGTTTTGCTCTCAGGTACATTTACTTGGCAATCCATGGCATCCATCAAACTTACCTCCAGTATTACATTTCAAATATGCTGATTTTCTTTCTGTCAGATTTCCTCAGTGTCCAGCTAAAAATATGTTAAATAACACAAAGTAGACTTGCAGAAATAGGTATGTCTTCACCATGCATCTAAAAGTAAGAATTGTTAAAACATGTCTAATACTGGTGGAAGAGTACTCCAACTAATACAGTGTACCTGCCACATTGGCAGGCTTGCCATTCATGGATTGGAGCTCCTGTGGATTGCCCCAGCCTATCTTAATCAATGGTGGTGTTTGCATGCAGCCATGCCAATGTGGATATATACATATAGCTGCCCATTGACTAATATGAGATTGACTTCCTGCATTTTCCCCATCTGTAGGGTACCCTGGAACTTAACCCCCACAGATGGGAAGGGCCCACTATAGTTGTCTTTGCTTTCTAATCCCCAACCCTTTATTGACAGACACATTGAGCTGAACCTAGGCCTTCCTACCTCGCTACACTGGTGAACTGGAAGTGTAGGGAGAGGATGTGTGAATCATGGCTTCTTAAGATCATTGCTGGCCCAAAGAAGCATGAGAATTGGAAGTGTGAGTCACTTGAACTTCCTTTTCTTCATTCCCTATAGTTATGTTCATGATCAAGGTCACTCTTTGGCTAGGGCCACATCATGCTTTGATGAGCCAATTCAAAAAATCCCAGGCAATTTGTAAGCACAATTACAGTTCATGCCATGGTAGCCTATTGGTGTGGAGTTTAGACATGAGTGATGGAGGCAACAATGACTTGCAGGTATATTTAAAGTTGTAAAAGGTTTCAGTGGGAAATCTAAGCAACTGTTGAATATGGGAGAGGTGTGGGGAAAGAGAAAGTGATTAGCTTGAATTCAATTGATTAGTCTCAACTCAACTATTGGATCAATTGTTTAATGGTGAGTCACCACATGTGGGTTCAATGAGTCAACTTTTTGGGGCTGACAATAGGATTGAGACCATGAAGTTTCTCAGGCTGGGAACAGATAGTGATGGGGCCCCAGATCTCTTTGTTGGTGATTTGGTTTAGGGAATTGTGCAGCCCATTAGCCATATGCAGATCTTTGGAGGCAGTCCTGTGTAGACCATGTGTCTCTGCATCCTCTAACTCCTGCCACACCTATTTTTTCAGCCCCCATTTTTTGGGCTGAGAAACACTATCTGGGGCCAGATTTGCCTCTCCCCCCCACCAAAAGAGCCCAACAAAATCTCCCAGATGCTCCTCCCCCAAATGACTGGGAGTAATAGAATATCACTTCTGCTTTCCAAAAACGATAGCTGCAATTGTGTGGTGTGGCCTTTGGAATCTGAGAGGGGTGTAGCTGTATGGACCTGTGAAATTTAGGACAGCCTGAACATAATCTTCCAAAACCTGGACTGTGTCTAACCCTGGTTTAGAAGCTCTCTGTGGCTCAAGAAGAGACAAGAACTCTCTAGACAGAGATAAATACTGTAGGGATGCATGAAAAAGCTTGCTAGGGGCTGCACTCAGCAAATAGTCCAAGACCAGAGAATGCATTCTATGTCAAGTTATGGCAGCCTTTCTGATGATTTCAGTCTCATCTTCTACTTCATGAATCACAAAGATGTAAAAAGCAATCTGGATAAGTAAACTATCTAGATAAGGAGATTAAGGCTGGCATATTCTGTTAGTAATATATGCAAATGTGAACCCACCTTATCCCTATCTATGCCTTGTTTTGGTCATTAGGGAGGTTAGTATTTTTTTCCTGTTTTCCTTAATGACCAAAGGCCCTGCATTCCTGGATCCATCCTTCAGTCACTGCATCCCCCCCATGGCTATTCAGTGGCTGGTGGAGAGTGGGAGAGAGGTTCACCCACTGAGATCTCTAGGACCCAAGTGGATCTCAGCAGATGATGTTGTCTATCTGTATCTGATTATAGGAATATAGTCAGATGCATCACTAATCTCCCCTGCTCTCCACCAGTCACTGAATTTCCATGGTAGGAGCTATAAGGCCTAAACAGTGAGCTGGGAGGAGATTTAGAGATTTAGCATAGCTCCACCTCTGGAACGACTTACACTATACTATGCCACACAGAAAAGAACCATTATTATTCAAAGAACAAGAGACCATACCTATGACTGTTTGTGATAATGAGGAGTCCTCTCATTACCAGAGCCTTCTTCCCAGGTAACAAAGGGTTAAATGTGGGGGGAGGTACAGTTGCATTTTAATGAGGCTCAGAGTCCTCACACCCGTCTAAAACAGGGTTGTAAATCTTGTAGCACATCAGAAGGTGTTGCTTTGCAACTTCCAGCATTCCTCACAATTGACTCTGCTGGCTGAGGCCCAACTACATCTGGAGGACCAAAAGATTCCCACCCCTGATCTTAGGAGGGGAGAAGGGGCATGAGACCATTAATTCTGAACCACAACTTAGAAATGAATCCTAGCTACCATGTTTTGTGGTGATGTTGGCTTGGAAATTGGAAGAGTTGGAAGAGAAAATTATCACTTTCCGCAGCTCTGTTCAGGGCCTGAAATAACCAGCTGCTCCACAGTATTGGGATACAGAGCATCAAATGGTCAAGCTATGCATTCTTTTTAAAATTGACTTTCTGAGTTACACAACAGTATTTCTCCCATTTAGAAACACTTATAATAATCATTCTGTGAGCAAGAAAGGAGCAAGTGGTTATGTGCTGGCTTTGTTTATATATCTATGTTAGCAATTTGTCTTCATTAACTTCCAAGTGTAATATTTTCTTATGGATATAATTAAATTGAAAAAAGAACAGGACGAACTGAAAGGACCCTTATGGTCATTTGACATTTATGACAGAAAGAAACCCAAAGGTCATGATGGAGAACACTTCCAAGATGCACTAACCATTGCAGATTGACCATAAGGCTCGTCTGAAAGAACCCCCCCCCCCTAAGTACACATCTTACCTTGGTTGACAGGAACTCCCTGCTGAAGAATTCAGTACCAAAGACTTACACTCTCTCAGCTGTGCAAACACTTTCCACAAAATTGTAATTTCAGGTCACTAGATTTTCTATTTTTTCCCACTTCCCCCAAGCTCAGACATTGGAAAGCTTGAAGAAAAGCGGGTCTAAGATATCTTGGCACCAGGGGCAGAAAATCAAAATGGTGTCCTTCTCACCTCTCCATCAGCTTTCATCAGAAATATAATGGCTTGACTCCTGTACTTTAGCCAAAACCAGAATAGATTGATTGAATTGACTGTCGGATAGTGAGTACCATCACATGAGTAAACTGAATTGATTCAGTGGATCTAATGAATGGGATTCAGGGCAATGTAAGGATGAACACTGATTTTGGAGCCATTACTTTCTTTTTTCAGTATTGTTCCCAGAGTTTCCCAATGAACAAGCCAGTTGGTCATGTTGACCAGAGGATTCTGAGATTTGTAGCCCCCAAAAAGTATGTTTTTAAACTGTGGATAATTTCTGGTAAAAAAGAAAAACATGTAAGTCCTGCTGGATCAGACCAAAGGTCTTCCTAGTTCAGCATTTGTTTCCAACAGTTGCTAGCCCATTTCCTCTTGAAAACCCATAAAAGGGTCCTAAACAACTGGCACTGAGAGTCCTACTGATCATCTAAAGCAGGGGTAGGCAACCTTTCCCCTTTAAGGGCCAAGGGACTTCAGCTCCCAGAAGCCTCAGCCATGTTAGCCAATAGTCCCATGTTGGCCAATAGCTCCTGGAATTCTGGGACCTGAAGTCCCTCGGCCCTTAAAGGGGAAAGGTTACCTACCCCGATCTAAAGCCATCATGTTTAGCAATAGCCACATTCTCTATGAATGAACTGAATTCCCTTTAAAGCTCTTGACCTTGTGGCCATCACTCTATCTTGTAGTAAAACATTTCATAGTCTGACTATATCTCATGGGAAGACGGATTCATTTTGTTTATCCTAGTTCTCCCAGTCTTCAGCTTCACTGGATGACTGCATCCTCTGATATTATGAGACAAGAAGGTCAGGAGAATGTTCTATCCAGTTTATCCACATCCTGCAGAGGCCATACATCCCTATCACATTGCCCTTACTAAGTCAAAAAGCTTAGAAAATTCCTAATGGGAGAGAGTATCTAGCCTACACAGTGTAGCTGGGCCACATCTAATCCTCAGGACTCCAAAGTGTGACCACTGAAGCCCCAGACACCTCAAAATTAATTTTGTTCCTACCAATGTCATGCTTGAAAACTGGGGGAAAACCCACCCATAACTGGTCACAAATGCAATAGTTTACTCCCCTCACCCACCAGAATCCCCCAACATCTCCCAAAATGGGTGAAAATAAGACAAAATGGTGGATAGAAGTGATGGTTCCTCACTCCTAGTACACCAACAAACAATGATGTAGCCCACCTCTGTCTCCTCTGCAGTTGCTCACACCTGCCTGCACTAGCATGTTGGTCATGTTGTGTGCCTGGATTTCGGACCAGCTCACAGTTTGCCAAGACTGGAAAAAGGCAATGAGTCAAGTAGGAGCTTCAGGACCAGCAGCCAAGCGTCTGGCTAGCTACACGTGAATTTACCTGGAGCAAGGTGGAACACGTGCAAGGACCTGCTTAGATTATTCATGGAGGGTTGTCTGACAGCCAGGGGGAGATGGATTTCTGGTGAAACAAAAGTTCTCATGAAATGCCAAGATCCACTGTAACTGCCAACGTAGATCCTGACTTTTATCCTCACACAGTAAACAAGACAATGCAGTCTCTCTGTCTGTATCTGTGTACATCTGTGTGTCCATAACCACTGCAAGATGACTTTTCACCCAGTCTGAGTGCAATCCTGCACACTTTAAAGACTTTTTTTTGTGCATTTCTGTAAACAATGGTAAATGTTGATTATTGCCTTATTGTATGAATTAGCAGGTGGCATTTGATGGGTTGTCTGTGGCTGTGCACTTGCTCTATGTGCGCATGTTTTAGCTATTTTGTTTTAATATACAGCAGCTCCACTTGTGTTATTGAGAAGATGTCCTGTAATGGCTGCTCACAAAGCAGAATGTTTGTGTTTTCATTTATTTTCATGATTGCAGTGTTCAACATTAAGCCTGCTTTAGCACTCTCTTCTTTGACCTTCCTTAATAAGTGTTCCAGGTTTGTGAGCTTTTCTGCTTGTATTATGATGCCATCTGCATATCTTAGATTGTTGATATTCCTTCCTCCTATTTTCACCACTCCTTCTTCTGTGTCCAAGCCTGTTCTTATTATAATATGTTCTGTGTACAAATTGAACAGATAGGGTGAAAAGATGCAGCCTTGTCTGACCCCTTTGCCAACTGAGAACCATTCTGTTTCTCTGTGTAGCCTCTTGTCCTGAGTACAGATTCCTCATCAAGACTATCAGATGTGTTGGCACTCCCATGTCATTAAGGGTGTTCCATAGTCTTTCATGGTGTATATGCAGTCAAAGGCTTTGTTATAGTCTATAAAGCACATGCTGATTTTCTTTTGGAATTCCCTGGTGCACTCCATTAGCTATCATATGTTTGCAATGTGATCCCTAGTGCCTCTTCCTTTCCGGAACCCTACTTGGACCTCTGGGATCTCTCTTTCCATGTATGGTTTGAGTCTATGTTGCAGAATTTTGAGCATGATTTTGCTTGCATGCGAGATCAGTGCTATGGTCCTATAGTGGCTGCAATCTCTTGAGTCTTCCCTTTTGTGGATTGAGTGCCCACCCCTAATTTGGGAGACAGCACCCAGATGGATATTTAATTTTTTTTCCTGCTTGGCAGTTATTAAGGAAGCTAAAACAGATTCCCATGCCCCATCAAGTACAATGGAGTTTCTTCTCCATTTGTTGCCTTTGCTTCTCTCCCTTTGCCAAAGGTCTATCATTCTATGTTCCCATCAGTTTCATAAATCTCTCTGTGAGGAAATGTTTGATACTCTGCCGAATGTTTTGCTTTTACACGGTTTCTTCCCACTTGCTGCCAGTAGTCATCCCCCTGGAGCCAATCTCAACAGATCCTGTCTCTACAGACACATGTAAAAGCATGTCATGTTGCACTCTAGTGCATTTGGAAGAACCAAGAGGTTGTTGTTGGGGGAAGGGGGAAGAGAGGAGGAGATGAACCTCACCACAATTTCAGGTTGTTTCATAATTATGGAAATCTATAATCTCAAGCACTTAACATGGCCCTCCCTGGAGTCATGGGGGACACTGAACAAAACCTTGTTCATCTTGGTAAATTAATTAATGTTTATACACTACTTTGAACATGCAAAAGAGCCAAAGGGGCCCAATAAAAGATTGGCACCAAAGCTATATGAATTTAAAATTCTGAAGTGAAATGAAATGTCAGCTTTTCTTTCTTTTTAGGCAGTTTTGGCATCAATGTGCTCTAATGTTCCCCCAACCCCCCCCCAAAAAAACCCTCCAAGATTTTATAGGATCCAGCCATAGCGGCTAAAGCGGAATATAGGGTTACAATTGCATAGTGTGAAAGAGCCCTTATCTAGGGTGATTTATTAATTCTTTATCCCCTCCATCACTTTACCTGTTCCTCCTAGCTGGTCTTCAGATCAAATAAAACATATACTTTTTTTTTAATTTTAAAAAAAGGGCTACTCTTCCAGATTAAATCTGGCCTTGTAGATTCCTATTATCCGTTCTCTTATTTTGGTAGTTTTGCAGTCACTCACTTCCTTTAAAGCAAGGTTGGGCAAATGTATGGAGGCCAGCGACCAATTCCTTCCCAGACCCCTCATGGGCCACCCTTCGCACTAATCCCAAATACCTCCAGTTTTCTTTGAAGTCCCTCTCAAAATGGTGACACAAAATGATGCCCCATCACTTCCTCTCACAATTTTGAGAGAGACTTTGGATGAAGATATTTGAGGTAGTACAGGGATTTGGCGTCCTTGTGTGGGTGATATGGGGGTATTTTCACATGTTTGAGGGACTTTCTGCCTGGTCTGGGAGCAAGAATGCTTGAGCAAATTGTCAAAATATAAACAAATATATAAAAAAAATTAAACAAATACTGTTTTATGGGACTGGTGGAGGGGTTAAGGTTCCATGAAAATAGTGTCCAGAGGCCTTACTTTATAGCCTTTAAGACCTGTAGCATGGTCTGCTGGAATACCCCAACATAGACCATTGCTTTACAACTGTGGTTCCCAAACTTTGGGCTTCCAGATGTTTTGGTCTTTAGCTCCCAGAATTCCTTACTGTTGGCCAAGCCAGCTGAGATTTCTGGGAGTTGAAGTCCAAAACACCTGGAGGACCAAAGTTTGGGAATCCTTGCTTTACAATCAAAGTGTTGGTTTTAACAGATCTTCTCCCCTAGGATGTTGGATGGACTTTGGAGCCATCTCCAATTTCAAGGAAGAAGGCTTCCTTAAGAATGCACCATTTATTAAGATGATGGTTGAACCATGATATTCCTAGCCCCAACTTGTGAGAGTCAAGTCTTTAAAAAGAAAGCACTGATGCATCGATACACATGTTGGCATCTCAATGGTTAAACTGTAGACAAAATGCTAAGGCTCATTTATTCAACTTGATCTGTGGCAGTTCTTGTATCTTCAATTCATCACTGATGTTGTATCGCTGAAGGATTTATTTTAAATAACATGCTGGAGGGTTCTGCATTTGGAGGCAACACACTTTTATTCACAATAGGTTCCCCCCTATTAATCAGCAAAATTAAATTAAAGCTTTGCTTGTGGAAAAACCTCCAGTCCAATTATTTAATTGTATGATATATTTAACGTGTTTCAGAAAGTTAAAACTTGTTCTTGATAAGATTGATGGAGGAGGAGGGGGGAGGAGAGAAAAAAAAATCTCTTTTCATCTCTGTGGCTCTATGCCGATAAAATGTGTTCTATACTTTTATTTACTTGGAATTATCAAACTCAGCACATTGGGAACAGGTTTGACATCTGAAGTGAATCTAAATTGTGTCTTTCTATCCTCTAACACTTCCTTTGAACTCTGGCTCATAGGGTCTGTGAAGGTTTGGACTTTGAACAGAAGATGACTTGTTTTGTGCTAGGTCATACCAAAAGACCTGTTGCAAGGGCAAACAACCTTAGCTTTTGCATATTCAGTCTCCAGAGGAGAGGGACAAATCTCAGCATAAGGGCACTACCTTGTAAAATGTGCCTTAGTTAGATGTGTGTGTGTGTGTGTTTAATTAAAATTTGAATGATGTACTCTGAACAGCTGTGGTTGATGCTTAATGCATGATACTTAATAACATCAGCTGGCATTCTATATTGCAGTTAGAGATTCATAACCTAGAGTTATGGATCCATAACTGTTCCATATTCAGTAAGACTACATAGTCAGTGCTGGGTCACTACTGCCACAATTGCAAATGCCTCAACCAGCCCACTCAATAGTCAGCAGCCACATTGGGTGAAGGAGATCGATTCAGCCCGGTATATGAAGAGTCTAGCAAAATTGCCTTTCTGGACTACAGTTCCCAGAATACGCCAGTGTGACCACTGGTAGGGGGTATTCTGGAAGCTGTAGTCTTCCTTGTCTATCCAGGCACCAGGCAGCATTTTCAGCACCAGGAGCTGGTGGCTTCCACACCAATGGATGATAAATCCATTCTGGTTTTTAGTCTGAAATTTAAATGTTGAGCACTTTAGATAGCTCTTTTCAACTAAAATCTGGAATGGATTCACCATCTCACTTGACATGGAATCCCCCAGCCACTGCTGTCACTCAGTCCTCCCCAGTCTAACAAATTCAGCTCTTTCTTTCTCTGAAAGTCAAACTCTCCAGCCCCTTTGGTCAGTGTTTGTTTCCCTTTATTCTTTCTTCCCTCTGTTCTTTCAACTTCTCCATCCTATCTTTCCTGAAATGGAGCCAAGAAAAAATGAAAATGCCACTGGCAAACTGATAGCTGACATTTGGGTTCTAATGCCATACCCCTGGCATCATCTGAGTGCCCTTAAAACAGTACCCTTTTCTGTGTCAATAACACAGTCATATGAATTTTAAAACCACTAATTATAGGGAAAGGAGTTCTTGTCTCTTTCATCCCAGGAGCTGCAAGGCAGCTGGAAGAAATAAAAGGGAAAACATTGAGTACTTAAGTACTCCGACAGCTTGGTGATGTGGGTTGGCAACTTGTAGAGATGGGTGCTTTCTTCCTGCAAATTTCCCTGGAAGCTAAATGCCACAGAAGAGGTAGACTCCTTCTCTGTGCTTCTGGGAATAATTGGATGACAAAGCCCTCCAGGTAGAGCCTTTTCAGTATGCCGATGCCTCCTCTTCAACAATGCCATCAAACACTTTGGTTTCAAGAGTGAGAAACTTCCAGGAGGACAAATCAGACCATCTCTCATTCCTTTTGCTGGTAATTGTGATGGGGATAATTACTGCAGTAATTGCAAGATTGGTGTGGCAGTCTTTGAGCAGCAATCCAACTTCTGCTCTGTTGGTGGACAAAATCTTCCCAAGAAAAATGATTCATTGAAAGAGGACACCTGTTAAGTCAAGTTGGATGAGTTGCATGATGGAACAGGGTCTGCCAAGTACATTGTTCTCACTCATACTGTATCACTCTAGCAAAATGTGCCAGATCAAAAACCTGGGTGTAGACAATGTGAAGACCAAAGTCAAGATAAAAGGCTGTTTTTCCTTTAGTGGGATCTGGTATCTAAACCAGAGGCTTTAGTGGAAAAGGGTGAGACAGGAGCAGCAATTGACTTTGGTAGGATGGAATGTATGGTTGTGAATGCAAAAGTGGGGGGACATTTTGAGCTCTCCTTATGCTCCTCTTTGTGGCTTTAATATCATATTGAGAGACTGAACAAAGATATCTATGTACAGTAGTGCCAAAGATAACATGCAATTAGTCTGGCTTATCTCTCAGATACTAGTGCTATCAAGGGAAGACTTTGAGGTATACTTGGAGGCTCCAGTCAGGAGAATGAACAGGGAGTCATAGAATCATGGAGCTGGAAGGGACCACAAGGACTATCCAATCCATTCCCCTGCCATGCAGGGATATACAGCTAAAGCACTCCTGAAAGATGCCCATCCAACCTCTTTCTAAAGGGCCCCAAAGAAGAAAAGCCCATCTCCCTCTGAGACATGCCATTACTGAGTAGCTGTTACAGTTCATCCTAATGTCTAGGTGGAATCCCTTTTCTTGTAATTTGAGCCCATTGCTTCATGTTCTAGTTTATGGAGGAGCTCCATCTCCTACATGGTGTCCCTTCTGGTATTTAAAGATGGTTATCATGTCACTTAACCACTTTCTCCTTTTCAAGCTAAATACCCAGCCCCATAACTCTTTCCTCATAGAGCTTTGTTTCCAGATCTTTGGACACTTTGATCTACTTCTTTTACTTTGGAGGTGGCAGAGCAGTTGGTGGCTTCCATGTTGGTGGGACAGTAAATCTGCTCCAGGTTTCAACCTAAATGTTACAGGAGATATTGAAAAGTGCCTGCTACAGTAAAAAAAGGTCTTTTCTTGCTGGCTGAAAGAGAGCAGAGAAGGGAGGCAGCTGAACATCCTCTGGGAGGAAATTCCACAACCTGGGAGCAGCTACCAAGAAGGCTGTCTCCCAGGTCCTCACCAAATGTGCCTGTGATGGTGAGACTGAAAGAAAGTTGGAAGGTATCTAGAGGAAGATGGCCATGATGGTTGAAGGAGAATTCTTCAGATATGATGGATTCCCCAAAAGAAAAATGAATGGGTCCAAGAACAAATCAGGCCTGAACTCTTACTAGTAGCCAAGATGAATAAATTGCTGGAGAGAGCCAGCATGTGTAGTGGTTTGACTCAACAGAGGGACTCTGGAGACCAAGGATTGAATCCTTGCATGGCCATGGAAATCCACTGAGTGACCATGGACAAGTCTCAAGCTCTCATCAGAGGAAGGCAAAGGCAACCCCCTCTGAAGAAATCTTGCCAAGAAAACTACATGAGTTGGGATTGGAATAAGTCAGAAATGACTTGAAGGTACATCAAAGTAACAACCATACTTTGGAGATAACATGAGATGATGTAACTTAATGGAAAATGTTTTGTAAAGTGGAAGGGAGGAAGAAAAGAGGAGACCATGTTATGGATGGATTGATTCACTCAAGGAACCCACAGGCCTGAATTTGATACAACTGAGCAGGCCTGTCAATGACTCTTGGAGATCCATCATTCATAGGGTCATCATAAATTGAAGCCAACTTGACAGCAAAAAAGTAACAACAATAAATAAAATCATCAAGTGAAAATACTCCTCTCTGATAGCAGTGAGAATAATAATGTCCTTCCTTCAAATAAGCTTGCCTTCACATGGTTTCTTCTAGATTCCTTACTACTCAGGAGCACATACTTATATTTATTTTCATAAGATACTTGTATGCTGCCTTTGAGAGGAAAAGCCCCTCATGAAGACTTCCAAATACTGATATAAACAGTAGTCATGGAATAAAACAATAACTACATGAAATGAACCATGAATTTAAAAAGCAGCTAAAAGTGAAAGTGCACTGTTGACTAAAATCTAGAACTCCAAGAAATGTGTACACCACAGCAACTGAAACCATCTCAGTTTTTTCTTAATCCAGTTCAGCTTTAATTAGCAACGAGATAGCCAATTATAAATGCACAAATCCCTTCAGAGAGCTGTTGCTGGTTTTACCTAAACTCTTTCAAATTCCTCAGATGTTTCTTCTGAGGCAAAACCTTCCAATTCTCTTTAGAAGTCAAAACCCAGGGCCAACTGAGTGAGGTTTCATTCCTCCAAGGGATTTCATGAATTTTATCAGAACTCTTTGGACTCTTTCTCAAAGGGACTCAGATTTGAAAGATCAGCCTCCAAATCTCCTTCCAACTGTGCTTTAGATGTGTCAGCCCTTAGCCTAGCTTTGAGCCAGGCTGCAGCTGGGGTCCATTCTGAGTGCCAGCAGGCAAAGATCAGAAGGACAATAAGTTAACAATAAGGGTTGGAAGCCACGTAGATAAGGAGGTGAAAGTCTGGGCCAAGTACAGAACTAGAGTGAGAGCCAGATGGAAAGTCAAGTTCTAGGGAAGTGTAGAGGAGAAGGCTATTAATGCCTATTAGCCATGATGGTTATGTGTCACATCCATTGTCAGAGTCAGCAGGCCTCTGTATACCAGTTGCTGAGAAGCATGAGTGGTCGGGTAGTATGGATTTGTGGATTTCCCATAACCATCTCATTGGCGCTGTGAGAACAGAATGCTGGACTAGATAGTCCTTGAGTTGGTATCAACAGTTCACATTCCACTCTCAAAGAGCTCTTACAGTAAAGAAGTTGTTCCTAATGTTTAGGTAGAACCTCTTTCCTTTGAATACCCTGGTTTTGATCACACCCTCTGAAGTGGCAGAAAACAAGTTTGCTCCATTTTCTACATGATATTCTTTCAGATATTTAAAGATGGCTACCCCATCTCATCTCTTAATCTTGTATTCTCCAAAATCTTTGTTGCTGTGCTTCATTGACTAGCATCCATGGTTAGAAGCACCGGAATGGAACAGACTGGATAACAGGTGTGTGTAGACGGTAGTATGGCAGAGGTATTGTAATTCCTTCCTTCCATCCCTTCCCTTCTTATGGTCTTTACACTGATGGACAAAATCCCAAGCTATGAACATCAGTGGTCTTTATTAGCAGCAGCTGAGAAACAGTGAGGGTTGGATGTAGAAAACCTGGGTTCAAATCCCCAGAGTTCAGAAACTTCTGACAAAAGGTAGCAAGTGTAGGTAGAGTATAACTCTTGAGATAAAGTACTTTGTTATTTATAAGCTGGAACATGTCCAAAGAAGGGTAACCAAGATGTTCAAAGGTCTGGAAACTCAGCCTTATGAGGAATGGCTTAGGGAGGTGAGCATGTTTACCCTGGAGAAGAAAAGATTAAGACGTGACATGACAGCCATCTTTAAATACCTGAAAGGATGTTATGTAGAAGATGGACTGAGCTTGTTTTCTGCTATTTGAGAGACTTGGACATAAACCAATGGATTCAAATTACTCAAAAAGAAACATTAGGAAGAATGTCTTGATTGTTAAGAGATGTTCGAAAGTGGAACAGCCAGTCTTCAGGGATGAACCTGAATCTAGAAGGCACTCTTGAACAATAAGGTCTAATACTGTTTTAAGGGGGTGGGTTGGGATATGAATTTTGTTGTATGGGGTTTTAACTGATGTAAGCCGCTTAGATTGTCTTCATTTAAGCGGGGTATAAATACATTTTATTATTATTATTATTATTATTATTATTATTATTATATGTATCTGGATCCATAAAGACCCAAAGCTGCAATAGCCCAAAAAGTAAGGCACTTCCAACTAGGGGCTGGAAATTGTAGCTTGAGATTTCCCCTTCCTGCCCTCATGCTTTGCTACCCCATAAGATTAAATTGTACTGCAGAGGTGAAGCTATGAGCAGGGGACATGAAGGGATTTTTCACAAATATTTTGCTCCCAAATAAAACGTCCCCAAATTTTTAGCATTGCTGTAAAAATTCAGTTGAGTATTTAGAAATATAATTTAGGTATAGAGAGTGAACAAGAGGATGCATATACAGCAAATATTGTTCAAGGAATGAATGATTTTTTAAGTTTTGCTTTCTGCAACTGAAGAAATCTGAGGAATGATGAAAAATTTCATTGTGGGAAGGCACTGCTCTCATTATTTGTGGGAGGTAATTCTTCCCCATAGCTACCTCCATGTTATACTGGGAATCCTATGGTTAAATCCAATCCAGTTTTATGGTCTAAATTCTTAGTCTCAACTGCAGCAGAGACATTGAATCGATGGGATTTATTTCGGCATGGATTTAGCATTTAGCAATTGATTGAATGAGTTTACTCTAGCAATTGGATTTAGTTCTTTCAGAGCAGAAATGCCTCACATCGATCATTTTCGGAGCCATTTTCAAAATCCATAATGATAGCAGGAGACATATTTTACTTCACAACATGCCTTGTAAACCCTTGGGATTATTTAAGTTTCTTAAATTACAGTTTCCTAGAAGAGCCATGGTATTTTAAATGCTTTTTAAAAAAACTAATGTGTAACGGGGAGACAGATATCACTGGACAATGGGTGGTTTTTCTTTACTATGAAATATGAATAAGGGTATACCAGCCTTCGTGAAAGCTAATCTTATGCTAACACGTTTGGAATTCTTTCATGTATGATATGTAAATTTTGTTGGATCTGGGGCTGATGCTACAAATCTTTTTTCTAAATCTTTTCAAAGTTTTATAGGCTGACCCAACCACCCCAAGTAGTTGGCTTTTGGCAAATGTCGCCCGGTTGACTTTAGTGGGATTATGTCTAGTGCTCTGTTGATTCCCATCTTAATCCATTCAGCACAAATTCATTTTCACACATCCCTCTCCACTTGGCTTATAGAAATGAGTGATTTAATGCCTTTATTTCGTCTTGGTTTGAAAAGAAAAAAAAAAAGGATTTAATAGGAATCCTGGGGAGAAAACACACCTGTCATCCATGGCTTTGCAAGACGATTTAGTTGAACATGGCTAGATTTTGGGTTAAATCAGCCATATCCTTTGACCCCAAATGGGGACCTTCTTTGGCTCAAAGTGTGGTTAATGTGTTAATTCTGTGAATTCAGTTAACCTCCATATTTGTTTTTTATGTAGATAGCAGCTGTGGGGAAACCCAGGTAGTTTTCAGATCATGGTTAGTGGGTTGAGTGCTTACATTTCTTCTCCCAGGTGTGTTAGGACAATCTTTGGGTGCATCTACAGTACACTGTAGAAACAATGCAGGTTGACAACACTTCAAATTCTGTAGCTCCATCCCATGGATTTGTAGTTTTATAAGGTCTTTAGCCAAAGAGTGCTGGTGCCTCATAAAACTACAAACCCCAGGATTCTGGAGGATGGTGTCAAAGCAGTTAAAGAGGTATACAACTGCAATAATTCTACAGTTTAGATGCAGCCACTGTCTTTCAGAAGATGCTATCTGTATTTCAATGGAAATTTCTGTTGATGCCACTGGGACCATTATGGTCCTCCAATGGCATACAAATAACAGCTTTGGAGGGAAGAGTCTTGACAGTGTGAATGAGCAATGACATATCAGTTACTGCAGATGGAAGATATAATATGATGGCACGTTTAGACGTCAGTTCATATTAAGATTATTCTACCCATTTCAGTATTTTTTTTATTTCCCTTTTTCCCTTTTGAAGTTTGCTTTTTTCCTGGAACTTTGGGTATTTTTAAAAAATTGGCATCAAATTTTGTATGTATTTTTTGTACATAGTTCTCTTAGTTATTCCAACTTTATATTCAGTTTTGCCAAGTTTACACAGTCCTGCATTTCTGAAGGCTATTTTCACGATCCTATCCCTTTTGTGTGTGTGCATGTACTTTTCATTAGTATATCTTTTTGTACACAAGCACCTTTGCAAAATTCCCAAGTGTGGCCTTTAAAGGCAGCTGAGTTTGGTTTCATATATTTATTAAAAAGCGCAGAATTGGCTATGGCTGAATCTTGAATTACATCTGGTTTGTATTCCTGAACTTGCAATTGAATTCAAATTGATATAATGCAGGGCATGGAGTTCCATAGAAAATCTTGGGAAACCAAGGAGGTTCATGCCAACAGAATTGAAGTCATCACAGATTTAACAATTTTACTCCATATAACACCAAGTTTAAAGATGTTTAAAGTATGAAATTTCAGACCTTATCTTTTCTATGCTAGAGAAAAACCCCTTCCCTTCCAGATGATAAGACACCAGTTGTTCACCTCTCCATGTAACCAAGTAGAAAAGACCGATTCCAGCAACAACCAAATTCAAGATTCAATTTTCTTCATCTCTCCCACACCTTCTTTTAAGCAGGGAAAAAACCCTTTATTTGAAGCAGAATTCCAGCTTCTTCCTCCATTGTTGTTGTTGTGTGGCCTTCAAGTCATTTCCAACTTATGGTGACCCTAAGGTGAAACTATCATGGCAAGATTTGTTTAATGGAGGTTTGCCATTGCCTTCCCCTGAGGCTGAGAGCATATGACTTGTCGAAGGTCACCCAGTGGGTTTCATGGCCGAGCTGGGAATTGAACCCTGGTCTTCAGAGTCGTAGGGGGGATGCAGACGAGGGCGTCCAAGACGCCCTGGTCCGCAGCGCCGTGGGGCCAAGGCAGCCTCACCGCGGCGCATCCCCGCCGAATCTAAAAGGAGCGCCAAATTGGCGCTCCTTTTAGATTTAAGGGAAAGTGCACCCTAAAAGCAGGGGGCGCACTTTCCCTGCCTCAAATGCCGCGGCGAGTGCGGTCGCCGCGGCGTGAGGCCAACCCGGAAGCGCCGGCCGTGCGGATGGCCGGCGCTTCCGGGGGCGACTTCAGGAAGAGGAAGGGGCGCCGAACGTGCGGCTGCCCCTCCTCTTCCGGGCCCGGAAGACGACTCTATTAGTCGTCTGCTGAGGCCCATAGTCCAGGACAAACCACTATGCCACCCTGGCTCACTTTTCCTCCCTTCTTCCTCCTCTAAGCAGGAAAAAGAAACCCCTTACTCCAAACAACAGTAAGATTCCAGTTTCTTCCTCCTCCATACCTCCTCCTAACCAGGCAAATAATCTCCTTCCTTCCAGCAATGATAAGATTACCGTTACTTTTTTTTAAAAAAAAGTATTTCTGGAGAAACATTGTAAATATGAAATGTTGTATCTTAGGGCAACACCAATGGAGATTTGCCTGCAACTGAAGAATTGCTCCTCAATCCTTAGTTCACATCTTCCACCAAATATGGCAGGATGCTGGGCAATTGAATAATCCAGAGCTGCATGTGAACCCATTCCCTGGCATCTGATAATCTACTTTGGCAAAGCAAATAGGACAAAAAACAAAAAACAAAACAAAACAAAAACAATCCAAAACAAACACACTCCAAGTTTAACATGTTTATGTATTAGCTGTCTTCCACAACTCTGTAGCCACTATCCCACGCCATCAGCTCAGTTGCGTCAGTTAATTGCTATTAATAAGAGCTGTCCTTGTGCAGTTGTTAATGATTCACCTATTCAGTTGATAGGGCCTTTCATAACCGATTGAAAACCAATCAGGTGGTGAAAGATGATGGGTTATTTGCTTAGCCACTAGCTTTGGTGGTTGTAACTGAGAGGCCTTAAGAGCCTGGGCATTGAGGAATTCCCTGGATGCCTTCCTTAGCTTGTTAAGGGATGGATGTTTGTGTTTGATAAATGAGAGGATGATGCGGAGCAATTAACCTGGCAGGTTGAATGGCGCTGGGCTTCTGTTATCTGCTAATGATAGAGAGAAGGGGAGTCAGGAATGCCGTTGGCAGGTTAAAGCCATGCGGCTTCTGGCAATAAGTAACTATTTTGTCTCTGATGCAACTTGGAGCCATTAGTGCCCTCTGTTCTCCACTGAGTTATAAACACACCCACCGAGGTGGAATTCCAGCTCAGATTTATGGCTTAAGGAAAGCTGAACTGGTCTTTTTCTTCTCTCCTCACAGAAGCTTCAAGGTGTGTCCAAGAGCGATAGGAATTTCCAATCACAATGTGTCCAAAGCTCGGCTGCACATCCCATGCCATTGCTCCTTTCTTGCCGTGACAAAAGGTCAACCTTAATGCTGACTTCTAGGTGGCAGCCACCCCTGACTTCACAGGATGCTTACGGAGAGCCACCTTATCTAGTTACTCTGCTTAGAAATATTTCTGTACTGAGCTTTTAGATGGAACGATGGGAACCAAGGAAGCTTATGGAATGCAGTGGGAATTATTATCTCAGTTTCACAGGCTACCCGTTGTCAGCAACTGGAGTTATGGGATCAACAATGATTCAGTTTCTATCCAAGAATCTGGGGCGGGGTGGAAGTCATTCACACATTTTTTTTTATTGTGATGATGCAAATAATCTCATTCACATATTCTGAGTTTGTTATTCACATTATGGAATCACATCGATCCACATCTCTGCGAGTTAAAGATGGAGCTGGTGATGCAACCCCCTTTTTTCATATGCACAGTTTTATCCTGGGTCTATTCAGATCTATTCACTTTGGTTATTCACACTACCAACAATGCAGATCTTTTTAAAAACTCAGGGGAAAACCTGTTATTGATTATCCTGGATTAAGTGGGGTTTTTGGCACCCCCCCCCCAACTTAATCAGGTGCATTTGGGATGTGTGCGAACAATAGAGATTTAACCTGGCTTCATCCTGGATTATTTTCACTGTGTGAATAACCCCTAGGACTCTGGGAGATATCATTGGATAGTGTAGCATGTTCCAATCATATTTTTGCTATTGTGATCTGATTTGTGGTGCAAGGATTTCTCTTGGTCCCTTCACAATCACAACCACATTTGGTGGGGACACAAGGAAGAGCCTTTTTGGTGGCTGTTCCTTCAATGGGAAGATTGGTTGGCCTCCTCCCTGTTGTCATTCCACCAATAGGTAAAATACATTTTTATTTAGACAGGCCTTTGGTTTTTAAATTGTTGCAGCAGACAGAGCTATTAATGGGATGTGCTGTGCCCATATCTTATTCTGCTGTTTATTAAATTATTTTTAACCTTCAAAGAAGTAGCTGTGTTAGTCAATTGGAGCATAAAAAGGAAACAGGGAGGAGAAAAAGAAAAAAAATAATAATCCTGCAGCAACTTTAAGACAGAGTTATATTTTAGCATGAACTTTCATAGATTTCTTGTTGCTATGTGCCTTTATTTCATTTCTGACATATGATGCCCTAGGCAACCCTATCATGGAGTTTCCCTGGCAAGATTTGTTCAGAGGGGGTTTGCCATACTCTGAGGTTAAGAGACTGTGACTTGCTCAAGGTCACCAAGTGGGTTTCCATGGCCGAGTGGGGATTTGAACCCTGGTCTCCAGAGTCATAGTCCAATGCTCAAACCACTACACCATGCTGGTTCTCTGCAACACAGAATGCAAACCATATATAGGACTGAGTGTGGAAGAGAGCTAGAAAGTAATAATGTTTAAGCAAAATTTAAAGTTTATTAATCTCTCCCTCTCTGTTGTTACATAAAAAGATTGTTGCTTGGGGAATAGGGTAAACTAAATAAAAATAAAACAAACACACGAGAAAACATAGACTTCTTATTGATATCCAAATAAAATGAAATCGAAGTTGTTCCTTGCAGCTTCCACAGAATTAATTTTGGAGGCGGTAGTGGGAAAAGGGAATAAGGGGACTGATTTATTTTGAAAACACCTCAGATCCCCCAAGGCAGTGTATAAAAATCAGATTCAGTGACAAATCTAGCCTGCGGGCAGAGGATTTCCATGACAGTTACAAAAGGCGATGGGGAAGGGAACAAGTTGACAGTTGCTAGGCTTTGGGAATAAATAAAGATGAACAATAAAAGATGGGGGAAAAAATCCAGAGACAAATATGGCACAGAGCTGTCTTTGGCTGCTAATATTTGATCCTGAATGTTTAGGATCATTGAAAGCTGTTTTAAACTAAGTCAGGATCAGAATTTAGAAAAATGATATTATATAGTTGCCACAGTTTCTACATGTCACATGATACATTCTCGAATATAATTATGTATGAATTGAATTGGAACTAAGTTTCAAAATTCTCATATGTTCTTCTTGTTCTTGTGTGCCTTCAATGGTAACCCTAAGGCAAACTGATCATGGGGTTTTCTTGGCAAGATTTGTTCAGAGGAGGTTTGCCATCACCTTCCCCTGAGGATAGCTTGCAGGCAGCCTCTGTTATTCCTGGGATGGTTCAACCACAATCACTATCTTAATATTTCTTTGTGTTTGAACATTTAGCATATTTCTGATTGATAATCCCTGGGGAGACCCAATTTAATTTTTTTTTTTGTACTCCCAGTCTAGTCTGGAGGGGAGGCTTGAGCCTGAGGTCCAAGTCTGCAAGCAAGTCCTGCAGCGATTCTTTGCAGGGAGAATAGAAAAGTCTCCCACACTGTCTGCATGCTGGTTTCAATAAGGCATCTATTCCATTGTTGTTCTTAGGTTTAAAATTAGATTTAAGAGTGCAAACTCTTTAAAACATCATGGCAGTGTTTGCAATGTTTACTGACGGATTTATTTTTCTCTTTGGCCCCATAGAAGGAAGTGGTTGAAAGGCTCTTCCACGAGTGAAGAACTATCAGAATAAGCGAGATGCTCTGCTCGCCTTTGGCAATCGAGCAAAACGAAATGATGGAACGATTGTCTGGTTGTCTTTCTGAAAATATTGCAGATCTGGGGAAAGGAAGAGATGCGGTTCTGGTGAGCCATCTTGATTCAGGATTGCTTCCTTCCTGCCTCCGCTTTTTTGCAGAGAGCAATTGAGAGCATGACATAGGGCTTCAGTTCTGAAAGTGACCTTTCCTCCCAGCCGCTCCCGGAGCTGCGAGCTACTACCAGCTTAAATTGCATGCTGGCTGTGCAGATTCTGTAGCACCGTGCTCTCTGTATTTTGCTGCATTTTCAACTTGGAGGATGGTATTCACCTAGAGGACTTGCCTGCTGAAAAAAAAATGTCAACAATATGGAGGAATGGAGATGTGGGGGGCCAATACAGGAGAACAATTGCACAGAAATAGTATCAAATTGTCCTTCCCAAGTATCAGAGAGCATAGGAATAAAAACTGGGACTCACTAAATACTTCTCACAAAAGTGGGGAGAAAAGCGTGTAATAGCTTTAAGACTATTAAAATGGAATCATATTGAAAGAATGCCCAAGTATCAGATGTTGAATATAATACTGTCTTAGTTGAAGAGATAAAGGAATGTCCAGGACTTAATATCACAGTGTGGGAATGGAAGAAATGTTATAAGGAAAGATACTTGAAATAGAACTGAATTGTAAGGATGAAACATAAATATATGATTAAATTTGTAAGAAATTTTAATTGAAAATCAGAAATTCAGAATGAAAGAGATATAATTGAAATATTCATAGTAAAGGAGGGGAAGTTATTTTATGTTAGTTTTTATGTTTGTTTGTTTATATGTTTTTATGTTTTTAATAGAATAGTAATAGAATAGTAATTGATGTCTAGAGTAGTTATGTTAACCAATTTATATGTACTTACGTATGTATATATGCATAGCTGTAAAAAAAAATTTTTTTTTAAAAAAGGAATGAAAACTGGGACTCACCTAAAGTAAATCAGAATTGACACTGGGTTGGTTGCTCTTAACTATTAAAACAATAAGGCAGGCATCATGTTAGTGACATAGGCATGTGTAAATTGTGCTCTGTATGTAGGGTGAATTATTTGGCACCACACAATGAACATATTCTGTTGACAGTGGCAGAATCGCAGCTGGGCATACAGCAATGTTGTGCATTGCAGTTGTGCCTTGCATGTTGCAAAATGGCACTTGATCATTGGCATGTGCTGCACAATGTTGCTGTTCTGCATGAAGGATTTGTTAGTGCTGGTGAAGCATATGGCTGCAAGTAGCTATTAATTAATTGCTATTAATTGTATTATTATTAATTGTATTTGTTCCCCGGTCTTTAAAATTGCTCTCAGAGTGGCTTACAAATTGCTAATTAGACAAATTGTTAATTAGATTGTTAAGATTGACCTTGCCTTGAAAGGATGTTGGACTGTGAGCCTATGAGTGGAAAACTGGAGAATTCCCAACTGTTGTCCAAGTTGTCTGGGAACTGAAGTCCAAAACACCAAAGCAAATGGGCGAAGAACAGAATGGGGAAAAAGAGGTTGCCCGCAGGAAAATGAGAAACAGAAAATAGTAGGGTGTTGTTTTTTTTTTGCCAGTTCCTTATATGTGTGTTTGGGTTAGGGTTCTACACCTCTCATCTTGATGCTCCACCAACTTTTAAACTTGATGACAGAAATTCTATTCTGGCATGATGAATCTCTTAATGGCTAAATTCCTCCTTCCTTCCTTCCTTCCTTCCTTCCTTCCTTCCTTCCTTCCTTCCTGTAATTAGGGCTCTATCTGCTCTCGCAGGCCTTGTTCTCCACCAACATTATTTAAAGAGCAATACATCACTGGAAAGGTGTATCTAGAGAGCCCTTTCTCCCTGCAGGCAGGTGCTATGAATGAAAAATCACATTGGGAGCTGTTGCAGACCCTCTTGCATGTTGGGATCTGTATGGAGGGCCAGAAAAACGCCAACAAAGAAGAGTTACTTGTTTTAGATGACATTGCTGATAAGCCTCCAGCCAGCATGGCTACTGCTGGTTGGGGGATTGTGAGAGCGGCAGCCCAAAAGAAGTAACTTTTTCAGATTCTGTCAATCAATCCATTGTTTTATTGCAGTCAATGACCATATTAAATGACCATATTGCCAAATTCATATGAATACATAAAGTACATACATACTATGAACATTAATAAGATAAATACACCCGTGGACATCAACAATATTTGAATATTTCAGATTCTGTAACCATGCAACCAGTCTACCACCCAAGGGTTGTGATAAGGAGGTGTCATTGTCCAGGAAGAGCTGTAGCTCAATGATTATGTGTCAATATGTATCAGAGTGGCTTAATCTTGGGGATTTTGATAATTGTAGGCCAAAAAGTAACTTCCACAAATTCTGAACAGAAAGCAGGACCAGAAGGCCCCCTTTAGTAGTTCATTTATTTAATTTAATTTCTTCATTTTTTTATTCCACCTATTTTCCAGGCGACTGAAGGCACTGTACATGGTTCCTCCTCTTCTACAACAACCTTGTGGGGGTGTTTACACAGAGAGTGGGGAGAGAGAAAGAGAGACTGGCTGAAGTTACTCATTGAGTTTCATGGCAGTGGGCACATTTGAACTCAAATCACCCCAGTCACCAACTTAGACTCAACTGTGACACTCAACAGCTACAAATCTCTTTGTAGAAATTTCTTTGCAGAAGCTACTGCAAATTTCTTCTAATTTGGAATGGAAAGAACATGTATCTGGCAGATTCAGTTCAACAACTACTACAATTAACTACTACATGTGTGCTGGTTGGGGGATTCTGGGAACTGTCGGTCAACAAATGTACCATTTGCACACCCTGGCATAGGCCAAGATCTATTGCTGTCTTGAGATAAAGGGAAGAGACACCCAGTTCTCTAATTTCATGCACAGAACCAAACTGGGCTAGAAGTTGAATCCTAATGCATTTCTGGTGATAGATGAGAGAACTTGCTTTATCAGAGCTGTGGGTAACAGAACAGTTAGATGGCACAGAAAAGGATTTGTAAGCACCTCTAAAGATTGCAGAGGATCAAAAGATGAGGTCCCAGCCATTAGTCTGGAAGTCTTTTAAAAGGGACTAGAAAAATTCATGGAGAGCTGTGGTGTCATCTCCCCTCCCATTTCCTGTCCTGCCACACTTCATAGAATAATAGAATAACAGAGTTGGAAGAGACTCCAAGGGCCATCCAGTCTATCCCCATTCTGCCGTGCAAGAACTCAAAATCAAAGCATCCCTGACAGATGGCCATCCAGCCTCTGTTTAAAGACCTCCAGAGAAGGAGACCTCACCACATCCGAGGGAGTGTGTTTCACTTTCGAACAGCTCTTACTGTCAGGAATGTTGAGGTGGAATCTCCTTTCCTGTAGCTTGTATCCATTGTTTCATGTCCTAGTCTCTGAAGCAGCAGAAAACAAGCTAGCTCCCTCCTCAATATGACATCCTTTCAAATATTTAAACAAGGCTATCGTAACACCTCTTAACCTTCTCTTATCCAGGCTAAACATACCCAGCTCCCTAAGTCTCTCCTTACTTGTAGTGATGGGACACAGACAGAAGGGCCATGAACCTATTTGAGGGATAAGATTCAGCACTTCAATGGGCTACATAAAACCCCCACTGTGGGTTCACCGCACTACTGAAATGGAAGCCACTGGCAACTTCAAGTCAGCAACTTCCAGGGATGGGTGTTGGAAGTTTTGTATATAATTACTACACTACGACCTTCATATCCATGGAGGATACATTCCCAGACTTATTGTGGATAGTGAAAACCATGGATAATAGTGAATATTTCTGACAGAAGTTGACCATAGAGTCTCTCTGGAGGACCTCCAGATCCCTAGAGAGGTGTTCTCATTGGGCATTTGTAGATCCTTCAGTGCTACTCTATGGTAAATTTCTGGTTGAGGGTAACCATAGACTCACACTAGAAGAGCTCCAGCTGCCTAAAGAGACCATATTTTTCAGATGCAGGTAAATGAAACTGTGGGGACAGGTCCCATGGATAGGGAGGTTGTACTGTATTGACTAAAACCTGTACATTTCTTTATATTTGGGCATTTGAGTTTTTTTATTATTAAAAAAAATCAATTGTGAGGGAAATTGAAATTAAAACTGATTTGTGCATTTCAGGTCCTAGAATCATCCAAGCCATTGTAGTCACCATCACCATGTATAGATGTGAGAGCTGGACAGTGACAAAAGTGGATAGGAAGAAAATCAACACATTTGAGAGAATGTGATGCTGGAGAAGAGTGCCGAGGATCCCATGGGTGGCCAAAAAGACAAACAAATGGGTCCTAGAGTAGATCAAGCCAGAACTCTCCCAGGAAGACAAGAGAATCAAATTGAGGCTGTCATACTTTGGCCATGTCATGAGAAGGCATGAATAACTGGAAAAGCCAATAATTCTAGGAAACATGGAGGGATGTAGAAAGAGAGGAAGACCATACATCAGATGGATAGACTCTATTAGGGAGGTCATGGGTATGCATTTATAGGACCTAAGCAGAGCAATGGAAGACAGGGAATCTTGGCGATGTCTCATCCACAGAGTTGCTATGAGTTGGGATTGGCTTGAAGGCAGTTAACAATATTAATTGACATGGGCAATCAAATGCTCTGCTTCAGGCATCACAAATATTTGGGGCTAGCCCTGCTTTTAGGTCATTTTAGCCACCTGGCATTTTTTTTTTTGTGGTCACAGAGGAAAAAAGAAGCATGTACTTCTCCTCTTCATACCTCCTCCCCATGAGTTTGGTTACTGCCTTCCACCCCCGCCCCCAACTCTTGAAATAATACATTTCAACAATGCCATGACGAATCGGCAAAGCGTCCGGCCCAGAAGTATGATTAATGGTGTCTTCCACTTGTAGGCTTCTGCCTGTTTATATGTAACCAGAGCTACAGTCTCCAAACTTTAGTGTTATTCGTACAGCTTAGAAACTAGCTTAGAAGGAGCCTGAAGGAGATTTATTTCAGATATGGTGTGTGACATTCTCTTACTCTCCTCAGGCATTAAAAACAACAACAACAAAAAACACAAACCAACCCATGTGGCTAACTCAAAGTTTGGAAAGTTACTTTTAAAAAGCAACTAGTCACAAGTATTCTTCCACGCACTGCAAATAGTTAGTAGCTATTATGAATAGGACCACAAGAGTAGTGCAGGACCATCACAGAATCATAGAGTTGGAAGGGACCCCAAGGGCCATCTAATACAACCTCCTGCCATGCAGAAAACACAATCAAAGCATTCCCAACAGATGCCTATGCTAAAGCTAGTTTTAATCCCATCTAGAGTAGACCTGATGAAATGAATGGGGCTTGACACTCACCACTTACCTATTTACTGGTTTATTTCAATTAATCCACAAAAGGCATTCTTCAGCAAATAACTTCTTGAAGGAAACAACAAGACATTTAGCAATGTTTTTCCCACACTGAGAAAGTTTAAAAATTTTGCTGTTTGCAAAGCCTGTTTCTAATTCAGGACTCGTTCTGCTGAAAATTCACGTGTGGTAGTTTAGCACAGAAAAAAAGATTCTCTGCCCAGGAAACAGTATTTGTCTGCAGAAATGTCATTTCTTTTGCAGAAAAAGTTATTTCTATAGCTTCTAGAAATCACATGTGCAAAATAATATTTTTGCGAAGAAATATTATTTTTGGTGCCGAAAAGGTTGTTTCCTGTGCAGAAAAAGGCTTTCCCCCCTGTGCAAAACAATCATGTATGAATTTTGCACAGTATATGTCCAGAATTGTAAAGAGTCTCTTCAGTCTGGGATTCTTCTCAACAGGTTTTTTTTTTTTGACACCTGAACATGTTTTTCAACCATTCCCCCCCCAAATATTTTCAAATATTCTTTCCATCCCTAATCTACAATAGTTTGGACTAAAATTGAATGGGATTCATACAGACTTCCAGATGTAGTTGGACTGTAACTCCCATTTCCCATTTACATTGCAGAAATAACAAATTTTGACACCACTTTAGCATGGCTGAATGCTGTGGAATTCTGGAATTTGTAGTTTTATTAGTCACATAGCCTTCTCTGTCAGAGAGCTCTGGTGCCACAACAAACTACAAATCTCAGGATTGGGTAGGATGGAGCCATGGCAGTTAAAGTGGTGTCAAATTGCATTATTTCTGCAGTGCAGATGCAGCCTAGGAAAGATATGATTCTGAGGACTGCTATTTGTCTCTATTTTTTTTTTAAAAAACACATCATCTACTAAATCCAAATGATTTCTCTCGTTCACAGAAATGGGCAGGAAGATTTTAGACATGATTTTAAAGATGGGATCAAACACAATTAAAAATGGAGCCATTTAAAAAAAGAATTTTTAAAAAGAGAACATTAAAAAAAACTCCAAAAAGACAGGTCTTTGTACTCAGAACAGAATACCTATAATTTTTTTTTTAATGCATTGAGTGATGGGTTGGAAAATGAATGACTGGAGTTTTCTCAGCGCTGAAGAATTTTTGTTCTTTTTTGTCTTTGGTTCATGTTGAAGGATCAGATTTATTTGAGATCCTGCCTCTTCTGGTCTGCCCACCTGGTTTTCCATACTCCCTCCTGCCTGCGATATCCCTAACATGATCAAAAGTTTCATTGTCTGCTCACGTCCATCAAAGCTCACTGTCTAAATTGCTTTCATTTCTATGTCTCCACTCCTGCTGTTTGGCTAGATCATTGTCAGAGATTTTAAAGGGAAAACAGTTCTCCAAGCTGACAGGCAAGGAGGTGGAAATTGCTATGTGAAGGGGTATATCTATATCTATAATAAATAGCGAATAGAGAAATAGTGAAAAACAAATAACCAGGAACAGATGATATTCCAAGTGAACTGCTGCAATCCACACTGACAAAGTCTAGTGCTAGCCGACATATGTCAACAGATATGGAAAACCAAACAATGACCAACAGATTGGAAGTGATTGATATACATCCCCATCCACAAAAAGGGAGACACAAGAGACTGCTGCAACTATAGGACCATAGCACTGATCTCCCATGCAAGCTAAATCATGTTCAGAATTCTGCAACATAGACTCCAAACATACAGGGAGAGAGAAATCCCAGAGGTCCAAGTGGGGTTCAAGAAAGGAAGAGGCATGAGGGACCACACTGCAAACATACGATGGCTAAGGAGACAGTTCTTCTAAAAAACCCAGGACAAGTTCAACCTAGACAATGAAGAGATAGAAATAGTAAAAGAGTTCCCATACCTGGGATCAATCATTGATAGAAATGGGGACTGCAGTCAGGAAATCAGAAGAAGACTAAGAATGGGGAGAGTGGCTACGAAAGAACTAGAAAAGATCCTGAAATGCAAAGACATACAACTCGGCACAAAAGTTAGAATCATACAAGGCATTATATTCCCTATTTCCATGGATGGATGTAAGTGCTGGACAGTTAGGAAAAATGATAGGAAGAAAATCAAGAAGCATTTGAGATAATGTGGTGCTGGAGAAGAGTGCTGGGGATCCCATGGACAGCCAAAAGGACAAACCAATGGGTCCTAGAGCAGATCAAGCCGGAAACCTGCCTGGAAGCCAAGATGAACAAACTGATGCTGTCGTACTTTGGACACATCATGAGAAGAGAGGAGTTTTTGGAAAAAAACAATAATGCTGGTGAAGGTGGAGGGAGGGAGAAAGAGAAGAAGGCCACATGCTAGATGGAGGGTCTCTATGCAAGGAGGTTACAGTTATTTAAGGGGTTGCAGGATTTAAGCAGAGCAGTGGAGGACAGAGAGACTTGGAGATGTCTCATCCATAGGATCTCCATAGGATCAACTTGAAGGCAGTTAACAACAACAATCTATATCTATATCTCTATACAGATATAGATATGTTGCAGGTTACCTAAATAATTTGCCATCATATATCACTGACAGAGATGTCACACAGCTTCGGAGACTGCACAAAGTTTTTGAGGACCTTTTAAAACCCACCCTATCAAAGCAGATCATGTATATATTTTAAGACCTCTCTTGTATATGTATATTCTAAGGCCACAGCATCTTTTGGCTTGCTTGCTTTTGAAAAAAAAAATTGTGAAGATGGATGTCTTTGTAAAGCTTGTTTTTCTTTCTTTAATGGCTTGGTTTTAACTTTTCCCATGGCCCATCCCTTGCCTTAGGCCAAGGCTCAGTTGTGTTTGTAGAAAGGAGATGTTGGCATACGGATCTTTTGTGGAGGGAGCGAAAAGCAAGATCAAATGTGCTGGATTAGTGACAGGTACTGTAAAAAAAGAAAGCAAATGGCATGTTTGGGTTTTTTAAAATAATAATAATAATTCCCACATCAAACAGATTCTGAACTAAGCAGATCATGGCTATGTGGAGCCTCCAGCTTCAGGAGCAGTATGCCTTTAAACACAAATGGCTGGAGAGTAACCATGGGGCTGAGCAATTGCTTTTGTGCCTTGCTTGGAAGCTTTCCTGCAAGCAATTCCTAAAGAAGGAGCTGTAGTTTCAAAAAACAATGTTTCCACATTTTAATTCTGCTTCACATGGTGGTAAAATTTGGAAACATTACTGTTTGAACTGCAATTCCTATAATTTCCTACCCAGCAAGTCTACTTCTAGTTGGGTGATTCTGTGAGACGTAGCCCAAAGAAGAAGTAACTTTCTCAAACTCCGAGTGTGCAACAGGTCTGCCACATGAGGGTTGTGTAAGGGAAGTTTCATAGTCTGGGAAGGGCAGTAGCTTGACAAGTTCACATTTGAATTGATTTGTCTAGGGGATTCTGGGAATTGCCAGCCAAAAGGCACATTCTTGAGCTCTGAACAGAATGTTGCCACAGATAGTAATTTTACTATTTCATATACAATTGGACCCTGTATTACGCGAGCTCATATTATACGGTTTTAGTTATCAATGCCAAAAAAAGAGAGGTTTTTCTCTAGGCATTTTCTAGGGCTTCTAGCACAATTCTGCGTATGCTTCCAAAGGTGGTTGGCCATAGAATGGCACTGGAAGACCTAGAAATGCCTAGAAAAGTATTCTCTCTAGGAATATTTGGATTCTCCAATGTGATTCTATGGTCAACATCTGGCAGAAGCATACCATAGTATTGTGCTGGGTGACCTAGAAAATGACTAGAGAGAACATGTCATCACTCATGTCAGGTAAGAAAAATGGCATTCCAGATTATATGCAAAGCCAGGATGTAAATGAAATATCATCATCATCATCATCATCATCATCATCATCATCATCATCATCAATATTGGGAAGAATGACGGTGGTGTTCTCTCAGTATTCAATTGTCTCAAATTCTCCGAGGGGCTTACTCTGATTGGAAATATACATCATTTCTCTGCACACACAAACAAACACATAAAATGGTTTCTTCACATGTTTTGTGCAGAAAACATGTCCCCCTCAAAAAAAAAAAAAATAAAATCAAAAACCATGTGTGTATTTTTGTGCAGAAGAATCCTTTGGAACATTTCCGAGTGACCAAATACAAAGAGAATACTGGGCAGAAATAGTGGGGTTTTTTCCTATATTGGGGAGAAAAGAGCAGCAATTGTTCATCTTTCCATGCAAGGATGTAATAGTTGAGAATTTATGTCCCTAAGACTGGGAACCCAAAATGGTGACTCAACCCATTGGTGAACCCCATTGATTCAATGGGCCTGGTCAAGTTGCAAACACCAATAGGACTCTGCTCCTTTTCGGACAAGAAGGCTGCATATTTCTTTTCAAGTATTTCTAGCTAAACTTGGGCTCTGTTGTTTTGATCAACAAGGTGACTTTGCTGTTGGTTTTCTGCCTGCTCTGATAGATTGCCCAGACGCCCATAACACGATGGCAGCTGAACCTGACAGCTGGTCAATTCCTCGCTCACCACTGTCGCTTTCAAGTTCCTTTGCAGCAATTAAAAGGAAAGAAAAAAAAATCTATACTTTGTATTTTACTCCCCGAGATCATTTCATCTTTATGCCAAAAAGCTTCCTCACAGGTTTTACAGGATGACTTTTTAATATAGGCACGGCGGCTATTGATTGCCATTTTATTGGGCAAGGTGACTCAGTTGAAATTTGATTTTCAAAAGGGAAAGCTAGACAGAGAGTCACGTTCTTTTGCGGGTCTGAAAAATATCAACGTTAATGACATTTCTTTGCAGCGTTTTGTTCTTCTCCATGGGGAGCAAAAGGTTTATGGCATTCTTTAGTTGCTGATCTTGAAAAACAGTTTGTTTGCTTTCCCCCTATTTGTTCTCTTGATATCTGTCTTGCCTTTCTGTCTCAAAACAAATAAAAAAGAGAACTCCAACCATTTTCTTAATAATACAAAAATTAATCTGATAAAAACACACCAGGTTAAAACAGGAATCCCAAACCACAGTATATTCATAGTATATGCAGAACATGTTTTATAGAAACCTGGATTAGGTTCAAGTCCAAAACACACTGCAGAAATAATCCAGTTTGAGACCGCTTTAACTCCCCTGGCTCAGGGAATCCTGGATATTGTAGTTTATTGTGGCACCAGAGCTCTCTGAGAGAGAAGGCTAAATGTCTCAAAAAAACTACAGTTCCCAGAATTCCCTAGCACTGAGCCAGGGCAGTTAAAGCACTCTCAAACTGGATTATTTCTGCAGTTTGTTTTGGACCTCAGTTGTGAAAACTGGAGGAAGGAAGATAAATACTAACAGAAAATAGCAAAAACTTGGAATGACTGTTGAGGAAAATTAGGGAAGAACACTGAGCATTAAGAAAATAAAGGTAATGACCCAAGATTACTTATATAACATTAAAGTGGTTGAAACAGTCAAGGTTTTTTTATACCATGGCTCAGGCAATAATCAAAATGGAGAATGCAGTCAAGAAATCAAAAGATGGCTATGACTTGGAAAGGCAGCCATGAAGGAGCCAGATAAGGTCTTCAAATGCAAAGCTGTATAATCAAATCTTATATCAGGATCATCCACGCTATTGTATTTCCAATTGCTATGTATGATTGTGAAAGGTGAACAGTGAAGAAAGTTTACAAGAGATTAATTTGAAATATGGTACTGGGGAAAAGGTCTACAGATGCCAAAATGATTAATAAATGGGTCATAGAGCACAAATCAAGCCTGAACTCTCCTGAGAAGCCAAAATGGCTCGACTATTGTACTTTGGTCACATTGTGGGATTGCCATAGTTTATTAGAAAATATGATAATTCTTGGTATTAGCTTTTTTATTGTGGAAGTTCTACCCATTAGTGATAATTTTGTCCTATTCCATTTTATTAAATCCTTCTTTATTTCTCTCCAAATTTTCTTATAATTCTTTTTGTAAATATCTATGGTCTTATCTGAGATATTGATTCCTAGGTACTTTACTGTTTTTTGAATTTTTATCCCCATTTTCTTACTTATCTCTGTTTCCTCTGGAGCTGTTACATTTTTCGTTAGAACCACTGATTTTTCTTTGTTTATTTTACAACCCGTAATCTTGCTGAATTCTTTTATTATTTGTATCAAGGATTCTGCACTGGCACAAGGATCGTCCAATATTATTGCCAAGTCATCAGCGAAAGCTCTAATTTTGAAGTTGTGGGGTTGTTGTTGTTTTTTAGTCCTTTTATCTCCTTTTCTTCTTTAATTCCTTTTATTAAATTTTCTATTACTAATAGGAACAGCAGGGGGGACAAAGGACAGCCTTGTCTTGTTCCTCTTTCTATCAGGAAGCTTTTTGTTTTCCCCCCATTTAAGCAGATTTGGGCTGATTGATTCTTATAAATTTCCTTTATCCATGTATTGAATTTGTTACCTATTTTCATTTTGTCCAATCTATCATAAATTACACTTCAGTTTACCAAATTGAATGCCTTTTCAAGGTTGATAAAAATAAATCCTAATTTCTTATTGCAGTGTCGTTTGTAGTATTCTAACACATTTAATATGATTCTCATGTTTACTCTCATTTGTCTTTTGGAAAGGAATCCTCTTTGGTCATCATCAATCCAATATTGCATGCATGCTTTCAATCGATTAGCTAAGAGGTTAGTGAAAATTTTATAATCTAAATTTAAGAGTGAGATTGTCCTAAAGTTCTTTGGGTTTGTTGTATCTTTGCCTTCCTTTGGGAGTACTATGATATTTGCCTCTCTCCAAGTTTTGGGGATCTCTTCTTTTACAATTGCATTCATTGTTGACTTTAAGGGCATAATCAATTCATCTATAAAGATTTTATAGTATTTTGATGTGAAGCCATCTGGCCCTGGGCTTTCCTGTCTTTACAATTTTTGATTGCTTCCCTGATCTCATCAATCTTAATCTCTTCGTTCAGCTTCATCTGTTGGGGTGGGAAAACTGGTTTCTTCCAATTATTTTTTAACTATTTCTGTCTTTATTGGCTGTTCTTTATACAGTCCTGAATAAAATTCATGAATGATTTCTTTTATTTTCTCTTGGTGAGTATAAACTTCATTGTTCAATTTAATTTTTGTTATGGACTTTTCTCCTTTCTTTTCCCTTAATTTGTGGGCCAACCATTTCCCAACCTTGTTGGAATGCTCAAACATTGTTTGGTTTGTTGTCTTCAATTTTTTCCCTATTTCTGCTACATTTTCTAATGCAATCTGTTTTTGCATTATTTTTATTTCTTCAATTATCTTTTTATTGAATGGTTTCTTTTTTAACTCTTTCTATTTTCCCTCTACCTTGGATAGTTCCTTTCATGTTTGGAATGGATCTACTGCCCCAATGATGTAGAAGCCATCTTCTACCGCTGATCATTGTTGCGTCACATTTGTGGTTGACTGCTTGAGTGCCACAGATGGGGGAGCAAAAAGAGGATATTTTAGAGGTGGATTGGAAGCTCTCCAGTCCCCTTAAACCCTCCTATAATGTAGGCAAAAGCACATCCAGCCAGATGCTTATAGGTATTTGGAGGTGCAATTCCCTCATGTTCCCTAGATGGATTTTGCTTTTCAACCTATGCTAGTTTCTGACAGTGCTGTAGTCCCTAATCCATCAGATAAACGGGGGCTTTCTGTACTCATGATCATGGCACTATTACTATGATCATAAATGTCCCTGATACTTATTTTAAAAGGCAGTATCTTCACCAAGAGATGGCGGTCGTATGTATAGAGAATGTCTGCCATCAGACTTAGGGTCCATGCACATTGTAGAAATAGTGCAGTTTGACACCACTTTAACTGCCATTGGCTTCATCCTACAGAATCTTGGGATTTGTAGTTTTGTGAGGCACCAGTACTCTTTGGCAGAGAAGGCTAAAAACTTTGTAAAACTACAAATCCCAGGGTTCCATTAGATGAAGCTACAGCTCTTAAAATAGTGGCAAACTGCATTATTTCTACAGTGTAAATGCATCCCTAGACTGGAGTGGCCTGGATTCAAATTTTCTCACTAATCCATAAAAATCTCTCACAGAGTCTACGACTCTAAGCCAGTGCTATCTCTTAGCCTAAGAGGCTAAACTTCCTTCATAGTCTACTGTATGGGACTGATGTGAATGTGAAATTGCTGGGAGCTCCACCTGAAACCTGTGAGAAAAGACAGGAAAGAAACTATCAGCAAGAATCAAGAACAATGGGTGTTCTTGTCCTTGCTCCATGTTTCAGCAGCCCCATATGGACAATTGGATCTGTAGTCCAGCTACATCAGGAGGCTCACTGGTTTCTTGCCACGACTTTCAATGAAGGCTGCAAGACCTTTGATTTAGAAGAGACATCTCTGTTACTTCTCATTCCTGGTTTGCAAATGTTTGATTTCAAGAAAAAAACCAAGCAAGTCACCTTTCTTTTGGGAGAGATTTTCATGCTCCCTCAATAACTTTTCTTTTTGGAATCTGCTCACCCAAGCAGATATAAGTCTAACCACCCTTGATTATACTGCCTTTAGGATATATCTATCTGTGCCAGGCCTGGCTCTGTTTGGAACCATCTCCTCCTTACTTGTGTGGGCCTGCAGCTTGGGAAACATCTAATTGGAACTGGATGCACCCAGAGACACAATGAGGCTGTTAAGAGCCTCTGGCATGCCAACTTCTCTTCATCATTCTCTCCTCTCTTCTCCAAATCACTTTTGATGTGTCATCCTTGCTTGTTAATTCCTTTTAGATTTAGGACAATAATCTTGTTTTAACCTTTTTTAGCTCTGCATGACCTAGCCCCTACCCAATATCTTTCAGCCTTCATTTCTGCTTGGCAACTCCCCCTCTCATGAATCCTAGGTTTCTCACCCAAACAAGGCTTTCCTCTTCTTCAGTTTGGCAATAATGGGAATACTGTTAGGCACTTACAATGACCTGAAGCTAGTTGTTGTTGTTGTTGTTGTTGTGTGCCTCCAAGTCATTTGTGACATATAGTGACCCTAACGCCATATCATAGGGTTTTCTTGGTAAGTTTCTTCAGAGGGGGTTTGCCATTGCCATCCTCTGAGGCTGAGAAAGTGTGAGCTGTCCAAGGTCATCCAGTGAGTATTTATGCTTGAGCAGGGAATCAAACCTTGATCTCCAGAGTTGTAATCCAACACTCAAACCACTGCGCCATGCTGGCTCTCTAGGTGTACGGCTTCATAACTGTTTGCTATTCACATTTACAATTGCAGCACCATTGCTACAACCACATATTACCCAAAATCCCAACTTAAAGGAGCCCTGGTGGCACAGTGGTTAAATGCCTGTATTATAGCTACTCACTCACAAACCACAAGGTTGTGAGTTCAATACCAGCCAGGAGCTTAGGGTCAACTCAGCCTTGCATCCTCCGAGCTTGCTAAAATGAGTACCCAGCTTGTTGGGGGGCAACTGGCTTGCACATTGTAAACCACTTAGGGAGTGCTTACATATATTGATAACAGTATAGAAATGTACTAGCTATTGTACAAGAGAGTTCTGCTACCAATGGACCACAGTGTGATGAAGAGTTGCAAGAGAATCCCACAGGTCTGGGTATGTTTAGTCTGGAGAGGGGATGGTTAAGAGATGATATGATAGCCTTGTTTAAATATTTGAAGGGATGTCATGTTGAGGATGGCGCAAGCTTGTTTTCTGCTGCTCCAGAGAGTAGGATACAGAGCAATGATGCAAACTACAGGAAAAGAGATTCCACCTAAACATTGGGAATAGTAAGAGCTGTTCAACAATGGAAGATGCTGCATTGGAATGTGGTGGAGTCTCCTTCTTTGGAGATTTTCAAACAGAGGCTGGATGGCCTCTGTTGTGGGTGCTTTGATTGTATATTGTAAGGTATATTCCTGCTTGGCAGAAAGGGGTTGGGCTTGATCACTATTGAGGTATCTTCCAACTCTATGACTCTATAATTCTAATACTCCTGGCAACCTGTTGAAAGGTGAATTGCTACACCTGGAGGCTTCCAGGAAGTGAAATTTGGATTGTGAAGTCGAAGGCTTTCATGCCCAGCATCCATAATTTTTTTGTGGGCTTTTTCGGGCTATGTGGCCATGTTCTGGAAGTTTATTCCTGATTGCTCTGAAGATGCCAGCCACAGATGCAGGCAAAATGTCAGGAATAAACTCTTCCAGAACACAGCCACATAGCCTGACCCCCCCCCCCAAAAAAAACCCCTTTGAAATTTGGATTCTTCTTGTGGCCAGGGAAAGAACAATCCAGGCTGTGAACCACAAAACAGTTTGGAGGCCCTGTGTGCAGCCCTCCCGCACTACTCTTTCCCAGCTCCTGAGGTGGAAGATCCTGATAAGCAGTCCCCTTTGACAACCCATTGCCTTTTACAAAACCCAGGGCAGAGAGTGTTAGGTTGGCCAAGTTCTCCTTTGGAGATAGGAAGTGCTTGTATTAGCCTGCTGAGTTGACAGGAGTTGCTACATGTCCATGTTTAAGATGGCAAAATGTCTCCCCTGAGCATTTTTGGCATCTTTCCTGGAACACCAGCTACTCAGAAGGAACAACAAGGTCCAGATTTTCTACAGCTTCCCTAGTCAGGCTGACTAGAGAGACCTGCTCTGGGTTTGTTTATAAAAGAAATAATGTAGCCTACAGGTGGCCAAACGTTTGAGCCATCACTGTGTTTAGATACCTATCTCCATATCTATATATACATATTTTACAGATCACAACAATTGATAGAACACACGTCCACCATCCCTTTTCCAAAGGAAGTGGGATCCTAATTGGAGACCAAGGCGGTTGGAAGAAATCTGCTTTAGAGCCATGTCTGAATGGAAACCACAAATCATTTCAGGTGCTAATAAAACCCGCAGAGTCATGTTCTTTCCCTCCCTCCTTCCTCTCCAAACTTCCTCAAGCTTGCATGTAATGAATCCTCACAGCAGGATTAGCAATTAGCCAAAAAAAGAGATTCTGGAAGTGATGTGCGTTGGGGAGGGGGAGGAAGAACCATAGCAAAGAAGCACCCAAAATGTCAGGGAAGAACAACAACATCTGTTCGCTTTCACCTCCAAAGAAACAGTCCCCACTGTTTTTGCAAGCTGCAACCTACCAGTTTTTAAAAAGTTGCACAAAGGTTTGTAGTACAATCCTGGTTTGGTGCAGACATGCTCCCAGGTTTTGGAACTCACTGCCCTGAGAAATTTGGTTGGCCTCCTCTCTATTCGTTTTTGGCTAGCAGACCAATACGTTTTTATTTAGGCAGGTCTTTCATTCTTAAATCATGTGGCGGAGAGGTGTTTTCAACATGTTATGCTGTGTATTTATCTTTTATGTATCTTTTAAATTATGTTTTAAATGTGGTTTAAATCCTCTTAACTATGCACTTTTAAAAAATAGAACTGTTTACTTTAAATGGTTGCAAAGTAAGATTTCAGCTGTTTTGAATTGTTGTAAGTCATTTTGGGCCCTGGGCCAGGAGAAAGATGGGATATAAAACAAACAAACAAACAAACAAACAAACTGTCCCAATTTCACTACTATTGTCTATGGAAGTATCGTGAGTCCTTGTTATCTGCTGAATTTGGTTCCAGGGCCCTCTGTGGATAACAAAATCAATGAATGCTTGAGTCCCATTAAATATAATGGCATAGCAAAATGGTGTCCCTTCTATAAAATGGAAAATCAAGGTTTGCTATTTGGAATTTATACTTTTTTTGGAATATTTTCAAGCTGTGGATGCTTGAATCCATGGATTAAAAAAAATAATCCGTGGATAAGGAGAGCTGAGTGTATCCTCTCAAGTCTAATCTGCACTGCAGAAATCATGCAGTTTGATACTGTTTTTAACTGTCATGGCTCCATGCTATGGAATTCTGGGATTTGTAGTTTGTTGTGGCACCAGAGCCACCTAACAGAGAAAGCTAAATGTATCACAAAACTGTGTGTTTCTGCTGTGTGTTTTGGACCTATGTTTCTTTTTTAATGCTATGGTAGGCGATGGTATTTCTGATTTTTGTATATGGTTGGGAAAGCTGGAGAAGGGGGGAAAAAGCTGATAGGAAGAGAGTAAATCCATTTGAAATGTGGAGCTGGAGGAGATTTCTATGGACACAGTGGACTGCTAAAAGGACAAGTACATGGCTCCAAAGGCAAATCAAAGCTTTACTCTGGAAGCTAAAATGCTGCTTTCTCTGCAAAATACTACAGGCGAATTTTGTGCCAAATAAGTCTCAAACTGTGAATACTTGCAACAAGAAGAAAATTACTAAGATTACTTATTGCTTCTTTTGAGAATGAAATTAGTGAGCAATTGCATCCTTAAGAAAGGGTGACATAATTCCTTGCTATGGTTACAATTGTAACCTAACTCCATTATAACTTAGCTATTTAAAAAATGGGTGAAAAATTCAATCTTAACTCAGCCAAATTGACCAAGGGGAAATTGAGTCAACACAGCCAAATGGCTTTTTCCTTTTTCATCTGGCAATGGGAATATAGTCAAACATTTCTCCCATGCCCCCCTTCATCAGACACTAAATGGCAATGGGGCGTTTGCAGAAGAAAGATTATTTCTGTAGGGTTGAGGGTTTTTGTACAAGACTATTAGTTAATTCCTCCTTCTTCAGACAACATAAAAAGATATATTAAGGTATACATTGGACTTATTCCTGTGTATATCACTAAGAGAGTGCCAGCCCATACTTGGGCACCTGGAACTGGGCAAAATTTGGGAAAAAAATGAATCATGTATAAGTCAAAATGCAATCCCGTGAGCAAGTCCCATTAGAGTGAGTGGGCCTTCTGAGTAAACATGATTATTATTGTGTTGTTGCCAATGTTCTAAGAGATATGAAACTAAAATTAGCTATTAGAGTTGACAGGTGTAGAATTTTAGAAAAAAATATTACTATTTTTCCTCCAAGAAGAATTTGATCTCCTAAGAGAAAGGTTTTTTTTGCCTAGACTCACTAGAGTCTGAAACTCTGCAAAGGTACTGTGCCCGAGAGATGTAAGCCTGTAGAGAGTTATTATTATTATTATTATTATTATTATTATTATTATTATTATTATTTTAATTACTGTTCTACTAGGAAATGATATACTATTAGGTATGCCATCAACCAAGGCAGCTTTTTGGTATCTCTCTTGCCCATCTCAAGGAATCTTTCTATTAGTGTAACACTTCAGGTGGGCCTGAGTGAGACAAGGAAACCAGTTTTAAAAAGAGGCCAGAATCTGCTAAAAATAAATGCAGGATTTAAATTCTTCCAGTTCGGCAGCTGGGACATCTTTCTTCACTACAGGGAGGGTTTGCATTCCAGGCACCAGATGCACATATTGATCTTCATTTCATCTTGCAGTGAAGGCAATATGTTTTCAGTTTTGCCCAGGTGGAAAAGAGCTCTGGATGTGCATGCATGTGATGGGCTTTTGGATTCTGTCTTCCATTTTAGATTCTTGCCTCTAGTCTACTTATCTCTATCCTACACAGCATACATTCATGTTGACAGTATATGACTTGAACAAAATTAATATTTCCAGAAGTGTTGAAAAAACCTTGCTCTGCCTTGCTATCGAGGGTTGAATGATTTGACATGTGGTCTTGTGTGAGAGATCCTTTTGAAAAAAGAGGGAGCAGCTCACTCTGGGAGGGGAGGTGGTGAAAAGGGTGCAGCTGCTGAGATCTTGTCAATTTGGGAAGTTTCTTTCTTTTTTTTTTTAAGTAATTACTTCCCATTACTTATTACAGTCCTTTAAAAAAAACCCTCCAAACTCAATCCTTTGCGCCAACCCATTTCAGTGTTGGAAAAGTATCTTCTTGGACAGTTTATTGTGGTGTTCACTGCTGTTCAGTTACTCTCTGACTTTGTGTGTGTGTTTAAGATCATAGGCTTGATGGAAAAAAACAAACATGAAAAAGCCTGTAAAAGGCCTCTTAAAAATTCAATTCAAAAGTAATTTTCAAAGGAAACTAGTAAACCTTAATATGTTACACCAGAGCAGCCATTTTGTTTCCACTTAGACATGCAGTTGGAAGACCAAAGATCAGGGAGTCCAGTTTCTTTGCCAGTATCCAAAGCTAAAGCAGCTCTGAGTGACCTGGTGGATTATTTATTGATTTCTATTGCTCTCTCCAGTTTTGATTAGATGTCACCAACTCCCACAATGGGTCACAACTGGACTTCCCCTTTTTGCTGTATAAGTGCACAGATGCTCCAGTAGCACTTTCCCATCCATTGAACACCTCCCGACCATTCACTCAATTGCACAATCGATCGACTATCCATATAGGGCATCAGTGCACCCAATGACACATGGAGCTCTGGAGATGCATTGGTTAAATGCCAATATGGCAGCCACAATATTGTGAATTTGATCCCAGAAGGCTCCAGGTTGATTCGGCCTTCCATAGCAGTAGCAGTAGCAATAGCAATAGCAATAGCAATAGCAATAGCAATAGCAACAGCAAGTACATTTCTATATTGCTTATCAGTGAACTAGCACTCCCTAAATGATTTACAATGTGTAAGCCAATTGCCCCCAACAAACTGGGTACGCATTTTACCTACCTACAAAAGGATGGAACCTTGGAATCCTCCTCTAGGATTGAAGTTACAATGTTGTGGTGGCAGTACCAGTATTTAACCACTGTGCCACCAGGACTTTCATCCTTTTGTAGGTCAGTAAAATGAGTACCCAGCTTGTTGGGGGCAATTGGCATACAGATTGTAAACTGCTTAGAGCAGGGGTAGGCAACCTTTCCCCTTTAAGGGCCGAGGGACTTCAGTGCCCAGAAGCCTCAGCCATGTTGGCCAATAGTCCCATGTTGGCCAATAGCTCTTGGGATTCTGGGAGCTTTCCCTCGGCCCTTAAAGGGGAAAGGTTGCCTACCCCTGGCTTAGAGAGTGCTCAGTTCACTATGAAGCAGTATAGAAATGTAAATGCTATTGCTATTGCACAGCAGGATCATGAAGCCCCCCTGTATATACTCCCCTTCTTCTCCTTTCCCCAATGCCCCCCTGTTGGACCAGCCAGTTTGCTAATGTTTTTATTAAACCCATTTTATTAGTAGTAATGTGATGTGTTTCTCATAATCTTGCTTCACAGGCTGTGCAATGGGTCGATGGTGCCGCTGACAACTCGTGCACTTGTGTGATCGATTCACAGGCAGACAGGCAACAACAACATTGTCAACTGTCATTCTACAGTCCAGACCTCCAGACCTCTGTTAGAGGCTTCTGGTCTGGCTCACACTGGAACAGATGAATTAACATGGCTTCCCGTTTCTTGATCGGGAGATGTTGGCAAGAGCCTAGGATATCATCAAGCACAGGTGTGATGCTTTTTAATTTCCTGTAGGAATGATAAATCACAGTGTTGTATTTGAGTCTGAATATATATATATATATATATATATATATATATATATATTGAAGCAGGAATATTTTAAGTGAAGAAACAGAGGAAAAAAGATGCTTCTGTCCATGCAATGTATTAATCAAAAGCCAACCCCATGATCTTGTGTCTTCATATTTTGTCACCTTGAGATCTCATGTCTTTGCTATAATCGCTGGTGTGTTGGTTTTTCAACTAGTGGTGGAAGACCACACAGGCACAGAACACTCTTGGGGGAAGTGAGAAAACCATATGGTACAAAGTTTATGTGCTGGGATTGTGTTGGAGGGGGTAGGAGGTTCTTTGGAATATGGTTGCCAGTGTGTTTCTGGACACAATTCAAAGTACTGGTTATGGTTTATAAAGCCCTTTATGGCTCAGATTCTGGTTATCTGAAGGACTGTGTTCTCCCATAATAGCCACTGCTCCTTCACCTGCTCCAACTGGCACCAAAACTATCCAAATGCCAAACCTCTATTGGAAATAGATATCTGATATAGCCAATATCAAATGGCCAGTATAGTGTAGTAGTTTGAGTGTTGGACTAGGACACTGGGAGACCAGAGTTTGAATCCCAGCTTGGCCATGCAAACCCATTGGGTGACCTTTGGAAAGTCACACTCTTTCAGCTTCAGAGGATGGCAATGGCAAACCTCCTCAGTAGAAACTTGCCAAGAAAACCCTATGATAGGTTTGCCTTAGGGTCACCATAAGTCAGAAGCTACTGGAAGGCACACAACAACAACAAGCACATAGCCAATATCTCATCTAGCCCTGAGCATCTGAGGGAGGAGTGACTGTAAAACTAAGAATAGATTCACCATCCCTGCATTAATGGATTCACTGCTCACCCCAGCTTGGTGACCAGCATTCTCCTGTTATGAAGGAGTTCAAGAGAACAGACTCAGACTTTTTGAAACAATTGTAATGGTCTTGTTCTTGCAAGATGAAATGGCCTCTTTTCAGCTGCCAGGCCACTAAAGAGCTGTTTAATGCAACTCGCAGCAGAACAGACACATCAGATGTTTCTTTTCACCCACTGCATCGGCATCCAGAAATCACAATGACAGGTAAATATTGCACCTTGAAAGGATGGTATATTCCAGACTGGCTCAAGAGCAGGTGGGAAGCTCTGGTGATTTGCTTTTTGCTACATGCCGGCTGAGAACGACAAGGTGCTCTCGGGAGGCATCTGTCAAGGCAGCTGGCATTGGATTCTGATCAATTTTGACAGGAGAAATATGGAGACCTTGAAGTAAATCTTCTATGCAAGCATGAAATTCCATTACCTGCTACCCACAGAGAACAGGTTTACAGGTAGAGAAATTGCCTGAAGCTGCATGAAATACTCTTGTGGCTGTTGAGGATGATTCCTTGGATTTATGCGCCAGAAATTCAGCACTCATTTTCTGAGGTTATTTTTTAAAATCAAAATAAAAAAAAGCAGGTCTAAATTGAGACAGTATATTTCGACAGCAAAGGGACCACATCGCCAAATAGTCATATTAATTTTATTTATTCAATTTGTAGTCTCTCAATTTTCTATCCCATAGAGTCGGAGCCCCAAGGTAGATGGCCAACCCCATTTCAAACAGAGTCATAAATGAACAAGTTGCCATAGAATATTTGTGGAAGTTGCAGCAATAACAAAAAAAAGTTCCATAGGCTGGACACTACCACAAAGAAGATCCTGTCTCATGTAGGAAGGGATGGGGTCAGTATATTTTTGCTTTTCAAGACTGGGCTATGGGTAGCTTTCTGGAACAACTCAGGGTCTGGGAATAAGGGAAACAGTCCTTATGGGGCAATGTGATTGAGAAGCCAAAACAGAATAGAGAATCAAAGTACTTGTTGGACATCAGGATCCAGAATACAAGACATATCAAAGCTCAAGTAGATCTTTTTGCTTAAGCAAAGCTCCACTGAAACAAGAAGCTTTCTTATCCACATTCCTGGAGTATAATGGCTCTCACACATAAGTGAATGAAAGCAATTTCTTACCCATTGATATTTCTAGCTTTGCTACCTGAGATTTCTTTAATGGAGATGCCAGGAACAGAATAATGAACCTTCTTCAAAGGAAATGCTCTACCAACTGAGCCGCTGCCTCTTGTTCACCTGTCAGTATTTACTTGGATGCCTTCTGTGCTTTGTTCCTCTCAATCCATGCTTACCTAAGTGGCTCACAAATATGGAAAGGAGCATTCTTTGAAAGTCTATGAATGTTTTCAGAAGGAAGCTGAGCATCATGTTCTGATGGGCTTTCTTTCCAAGTTAGTCACCTGTGCAGAAGTCACTTTTATTTCAGGAAATCAAAGCCACAAGGAGATGAATTGCAAGACAAACATATATTGGGGAACTTATGGTTTAATGCTTTTAAAAACTTTTGTATTCCACATTGTATTAGAAGTTCTTTTTAAACTTATATGGTATGCCTCTTTGAGTCCCATTGGGGAGAAAAGCAGGATATAAATCAGTCAATCAATCAATCAATCAATCCACTTTCTTTCTGTCTCTCAACAGCAGTGCTAAACCCAGCTCAGCAGCAGATGTCTATATTACCAGGAATATCATGCTTGAAGAATTTGATCTCCATAAATTCAGCTAGACATGATCCACACCTCCTGGTACTATTTTGCAGATTGGGAGCTCTCTTCCAGTTTTTGCACTTCCCAAATGTTCTGATGCCACAGCCAGCTCCAAAAACATTTCAAAATATATTTAGAGCCTCCACTTTCATGGGAGAGAAAATGTAGTTAGAGATGTCAAAACAATGGAAATGCGCATTCCAAGGCATATTTCAATGAAAATCTCTGAGCAGTTTTCAGATGGGTTGGCATCTTAGACTGTTGCAGAAAAAAACCCCAAAAAAACAAGGGCTGAGATCCTGATGCATGTTAGTGTGGTGTAACATTTGCTCATTGTCCTTCCACTGGAGGTGCAGGGGAATGAAGTCTATTCCTCCCCCCTCCTAGAAGTGCAACTGCAGTGAAATGGTGCCTAGATACAGTCCCACATCCAGTTGTGGAGCAAGCATCTCACTATCATTGGATAACTGTGGAAAAACTATTATGCAAGAAGGCAGAGCATTCTCCATACCTCCTTGCTCAGTGTCGGACCAAGTACTGACAAATATCTGGCAAAAAAACAAAACAAAAAACAAAAAACCTGTGGCACTGTATAGACTATTTATTTATTTATTTATTTATTTCATTTTTATGCTGCCATTCTCTCAGAAAGGGACCAAAGATGGCTCACAAATGAAAACATATTTTTTAAAAAAACTTTACAATAAGAGTTTTTAAAACAATCAAAAACATCAAATAAAAACAGTATAAAATTACATATATGAAGAACAAACATAACTGCAACACACACCTCACATAACACACACACCATCTAAAAACCATCCCATGATTATGTATTAAAAGCCTGCCTGAATAAAACTGTTTTTGCTTGCCGACTAACAAAACTACTGTCACATGTAACAAATGCTTGTTGTTGTGTGCTTTCAAGTCATTTCTGACTTATGGCAAACCTAAGGTGTACCTGTCATGGGGGTCTCTTGGTAAGATTTGTTCACAGGTTTGCCATTGCCTTCCCCTGAGGCTGAGAGCATGTGTCTTGCCCAAGGTCACCCAGTAGTCTCCAAACCCTGGTCTCCAGAGTTATAGTCCAAGACTCAAGCCACAATGCCACACTATCTATCACAAGAAATGTATTCATTTTTAATGCTGCTTTTTCTGTAATGGATCATCAGGTTTGCCCTTTGACAACTGTGCAGAGCTCTATATTTGAAGAAGCATTTGCATTAGGGATGGGCAACTTCTAGGTGTTAGTGAGTGTTCTCTGGGACCTCACAGGTCCCATTCATCCCATACCTGCCATTTTGACAAATAAAACCCTGCATTATGCCTCAGAAATTTTCCAACAGGTGTGTTGAAACAGTTTTGGTCAGGGGTGTGTGTTCCTAGACCTATTTTAGACTTCAGAGGAGGCTTCCCCCCAAAAACATCCCCTGGCTTAAAATAGATGGTCTTTCCTCCCCAAAATACCCAGGCCTAAAATAGACCAAATGTGTGGCAATGGCCCTAAATGGACAATGATGTCCCCCTGGAAGATTTTTGGCATGCTGATGGGGCATTTTTAAACCACCTCAGTCTTCAGCAGGTGGCAGGTGGTTCTCAGGCTCATAAAAACAGACCACATACAAAGTCAAAGGCTTTCATGGCTGGCATCCATAGGTTTTGTGGGGTTTTCAGGCTATAAGGCCGTGTTCTAGAAGAATGCATTCCTGACGTTTTACCTGCATCTGTGGCTGGCATCTACAGAGAATGCTGGCATGGAGGTGTGTGGGGTATATATACTGTGTGACCCTTGGTTGAGAGGATTATAGTATATATACCCACACACCTCCATGCCACCATTATCTGAAGATGCCAGCCCCAGATGCAGGCGAAACATCAGGAGTACATTCTTCTAGAACACGGTCTTACAGCCCGAAAAACCCATAAAAACCTATAGACCATATGCAGTTTGCAGGTTGCCATATCCTCCAATATTTCAGAGATGAAGATGAACATGTGTGGCCAAACAACATCTGAGTGTGGTCAAGATGGCAAATGTTATTAATGAGGAGGAACACATAAGCTAGAAGAAGCTATAGCATTTTGCTTTTGCCTGAGGCTATTGAGAAGGGCAAGATGTTGATCTTTCTTCTCCTCTCTCCTCTGCTGAGTGAATTGAGTGCAAACTACTTTTGCTTTTTGAACTCAGTTTGCAGGAGCTGAAGTAAGCTGAGGGCAAAGGAGTAATGTGGGAGGAAGAGAAAGTAATTGGGACATTTTAAAAGCAGTTTAAAAGTGGGACAAAAGTGGGACTGCCCCTGCCAAATCAGGACAGTTGGATGGTATATTGTCCATTTTTATGTGAATTAAGATTGAAAGAATGAGAGAGAGAACAATATGGCAACAAGAATGAATGTCAATAAAGTGAAATGCAAGCAGTGGTGAGACTGAATGGAAACAAAATGACAAATACATGCCTTTTTGATGGTGATGATGATGATGATGGAGAAGACGAATGATGTTGAACAAAACCATTCTTGCTGTGGATCTTGACACCACCCATTGACTGTTGACTCCTGGGTGGCCTCAAAGTGTAAAAATGAAATAAAATAACCACAGAAGGCAACCGGGAAGACTGCTGGGAAGGGGTTCTGGTGCTTAGTGTCAGGCTGTGTCCAGCACACCAGAGGAATTTCAGTGGGATGGAGGAAAGTATGAAACTGTTTTGGAATTCCCTCACTGCCTTAATGGCTTGGTTTTGTCTCGAGGAAAATCTGCTCCTTTCCCAAGTGACTACATACCAGGCCACCAGAGTTAAGTATGCGGAGGTCTCATCGGGCAAGCTGTAGGTGGTCCTGTTGCTAGTTAAATTCATGGCCTGAATATACAGATGCATACTAATAGAGTTCAACTAATCTCCTAAGCTGTTAGGAAGATAATTGGTTAGTGATCTTTTCGGGAAGGGTCAAACACATTACTGCAAAACACTTTTTTTTTGCAGTGTGTGTGTGTGTGTGTTGCTTCGGCACATTGAGGATCATAAGAAGGAGTCTGCATTGCATGCTCTCAAGCCATAAAACCAGCACTCTCTAATGTTGCCAAAATAAACTGAAAAACACTTCTGGTTTTGAAGAAGCAATTTGCGTGCTGAGACCTGGGTTTGAAACCTGTGTTCCTAGAGTTTTATAACCTTGAATGCAACAGAATGATTGATTGATAGATAGATCTGTCTAGACAGACCTATCATATTGAACAAAACCATTCTTGCTATAGTTTTGGAGAGATACATAATAATAATAATAATAATAATAATATTTATTTATATCCTGCCCCTCTGCAAAGCAACTGGGGCGGCTTACAGCATTAAAATTAAGCATAAGCTTACAGTATAGTATAATAAAAACATACATAGATGTGTCTAGACAGACCTATGATATTGAACAAAAACATTCTTGCTATGGGTTTGGAGAGATATATACATACATACATACATACATACATGTGTCTAGATAGACCTATGATATTGAACAAAACCATGCTTGCTATGGTTTTGGAGAGATACATAATAATAATAATAATAATAATAATAATAATAATAATTTATATCCTGCCCCTCTGCAAAGCAATGGGGCGGCTTACAGCATTAAATTTAAGCATAAGCTTACAGTACAGTATAATAAAAATATTCATACATAGGTGTATCTAGATAGACCTATGACATTGAACAAAACCATTCTTGCTACGGTTTTGGAGAGATTGATAGATAACTAGATATCTGGATAGGGAGACAGAAAGAAATATTATATACATATAGATATAAGTGTAATTTTTTTTTACTGCACAAGATTCCTAACTGATTGATTGATTTTTGTTACTATTATTTGCTACTGTTACTATTATTTGTTAACACTTGCACATTTTCAAAGGTACAAGCCACTTTTCATATGTCATCTGTTTGCTGTCCTCACAACAACCCCACAGGCAGTTTAGTGTATGGCTGTTAAAGTGGAATCATAGCACTATATTTGGGTAGTGTGAATGGGCCCCTGGACCTCACCCATTGTCCATTGTCAGTATGAGTTTTAAGCAGAAATAAGGTGGTGTTTTGGGTCCCATCCAGAAGAACAGTGGCCCACAGGAATTATCTGAAACTGAATTCATCCCTTGAAGTCAAAGAGCTTCCCCAGCCTGGGCTGACAGCCAGGGTTGGCAACTGTGCAGGGGACGGAGGACAATTTTCCCCTTTCTTGTCCTCTCTGTTGGCCACACCACCATGTTGAGATGTCCTGTGACATCACATCACTCCCAGTTGCTGTTCTCGATCAAATTCTGGCTGGAAAAATATGGCTTTTTGTGGGACTGGTTAAGGCAGACCACTATGTTTGTATATCGTCCTGGGCAGTTTTGGCACAGTTTACAAATGCAAAATTGTGCTGAATTTTCATAAGTTTGAGCAACTTGTCATTAATTTTAGTTCCAAACAGCACATTACTTTTTATTTTATTTTATTGTTCATTTCAAGGATTTATATCCTGCCTTTTCCCCACAATGGGACAATTTAGAATATTGTGAGATATTTAGCCTTCACTGTCAGAGAGCTCCAGGGCCACAACAAACTACAAATCCCAGAATTCCATAGCATTGAGCCATGGCAGTTAAGGTGGTGTCAAACTGGATTAGTTCTGCAGTGTGGAGGCAGCCTAAGTTAAATATGTAACTAACCAGGCTGCATCTACACTGAAGAATTAATGCAATTTGACAGTGCTTTAACTACCATGGCTCAGTGCTATGGAAGTCTGGATCAGAGAGTTTTGGTGCCACAGCAAACTGCAAATCCCATGATTCCATATGACGGAACCTGACAGTTTAAGCAGTGCCAAACTGCATTGTGGCAGAAGGCTAAGTAGTGCCAATAGAAGTTTGGCCTATAACAGTAACAAATTACTTTTCTAAGAAGTCATGTTTCCAAATGATGAACCTCCCGAGCAGCTTCACCTCACTTGAACTTGCTCAGATTGATGCCTGTGCCCTATCACTATCTTGACCATCCTGTTATAGATTGCATATCCCCCTCTGGGGCAGCAATTGCATCATTGCTAGATATAGTGCCTGCTAAATTTCTGGCAGCCTTTGAGACAGCCATAGCAGGCTGTGTCTTTCGCACCCACCTCAAGAGCATTCTGCAGACCAGAGGATATGGCCAGTGTGTCCCTGATGTTATGCAGACACTAGCATTTCCAATCTCTCCATTGTAATCCACTTTCTACCATGACTGTGTCATGTGCCAATTTTAAAGGGTGGTGGTAAAACAAGAGAGCCCTTATAGCAGCAGGAAATATTGTGATTTCATCCCGTCGGGGTCCCTGGTTCGCCTTTGGGGTTCCGCTCAGCAACACGCTGAACATAACACCCTTTGTTCCAAAACATACTTAGCTTGCGACTTAATCCAGTTTGGCTCTCTTTATTTATAACCCCGTCTATTGTTATAAAGAAAGAAAGCTGGGCCGGATTAACTGAATAAGTGGTCTGTTGTGATGGGACGTTCTGGATGGACAATTTTGGCCCGAGTGAAGTTTGCTTGCTTATTCATTCAAAGTCTGATCATTTCTGCTCGCCCTCCTTCCCTCTCCCCCAACAGTCCTTAGACTCATTCATTGGCAATTTTTTAAAAAAGCAGGGATGGGGTGATAGATCTCACCTCTCTGCAAGGTCACTGGCACTTTTGTTGCCCAGGTCTCCTTCTATTTAATTTGATTTTTTTGTTTTTATAAAGCCTCAAATCATTAGCCTCCCTCTTGTGCCTCTTTTTCTGTTCAGCTTGGCTTGCAAGCAGACAGTGTTGCTTTAAGGACTGGAAGACCTTTCCCAGATGGAAAAGGTCATTTGTCTTTCACTACTCAACACTTTCTTTCGTGAGTTCATTTAAACACTGCCAGACATTACAGGAACAGAACTCAGCTGGGGCGGCGGTAGATATCTTCTTCTTAAGTCACTTTTTAATGTAGGTGGCAAGAGTAACCACAGAACAAACTATGGTTCCCATAGCAATTGAACATGACACAGTTGCCATAAGACTGCATCGCACCCCCCTGCTCATCTCTCCACCTGTTATAGTTCTTTTCTGGTTATTAGAATTCAACCACATTTGTATATAGCACATATGCATACCTATGTAGTCTCTTCCAACTCTTTGAGTCTATGATTCTATGAACACCTTGCTCTGATTTCAAGATATGTTGTCTTGAAAGTACCTGCAGATACCTGACCCAGATGTATCCTAGAACCACCTTAGATTCTCCGCTTTCTTTTTCATTGATGTAATCTCTTCCAGCTGCAAACTTTCTTGGTCCAGGATTAGTCATCTGAATTAGTCATGAGCCTTATCTTGCTATCTCTCTCTCTGTGTGGCCTGTATAGAAAAATGATGAGCCACATTTGACCTGGATATCAAGAGAGGCCGCTTGTGATTATTTTCAACCAGTTAACTCATCTCTTGGAAGTGTTGCTACTATTGTTCTCTATCTGCAGCAGTATCATTGGCCAAGAAGCAGGAGGATCATTGACTTCCAAGCTGAATCTTAACATGAGTTTGTTGCCACAAAAGCCACCATTTCCCATAAATCAACAGGAGCAGCTGTGGAAGGAAAGACTGGCTCATTGTGCACATTGTGCCATGCAACCTTATAATATTCCTCTGCAGTTGGGTTGGAATACAATGCTCTGATTTTTTAAAAAAAGATTCCCCCCTTTTGGTCATCTTTGGCATGCCTGCGGAGGCTGCCCATCAAGAGTCACAAATTTGGCCCTTGGAACGTTTTGGAAACAGAAGGCTAACCCTCGGGGGGAAAAAGGAGCCATTGTTTTCCTGTATATTGGCAGGAGACCGGAGGCTTAGAGGACTCAGATCAGTCATTCTGGCTAAACTAGTATGGCTGTTCAGGAATGCAGCTCTCTTAAGGCCTAAGCAGACTGCCAGAAATAGTGCACATTAAATTGAGGCACTGCCCTGGCTCAGTGCTAGGGAGTCATGGGAATTGTATTTTTTTCTGGGACATTGAGCCTTCTCTGTCAGAGAGCTCTGGTGCCACAATAAATTACAGTTCCCATGATTCCCTAGCACTGAGCCAGGGCAGTGCCTCAATTTAATGTGCACTATTTCTGGCAGTCTGCTTAAGCCCTTAATCTTGGAAAGTCAGTGACTGAAGTGGATGACATGGCCTTCTGAAACAATGGTGCATCAAGGGCTGGATCACAGGACAGAAGCTCATGTTCCTCCTGGTGGAAGTTGAGGAATCTACAACTGAAATTAGAAATGCAACCACCTCCCTAGAGGGGGATGTACAAGCAGAGGGATGTAGGATGTAGGGGAATTTACAGTTCCCTGGCACAATTCCTCATTGTCTTGTTTGATCTATTGCTTCCTTATCTATAGACTGATATGGGGTGCATTTACATTGTAGAAATAAGGCAATTTGACACCACTTTAATGGCCAGGGCTCCATCCTAGAGAAACCTGGGATTTGTAGTTTTGTGAAGCACTAGCTAAAGACCTTGCAAAACTACAAACCCCAGTTTTTGACAGAAAGTTTGTTTTGATTTGTAGTTGTTAACTTATCTCTACATAGGGGGGATGCAGACCAGGGCGTTTGGAGCGCCCTGGTCCGGAGCGCCGCGGGGCTATGGCAGCCTCACCGCGGCGCCTCCCCGGCGACCCTGAAAGGAGCGCCAAAAAGGCACTCCTTTCATAAGTCGCAAAAAGAGCGCCCTAAAAGCGGCGGGCGCCCTTTTTGCGACTTATCCTCCACAGCGCGTCCGGACGCTGTGGAGGGAGGTCGCCCTGAACGCGTCCGGCGTGCGGTGGCCCGGAAGCGCTCAGGGCGACCTCAGGAAGAGGAAGGGCCGCCGCGCGTGCGGTGGCTCCTCCTCTTCCTGGCCTCGGAGACGGCTCAATTGAGTCGTCTGCCGAGGCCCATAGTCACCATCCAGATTTACTTACTTTCCCCAGCGTTTCTTGACCCTCTGAATACCATTGTTGTAGAAGTCTGCAGATTGCGCCTTAAACCACTCTTCCACTTCATGAATGATGTCGTTGGTGTTGTCAAATCGGTGGCCCCACAATGGATTTTTCATTTTTGCGAAAAGAAAAAAGTCAATTGCGACAGTGACAAAATTTCATCAATATAGCATAATAACTTCAGTGTGGTAATTATTACATTACGATACCCCCTTGTACTTCTCCATTTTACACTTTAGTCACTTCTGACACAACCTGTAACAAAAATAAAGGACATAATGATCTGATTTTCTCAACATCATGCAGTTGGTTACCAATAATGATATTGACAAAATTTCATCAATATACCACAACAACCTCCAGGTGATAATTATTACTTTAGAATACCCCCTCATAGAATTGCATTGGAGGAGCTAGAAATTCCTAGAGAGAATGTATTTTTTCAGATGTGGATAAGTGCAATCACAGATACCAAATTCATGGATATTGGGCATATGCATGTCTGTCATACTGTGCTGTCTTTCTTTTTTACATTTTTTTTCTATAGTGACAAGTTAGATGGCTGGCCATGTTATCTTGGCTGGTGGCTTCCATGATAGGGGGCAGAAAATCCATTCCAGGTTTCCAAAGTGCTCTCCATCAGGCTGGAACCTGTCTCCCTTTTCCCCATCAATACTGGCACTTTCCTTCCCAATTCAACCAAGGTCCAAGTATGATAACCAATGAAAAGAAAAAGCACTCATGGCATAACACGTAAGCTGGCCTTTACAGAGTGGCTTAAGATTTTGAATGGAGGAATAAGATGGGTGAATTGGCCATCTGAAAATAATAATATGCAGCCAAACCTCAACAGCTACAGTTGGCACAGTGTGTTTGAACAAATCAGCCTCTGGCCCAGTTCTTCTTAATTGTGATCTTGGCTTTGTCATTCATTTTGGCTCCTTCTTGACAGCATGCAGACACAAGCCCATCTCCTGCTCAAAGACCCCCAAGCCTTGGCTGCATTGCAGTCAGGCAACTTTGCCATCCAGGACAAAACTGTTATTCACATCAGCTATCATGGTACAACATCACAGTTATTCATATTCCTCCCACTGTTTCCTTCCTACTTAGATTTCCATTTTTCTTTCCCTGAGAAGTGCCAAGAACACTCCAGTCTCAGAAAAGTATGTTGTGAAACCTCCTTCATCCTGGGTGGCCTGACAATATCTCTGTTACCTTATCTCACTTTCTTGGGACACCCCTGTGGAGGGGGATTTGATATGGTTGCTAATTTCAGACAAAGAGGCCTGAATCATGATCCACTTATAAATTCACCTTCCGGCAGTGGGGCTAGAGGAACGGAAATCCAAAAAAAGGTGGGAATTTCTGAGGGGGGGATGGTGAGTAACCACGCATATGTATTGCGTCAAAGGCCACAAAATGGCTGACATGTTTTGGCCCCCATCCAATGTCCTCTCAGCATACAGGAGAGGCATCTGACTATGTCCCAGTAGCCAGGCACACAATTATAGAAGTGCTGAGACCCCTGGAGAACCTCTGTGGATCTCACTGCAGATGTTGTCCATGTGCATCTGGCTATGGGGAGCTAGCCAGACACTTCTATGATCTTGCCTGCTGGGGCCATGAAGCATGGAATGGCCATGCAACCAATTGCCTAGAGAAACGATGGGCATCCTTCTCTGATGTCTTCAAATAGGGGATGGACAGCTCTTTGCTGGGTTTTCCTGAAGATCCAGCACTGAGCAGGGGATTGGACCTGATGACCCATAGGGCCTCCCAACTATGATTCTAAAACAACCACATCCTAATTTTGCACAGAATAAATCTCAACTTACAAAGATTCTCATCAGTCCAGGATTGTACTCCTCAGGGTTTCTCAGCATTTAAGATACGTGTTTTTTTTTAACCATTTAAATATATATATTTGAATAGTTTTTTTTCATCCCTAGGCCACTGTCTTTTGTAACCAGTCCACTGGAGTCCCAAGTCCTTTTTGAAATGTGGGGACCAGAACTGAATGAGGCACTTCAGAATGCAGCTTAACTAGCGAAGAACAGAGTAGAAAATTAAGAGACAGATGTGACTCTTTCATTTGAAATAGCTGCCTTCTTTTTTTTTCCTTTGGTGAGGAATGGATTTTCTTTTGGGGAGTGTGGGGGTCAGAGTTGGAGCTCCAAAGGCTTTGTTTTGGTTTTTTAATGGAAAAAAATATTAGTCTTATTGGTGTGGTGAGTCAATTGGCTTCCCAAAGCTTTAGGGATAATGGGTTTCATTAGCTGAGATGTCATTTAATCACAGGACAAGTTTTATCAGCCAGAATAAAATGGTCACAGAGTTCTGTCCTGTACACAAGTATAATAAACTAGCTTCCTAGGAATATTTATTTATGTATATGTAGAAAGCACAAAGGATCTCCTAGTACAGATAAAGAAGAACCTTAGCAAGCATTCTGTTTCATGGCTAATGACATTAAAAAGCTTGCTTATTTACGGAAATGTGCCCAGAGTCTATATGATAAGAGCAAATGGAATAAAATTGCAAGAACGAAAAAGGGTCTGTTTAGACTAATGACAGTAATTAACTCTAGTGCATTTGGAGAGATAAATTACATCAGCTTACTTTACTGAGAATTCTAAAAAAAACAACCCCAAACCCAACAACACACCATGATTTTTTTTTGCTGTTGTTGTTTAAAAAAAAGCATGAGTGAATGGTGAGGACAACACAGCATCCTAGTGATCATGGGCTGGCATTCTGTATTCCAGTTACAAATTTATAGCCTAGAGTTCTAGATCTGTAACTGCTTGAAACATAGTTGTGTTAATCTGGTATATCAATATGTGAACTAATCTTGCAGCACCTTTGAGACTGACTGGGGAAAAGACATTGTAGAATAAGCTTTCATATTGTTACCTAAAGAAAGGTGGGTCCCTGGGGATGTCCCCACCAAGTATGTCAGCATTATTTTAAATGTTGGGGAAATTAGTGTTTGCAAGAGGCTGGGTAACCTTTGGGACCATTTCCACCTATTATACCAGTACTAACTGAGGCAAATTCCAGGTTTGAGTGAATTAAGAGCAATATTTTAAAAATGCAGAATGTGATCACGCACACATACAATGACAATTTAGATAGGCATAGCATTCCGAACTAATCAAAATAGAAATATGGAAACAGGATAGTGGAATTTTAGGGGTTTGCAGTAGGGTGATAATTACCTTTGTGATGGGCAGACCATGGAAAACTGGAGTGGCTCAGACTAGGAAGTCTGAGGTTGACACAGGGCCTTTGCAGACTGCCAGAAATAGTGCAAACAGAGTCCACTTTAAGGGTTAGGGTTAGTGCTAGGGAATCATGGGAATTGGTTTTTTCTCTCTGAGACATTGACCTTCTCTGTCAGAGAGCTCTGGTGCTACAATAAAATACAGTTCCCATGATTCCCTAACCCTAACCCTTAAAGTGGACTCAATTTGCACTATTTCTGGCAGTCTGCAAAGGCCCACAGTTTCATACATGGAGGACAGCCTCGGATGATTATGTGCACTGTGAGCCACAGTGAACAGGTCCTTGTGACCAATATTTATACCTGAAAACTATCCTATCTTGCCAAGTAACAAAGGCTTGATGTCTTTTCTCAGGAATTGACAATGGGATTCCAGACTGGTTGATGACTAACTTTAGACCAACAAAAACAGTGATTGGATCAGGATAGCCTTGGGATGGATGGCTAGGGAAGTTTGGCTGGGAACACAACAGGAGTTAAGCAGAGAGGTTGTAGAGCCGATGTGCATCGCAGCATTCTTGCTGGTGTTCCCTTGTGCATCTTCACAATTGACTAGCAGGGTTGCTTAGCCCCTCTGCTATGTAGTGAACTATATGTAAAGTTACATAACATAGACTGTGACAGAGGATTCAAGCTCCTGTCTCCAGGCAGCCAAGTGTGACTTGTGTGTAAGATTGGTGGTTTTTTTTACACACAAAAAACAGCAATCTTGGAGTGCAGCCATGCTACAGAATTAAAGCAGTTTGACACCAGTTTAACTGTCATGATTCCTTCCAACAGAATAATTGGATTTGAAGTTTGGTGAGGTGTTCAGCCTGGACTGTCAGAGAGCTCTGATGCCTCACTTAACTATAAATCCCAGGATTCCATAGTATAGAGTCATGATAGTTAAAGTGGTGTCAAACTGCATCAAACAGTGTGGCTATAGCACCCCTGCAAAACATAACAGCAATCTTCACATCAAAACTATGTGCCTGTTTTTGTGGCCAAGATTGTGTGATTTTTGTGTGTGTGCGCAAGATTTGTGTGTGTAAGATTTTTGTTGTGCAAGGGATGACCTGGCCATGGATTGCTCGAGCTAGTCAGGGTTGCAGACTTGTTGTTCTTGCTCACATACTCTGGAACCACTAGTGTGAAAGCCTGAAGGAATGCTGGAGCAAGCAGTGCCCAGGTATTTCATATTGGAATATCACAACCTCTCTGATTTGTCCCTATTTGGTATTGAGATGTCTTTTGCTTCAGGTAGTTTGGACAAAAGGGAGAATTTCTGGATTCATAGACTGAAGAGCCTAACACCACATGGTCTCATCCCAAAGGAGATTATCAGCATCCACTAAGGATACTGAAAACAAACATCTTGGATGCAACTCAAGTTCACCTTTAGCAACTGCAGAAGGCAGAAGCTGAAAAGTTTTGCTCATTTGGTATATTTTAGTCCTGTTTGTTAATCGCTCACCCATCCATGTATCACCTGGTGTGTGTGTGTGAGTATCACTATTTCTGGAATATGATTAATTATACCATATTTAATTTTAGGAAGACAGCAATATTTTAAGGGGGGAAAACTCCTTTTTCCTAATTTTTTTGCTCTCTTCCTAAAAATAAATGTGGGATAATTAATCATATACCAAAAATAATGATTCTTTCAGCCACTTCTTTAACCCTTGACACTCCAGAGGAACACCTGCTAGGATTTAAGAAACTGACGACTGTTTTAAAGCATTTAATGACATGGATCGGATGATAGATATGTTTTTGAGGAGGTAGATAAACTGTGAACTGATTTTTCTTGGCACCTCGAGTGCTGTAAAGTTTTATTGGGATCAGAGCCCCGCGGATATATCTGGTCATAGGATTATAAAATCCCACCCCGCAAAGTAAACCCAATGCCGATTTTAAAAATAACATTAAAGATGCAGAAACCAGAATAAATATGCAAAAAACCCCTTGTGGTTTATATGTACTTGCTCTGAAAGGTGTGCCTATATATTCCAAAAATGAGCATCTAAAGAATGTTTCTCCAGTTGCCAGGAAAAGAGGAAGGGTTGACATGTTCACACAGACAGCAACTTCACAAGCATTCCCTCACTCCAGGTCCCCAGATGTTGTTGGACTACAGGTCCCATCATCCCTAACTTCAACTGTGATGTCTTGGGATGGTAGGGGTTGCAGTCCAACAACATCTATGGGTGCTAGGGTTGCCAGATCTCAGGGCCTAGCTCTTCACTGGTCCTCAGGGCAAAAAGGAGAAATCTCAGATAATCTCAGGTGTGCGTGTGTGTTTGTTGCTCTGTCTTTCTGTGCTCCATCATTTGCAGGCAGCCTTTGTTATTCCTGGGAGAGCTCAATGACAATCATTGTCTTAAATATTTCTTAGTGCTTGATCCTATAGTATACCTCTGACTGCTGATTTCTAAGGAGGCTCAGCTACATAGGAGTCTTGGTTTTCCACTTTTTTCCAGTTCATTGAGGCAGGGGACTCATTGCTAACAACATCTTGGGGGGAGGCTCAAGGCCACCTCCCCCGTTTTGATTCAATACTTTTCACTTCCAGTATGATCCAGGCTGCATCCACACTGCAACAATAATCCAGGTTGACAGCACTTTAACTGCCCTGGCTCAATGCTACGAAATTCTGGGAACTGTAGTTTTGTGAGACATTTAGCCTTCTCTGTCAAGAGAGCTCTGGTGCCACAATAAACTGCATTTCCCAGAATTCTATAGCATTGAGCCAGGGCAGTTAAAGTGGCATCAACCTGGATTATTTCTGCAGTGCAGATGCAGCTGTCATCACAAACCAGCTTCCAGTCTCAAAGTTGAATTGCATCATTGTGCAACATCCGTGTTCTCTTTTCTCTTACTTTTCTTTGTCGTGGAAGGAATTGCCTGGGGGAGAAGGGAGAGGGGTAGTAGGGGAGGAGAATATTGCTGTCCTTGTTTGATGTTACTAATTAAAGTTTAATAAATAAATAAATAAATAAATAAATCAAGGAAGGGAGCGGAGATATTGTGTTATGCCACTTTGACCATTGTGCAAATGGAGCCAGCTGCACGGCTATTGTGTAATGGTCCTGATGCAAAATGTGCCTCAATGCACAACATGTCCTCTTGTGCAATGATGCCCCCAATGAGCAACAAGACAACTTGCATGGTACCTTAGTGTATGTCCTGGCAGTTAACTAGCATGGTTGCATAGTGTGTCAGTCACTTTCTGAACCTTATTACATTCTATCTCACTCTCACCATTGTATAAATTTGCTTAATAAACTGAGGCTTTAATACCGCTTTGTATTGCATCTGAAGAAGTGGACTAGTGTCCATAAAGGTCTGTTGTTGTTGTTGTGTGCCTTCAAGTCATTTCCAACTTATGGTGACCCTTTCTTGGCCATTGCCCCTATCTTGGCCATTGATTTTCTTGGTAAGATTTATTCAAAGGAGGTTTGCCATTGCCTTCGCCTGAGGCTGAGAGCATGCAAGTTGATCAAGGTCACTCCATGGGTTTCATGGCTGAGCAGGGAATTCATTTTGTCCCCCCTCTCACCTCTCCAGAAAAAAAATATTAAACAGAAATTGGGGGGACGGGCTTCAGTACATCTTCCTCCAGTGTTTGAAATTAGATTTTCCAAGAAAACCATGTAATGGTAGAGGGCCCCTTAAGTAGTGAGGTTACCACTGTCCATCTAGAAGAAACAGATCTGTACATTGAAGGAAAAAATGCCATTGTGCCAGAAGACCCTCAAAGAAGTTGACAAAGCAGTTTATATATAATGTGAGGCTTGTTAATGATACTGTCATTGGGGGATTCTGGGAGTTGTAATCCAAAAAAGTAACGTTTCCACACTGTGATACAGAGACTGAAAACAACAACTCACCATCACATATTACTAAGGGATTTTGAGTGTTCTGGCATTCAAAGGATTTATTATTATTATTATTATTATTATTATTATTAATGTAATGCTGAACTCCTAACTTGACTTCACTTGGCAATTTGCATCTTGCTGCAACCAATGGCAATTTGATAGGGATTTCATTATGAAATCCACTTTTGAAGTTTTGCAAGGTGACGTGTCTGTGAGGATCGGCATTGGGTCTCATGAAAAACTTGTGAGGTCAAGGTAAGTAAATAAAGACGAGATTATTTGCTAAAATGCTAAAAAGTTGGGTAGATGTACTTTCCTGGGTTTTTTAAAGAGATAAAAGAGGTTTTGATTCACCACATTCTACATTTTTTTTTTTGCCAAAGTGTTGATCTACAGGATGACTACAAGTTTTCTTTAAATAGATATTTTCATGAAACTGTCTCAGTACAATTTAGCTTTTCAAGTGATACATAAATCCATTGTTGCTTCTTTCCATCTCTCTCTCTTTCACACACAAACACACTCATTTTAGCCTGGTTAGAAGGGTGCCAAAGTTATGAACTCTTTTGGAATAATATTGGTCCACAATTTGATGGAGTTAAAAGGGTCTATTTAGTTACAATGGTTGTCCAAGGGCCCCTAAAAAAAGGTTGATGCTGGTACATGTTCTCATGATGGCTTCATACCCTCCAACATTTCACACATGGAAACTACATAAGAGTGTAGTCAAGATGGAAAAAGTTAGTGAGGAAGAACAGGTAAGCAAGGAGAGGATGCAGCAGTTTGCTGTCATCTGAGCCTACTGGGAAGCGCGTGATTCCCTTATCTTCTCTTCTTTTACCTCCTCTTGCTGAATTGAGTGCAACTACTTTTCCATCAATTGAACTAAGCTGAGGACAAAGGGGGAAAGTAGGAGGAGGAAAGAGATACCAGAATATGCTAAAAGCACTTGAAAAAGTGGGTCAGAAGAGGATTAAACTGGGATTGTCCCTGCTAAATTGGAATGTTTGGAGGGTTTGTGGCTTTGATTTATTGATGTCCAAGAGCTGTTGAAGATAACAGCCATGTTCAGATTTTGCAAACACATGCCCATAATCTACTTTGTTGAGTCAATCTACCTCCAGTGTGGTTCTTCCTCTTTTTCTATTGCTTTCAAGCTTTCTCAGTATTATTCTCTTTTCCAATAAGTTGTGTCATGTCCTCATGTTTCCAAAGTATGATCACCTATTTAGTCATTTTGGCTTCTAGGATGAGTTCAGATTTGATTTAGTCTCAGACTCATTGGTTTTTCCTTTGGCACTGTGGACTGAGTTGGAGTTGATAGCTGAACATTTTTTTTAAATTCCATCTTCTGACTCCAATATTTCTTTCATGTCTTGTTACACCTTTATTGAGAGCCAGTGTGGTGTAGTGGTTTGAGCATTGGAATATGACTCTGGAGACCACTGGGTGACCTTGGGCAAGTCGCACTCTCTCATCCTCAGAGGATGGCAATGGCAAACCCCCTCTGAAGAAACTTGCCAAGAAAACCCCACAACAAATTTGCCTTAGGATTGGAAACAGCATGAAGGCACACAATAACAACAACATACTTTTATTTCTCCTTCTTTCTCCAAGGGCTCTGAAGGATCTACATAAGGGTTGACCTGCAGAATGAGGTGATGGAGTTGACTATGTGTGCAAGTCAAGGAATGGCAGCACATGCATACAAACTTTGTTCCATTCCCATAAAATCCCATTGATTATCATTCTATTATCGTGAGCTTCACTTCCAACAATCCAGCCTATGTTTATAGCTGGGAGATGGAAACCTAATTAATAATGATATTCAGAATAACTATGGCCATACAGGATCATTACAGTGAAGTCCAATAAGGTTTGTGAATGAATAAATTTCTTTATTACAGTCATAGACCAGCACAAGATCCACTGAACTGTTATTTCCACTGTGTTCAATGGTGCATCCTTCTAGGTGCATGCAGATATAGGACTGCAGCTTTGACACAGTTGACTTACAACACACACACAAACACCACAGTGTTGTATCGATGCATTCCTTCCCCGCTCCTCTGTAATTCTGGTTTGGTTAGAAGCCAAGATAGGCCAGAATGTGTATCTACAAAATTATTTGCAATTTGTTCAGTTCACTAGAAAATATGCCTCTTAAATACACGTACACGCACACATGCATGCATGCGTGCGCACACACACAAACTACTGGCTAGTCAGCGCGGTATTAAGTCAGATGGTAAAAAAGATGAGAAATGCTTCTCTCCCTGTTTTATCTGCAGCCAAAAAGGATATTGCTTTACATTTTTGTGAAATAAAACGGCATAGCTCACAATTGCCCCAAAGCGTTGAGATTTTGCTCTCCCTACCCTCCCACCCTGAAGCGCTCATTAATTTCAGATTCAACTTGATTAGACGAGGACTGAACATGACAATCTGAGACATCTCCTTTCATTCTTTCATGTTGTGATCTTGGCAAAGCCATTCTCTTTTCTTACCCATCCAAAAACACAAACAAGAGCATTCTCTCCCTACTCCCCCAGGTCCCGATATCCATATGGACCAGTGGACAGCCTAAAGGGAACCTTTGTTGTTGCCATAAAATGCACAAGATGGGGAAATGAAATAGCAGCTGGTGGTCAACATCCATGGGATACTGGTAATCCCATATAATTGCCAGTGTGGGGCGCGGGACAACTGGCAAAAAGGAAGCTTAAAGCTTCTTTGTTTTCCCTTGGTAATGATGAAGGGAGAGCCGTCTTCACCCGTCTTCATCCAGTGAGAACATTCTTGTCTTTTCAAAAGCTTGGCCCATGAAACCCAATCCGCATCTCCTTCTCATTAATTTCACTAAATAGATTAAGCATTTGGAAGGTGGGCCGTTCACTTCCCAAATCAGTTGCCCCCTTCTTTCTTGAGGTGAGATGTTTTGGGGCAGTGAGACCATCCTTTCAAGTCCCCTTCCCTTCTTTTAGAGTGGATTAGTGAGGCCAAATGGATTACTCTTTGTAGGTATTAGGACTGAGGGCCTTTACGGCAAATGACAACCCTTCCCACCAACACACACACATACACAATTCCCTGATGGCTGGTTTCAAGAGTAGGCTAGTAAAACCTACTTAGTGCAAACATCCGTAAAGCTGTCAAGAGCAAGGGGCTTGTAAAGGCAACTGTGTAAGTACACCCTTGAGCTAGTGGCAAGATGCAGGTGGAAAATGGAAATTTGATTTGCAGGGGTTATGCATTGCTACTCAGCAGGGGGGGGGGAGGAATTCCTCCAGTTTTTTGTCTGAACTATCACAGAGCTATCCAAAGTGCTGAACTTGTGTGTGTGCGTGTGTGTGTGTTAGGATTGAGCATCTAGGTGAAATTAGGCTAGTCGTATTATACCATACAGAACTAAAATGGCAAAAACATTTGTTTTCAGATTCTTTTTGATAAGAATTTACCAAAATTCGATTTCCCCCCCATGTTTAGGATGGAAGAAGTGTTAAAGTTGTGTCTTCTTGCATGGCAGGAAATTGGACTAGCTGGCCCTTGTGGACTTTTCCAGCTCTTCGATTCAATGATTCTATGATTCTTGAACCCTATCACCAAACTTTCTTCAAACAATCCCCTGTCCCTCATGCTTAGTCCCCCACAATGCCCCTAATGCCATTACATCCTGGAGGTGTTGTGGGAAATGAAGACAACAGCTTCTCCAGTTCTGGTGGTAATCTGGTGGTAGCTGCTTCAAATTGCTGTCTCCTCCAGGTGGGTCTACTGAAGGAGAGTACTGATATGGGAGGTGTTTTACCATGAAGAACTCTGTCAAGTACCTAGAATGAAAGAATCATAGAATCATAGAGTTGGAAGACACCACAAGAGCCATCCAGTCCAACCTCCTACCAAGCAGGAACTCTCAATCAAAGCATCCCCAACAGATGGCTATCCAGCCTCTGTTTAAGGACATCCAAGGAAGGAGACTCCACCACTCTCTGAGGGAGTGTGTTCCACTGTCTAACAGCTCTTACCATCAGGGCATTCCTCCTAATGTTGAGGTGAAATCTCTTTTCCTATGGTTTGAATCCATTGGGCTGGGTCCTATTCTCTGGAGCAGCAGAAAACAAGCTTACTCCATCCTCAATATGACAGCCCTTCAAATATTTAAACTTCTTAACTGTCTCTTCTCCAGACTAAACATACCCAACTCATAGGGCATGATTTCCAGACCCTTCACCATTTTTGGTCACCCTCCTCTGGACACGTTCCTCACCAAACCTTAATCCAATCCAACCTTTCCCTATATATATCAAAATACCCACCCACCCCAGATATTTAAACTAGTCCTTAAACTGACCTGGGCATTCATGCCTGAATTTGTCAGTGACAATCAAAGTTGATTTGATATATTCCAATAGACTGGCCTTCAAGGCATTATTTTTTCCTTTGTTAGCTTCAGTCTCCCCTCCATACCACTCCCTAAACCTGTAATGTATTCGTCAAATGAGATTTTCTGTATCTAAGAGGTTCACCTTCCCCTATTTCATGTAGTGACCTCTTCTTGTTGCTGGAGGGCAGAGCCCATGACGTCTCTTTGAGGCCTTGATAATTGCCACTTTGATACTTGCCAATGGAGTGTTCAAAGAGGAGAGAAGTTTTACAACCAGCCTTTCCTCCACAAACCGCAAGTATTCACCTCTTTATAAAAGACACCATTCTTTACATACACTGGATGCAAGGAAGGAACAGCCCCTCCTCCTTGACTTATAAAAGTTCAGTTTTCACTTGGAAGCTTTCCCTTTTGCAAATGGGATGCCTGGGAGATTCAATGTCCATGGATCAGCATTGACAAAGCATTGAAATGTAACAAACTCATCAAGCCCAGTTCATAGTGTAATAGGGATGTGATCCTGATGTGACCACCATGTTCTTCTTCATTGTTTTTAGCCTTTACCCAAAAGAGCTCTTAAAAGATTCTACATCTTGATTTCCAAAACTCTGGAGGGAATGTGGTGGCCCATTGTCCCTGTTGCAGTTCCAACTATCACACTTTTGACCACATCAGAAAGTTAAAGCTCAGGTTCTTCTTCTTCTTCTTCTTCTTCTTCTTCTTCTTCTTCTTCTTCTTCTTCTTCTTCTTCTTCATTATTATTATCATTTAGTTATATCCCACCTTTTAATATAGGGATTCAAGGTGACTATCAGATTCATGAAGGAATTTTCCAATTTTATGAAGAGCGAACTGAACCAGTATTCAGAAACCTCTGTACTGGCTAAATTTAGTTTCTGCGTATGGAAGGGATTGTGTTACACTTGCCTTCTGTGTAGAAGCCTTCCAGGAGGGGAAAAAATGATTGGCCTAATTCAATAGCAAAGATGTAAGAGATTATTGCACTTCGTAAAAACGCAACTTACTTCTCCCGAATTGAAGTCTAAGTTGGGCTGCATCCAGATCCCATCGCATGGCTTTTGTCACCAAATCTGCCATCCGAGTACAGCCCAGCTGCAGCACAGGTCCCTTAACACACTTCAGTGGCCCATTTTTCAAAGTTGGGAGCTTTCTGGCTTTGAGAAATGGCTGCTGAAGCACGTTAAGGGAGCCAGGCTGCAGCTGGGCTGTACTCGGATGGCAGATTTGGTGACAAAAGCCATGTGATAGAACCTGGATGCAGCCCAAATTAGACTTCAGTTCAGGAGAGGTAAGTCATGTTTTTAAGATGTGTGATGATCTCTGTAGTTGAATGCATAGAGATTCAAAGCCAGACTTTTAAGAACTACGTATTCAGATCCTTCTTTTTAAATGGGACAAACCTACCAATTCTACAAATTCCCATGGTGATTTTTTCACCAGAGATTTAATCAACAATGACAACAACAATAACCTTTGCACTCATTCCAACTCCCAGAATCCCCTAGCTATGCTCACTATAGGCAGCCTGAGAGTTATAATTCAAATGTCATCCTCCTCTCTCTCTTTTTTAAAAATTAAAAATCTCAAGTTCCTTGGATCAAATTTATGAAGACATTTGTGAACACGGGAAAGTCTGTATCAAAAAAAAATGAAGCAAGAGAAATTCTCAGCCATCCATGAATTGTATTTTTGTTTTGTTTTGTTTAATGTTTTATATGTATCCATCCAAGTCGGTAGCTGCCAAGTCAGTAGCAATCTCATCTACAATCTATTTTAGCTTAAAACCTAAGCTGGTTCCAATTATTTGACTTATTAATTGCACATTAATGATATTAATATTATTAATAACAATTAATAATTGACTTATTATTTGTTAGTAGCAGCAAGGAGGAGGAGCAGCATTGCAGTGGCTTGCATCCCAGTATCCATGGGATACTGAATCCATGCCAGTTTTTTTTAAGCTTGAAAGGAGCTGTCCAAGGTTCTGGATTCATTTAGGAATAAATTCCAGCATCTTGGACAGCTCATTTGAAACCTGGCTTAAAACCTGGAATGGATTCACCACTCCACTGACAGGGGAGCCACCAGCCACCAATGGAGCAACATTTCCCCCCTTTTTGTGGAATATTTTTTTATTAACTTTTACTAATATAAACAACATATATAGAAAATGGAAAACTACATCTATGCACAACACAACTAATTAAGCAACTAAGACCTTACACAAAATAACATTGATAATAAAAGAAAAGGGGAATACATATGTGTTCAAGCTTATTAGATAACAACTGTAGTTATCAAATAATTCTACTTCCTCTAGATAGCTAGCTATAAGATATGCTTCTACATATTGTTCCATTCTACTATTCTTCAAATCCTAAACTTGCTATTTTCCCCCAAGGTGTTCTCATCAATTGAATTATCATTTCCTTTTTTTTTTTTTTTTAGAATTTTAACAGACCTCTCACTAATCAAATTTATCAATTTATCAATTTCAGTAAGATTATATAATTTTATAAACCATTCTTCATGTGATGGTATGTCCATATCCTTTCATGTCTGTGCATGGAGTATTCTCACTGGGACCTATGTCTTTCAGTCGTCTTGCCTACCTCTTCTGGGTGACAGTGTAAACTGTGTTAACAAGGTTTTACACTACATCTCCTATCCTCTCACAAAGACTCAGCATCTTGGATAGCTTCTTTAAAATTGGATTAAAACCCAGAGCAGGTTCACTATCTCATTGGCATGGGAGACACCAGATATCACAACTTAGGCGAACACTTTGGTGAAGTCCACTTAAGAATCTGGGTCTTTTTTAGAATTTAAAAAAAAAAATAGAACAAAACTCAGGTTTGCATGTTCAATCTCCATAAATAGGTTCAAAAGCCACTGTGTCCCAGAGCAGCCGAGAGAAAAATGCTCCCAGTGTTATTTAAAAATAAATATTCCCCTCCCTCAAGATGATGAATATCAAATTAGTTTTGCAATGTGAATGCTGCATTGTAGTCTCCTGCTGAGGTTTACATCACTATTTTGTCTCTGCAATTAGGAAATTAAAAAAGATCAGAAGGTTGCGAAGTGATGAAAACACAAATAATCTTTTATGGGGTGCCCTCCACCCTTTCCAACCATCATGAAAACCTACAGAGTGTTTCCAGCCAGTTGTTCCTGTGATCTCCCTATTTAAATGTCTACATTTAATATATACAGCTTATTTATTTTTGACAGGTCAACAGACAACCGCCTGCTAAATGCCTGGTTTTACTTCTGACTGAACTTTCTTTGGGACAGAAATGGCCTTCTGAATACTTGAGAAATATTACTTTTCCTCCCCACAGTATAAGCAGAGACTCACCACCCTGCTTTATAAAACTATTTCCAGAAGATGCAATAGCTGGATCTAGAATTGATGGGTTAGGATTCCTTCCTGGGCCACAGCGTGATTGAACAGAGTCCCAAGTGCAAAAGTAAAATCATAGAATCACTGAATTGGAAGAGACCACAAGGGCCATCTGGTCCAACTCCCTACCATGCAGGGATACACATGCAAACCATCCTTGAAAGATGGCCATCCAGTCTCTGTTTAAAATCTCCAAAGAAGGAGACTCTATCACACTCTGAAGGAGTGTCTTCCATTGTCAAACAGCTCTTACTGTCAGGAAGTTCTTCCTAATGTTGAGATGGAATCTCTTTTCCTGTCATTTGCACCCACTGCTCCATGTTCTAGTCTCTGGAGCAGCAGAAAAGAAGCTTCCTCCCTCCTCAATATGACACCCCTTCAAACACTTAAACAGGGCTATCCTATCACCTCTTAACCTTCTCTTCTCCAGGCTAAACATACCCACCTCCCTAAGTCTCTCCAAATAGGGCATGATATCCAGACCATTCACCATTTTAGTCACCCTCCTTTGGACACGCTCCAGCTTGTCAACATCCTTTTTTAATTGTGGTGCCCACAACTGGATGCAATATTCCTAACCAAAGCAGAAAAGAGTGGTACTATTACCTCCCTCAGTCTAGACACTATACTTCTGTTGATACAGCCTACAATCGCATTGGCTTTTGCTCTCAGTTGTAGTTTGTACTCAATTAACTCAACAGGGAAAAAGGAGAGGAGGCGGCAGAATTTTGCCCTTCTCAGCAGGCTCTGGCAAAAGCAAACTGCTTCAGCCTCTCCTAGCTTGTGCGTTATTCTTCATTACTAATTTTTGCCATTTAGACCACATGCTGATGTTGCTTGGCAGCACATGTCCAACATTTCATCTGTGAAATATTGGGAGGGTATGCAAATCTAGATGCATGCTGGCAAAAATCTCACTGTCTGAGACAAAGAGTGGGGATTTCCCATAGAGTTCCATGGCCTGGAAATTCTGTACATATTCTGCCCAAACCCAGATGCCCTGGGCATTGGGATCCATGCCCAAAGTTTACCTAGGACCCTGGAAAAACCCAACTATTCCCCTCCTTTCCTCTGCAACCTCCCACAATGTTGGAAAGGATGGATGGAATTCTTTTACAAAAGTCCTGGGAGGGAATACTCTCCCAGCTTTGAAGGTGGGAACCAAAGTCAAATGGCGATTCCGGGATCTCTCATAAATCTTTTGTTTCTAGAATTGATCCCCTCTTCATTTTCACCTCTCAGCCCCTCCTCTGAACAATTGGCAAATGTCAGATCAAATAGTTGGTAAAATGGCCGGCGGGCCTAGGAACCTATCTGCAAACCAGGTGCGTTGCCCTGACAGCTTCCACCTCCTTGTTCTCGGCTGATAACTACTATTATAAGACAGCAGCTTCAAATCCTAGAAGAAGGATTCCTTCCCTTAGGGGACAAGTGATTCATTCTTTCGATGAGGTCAGTTCTGCTATAAGCTCTACCCTAGCGAAAGCTGCCAACTTTGTTGAACTCTAAACAGAGATTATTATTTCAGAAACAGGAGGCTGAGTTGAGGGGAAGGGAAAATGCAAGAGAAATCCAGAGCCTGGGACTAAATGTGGCATCTATAATTGGTGTTTTGGTTGTGACAAAGGGTCTCCTCTCTGCTCTATGGTGAGAGCGTTCTTTCATTTGTGGGAGAGCCGGGTCGAAACTCTCCGATTATCTCAGGCAACTTTTATCAAATCCTGTTGGATTGCCTTGAAATTCCTCAGATGTTTCATCTGAAGAGTAACCAACATATTTGCTTCTTGTTTTGCTGGAGGCAAACCTCAACAGCAATTTTAAGTGATGGGCTGATCCTGTCTCCCCAGCCTGCTGAGCGATTTGTTACTCAAAATCAAAATCAAACCTCCTTCCAAGCAATGTAGACGTTGTGGTTCAAAGATGGAAAACACAATTTTGCTGTGAATTTAACTTTAGGGGAAATTTCCCCTTTCCTCACTAGCAAGCTTGAAGTGCTATTCACATACTTTCCAGATCTGGCAGAGGCAGTCTTGATTAATCCCCTTTTTCAAATGTTTTAAACATAGCCCACTTTTTGTCTTCCTCTCCTATTTTCTCACTTACTTCAATTGCTGCAAACTGAATCCAAAGTGCAAAAAAGTTTGCAGTCCATTGACTCAGTGGAGGGAGAGGGAGAGGATGAAGCATAATCTTTCCCTTCCCAGTAGCCTTGGGCCAAAGCAAACTGCTGCAGCCTCATTTTGTCATCTTGACCACACTCTGATGTTGCTTGGTCACATGTGTCTAGTTTTTATCTATGAAATGCTGGAGGGTTTGTACTCCCCGAAGGCATAGCTTTTATCCAGGGATGAATGAAGTGAGACCTTAAGGTCTCCCCTTTCTCTGGCCATTTGAAAAAGAAAGACAGAAAGAGTGAATTGGATTAACCCTTGAGTAGCAATTCCACTTTTAAATTGGCTTCAGAGATCCCTTGCATCATTTAACACTTTAAAAATATCTATTTTTCCATGTTTGTTTAGTCTTGTCTTTATTTTTATCCCCCCCCATTGTTGCAGACACTGTTGAGACAAAAAGCCACACTCAAAACAGTTACACACTCCCAAGTGTGAGACCAACATAGCCCTATTTTTCCCTGCAAGTAGAAATGTAGCCTTTCAAGGAACAAGTTGGGGCAGTACTTTTCCGTTGATAGTTTCCTATTTTCTGGTAGCCTGACCCTTCCTCCTCTCCTTGAATATTTTTAAAAATGCATTTTTACTCAACTATAGACTAAGGATGGAAAGAATGTATTCAATTAATCATTACATGGTTGAAAAATAGATTTATTAACAGGTGGGAACCTTATCTGGAAATAAAACAGAAGTGTGAGATTTTTGCACAGTATTTTCCCAGTACTCAATCATCCCAAAGTGTTCAAGAAAATCATGTGGCATGGAAATTAATGTGGTTTTGCTATCTTTACATCTTCTGCACAGAAAGTATCATTTTTGTGTAAAAAAATACACGTGTATTTCTGTGCAGAATAATATGTGAAAATGTATTTTCTCCACAAATTCTTCACAGAAAATATGCTTTTTTTTTTGTTCAGGAAAGTCACGTCATAATCATATTTCAGAGTGATCAAATACAGGGAGAAATGCCCAGCTTGGTGAAAACTACAGTAATAGTGCATCATTGCACATATTCCTACTGTAAGCATTCTCTCACTCCTCATCTCTTTCACATTCTCTCTCTCTCTCTCAATCTTTAGAAAGGTTGGATATCAGGCCAAGACCTTGACAAGATCTATTCCAAACCAGATAGAGGTGTGTTTTTTAGAACAGCGATAGCACATGGAGGAAGAACCATACCATGTGCCAATGGAAGATGAAGGACTCAAAGAGCCCTGGTGGTGCAGTGGTTAAATGCCTGTACTGCAACCACTTACTTACAAAACCACAAGGTTGTGAGTTCGATACCAGCCAGGGGCTCAGGTTCGACTCAGGCTTGCATTTAAGTCGTTAAAATGAATACCCAGCTTGATGAGGGCAATTGGCTTAGGCATTGTATATCACTTAGGGAGTGCTTAAGTGCACTGATAAGCCCTTAGCTTGCTATTGCTATTGCTAAAGAGAGACCTTGTTGAAGTGAGTGGTTTGATCTGCAGGATTTCCTAACTTCTGTTTTGGCTCTGTCTTCCGAGCCAGACCAAGGATTCCTCAATGATGAGAGGCTATCCTGACCTCATTCAAGGATTCCTTGTTAGTATACAGCTGTTTGAGAAATGGAGCATGACCAAAGAGCTCCTCTTGTGCTCTCCAAGGAAGGGATGAGAGTTCCTAAGAAGAGTAGAAATCATTCTTGGTCCTCTACTCCACCTTGTTTATCTCTTGGATGGAATCCTTACTGCTGCCCAAACATTTGTGAACTTTTCATGCCGCTTCTCTGCTACAAACCTCTCTCTCTTTTTAAAAACCTTCCCCAAATACTTCCCTGTCCCTTTGAGGAAAGTGACTCAGTGTGGGTTTTTAAGTAAAACATGAGGAGGAGTGAAGGCTGGCTGAATTCACAGGCTTGTCCATTGAGAGAATGAAGGTGGCACTCAGCTATGTGGAAACCCAGGATCCCCTTCACTCACAAGGAACATTGGTGTATGTGTGTGAGTGTGCGTGTGCACATCTGCATGTGAGATGGTTTGCATGGACAAAGTCTGCCATGCATAGGGATAGATGAAGGTTCAATATAGCAGAAAGATAGTGTTATGCAGTAATTAAAGGAGCTCCACATTCTTGGACTTGGGAGCTATATAGGTCTAGGCCTCACTTGGCCATGAAACTGACTGGGTGATCCTGAGCTAGAAAATCCTCTCTTGGCATGTTTTACATGAGAGGGTTGTTGTGCGGAAAAATGTTCAGAGGAGGAAAGCTATGTAGTTTGCCTTGAGCAACTGTTGGGGTGGGGGGAACCATTGATTCCCCAGGGGTCCATCTCTCACCATCCCTGGGGGTCCTGGGGGCAACAACTTGACACTGGTGGCCATGTGGCACCCCTGGACCCCTCTTCCCCAACCCTTGGTTTAGCTCCTTGATAAGGGAGTATATACATGTCACTTTTCCTAATAACAATAGCCAATCATTGTATACACATATGTGTCAGATCAAAATGCCAGAAACTCACTCCCATGTTTCAATACTGTAAAATTTACATCTCCTGTATGCAAGTGGGCTGTCTAAGCCAAGACTGCCTAACATATGACTCACACATCAAGATGTGCACAGTCCTTCAGTGTCAAGTAGTTACAACCCATTATTCCACCAAGTGCCATACATTGAGAGACAATGTGTCTGTGGAGCATCTGAAATAGAAAATATTGAGCATGTCCTATTTTATTGCCAATTATATGCCACAGTAAGGGCCTAGTACCTACAGACAATACTTGATAGAATTACATATTGGGAACGTAAGAAACAGCTAGCCCATTTTCTTCAAGGTACAAAAACACATGTAGTAACTAGAACTGCTAAATTTATAGGCAGGGCTTTTCAACTGAGAAGATATTTTATTGATCCCATTGGGGTTGCATGTAAAGGTGATGAACGTATTTAAACATATTTTGGTTTTTGTATTTTATTATCCTTTATTATAAGACACCAATTTATTACTATTAATTTAAATTAATATAAATGTTATCTTATTTTGTCTAATTTATCTTATTCCATTATATTTTATGCATTGTATTTTATAATAATAATAATAATAATAATAATAATACACATTTTGCTGTTAATGGTTTGATATGGTCAATTGACTAATCAATAAAATGTTAACTAACTAACCCGCTAGGGTTGTAGGGTCTAAGCTCTCTTCCTTTGCTTTATTCATTCGTTTTATTGATAACCCTTCCTTTCCCCCCAGAATCAAGACCCACGACAGTTTCCTTCCTAGTTGGGTGATACACAACTAGGGTGAAGGATTCCAAAATTGACCAGCAGCAACAACATACTGATTGATGACTACCATTTAATTGTAATGGGTCATATGTTGGATTGGCTTCCTCTTAGAGATGGATGAATTGTCCCCAGGCACAAATGGGATGAAGGTTATCACTTACAAACTGATACTCAGCATGGGTTTGAGCATTCTGGAGAAATTTATTCTCCTACACAAGCCTGCAGAGGCTTTAAGATCTTTAGAGGAGGCCTTCATCTCAATCCTGTCAACCTCACAGACATATTTGGTGGGGACAGGAGAAAGGACCTTATTGGTGGTTTCTCCAAGGCTCTGGAATTCGTTCCCAAGGAATTGGGATTGCTGGAGTAAAAAATGGAAACAGTTCCTTCTGGTTGTGTAGACGAGGGAACTTCAGCAGCTCGTTCTTGTCAAGTCAGTGTGGTGTACTGGTTTGGACTATGATTCTGGAGACTGGGGTTTAAATCCCCACTCTGCCAGGGAAACTTACTGGATGAACTTAGGAAAGTCCCATTCTACCAGGTTCAGAGGAAGGCAAGGGCAAACTTCCTCTGAACAAATATTGCCAAGATAGCCCCATGTTAGAGTTACCTTAAACGTAAAGGTATTCCCTGTTGACAAGGTTGTCAAGTTGTGTCTGACTGTAGGGGGCAGTGCTCATCTCTGTTACTAAGCCGAAGAGCCAGCGTTGTCAAAGACTACTCTGTGATCATGGGGCCAGCATGATTGCACAGAACGCTGTTTACCTTCCCACTGAGAAGTGGTACGTATTTATCTACTTGCATTTGCATGCTTTTGAACTTCTAGGCTGGCAGAAGCTGGGACTAGTGATAGGAGCTCATCCCATCATGCAGCACCCGGGCCTCGAATGCCAACCTGCTGATCTTGCAATCAACAGAGTCAGCGTCTTAACCACTTGAGCCACTGGTAGCCATAAGTCAGAAATTACTTGAAGACATACAACAACAACAAGGTTCATTTAAGGAGATACTGCCTTTCAGATAGTCTGGATTTAAGCTATCTATATAAGGCTGCCTAGAAATGAACTGGTAGCCACTAAAGCTCTTTCAACAAGGGAGTTATATATTCTCTGTGATTGACCCTGGTCAACATTCTGGCCACAGCATTTTGAACCTGCTGAAGATTTTGAAGAGACAGTTCCATGAAGAGGTTGCTACAGTGATCCAACTGGGATATAAGCAAATTATGGGGCAAGATCTAGAATGGAGCAGAACTGAGCTGCCAGCATGGGATGGTTCAGTATGGGCAAGGAGGAACATGTTTCAATGTTGCTTCCCTCTGAAGGCAAACAGTGCCGCAAGCCATCATTATTGGGGACAGGTGTGTGAACACTAGGATCAGTCATAACACCTTCACGGGTCAGCCACACCTTCTTGCAGCCCAATAAACTCATTGGCATTGCTGCCTTTGAAGGGAGAAGAGAAGTTGATCTTCCCTTGCCTGGGGCAAACCCACCCTTGTTTATTGGGAAAGGCTCATGCCAAGAGATGGACATTTCTGGTCAGCTGAAAGCCTCCCTCTTACAGTCTTTCCAATGGTAGATCAGGACTCAGGACTCATAAATGGGTCACCACCTACAAATCCCTGGATTCCATAGGATGGAGCCATGACAGTTAAAGTGGTGTTAAACTGCATTAGTTCTGCAGTGTAGCAGCATCCTCAGAGCAATGGGGGGAGGAAGGATCACATGGGTGGCTGCCTTATTTTGCTTCTTTGGTGCAGGGCAGCTAGCAAGGAACAAGAGTTAGCATCAAGGAGGAAAGGTGATTCTGAGAATGAGAGAGAGAAAGGGAGGAGGAGGAGACATTGAAAACATGAACTTCACTAGAGATGCAGAGTAAGTGGAATTAAAAAAGAGCTTTTTAAAATTCTGCGTTTTCTACCTTCAGTTACAGCTGGCCCTCCTTTTCCATGGATTCCATAGATTCAACCATCTGTGGCATGAAAATATGTTTAAAAAATTCCAAAAAGCAAGCCTTGATTTTGCCTTTTTATATAAGGGTCAGCATTTTACTAGGCCTTTGTATATAATGGGACTTGAGCATCCATGTATTTTGATATCCACAGGGGGTCCTGGAACCAGAACTCAGCAAATGCCCGTATTCCCAAATAAAAAAGAGTCATGCCACTAGCGATGTAATTCTTTACCAAGTTTCTTCTTGAAGGAAGTAATGAGTAATTTTAGCATTTTTCTTCTCACTGCAAGAAAGACTGAAATTCACACATTAATCGTGAATGCGCAACTGATATGAATAAGTCTGGCTAACTGTTCTGTATTCATGATATCTTTTTAGTCACAATTGTGGCACTATTGTCATGATTGTAATTTCTCCCCCCAGTAACCTACTTTATCAAGCATCACCTGCATAGGTAGAAGAAAGTCCTTTCTGTCAGTGATCAGAGCACAGGGGAATGAGGTTTCCATCAGGTTTGGCCTGCTCAGGTCAGAAGAGTTTAAATAGAGTTAATTAAGTAGCTGAAACAGAATACTGGCCATAATAATATCAAGAGATATCCGCATATCTTTTTGAGCAAAAAGATATTTCATCTGACTTGTATTGGATTAGTTGCTAGCTGAGATATGAATTCCTACAACAAAGGTGCTCATACAGTCAAACACCTTATTATCCTCCAGATATTTGGGACTACAATTTCCATCAGCTCCAGTGATAAGGGTTTATAAGTCAAAATATTGGGTGTTGAGTTGCTTACACCAAAAGTAAGCTTACCCGAAACATAGTGGCTGCTGTTCTAGTGCCCTTCACCATCCATTTGCTGGATGGGTTCATGTAAGAGGTGTATATGGATTCTTTAAGGAACAAAAAGAGTGTGATTTTTCAAACACCTCCTTGTAGAAAAGGCACAGGATGTCTGGGTGGCATCCTTGAGAGGTGGAACAGCTCTGCATGAAGGTGAATGGATTTCTACTTGTCTTCAATCAATCTTCCATAGCAGACTGGTTTTCTTTCAGGAATGATGCCTCAGGCAAGGTCTGCAGAGTTCAGAATGTCTGGAAGAAAAAAGATTAACAGCCTCTATAGTTTTGGACAGCAGCATTGATTCAGATCTCACATTTGAGACCTTGTGGAGGTTGGATATGTGTGTGTGCCTCTCTGTTCCAGACCCCCAGTTTTCCAGGTGTCTCTTTGTGGAGAGATCAGTACTTGGAAAGTTATTTTTTCCAAAACTGACAAGTTACATTTCCTAAAACCCTCGAAGTAGCTACATTTTTTTTAAGCTGAGACTCTGCATTGGGAAAGGCACATGTATCAGGTAACTACGTTTCCATAGCTATATGTCCAGCAACTGCAGTAAGCTGAGGACATAGGGGGAAGTGGGAGGGGGAGAGAGAAACTGGGACATTTTAAAAGGAGCTGAAAATGTGGGATGATAGAGGATTAATCAGGGCTGTCCCTACCAAATTTGAATGCTGGGATTTCCACTTCTGCAACATTTGGAAGGCCACACAATTCCCACCCCTGAAGTAGATAATGTGTTCAGATAGAGGCTACTCTACTTCATAAGGACACCCTGCCTCCTAAGGAAAATGAAACAGTGTGGTGAAAGATTAAACAGCTCAAGGCATTGTCCATCCCTTCCAGACACAACATACTGTCTCATCTGTGGAACTGGAGACAACGGAGAGAGCTGTCTTTACTCTCTGGTGGCCACTGTTTACTTTCCCCGATGCTACCAGAAGGTTGGCTAAAGGCCTTGGCATGGCAAACCATGCTGAGACCATTGAGAAAGAGCCAAGTCTGTTGCTGACTGGTCCCTTTTGTTACTAATTCACCCCCCTTCCCTCTTTTATATGGAGAATGGTGTGCTGGCGGGTGGGAAGGAGATGAGCAAACACACAAGCACAGCTTTTACCCTGCACAACCCTTGGTCATCAGCCTCTTTCAGGAAAGCAGAAATGACAGGTGATGGATGTCTGTGTTGATGGATGTGGTTTGCTGGTTAAATAAAATAAGGAAACACCAAATGGAAAGCTTGGTGCCAACTGGCAGGAGATGGCAGCCATGTCTGCATGCCTAGACACTCACTCCATTGAAGTTGATGGGGGCTGAGACGTGAATAAGGGACCGTGACTGAGTTGGACAGATACTGCATTGCCAAGCTGGCAAACCAGAAAGGCTAAATGAAGAACAAAAGAGCTGCCTGATTAAGTTAAACAGGTCCAGCTAGTTTCATGTTTTCTGCTATCTCTGACCAGTCCGCTCTCTTGTGGTCCATAATTCCATGAAGGTCTGGTTGAAGACTGAGGAAGTCTCCGCAGCAATATTGGCTCTTGTGTTCTTCCTCCTATATCCATGAGGCCTTCTGGCTGTTGAGGGCCCTACTACTAAGTTCTCACAGTGCCTCTTGGAAGATAAGTAGGATTACTACTTTGACTGGTGACTGCTAAGGAATATCAGGTGCTGTAGACTATATTTTGGATGAAGAAACTGGCAAAACCACCTCTGCAGATTCCTTGCCTATGAAAACCTTATGAAATTATGGGGTCACCATGAGTCAACTGGCAACTTGAAGGCACAAAGATGGACACAAAAAGTGCATTTCACACTTAGATGTGGAGCAAGGAGAGAATGTACCCTAAAACAGACAGTTTAGCTCAAGATTTGGGGGTCCCCCCTGCAGAAATGTTGAACTTTCTCAGAGCTTGGGAAACATGCTGGAATGGAAATTCTGGGAGCTGGCATCCAAAAGTAACTTTTCTAAGCTCCAAACTTTCTTGGGCTCTTGCAGACTCATGTCCCTGCTTTATTTAAAGTAAGAGAACAAGCAAAGAAAGAATGAAAATGGAAGTTCTCTCAACTGACCCATAGAAGCAAATTAAAGAGAGGAAGGCAACAACATTCTACTAATAACTAATTCCTAGTTAGGACATTTTCAAGATTTTGAGAGGCCTAGGACTAAATGTTGATTTCAACTCTTCTTTTTCTTTCTTTTTTCAGTTGAAATACATCAGACTTTGATATGTTTTTCCCCTCTTCCTGGCTTGGAAAGTTGGTTGAACACAAGTAAATAAAATTATCATTAAAACTCTGCAATAGTTCATTGTTCTTATAGTTACAGTCCTAAAAAACAACTCTTCATCAATTTCACAGAACTAAGTAAATTTATTTTTAGTGTATTCCACCCTTCTTGTCATCACCTCAATGTTCACAAGAGATCATGAGGCACTGTACAAATGAACCCTCAAACCATGTGAGATTCCTCTTCCACCATTTAATGAGACCACATGCCAGTAATTGGAAAACCAATTAACAATTTAGAGTTACACCACAAAAGGAGTGAAGTTATCCCTCATTAAGTTGCCACCAGAATGTGTAACACCTTTTTATTTGGATAAAGGAATTAATTACACATAACTGATTATTTATTACACTTTATTTTCAAACTCTGGTTGATCCTTGCCTTCCTTTCTTTAAGAAAGGGCTGTGTGTATCTGTGTTATAGTTACACCACAAAAGGAGTGAAGTTATCCCCCGTTAAGTTGCCACCATAATGTATAACACCTTTTTATTTGGATAAAGGAATTAATTACACATAATTGATTATTTATTACACTTTATTTCCAGGCTCTGGTTGATCCTTGCCTTCCTTTCTTTAAAAAAAGGGATGTGGGTATCCGTGTTATAGTTACACCACAAAAAAAAAAAGTTGCATGGTTCCTTGTTAAGTTGCCACCATAATAAACGACACCATTGACATTGGATAATATGCTGTACCATTGATGTTCGTGAAAGCGATTAATGAAACACGGCTAATTATTTGTCATGCATTATTTCCAGACTCTCATTGATCATTGTAATAGTGTAATAGTGCCACTCTATTCTGCTTTGGTCCGGCCTCACCTGGAATACTGTGTCCAGTTCTGGGCACCACAATTCAAAAAGGATGTGGAGAAACTGGAGCGTGTCCAAAGGAGGGCAACTAAAATGGTGAAGGGTCTGGAAACCAAGCCCTATGAGGAATGACTTAGGGAGCTGGGGATGTTTAGCCTGGAGAAGAGAAGGTTGAGAGGTGATATGATAGCCGTGTTTAAATATTTGAAGGGATGTCATATTGAGGAGGGAACAAACTTGTTTTCTGCTGCTCCAGAGACTAGGACCCGAAACAATGGATGCAAGCTGCAAGAAAAGAGATTCCACCTCAACATTAGGGGGAACTTCCTGACAGTAAGAAGGGCTGTTCGACATTGGAACACACTCCCTCGGAGAGTAGTGGAGTCTCCTTCCTTGGAGGTCTTTAAGCAGAGGCTGGATGGCCATCTGTCGGGGATGCTTTGATTGGGAGTTCCTGCATGGCAGGGGGTTGGACTGGATGGCCCTTGTGATCTCTTCCAACTCTATAATTCTATGATTCTATGATTGCCTTCCTTCCTTTAAAAAGTGGGGGAGTGCATATCTGTGTTGCAGTTACACCACAAAAGAAGTAAAGTTGCTCCTGGTTAAGTTGTCGTCGTCATATTCTACACCATTGATATTGGATAAAGAAATTAATTGCACATAGCTAATGATTTGGTAATGCACTATGTCCAAGCTCTGGTTGATCCTTGTCTTCCCTCCTTTAACAAAAAGGAGGGTGTATTTTCTCTCTGTCTGGTGTGCATTGTGGTGGAGAAGAGAACCTTAACTCAGGCTTGGCACCATTAGTAAAGGTAGCGCATGGATGCAAGACAGCCAATGGCATGGACAAAAAGAACCGTGAACCATGAGGTCATAGTATTCTCGTGTTTCTCTCCCAGCACTTTTCCCTACTGCTTACAATTATCACCCCCTTTATTCTTGTACATGGCTTGGGAGACTTTGATCTAGCCTTTTTGCTTGCCTCCTTTGATCCACTTTGGCTTACTTTGTCTGTAACCTGACCGGCTGCCTTGCTTTCTAATCCCTCCTCCCCATCTAACCCCTTTCCACTACCCCCATTTCTTTCAAGCTGTATCAACCACTCTCTTCCTTCTTTCATCTTTCTTTTGTACAAGTGTATACAAGGGCTGAAACAAAGAGACTACAGTGTTGAAACAACAGCTCCAAGAACCTTAGAAGTCCCTCTGTTCAAATGCAAGGGGTTTAGAAGAATTCCTTCATCAACAGCTTGAAAATCCTGCAGTTGTAATAAAGTGAAATAAATGTGCAGATATTTTAAAACACACACACACACACTGTGGCTGCACTACATATTTAGGAATAGTAACAATAATGTTAATAAAATATTTCCAGTTCAGATGTCCAATCTGGCAGCTTCTTTGGACTAAGCCTTCCAAGAACCTTTCTTCCCCCTCCAAGGCATTGGATGCATTTAAATAGTTTAAAAATAGATTTATATTAGTTGTACAGTTGCTAGAGAGCCAATGTGATGGAGTGGTTTGAATGTTGGACTATGAATCTAGGAGACCAAGGTTCACATACCAGTTCAGTCATGGAAATGGGTGACCGTGAACAAGTTATATAAGTTTATCACAGGTTGGGAAAAGTGCAGAAATCCCGTGCAGAAACAGGATTTAAAAGCTGGGAAACCCCCGCAAAAGTGGGTTGATTTTCACACACATCCTGAACCTGAAGGGGAAATAGACAAAGCCTGCTCCTTTTTACTTTCAGGATTTTCTGAAAGTAAAAAGGAGTGGGTTTTGGCTACTTTCTGTTCAGATTAATGTCACATTAATGCTCATTAACTCTAATGTCATGAGAAAATTAACCTGCATTTGCGGATTTCCCCCCCCCCCCCCCCCCTATTTAAAATCCCATTTTGCACGGGATCACTCCATACTCTGTCAATAGTAAATGAAGGCCATGGTAAATTATCTATAAATAAAATTTAGAGCATGAGTTGCATCTTTCTGGATTCTGTTACATTCTGTCCCACTTCCACCATTGTGGATGGGGCCATGACAGTTAAAGCAGGGCAGACTTCAGTGTGGCAGAAGCCTATGTTTCCTTTAGATGTTGTCAGATTTAACTCCCATCAACCCTAGCTTAAATACTTCATGGTTTATTCTGGATGGTGGAAGTTGCAATTCTTCAACATCTTCAGGCCCTCACACCAGCAACAAAGCTGTTCTAGAGCAAGACAGAGAGACAGAATAAGAATAACCACAGATAGGATTCTCCTGAGTTCTTCAGAGTTTTTTCCATGAAAATTTATCTACATTAAAGTACAACTGTAACAAGGGATAACTTCACTCCTTTTGCAGTGTAACTTTCAATGAATCATAGAATCTTAAAGCTGGAAGGTACAACAAAGGCCATCTTGTTTAACCCCTGCCATATATGGATACCCAACCACAACGCTCCTGAGAGATGCCCTTCCAACCACATTTTAAAGACTTCCAAGAAGGAGAATCCACCACCATTTGAGAAAGTTCATCCCACTGTCAAACAGCTCTTACAATCAAGACCTTCTTCCTAATGCCTAGGTAGAATCTCTTGTCATTTGAATCTATTGGTTCTCCTTCTAGTCTCTGGAGCAGCAGAAGACAAGCTTGTTCCATCTTCTACATGACATCCCTTCAGACAATTCAAGATGTCACCTCTCCGTCTTCTCTTCTCCAAGCTGAATATATCCAGCTCCCTAAATCGTTCCTCATAAGGAACAGACTTTTAAAGTTACTTTTTTTAGTAACATGAGATGGCAGAGCAGACATGTCATTAAATGGTGAATAGAATAGAATGCTGCTGAATAGAAACATTCAAATTATCCTAAAATAAATAAATAAATAAATAAATAAAAGCATCTGTTTTATTTCCTTCTGAAAACAAGACAAGGATTTTGACATGTTAAAAACTATCTACAAACCCCCTGGGTGACCTTGGGTAAGTCACATGCTCTCAGCCTCAATGGGAGGCTGTGGCAAGCCTCCTCTGAACAAATCTCACCAAGAGAACTCCATGATAGGTTTGCCATAAGTTGATATGACTTGAAGGCACAGAGCAACAACAAATAATGATAACTAGTTAGTTGAGGGTGTGGGAACTACAATTGGTAACTAATTACTTTTAAAAAGTAACTTTACAATCCTGTTCAATTCACAAATATACAAGAGTGGCTCTACTCCTTCTGGGCCGAAAGATCTGGCGGAGATCCTAAAAAGAACTCTGATGTTGCAGTTTTGCATGGTGCCCCCCCCCCCATCCCCAAGTTCATGTTCTTTTGCACAGCTGGCAAAGAAAACCACCTCCAATTGATGCCCTTTCTCTCCCAGCTGAAAAAAAAAATAGGTCACTTGAACATGTTTATCGTGGCTCTATGTTTGAGCATGGATGAACACCCTCAAAGACGAGAGTGCAGCTGTTCAGGGAGCTTAAGATAAAAAGTTCACACACCTGGAGACCCACCTATAGTCCCTTGTGCAGAATCTGCCAGGCTGTTGCTCCCAGTTTCTTGCATGGGTACCATGTTCCAATCAGAGATTGCAAGGCTGGCTGGCAACATTTGGCTCCCTGGGACAAAGGACAACATGGCACTCCCTCCCATACCATGCACAAAAATAAACTGGATTGATAGTTGAAACCTTCTTCAGCACAGAAAATTGGTGTAGCGTAATGGATAGAGTATTGAACTTGGCAAACCCATGTGTGTGTCTGTGACAGGGGTAGGCAACCTTTCCCCTTTAAGGGCCGAGGGACTTCAGCTCCCAGAAGCCTCAGCCATGTTGGCCAATAGTCCCATGTTGGCCAATAGCTCCTGGGATTCTGGGAGCTGAAGTCCCTCGGCCCTTAAAGGGGAAAGGTTGCCTACCCCTGGTCTATGACTCAGCCATGAAACTCATTGGGTGACCAGCCAGTCTCTGTCCCTCATCCTAACCAAAGTTGTAAGGTTGTTGTGAGCATAAAATGGGGCAGAGGAGAGCCGTTTGGGGCTCACTGAAGGGAAGATGAGGTCCAAATGCAGTTAATAATGGCCATACTGTCAAGTGGAGAATTATTGCCTAAAAAAACAACTTCTCCAAGTTCTATGTTGTTTGCAAAGTACTATGGTAAAGTATTGCCATAGGCAGTTATGTGAAGATTACATACTGACAGGTCTTTTGCAGGGTGACCAGAGGTCCTCCTTTTCCAGGACATGTCCTTTCAACCTTCTGTCCAGGAGGAATTCCAGAATGTCCTCCCTTTTGAGCATGACTAAGAATCATGAATTTAGATTTATATTAGTTTTTTTAAGCGCTTATTTTGTCATGTCATACATTTTTCTTGAATTTCCTACATTTCACAGTGCCTTGTCCTCCTTTGCAGTTAGGGACACCTGGTCTTTTGGGATCTTGGATACGGTTTTTTTAAAAATATTATTCTGTTTTTTAAGTGATTCTTTCTGGGATCTGATTTGGGTCCCTCTTTAAGAGAAATAAATAAATAAATAAATATAGAAAATAAGTTTGGGAAGGTGAGCCCAGGTTCTGCTTTTAGTTAATCCTGAAAAATAGAGAAACCACCCTAGGTAAAATTTAGTCCAGAGAGCATGCAATGTGAGCCAAGTCATCACTGGCGTTTTTATTTAGGCGATGTGTGTTTACCTTGGTGAAAGGGAGCACTATTTATGGCTTTAAAATAATAATACTAGTAATACCCCATTGATGCATAAACCGGTTGCGCTCTTTCCGTGGACTGCCCTTCCTCTCATGTGGTGCCATGGGTGAGACAACTTTGACCCAAGTGCTTACAATTAAAAGAGTCAGAGCAGACACAGGGGCACCATTCGAGGGCTCTCCTAATCTCTTATACTTCTAACCATTAAATATTGCGTGAAGGAGTACTTTGTATGTCTGCGGCTGCATCTGCACTGCAGAAATAATGCTGCAGTTTGATGTCGCTTTACCTGCCGTGGCTCAGTGCTATGGTCTCCTGGGATTTGTAGTTTGATGCGGTACCAGAGATCTGACAGTGAAGGCTAAATGTCTCACAAAGCTGCAATTTCTGCAGTGCAGGTTAGAGCCTAGTGTGCGTTTGTGTAGACACATTGCTGTGATGGGCTTCTGATGTTCACATTTTACTGCTGCATCAACACTAATGTTCGCACACCCTTTAACCACATCATTTCTATTCCCATTAGGATGATGAAATCTTGTCAACGGATGCTGATGTTTTTAATTGTCTCTTGTGTACATTTTCCAAGAACAAGAATTTAGATGCTTCTGAACAAAGGAAAAAGGCTTCATGTCTTTCCTAGCCACAGCACAGAAACATAGAAGTCATTTTATATGAAGGTCAGAAAGCAGCGACTGCATTTTTTTAAAAAGGGAATTCAACCCAAATGAGATTGCTGGCATTGTTATTATTTTTGTTTGCTCCTGCATCTTACAGGAAGTCAATGGAGGCTTTTGTTTCTGGAGCTGACTTGTTATTTTGGTTGTGAGCATGGAGGAATGGATTTTGTGGGTTTTTATCCATGAGAATGGAGAAAATAATGAAGAAACCAGGGAAGATTCTGGTCTAGCTACAGGGGGAGAGGGACAAAATGAAGCCATTGCCCAGAAATAAGAATTCTGCTCCCAACACATTTTTCTTTCCATTCCCCAAGTTATTTTCCTTCAGTCCTCCCAAGTTATCAACTTGAACCCTCACTTGAGCATTTAGAAACACAATTTATCCTCCAAAGCAAAGCAAAGTTGGACTATGACTCTGGAGACCAGGGTTCAAATCCCAGCTTGGCCATATAAACCACCTGGGTGTCCTTGGACAAGTCATATTCTCTCAGCCTTAGAGTATGGCCATGGCAACACCCCTGTGAAGCAACTTGCCAAGAAAACTCCACAATAGGTTTGCCTTAAGGTCACCATAAGTCAGAAATGACTTGAAGGCACATAACAACAACAATTAAGCCCAAAGGCTTTGGTAAATAGTCAAGTTTTAAGTTTGCGCCTAATGGCATAAGTATTGGTGATCTTTGGACCTTTGGGAGAGGACATTCCACAGTTGGGGTGCCATAGCTGAGAATGCCCTCTCCCATGTCCCAACACATTGTATTGCTCTCATTGGTGGGACACAGAGGAGGACCTTCATCAGCAGACCTTAATCCTCAGGCAAGCCCATACGGGGAGTAGTGTTCCTTCAAGTGTCCCTCAAGGCATCCTCCCAAGCCATTTAGTCTTCAAATGTCATCACAAGCACCTTGAATACAGAATGGAAATGTATTGGCAACCAGCCAAGATGCCACTCAACACTGTGTTACCTGTTGATGTAAAATGGAGATGAGATTCAAAGCATCTGACCCAAGAACAGGGTTGAGGCTGACTCCTACATATTTTTGCATCTTCTGTTTCAAGTTGGCCCTTTCTTTCCTTGCTTGAGCACTTTAAATTCCCTACCGTCTCCCTCCCTTGTTTATTTTCAAGGTGCTGTATTTTTTTTTCTTGAATTGAATATGCATTCTTTTTTCTTCTTCTGTGCATAAAATGTAGGATATTCAAGAAAAATGCATTCAGTGACAGGGTGATCTAGACTCCTGATTTATGAGAATGATCCATAGGTCCCACCATCAATGAGCACAAGAAATGAAGGCTTTGAATTTACTCCATACTTGAGAGTTCAGCATTAAGATGACTTAAAAAAAATCTCATTATCACATTTCCTTTACTTTTGCAACTGTCAAGCTGTGGGCCTGACAAAGTACAATTTTTCTTTTTCTTTTCTGTCTTGCTCATATTCACCATTCAAGAGGCAAAGACATAATGTCTTACTTAGGTCTATTTTTTTCAGCCTCTCCTATTCATGCTTCTAAAACCCTGTTATAATGAGAAAGCAAACACTGTATAAAGGCAAGGTTGACTCCAGTTTCTATGCTGCCAGAGATGGGTAAAATGGACTAAAGTGTTCTGTTGATATCTAACAAATGTAGGGATGTAATTCTTCATGGAGCTTCTTGGGGGAAGCAATAAGTATTTTTAGCAATTTTCTTCTCACTGCGAGTCTTTGAAAACCACAGTTTTTAAACATTATTCACATTCCGGTACCTATTGTGTGCAAACTTTGCACATAGTTATTTTGCACAGAAAATAACATTTTCTATGCAGGAAAAAGTGTTTTCTGTGCAGAAAATAATATTCTTGAATAGAAACATTATGTTATGCCAGGAAAATGTTGTTTCTTGGGCAGAAAATGCTGTTTTCAATGGAAATTAGCCACATGCAAATTTTGCGCAGAATAAATCTCAAATTGTGAAGATTCTTTTCAGTCCAGAATTTTTCTCATCATGGTTTCTCAACACACACACACGATTTTTCCAATTTTTTTTGTGGAAATTTTAAAAATATTTTTCCATCCCTATACATATTGAAAAGTTGACCTTCATAGGCAGTTGGATATTTTTGTCCATTGCGGTATGCCCTCATTCACCTCAAGGTTATAGAAGTGGATTTGAATATGTGGTGCATGGAAATGTGCATTGTGCATTGACCCACATTGTGCATGGATGTACACAGCATGTGCATGCTTATGTACATTTTGTTGGCCATTCAGTTCCATATTGTCTTGCTTTGGTTTTGAAGTGTGATTTTTCCCCCTTCTAACTTCATTCATAAAGGAGGCAATGAGTAATTTTGGCTATGTTCTTCCCACTGTGAGAAAGAAATGTACATTTATTCACTGTTCAGAACTTATTCTGTGCAAAATTTGCACCTTTTGTGGTGAAGAAAACAAGATCTTCTGTGCAGGCAAATAGCATTTTCTGAACAGGAAATAGTATTTCTGCACAGGAATATATTTGTTATGCAGAAAAAAAGTTGTTTCCTATATAGAAAATGTCATTTTCTGTGCAAAATATGTGTGAATTTTGCACATAACAAGTCTCAAACTGCACAAACAAACAAGCAAACTGTTGCCACCTCTCCCAGCTTGGACGTTCTTCCTCAGGAATACCTTTTGCCATCTTGAGCTCATTCTGATGTTGCTTGGCCACATACATCCTTGTTTTCATTTTTGAAAAGTTGGAGAATATGGCCTCATCATTCATCGGATGGAAAGTTTGTTATAACTTACTCAAGTGCATGAGTGAAGGTGGGGGAGCAAAGCAGAGAAGTTAAAAAGCAGAGTGATTCATGTATAGAATGGAATGTGGAATGGTCTCCTGCAGGTTTGCAACTGGATCCTTATTATCTCTTCTGAACTGTCTGTCTAACAAAACTTCACCGGATTCATAATGATGGAACCACACAAAAGACTCATCTTATCATCCAAAAGTAGTGACTGCACATTTCTTTTTTCTCCTGTGATGGGGAAAATAAAGGAACTGTCATGCTGAAGACGGAACTGAAAGGGAAATGTCGGGGCTTTAGCCGCTTGGTTGGTTGATGTCTGACTCTTCTGTGTATTGTATTAGGAAAGGAAGGGAGAGGAAGGTCAGGCTATCTTTGTTAGATATTCTCCTAAAAAAAAAAAAAAGCGAGAGAATGAAAAAACATCTCAGTTCTACTTATTAGAGCTCTCTCTGCTCCAAACCTGTATTTGGTTATAGGTTTATTCCCCTTGCCCAGCCAGCATGGCCATCGGGGATGATGCTGATGTTGATGCTGATCCTGTCTTTTTTCCAGTTTAGGACTCAAGGCAGCTTACAACAATTAAAACACATAAATAGTCAAAAATGCACAGCAGGCAAAAGTTAAAAAATAATTAAATTATGTCAAATAATGTTAAAATTAAAATAAGTTAAACAAAACCCAGGAAATAAAAATCCATTATATATGGTCTGTTTCCCCTTCAAAAATCAATGCTCAGGGGCCTACCTGAATGAGGTCTTCACTTGGGTGTGGAAAGATGGTGCCAGCCTTTCTAGAAGGGAGTTCCAGAGCCACCACAAAGGCCTTGTCCCAAGTTACTACCAGGTGTGAGGATGGTGAGAAAGAGACAAGGGCCTCCCCAGAAGACTTCAAAACAAGCAGGGTCATACTGGAGAATACGGTCCTTCAGATAACCTGTTTGTTGTTAACTACCATCAAGTTAACTTTGGGCCAATGCAGATGGCCTAAAGGGATGGCCTGGGGGTGGAGTTGGGGTGGGGTGACTGCATGCCAACTGCCCTGACTCCACCCTGAGTCTGCCCTGATGCTGCATGCCCAACCACATGGCGCATGGCATCAGGGCACCCTGTTGGCGCAGTGTGCACACACACTGCACCAAAGAGGTGCAAAAGAGCCATGGCGATGGCTCTAAGGGTGGCTTTTTGCCATCTCAAAAAGGAGTGGCGTTTGCCAACTCTTTCTGGGACCACAGCATGTGGTTGCCATGGCCCCGATCCGGCGATCCCAAGGGTGGCACAGAGCTGCCCCTTATGGGCCATCTGCATTGGTCCTTTGACTTATGGTGACCCTATGACTAAAAGACCTCCAAGTCATCCTATCAGCCCCACTCTTGCAGACTCAGGGCTGTGGTGTCCTTGACTGAGTCTATCCATCTGGAATATGGTCTTCCCTCAAATCATCTTCATGAGTTGCCCATTAAGTTCTGTATCTCTAGTTTGCTTGAGGGTGAACACTACACACTTGCATGTATGTTTCCTGCCCACATGCAGTTCACTCAATGTTGTACTGCACCGTGGCAATAAAGTATTAAAGCTAGATCAATACTTAGCCATAGTCTTAGCTGCATTTAGCTGCTAATATGAGAGTTGACATCTCTAATATAGAAAAACTTTGAAAAATTGGTTTGAGAATGGAATATATACAGAATATTCAAAGCAAAGTTCACTAATCTGAAAATTAACCACGGATGTTTGGTTCAATGAACATCAACACCCAAGGAATTCCCAGCTCCTTTTCAGTAGCACAGTTCTATTTTCTTCTCCTATCTTTCATCTTCCAGGGCTAAGCTCCCCATAGCTCTTAATGAGATGAATCCTGTATTCTTGCTTTTGTTTTGTATTATTGCATAGGCCCAACAATCTGGATTGTTTGGCATTCTAGCAGAAACCTCCACATCCAGAGGTCTAAAAAATAATAATATCTGGCTTGAGAAATTACTACTGTTGAACAAACATCTGCTCTGGCATACTCCCAGAGCTTCAGCATGCTGCAATATAAAAGTAGTGATCTGATGACACTTTGAAAAGAGCCGCTTTCATAAGTCTCAGACAAAATGTAGGTGTTGATTCTGGCACTTGCTCCAAAGACAGCAGTAGGGTAACTCCTAGTACTTTGCTGTTCCCATTGCAGAACATCTTCTGCATGTCATATACTCAGCAGAGCTAAATTACACTATTATTACATGAGATCATGCCTTGAATTCATAAGTGCTGCTGCCTGATGTAGGCCATTCTGTAATGGAGTGATAACTCCATATAGAACAATGATAGGCAACAATTCAGTTGCTGGAAAAGAAGCAGCATGTGAAAAGAAATCAACACAAAAGAAATAGAAACAAACAGATCCTTTCACATCCAGATCCAGGTAGTTCAGCAGGGATTACAAATGTATTGGTTTCCATTTTCAGTGTGGGCACAGTAAGAAGTAGTGCATTGGAAGCATTACTTCTCTGAACTAACCTTTGATGAGTTGTACTGAGTACTCAATTGCATACAGTTTCAAACCATGCCCACATGGATCGTGGGCTCTGATTTTGGCATGTTCAGTCTACCACCCATCAAATTACATCTGAATGAGGACTTGTCTTTGCTCTGTGCCCTTTTCTGGGATGATTCCACCAAGAGGATTGATAGACAGGTTGGTCATTTCAGAGACTGACATAAAACTGCTTGGAATGCAAGGTCAAGCACCTTTGGAGCTGAACTTTTGACCACTCAGCCAATTGTCTTTTCCTACTCTTCTTTGCAAGGGTTGCTGAAAGTTTGGGACTTCTGAAGTCGAGACAGCCAAAACCATCCCAGCCATGCCATATTGCGTGTCAGGAGGGCGAAGCTTCAGAGTGAACTCTCAAGACTACTCATAGTACATTATTCATCTTACCCGTTAGCTCTGGAAAGGAAAAATGGCTTTCCATTTACAGCTCTGCGTAGCAGTTTCAGATACTTAGACACAACTTCTTAATGGACTCCTCTTTCTTCTGTCTGGCTGGTAGGAGGTTACATTAATATTAATCCCTCTGTCAAATAATGGAAAGCGCATAGGCAGAAAGCAAACCTCCAGGTGCTCTGAACATGGATTTGCCCAATGCCTCAGAGACTGCGTAGTTGCTTTTGCCTGTTTTGCTGACCATGCCACAGGTATGGTTACTCGGTTTTTAAAACCATCAGCTCAAAGCTACTAACTGCATTCCAACAAGCCATTGACAAGCCTTTCACATTGTTTCAGATATGTAAAAAGATAGAAAGAAAAAAGAAAGAAAAAAAGGGAGAAAAAAGGAGATACTTGGCCAAGTTCATGTTCTTATTAATTAGTATTGTTTATTAATATTAATTGAGAACCAGCATGGTGTAATGGTTTGAGTGCTGAACTTTGACTCTGGAGAGTGCTGAACTATGACTCTGGGTGACCCTGAGTGAGTCACACTCTCTCACCCTCAGAAAGCCACATTATAGGTTCATCTTAGGGTCACCATAAATCAGAAATGACTTGAAGGCACACAACAATAATTAATATTAATTGCATTGTTATTAGTTGTTGTCATCATTATTATCTTTCTACTTTTATTTATTTATTACTTAAATTTGTCTCCTGCCTTTTCTTCCAAAGTGGTACCCCTTCATATAGGAAGCAACAACTGAGGAGCATCCAGTGAAATCCACAGAAAAAACTGGAGACTCATCTTGAGATGTTCTCATTGTGATGTCTGTTTATTTAGCTTTAAAAAAAATCCATAGTGTTTCAGCCTGTGAGTGATCTTAAGGTCTTTTTCAGGGGGTATTTAAATCTAATTTTTTAAAAAATATATCTGGACCAGGAACTCTAACCATTTACTGGACAAATGAAAACCATAAAGTTTGAGACTTCCTAGTTCAGAGAATTTTTGAAGTTAAATTCAAAACAACCCATGAAGAAGGTCTTACATAAAAGCATACGCAGGCTGAAACACATCAGGCTTTTTAAATAAATTAGCAACCAGCTTTTGAGAATCTTGAGATGTGTCTCTATCCCCCCCCCCCATTGACTCTTTCATATAGATCATGACACAGTTGCATACTCCAGTCTAGATAGATAGGTTGGTTGTTGTCAGTTGTCTTTGAGTGATTTATGACTTATGGCTACCTTAAAGGAATCCTATCATGGGGTTTTCTTGGCAAGATTTCTTCAGGGGAGATCTGCCATCACTTTCCTTTGAGGCTGAGAAAGCATGACTTGCCCAAGGTTCCATAGTGTGGTAGGGATTCAAACCTTGTTGTCCTGGGGTTCTAGTCCAGCACTCAAACCACTACACTATGATAGATACTAAATCAGTGTGAAGTTCCTTTCTGGTTGAAGGAAGACAACTCCACAAAGTCCATAGGGGCCTTTGAAATAGACAGTCAATATTTAGTTTGGAAAAGAATAGGAGGGAGGTGGCATGCTTCACTTTCAATGGATATTCAAGGTGGGACCTACTTAACCCAACTTCCTCAGATGGATTGTTGGCCTTTGTTGGTTGAGCTGATTAGACTGTACCCCACCCAGAAGTAGTCAAAGAGACATCCTTCCTGGAAACCAAAAGGGTCACAGAACACATAACATCCAAGCCCCGTTCAGGGGTGTAAAAATACAAGTTTCACTGTGGTAGCAAAGACAAAAATTGGGGGAAGGGGCAGAAAGCTTTGTTCATCAGTCACTATAAAAGTTTTTTTTTTTCTGGAAAAGAATTTTCAGAAGTAAAGACAAAACTATACCCCAATTAATGCAGTTTCATTAGAAAGGATGCTGTGAAACTCCCAAAAGAGAAATCAATTTAAAATGCAATATTTTATACATGAAAAATAGTTTTGCTAATACTGTACACTGGAGTGTCCCATTGGAATTTAGTCTCAGTTTGGAGAAGACAAAGCTAGATAAATCATGAGGTTGAGAGCCAGCATGGCATAGGGGCGTGAGTGTTGGACTGTGGCTCTGAAGACCAGGGTTTGATTCCCTGCTTGGTCATAAAACCCAGTGGGTTTCATAGGTGACCTTGGGCAAGTCACATGCTCTCAGCCTCAGGGGAAGACAAAGACAAACTTGCTGTGAACATATCTTGTGAAGAAAACCGCATAATAGGTTCACCTTAGGGTTGCCAGAAGTTGGAAACAACTTGAAGGCACACAACAACAAGTGGTCTTGGTTGGGTAAATGGCCAACCTATTAATTCTTCATAAGACTCTTTTAGATCTTCTGAAAACTTGGCTAACACAGAAAACAACACTGTCTAGGCAGAAAGGTTTTTCTTTTCATTTGTTATTATGCCTTTTCCTTTTTCTGCATATGGCATACGCAAGGAGCCCAGTTCCAAGTAAAAGTCAAAATGACAGGAAACTAGGCTTTGGCAGGAGTTAATCCAAACTGTACTAAAATTATTATTGTGTAGCTGCTGAGCAAGGGAGGGGACAGGATGTGGTAGGGAAACACTGGCAGGTAATAACCTGAATGATGGATTAACAAAAGCGTGGCACTAGGTCGGGCTTGCCTTTTCAGCGGCAACATTTCTAGCAAGTTGTTGCTTGCCGAAAAAACGATAACTTTTCTCTCTGGGTAGCTGGAAGGAAGACAAAAAAAGGAAAAAGTAAGGCTGGGGTGGGTAGGTGGGGGATGAAGATGGAGGAAAAAGTTGTTCAGCCCTCATTTCAACCTCTCCTGTTCCCTTCTGTCAACATAGTTTGATGTCAAAAGATTTTTAAGGAACCCAACCATATGCCCAGTCATATTGCAGGGGTCTTGTTGCAATGCACCCTGCAGCCATTTTGCAAGAAGAAAGCTCCAGGAAGGTGATGGAGACAGGCAAAACACAGCCTCATGTTGAATTCAGGAGGGCAGAAGCTAGAATGCAAGAGGTATTTAAGAAAAAAAAATAAAATAAATACAAGCAGAATGTATGGAAGTCAGTAATTTACCCACACGGCCAGGATCTCCTCTTAAGCAGAACAGACTCTTGTCACCAATCAAACAAGGATCATTAAGCTATGAAACAGAGCGGCCTTTCAGGATCTCGGGTTTCACCTTTATTTTGCATTCGTGGAAAAGGAAAAGAGAACATGAGGAGAAAAGAGGAGGAGGAGAAAGGGGAAGAAAATGTCCTCCACCATTATCATTTCAAATATACCCACCAATTTGCAGGTAGTTTTTCTGGTTGCTGAGGGACAGGTTAATTCATCCATTCTATTTGAGTAACTAGTCTGTCGTCTGCTTCCCTCTCACCAACTTTTTTTTGGAGGGGGTCATGAAGTGGGAGGTAGGACCCATCGCTTCTTTGTTCCAATGGTTTATGCTTCAGGCCCAACCCAAGATCCCTCTTCTGCAAGAAGACTTTTCCCAAGGTATGATTAAGCTATTCTATATGCCTCCAGTCTCAGTCGACTGGTGAACTTTAAGTGAACCCTTCCCTCTAAACCTCCAGTCATGACACCATCCTTCCCCATGTTCCTGTTGACCATTCTAAGTGGTTCATTATTAACCACTTCAGCAAAGAGTCAGGGTGATGGAATGGAAAAATGGATTCCTAACCCATTGGATAAAGCTTGATTTTTCTCGGAAAGGTGGCATGGGGAGAAATAGCATCTTTGCTTATCAGTACTGGGGCTAAGTGAGCTAGACAATAGTTTTTCAATGGTGATGGGGATCAACATTTCAGGGCATATCTCTGATTCCTAACCCAGCTGCATAGAGCCAAGCATAGACCCAATGCAATGGAATGATGAAGCCATAAGGTGATGTCCAGATTCCCACATGATCCTGCCTGATCTTGGAAGCTAAACAGGATCAACTCTGGTTAGTACTTGGATGGAAGACCACCAAGGAATGGCAGATGCTGCAGGCCATAATTCAGAAGAAGGAATTGGCAAAACCACCTCTTAGTACTTTTTGCCTAAGAAACTCCTATGAAATTCATGGGGTCATCAAAAGTCGACTGGCAAATTGAAGACACACACCCACATACACACGGAGAGAGATTATAGAACAAATTAATTATTTTAGACTGAAGTATCTAGAATCTTGAGAGCCAGCATTGCATAGTGGTGTGAGTGTTGGACTATGACTTTGGAGACCAGGGTTCAATTCCCTACTCAGCATGAAACCCATTGGGTGACCTTGAGCAAATCACATACTCTCAGCCTCAGGGGAAGGCAATGACAAACCTCCTTTGAATAAATCTTGCCAAGAAAACCCCATGATAGGGTTGACTTAGTGTCACCACAAGTTAGAAATGACTTGAAGGCACACTACTATAAGGCAGTACTACTCAAAATGGTAGTCCATGGACCAGTACTAATCTACAAGCCATAAGTTAATGGTCTATGGTGAGTTCCTAGGAAATGATGGAAATAAGATAATCAAATGGCAGAAATGTGGTATATTTCCCTGGCACATTGGGAAAAATATTGTGATTCCATCACAGTAAATATATTTGGACAAACTTTGGTATAGGGCATATCTATACTGCATTATTATAGCAGTCTGATACCATTATAATTGTCATGGTTCTATCAAACCTGGGATTTGCAGTTCAATGGCTTTTTTAGACTTCTCAAGGGCATTCCTCTGATGAATAGCATGAGAGCTCTGTAGTAGAGAATTCTAAGCACGCCACAAAACTACAATTCCCAGGATTCTGTGCAGGGGGCATGACAGGTATAATGGTATAATTGTATGGCACGAATATACTCATAATCTGATAGCATGCCACACAGTACTACTGCTAAAGTTAAGCAAGATGAATGACTGCAGTGGAAAACTGTCTAGGATTTATACACAAGATATGCTGAGTGTTTGGAAAGAACAGCGAGAGTAAGTGTGATAAATAAATAAATAAATAAATAAATATTTTCAGTTCTTCATAGATTGAGGGAAAATCCCCAAGCACCTTAGCATAAGTGTGCGGGGAAGTTTCTTCTATCAAATGGAAATTCATGAAAATTTAATGAGAAAAAAAATGCATGTGTCTGGCTATGCCATTCATGCTGTGATTCCTGATGGTTGTGGATGAACAAGGAGGAAAAAGGTAGAATAAGTAAAAGAAAATAATATAGTGGCACAAAAGTAGTTGCTTTCACAAAAAACAATCACACTAACCATTATGGTAGGAAAACAACACGAAATATTTGCACAACCTATGAATTTTTCAATGTGCCTGCATGGCATAGTGATTTAAGCATTGGACTATGACTCAGGAGACCAGAGTTTGTATCCCAGCTGAGCCATGTAAACCTATTGGGTGAGCTTGGACAGGCCACACTCTCTCAGCCTCAGAGAATGGCAACCTTCCTTTGAAGAAACTTGCCAAGAAAACCCCACCATGATGGGTTTTCCTTAGGGTTCCTACAAGTCAGAAAAAAAGATTGAAGGTACACAACAATAACATGATTCTTTTCAGGAGGAATTTCTATCCCACTGAAATAGCTATCAGGAAAATCAGAATTAGATTGTACTTGGTGAGCCCTGGTGCTGCTGCAACATGACAGAGACACAAAACCAAATAACAAGCTTATATAAGAAACCTAATCTTGATTCATCTCAAAAGTGTTTTAGCTCTGCCATTACCTTACTCCCTTCTCCCTGGTAAATCTCAGATCTGCGGCTTCTCAAGGAAGCAACCTGTTTTCTTGTTGCTATTCTAAAAAACAGGAGTGGGCAATTGCGAAGGGAGTGGCAGCCATCACCTACGAATCTTCCCCTTGGGCTACATAGTTGCCCTCAGTGTGATCTTGCATCACTTCCAGTTCTAGGATCTGGCCGAAATATGACTCATTACTTAACTAGGGTACTAGGAAGGTCTTCACGTTTTTATGGAGGTCTTCCCAGTACCCCACTTTGGATATTTTCATATCTTCTGGACATATATTCAACCTTCCCCCCCCCCCCCCAATTTGGGAATGGAGGTCCTCAGGGCTTTTGATGGGACTGCAAAATGGGGTTTCAGGAGTGGTATGCTACCCACAAGCTACCCCTGCTATAAAGCATAATGTGCCACTGTGCCATCAGAGTAGGACTTAATGCAAGAGAGTGCGGAAGAAGGCAGGGTTGGATTTCTATGTTTTGAAGAAACTGAGATAATCCATGTTCCTCTGTGACCCTCGTGGTGCCATTGACCATGCAGTTCAATAAAATGTCAAGAATGATAAAAACCATTCTCATTCTCTGAGATGTGAAGCTGTTGTAGATGCCTGGTCATTCCATAGTCAGCAAAATGCTGCTGTCTGTCTAGTTATTCGTACAAGTAAGCTCATACACTCTCACAACAGGGAAAGCTTGGTAGCTCAACCCCTTAATTCAGGGAGCCTGAAGTGTCAGGGCCAGGGTTGCAAAGCTGATCCAGTCTTTTTCTGCTGCTCCAGAGAATAGGACTCGGAACAACGGATGCAAGCTACAGGAAAAGAGATTCCACTTCAATATTAGGAGGAGCTTCCTGACACTGAGAGCTGTTAAAAAATGGAAGACACTCTCTTGGAAAGTGGTGGAGTCTCCTTCTTTGGAGGTCTTTAAACAGAGGCTGGATGGCCACCTGTCAGGGATGGTTTGATTTTGAGTTCCTGCATGGCAGGGGGGTTGGACTGGATAGCCCTTGTGGTCTCTTCCAACTCTATGATTCTATGATTCTGTTATTAAATGAGACAAAGCCACATGGACATCTCCTTGATGTCTGGATTTTCTTACCATTCTGGAACTTAGAACTAGGTCAGCAGAAGTTCAGCCAATGTCTGTGGATCATCTGTGTAACCTGAAATCCTGTTTACTATGTGAAAAACTTGGATTGTGTTTGGGGATTGGCTATGGAGGTTCCTTTGGGATATTGACCAAATCTTCTTGCATTCCAAAGCTTAGCTCACTTTAGATGCTATCAATAAAAGTTTGCCCATCTCTGCTAGTGGATTATTTTTCTTATATTGATGACAGTCAAGCTCTAGCCTTTGTACTGAGGCTGTCAAGGAAACAAGGTTGGACAATGTGGTAATTACTAGAGAAGAACTTCTCTCAAGGTGGCCATAAAGCTCTCAGACCTAGTAATCATAGAAGCATAGAGTTGGAATAGACCTCAAGGGTCATCCAGTCCAACCCCTGCCATGAAGAATTCACAATCAAAACACTCCTGACAGATGGCCACCCAGCCTCTGTTTTCAAGACCTCCAAGGAAGGAGACTCCACCACACCACTCTCTGAGATGTTCACTGTCAAAAAGCTGTTACTCTTAGGAGATTCTATTAATGTTTAGGTGGACTCTCTTGTCCTGTAGTTTGAGTCCATTGCTACATGTCCTAATCTCTGGAGCAGCAGAAAACAAGCTTGCTCCATCCTCAATATGACATCACTTTAAATATTTCAACATGGCTAGTAATGGCAGATTTCAGAAGAAGTTGTCCTTTCTGTCAGAAGCTGGTGGGTCTAGACCAGCAGTCTCCCACAAATAAAGTTTGTTATGTGTGTTCAAGTTATTTCTGACTTATGGCAACCTGAAGACAAATCAATCATGTGGTTTTGTTGAGGATTTTGCCATTGCCTTCCCCTGAGGTAGGAGAATGTAACTTGCTCAGGGTCACCCAGTGAGTCTCTATGGATCAAACAGGGATTCAAACCCTGGTCTATAGAGTCCTAATGCAACACGCAAACCACTAAACCACTGAATGGCTCTGAAATGGATAGGGCTGCACCAAAATCAGTCACCATTCTATAGTGCAGAAAAGTGTGTGTGTGTGTGTGTGTGTGTGTGTGTATAAAAGCCAGTGTGGTGTAGCTGTTTGAGCATTGAACTAAGACTCTGGAGACCAGGGTTCAAATCCCCACTCAGAAATAGTAACCCACTGAGTGGCCTTGGGCAAGTCCATTCAATCTCAGAAACAAATCTTGCCAAGAAAACCCCATGATAAGCTCATTTTAGGGTCACCTGAAGGCATACAACAACAAGTGTATGTGTGTGTGTATACACACAGAGAGATATTACTTGTGCAAAATGACCTGATATGAATATGAAAAGAAAATTAAAAATGGTAGTTTATGTCTTAAATACTATTACTAGTTCTGACTAGAGCAGAGCCACTCCAGCCAATCTCAATTGGATTTACTTACATGTTGACTCACCATTTAACAATTGAATGAATGGGTCTACTCTTGTTGGGACTAACTAAAAGGATTCCAGCCAATGACTGCCAGTTGTCCTATGTGATGATACTGTATAGCACATTCTCTGGGCTGGAGAGAGAGAAAAGAAATCCACCCTTAATGGGTTTCTTCCTCTCACTAACCAATGAGGGTAGATGCCTCCTCTCTTTGTTTTTGTAGTTTGGTGCCTTCAACTCATCCCCAACTTATGGTGATGCTAAGTCAACCCCAACACAGGATTTTCTGCGGATGTAGGTGAGTGAAAACCAGTGGGTTTTCATGGCCAAGTGGGGATTATAGTCTGCACAATACAACCCAAACACAATCCAACACTCAAATCACTATGCCATGCTACCTCCTCCTCCTCTTTACATTCACAGCAAGCATCCCATTTATCAGTCTGAATGTTTTTGTGATTTGTTGGTGCCGAGCAATGTTGTGGCAGGTCTGTCATACTGACAAACTAGTCAGGATCCTGCATGGCACAATGTAGAATAAGAGTTCCATAACTGCATTTACACCATATTTCTCCTCTCACTCCGGACTCACCCTTTAGCCACAGCAGCCTCCCCATGGACAATACTGATGGCTGGTGGACTCTGTGTGTGTGCATTCTGAGAATCTGAGATGTATCTAGCTAGGACCATGTAGACAGCTGCACTTCAATGATATTCTCGTTCTCTGGAAAACACGTGGCTCAGCTGTTCTTCATCTAAAGGTTTAACAAGTGCCATTTTTCTCCTGGCCCGCCAAATCCTGTAGCAAGAGTGTGCAACTGGGAAGGAACAAGGACCAATTTTCACTGCCTGTTCTGTCACCTCAGGTCACACCCTTGGATAGTTCTTTTAAAGTCAAGACTAAAACCAAACACAGATTTACCATCCCAGTGACATAGAAGCCCCCTGCTTTAACAAATGGAATATCCATTGTTGATCAAATATCACAATACTTTCTCTTTGGCACAAGCACAATGCATAGCTTAGTACAGTACGACCTCCATATCCACAGGACAGTTTAACTTATCCTTGCCTGAAAAAATATGTTCTCTTGGTGTTTTCTAGGACCTCCAGCACAAATCTATTCCATGCATTTGCAGATGTTGACCACGGAGTTGTACTGGAGGACCTAGAGAAGTGTTTTATCAAGGTGTCTCTAGGTTTTCCAGTGCAGCTGGTCAGCTTCCACTGGAAGTCATTCATTTTAATAAGGTTCTTATCCTTGGTTTTGCATTTGCACAATAAATCTGGGAACATATTCTCCACAGATACAGGCCTTGTACTGTACTTGTAGGGCATTGTACATTTATAAAATAACCTTTTTCAAGTTTAGGATTTTTCAGAAAATTTCTCTTACTTTTTTTTCTGCAGAGGAACTCTCCGACTACCCCTGGAAGCTCGACACTGTCCACCACTATAATTTCATTGTGATGGTGCACCCAGAAAGATTGGTCTCTTCCTTCTATGTTCTCCTAACAATCCTGATCTTGCTAAATTGGCTTGGTTTATAGACGATGAGATACCCTGAAACAAAAGTCAACCACCCCAGTGGAAATAGATACCTTTCCCATTTAAGAGAACTTGTAAAACTTTAATGACTAAGAGAGTGAGCAAAGAAACATGTATAAATATTAAAATGCAGATGCAGCTTGTTGTCAAAGCAAACATGAGTTCATTTCTGGAAAGATCATATCTTGGTGCTAACTGGTACCATGTTCAATCTCTCTCCCACTGCAATTGACTTAATAATTCCCTTTCCAAATAGAGTTGTCATGGAACATAGAAACCACCTGTGTCTGGTTTGGGATTCATGCACAAAATGTTATAAAGAAATTTCCTTAAAAAGCTTATTGGAACAAACACACTAAATTCTACAAAGGTATATACACAGCCTGTGCACAGTGGTTGCAAACTGAAAACTGGAAAAGGCTCCTGTATCCTTAACAGGTGTGTAGAAGGAGGAAATTTCAGCAGGCTTTTCTTCCAATTTTAGTATATGTGCTGCCGAAGCAAGCACCAGCAGGCTTTTCTTGTGACACCGCCAGATAAGAAGCAATACCTGCTGAAATTCTTTCCTCTAGTTTTCAGTTTAAGCAGCCGTTTGTAGTTGTTGTTGTTCTCCTCCTCCTCCTCCTCCTTCTCCTTCTTGTGTGCCTTCAAAGTAATTTCTGACTTATGGGAACCCTGGGGTGAACCTATCTTGGGGTTTTCTTGGCAAGATTTGTTCAGAGGGGGTTTGCCATTGCCTTCCCCTGAGGTTGAGAGCATGTGGCTTGCTCAAGGTCACCCAGTGAGTTTCATGGCCAAGGCGGGAATCCAACCTTGGTCTCCAGAGTCACAGTCCAATGACCAAATCACTATGGGCCTCTACAGACTGCCAGAAATAATGCAGCTTGAGGTCACTTTAACTGTCCTGGCTCAGTGCTAGGGAATCATGGGAATTGTATTTTTTTCTGGGACACTGAGCCTTCTCTGTCAGAGAGCTCCGGTGCTACAATAAACTACAGTTCCCATGATTCCTTAGCACTGAGCTGGGACAGTTAGACTGGCCTCAAGCTGCATTATTTCTGGCAGTCTGTAAAGGCCCTACATCACTGTGTCACTATAGATCAATTTATTTTCTTAATGGTTCCAGTTATTGTTTTTTCCTAGGTTGACCTTTGGAAGTACCATGTACTGACTTCTCTCAGACATCTTTCTGTAATACTGAGCCCAAATGTTAAGATTAGTATTCCTGGGGATTCTTCCATCAGTACTAAGGAAAACTGCTGATCTGGATTTTTTTTTGCTTGTAAAGGTAGTTGTGGCAGTTTCTTCCCTTGAAGGTTTATGAAGAGGTTGGACAGCCATGAATCAGGAATGCTCTATTAATAGGGCAGCCTTACCTCGGGAGAGGAATTTTAAGTGCTGAAGTCTATAAAACCCATGACGCAGTGTAACTATGAGTGAAGCACACACATACTGAAATTTTCAGATGCTCTTCGATGAAGTGATCTCTTGAAGAATCGGAAGATATTACAGCATGGATTGGACTGCAAAGCTTTTCAATTGAAATCCGCTGCAGGGTGTTGGATTAAACATATCCTTCTGGGTGTTGGGTATATTCTAATTCTACATTTTATCCAGCCAGGGGACAACGTGAGCATGTTGGAGATGCTGGCTGAAGAATTTTGTTTCATTCATAAATCTTTTAGATGAGGCAGAACATAATTTTCTCCTTCAATTATACCAAGCACCGGGAAGTTCAGCTATGTTTCATTTACAAGCAGCAGATCATTACTGTACCTGCTAATAGCCAGAGGAACAGCTATTGCAAAGATGGTCAATAAAGTCATGAGCTAAACCTCCATAATTATTCCTCCGTATTGAGAATTTGCATGTAAATGTCCCCCCTACTTATTTATTTACTCAGTATGGGGCAGAGTGTGCTATTTCAAGGACTCTAAAACTGGGTTTAATTGACTGTACATAATAGTGATTACTCAAATGTGTGCAATTAGAGGCTTAAGTGCACTTATTAAGTAATAGGTGCTCCGACTACTTGGGGCCTTTTAAAAGAAGTAAACATCGATCAAAAAGTTAACTCACCCATAAGAACCCCTTGCATTTCAAATGAGGGACATGTGCATCTATAAAGTCTGCAGCTGCACACTTTCTCCTTTTCTGACATCCACATCTGGTCCACACACTCACTTTCATCTATTTCTTTCTCTTTCCCCCCTTAATAGGGTAAACCTGTCTCTTGTTTTGTGCGTATATATATATATATATATATATGCATAAAATTTACATACATTGCATATAAATTTGCATACATTGCATATAAAGCACCGTGGTGATTCAGTGATTAAATGCTGGTACTGGAGTCACAATGTTGTGAGTTTGATCCTAAGGCTCCAAGGTCCATCCATTCGTAGGTCAGTAAAATGAGTACCCAGCTTGTTGGGGGGCAATTGGCTTAAACGTTGTAAACCACTTTGAGAGGGCTTAGTTCACTATGAAGTGGTATAGAAATGTAAATGATATTGCTATTGCTAGCAAAATTAAAATTATACCTTTACATTTAGGCTGTGCACATGATATTGTAGTTTATTTACACATACATTGTTTCATGTGGTTAAAGTGAAAAATTGGTAAGATGTGATGTTTTTAAAGAAAATTGTAAAAGAATAAAAATATATTTTTTTTATTTTTTTTTAATAGGGCAAATCTGGGACCTCTTCTTTCTCTTCCCACTGAGCCTCGCTCCACTCATACCATTTCTTTAGCATTTTAAAGGGACTTGGGTGAACACCACAGTCCCTTTCTGCCAAAAGGCAGACATTTGGGGGACAGTGGAGATACCCTGTATGAATGCAAAAGTGTGTAGTGTGTTTTCCTTATGCAACGCTTATCCTTTCCTGTTCTCATTTTTGAAAGAGAGAAGGGTGTCAAGACACATCCAGAAGCTCTATTGAAAAACATAGTCAATCATCATCTGATTCCTCCCTCCCACATTTTGAGACTCGTCTAAAACATTTGTTTGTCCAACACCTCACCCAGGTAAAATGGGACAAGGATGTAATGAAATAATATCCCCTGCTAGAGGAAGAACAGGAAATCTTGTGGCCTACAGCTCCTCAAAGTCCTACCCTGCATGGCCAATGTTAAGGGGCTATGGAGGGCTAAAGAATGTCCAAGTCTGGCCCAGAGTATCAAGTCCAGCTCTAGTTTCTATATCTGATGGTTTTCCAGAATGGACCATTTTCCATAAAGCTATGAGTTCTTGTTCCCAGTTCTGGCACCTTTTGATAAACCTTGAGTGGACAACTTCATGAGGAGCCTAACTTCTTTAGGGCTGCATCCCTCCAGCAAGCCCAAATACATCCATTTACCTCTGCAGACTTAAGCAAAAGATCTACTGTGGGAAGTGACATGACATCACTTCATGTCGCCATTTTGAGAGTCACTTCAGAGGATAATGAAATATCTGGGAATAACATAACAATATTTTAAAAACATAATAATTTCTGGGGTGCTTTGGGGAGTAGGAGAAGGATATTCCTGAACCTTTTACACATTTGGGAGGTCTTGCTGTATGGTTTTGGGCCACATTTGTCCCCAAACCATGGCATTCAATTTTTTGGGGGGGAGGGAATTAGGAATTTGGGGAGACTGATGGGGAGTTCATTGGTAACAAAAGTGGTCCCTGTGTTAGCCCCATCCTATAAATTACTCCAACTGCCCCCCCCATAACACATCAAAATGTTCAGCCATCATTGAGATTTTCTCACCATTGTGGTTCTAAAAGCCAGTTTAAATGAGAGAGTGTGATGGGGGGGGGGGGGATTGAGACTAATAATAATTGTCAGCTCCTTTGACACAAGGCATATTTGCATTAACACTTCTTGGTGTCTGGAAATGCTGAATCCTGGCGTCAAAGGGTTATAGAATCACTTCCGCGGTTTCTGGAAATAGCTGTGACCTGCCGTTAGCACCGTTTTCCCTTCTAGGTGAAAAAAGAAAAGAAAAGAGACCATGAACCATTTGAAAACAGAACTCTATTGAATAAGGGGTTCCCCACCCCCATTTACTCTTTGGCAAGTCAGGTTCTCTCTATTTCCCTCCTTGGTTTAATTTTAGGCTCTCTGTGTTTATAGTACAAGGGAACGGACATCGTGTCAACACAACTGACTGCGAATAGACAGAGAATACCAAGAGGAGAGCCCTGTGGCTTCATGGCCAGTGAAGCACTTCACAGGGTCATAACCTAAGGAAGAAGGGAGATCCCAAACTTCTGCATGTGCACAAAATAGAATCTAGACTTTCACAACCAAAATATTGTGTGTGTCTCTGTGTGTGTGTGTTGCCTGTCAACTTTTGGAGACTTCATAGGGTTTTCTTAGGCAAGAAATACTCAGAGGGGTTTTCTGGTTCTTTCCTCTGAAATATAGCCTACAACACCTGGTATTCATGGTGGGCTCCCATCCAAGTCCTAACCAGGGCTGACTCTACTTAGCTTCCAAGATCAGCCAGGACATGGTACTCTCACTCAAACACTAGGATACCTAAATAATTTAATAGTTGCACACAACTAGGACTGTAATCCTGTTGGTTACAGTAGATCCATTGAATCAATGGTTGAATGATGAGTAAATTGAACTAACACAATGGCTGTCCTCTAGATGGAACTAACAATAGGATTTATATAGAATTTTTGACAAACATCCCAAAGAATTGACAAAGGGGTCTCTCCACAATTCATTGGGGAGGAGGGTTACTTTAGATTTGTCCTACCAGTGCTTCCAGATAGAAATTTCTTAGTCCCATTGCAACAAAATCCAAAACTCACAAGCAGAGATACTTTATTCAGCCAATTCCAAAGCATAAAATACATTATACAAGTTTTTGAAGCTTCACTGGCTTCTTCATCAGGCAAAGCTGTTAAAAATCATACAAGAGGGAAAAAATGGGACAATGTTAGAGTCAGAGGCCTATTGATATTGAAGGATCTCAATGCAGGCAGAGGCCTCTCCTCTTTCTTGGCTATGTGGGGACCAGGGACAAAGGACAATAAAAAACAGATAATAAAATGTCAATTTCTTTAGGAACAGAAAAGTAACTTCTCTTGAGATCCAGCTGTCTCTGTCAGAAGATATCAAGGGGGAGACAGATGAATATCAGAGAGAATGCCAGTCTAACTTCTCTAGGAAGGGAGTTCCAAAGTCTGGGAGCAGCCACCGAGAAGACCCTTTCCATAATACCAATTAAATATGCCTGTGAAGGCAGTGGGATAGAGAGAAGGGCTTCTTCCAAAGATCTTAGTGCTCAGGCAGCCTCATATAAAGCAATGTGGTGTGTTGGATAGCAAACACTATAGGGCTTTCATAGGAGATTATCACACAAAGGCATACCATTCTAAAAGTGTGACTAGAGCATCCCTAAAGTGTGAGGATGTGATCGCTGGTCACGCTTGTCTCCCATGATGAAATCGTCATGGAGGCATCCCATCATTGAAGCATTTGCAGAGCTGCCATTTCTCTGCATAACAAAAGCTCCCCTTATGCAGAGAAATGGCAGCTCTGCAAATGCTTTAATGATGGGACACCTTCATGAAGATTTCATCATGGGAGTCAAGCGTGACTGGTGATCACACCCTTGCACTTTAGGGATGCTTTAGGGACGATCTAGCCACATTTTAAGAATGGTAAGCTCCATGTGATAATCTCTTTAGAATTAGACTAATAGAATTGATTTGGATCATAGAATTAGAAGTGTCCAGCTGTAGAAACAGAACGGGATGCTTCTCTGCAACAGTGTCTCCCCTACCACCCAGTAAATAGCCTTGGGTTGGTAGTGGCGCAACAACTAAGGCATGGATTTGGGTAGGGAAGAGCATGGAGAAGACAAGACTGGGGGGAAGATGTGGCGGTACTCTTTAAGTATCTAAGGGCTTGTTACAGACAGGAGAGGACAGGTTTGTTCTCTGCTGCCTGAGAAGACAGGATCAGGGCTGCATCTACACTGTAGAATTAATGCAGTTTGACACTTCTTTACCTGCCATGGTGGAATGCTAGGGAATTCTGGGATTTGCAGTTTTGTGAGCTATTTAACCTTCTCTGACAGAGAGTTCTGGTGCCATAACACACTACAAATCCTAGGATTCCATAGGAGGGAGCCATGACAGTTAAAGCAATGTCAAACTTTTTGAGTAGTAAGTGGTAGATTTCAATTTTGAGAGTGGTAGATTTCAATTAAATATTAAAAGAAATTTCTTGACAGAAGAAGTGGTTTGGCAATGGAACCAATGGCCTAGAGACGGGTGCGTCCTTTTCTCTAGAGGTCTTAAAAAAGAGGCTGGACAACTACCTGCTGGGGATGCTCTAGCAGGAGTTCCTGCATTGAGATGCAGGACTGGATCAATGGCAGTGGTTTCCAACTTTTGGTCCTCCAGAAATTTTGAACTCAGTTCCTGTTATTCCTGACTGTTGGCCAAATTTGCTGGGGCTTCTGCGATTTGAAGTACAAAACAAATGTAGGACCAAAGGTTGGGAACCACTGGTCTATGGGGCCCTTTCCAACTCTACGATTCTATGATGTGCCATAGTTCCCCTTGACTTTACAATAAGTCTTCCTGACTGAGGATCTGACAAATATTAAAACAGGAGCCCTCTCCTGTAGTCAACCTGGCAACCCTACTGCTAGCCAAGAATAAATCCACTTGCCATTAACTCCATAATATCTGTCTGAGCAATATAAAATTATCTAGGATAGAAAGTACATTGCAGATATATCCATGGAACAAGCAGACCTGTTTCTTCTAAAGCACCAACTTTGCTAAGCTATTATGGACTGGGAGACTTGAGGATTTGTGCAATGCTGTGATTTTTATTGTGTTTATTTATTTAGACCTTGGAAACCCAGAGGATCCCACATCTTCACCTCCCCTCCCCGAAAGACATTTTGGCTCCTTCCTGACCTAGACTGAGAGAGAGAGGGGAAAAAAAAGAGAGCCCTGTCACCTTTGGAAAACTTTAAACTTCTGCAGGACAGCTTTGCCACTGTTGATGACAGTGACACACACAGGCCTCTTGTTTACTGAATGCTATCCACACCTCCCCAGAGCAATATGCCGACGGAAGATATGCCAATTCCTTCATGGGATAACCTTTGAATACTCAGTGCTAATGGGGTGGGGTGGGGATAATGGATCATTTTGTGCTTTCATGTGCCTGACCGCATGGTGTTCTATCCAAAGGTCAGCTGGTTTGATGTGTGCAGACAGATATTTGTGTTGTGTGTGAGACTTTCCTTTTTAAAAAATACCCAGTGGTGTAGCTACTGGTGGGGGAAGGAACGAGGACATTACACCTCAAGTACTGTCCCCCCCCCATTGAAATTTTCCTTGAGCCCAAATTTGTAGCATTGCAGAAAGCAAGACACTAAAAACTGTATCTGCTTAGATTGCCTATCTTTGCTGTGTTTGCATTCCCTTGGTCACTTTGCCCCATTGCTTTGGATATCTAAACTGTATTTCAAAGTAGTCCATTGGAATTTTAAATTATTCCAGTTTTAGAAATCTGGGTACTTAAGTAAAAATAAATCACTATGGCGGGCCAGAATTGCCTAGCCGATTGATCTGAGAGAGGTAGAGAGAGAGACAAAGGACGTTTTCACATGGGGCTTTTGGAGGACGCTAGCTGGCCTCCGTCCGGCCCCACTCCGGCTCCATTTCCAGCGTGTTCACACATGCGCGGCGGCAAACCCCGCCCCTTCCGGTGCCATCCCTGCGTCCTTCCGGCTTCTTGCTCCGTGTGTTCAGATGCACGGAGCCGTAAGTCCGGCCTCACTCCAGCCAAAAGACCTGTAACTTTGGCTTCTGCGGCTTAAAGGTAATTCCGGGTGTCAAAAGGAATTAGCCTGCCGGCAGCGGAGCCATTCCGGAATCGGCGGCACGACCCGTTCCGGAATGGCTCCACCCGGCTTTAGGGAGGGTAGTGTGAAAACGTCCAAAGGCTGCATCCATGCTGCAGAAATAATCTGGTTTGACACCACTTTAACGGCCATGGCTCGATGCTCTGGACTTCTGGGATTTGTAGTTTTGTGAGCTATTTAGCCTTCTCTGTCAGAGAGCTCTGGTGCCACAACAAACTACCATTCTCAGAATTCCATAGCATTGCACCATGGCAGTTAAAGTGGTGTCAATGCAGATTATTTCTGCAGTGTGGATGCAGCCATAGAGAGAGCTTGTCTACATGGTTGATTTACCCTGAATTCCCCATGGGCTCACTGCATCCTTTTTACATAATGCTAAGCCAAAATCTTGAAGTGGTTCTGGACTGTCTTCACTCATGGCTTCCTTGTCCTAACCCATGTTTAAATAACTCACCTTTTGCTGTAGGCAAGTGGCTCTTTTTGCAGCAACAACAGAAGCTGCCTGCACTCATGATCCCTGTAAGCCACCTGGTGCTGCTGCTGCTGTGGATGCAAGTTGCTCTGAGATAAGGATGAGGTGCCCAGTATCGATAATATGGCTGGGTACCCCCATTGTGATCTCAGCAGTGGCACTAAGCAATGAATGGGAGCCATGCGGGAAGGCAGCCACCCGTTGTTCACTCTTGCAGCCAAAAACCTGCAGCAAACAGAGCAAGTAGGGCAGAATATAGGGCCAGAATATTCCGGGGGCACTCTGGGAGTCAAGCTGGCTGGTGGATTCTGGGAGTTATGGTCCAAAAAAGTAACTATTCCAAGCTCTGGTGAAGCCAGTATCCCTCCTTTCTTTAATCTCTCTAGCATTCAGTCTATTTTAGTTCTCCAGGTGGGCTAGTCTGCGATTTAGGGTCCAGGATAAAGATGTTTTACCTGCTGTTTTTTAATCTTGCTGTACGCTGCCCCGATTGCCGAGCAGAGGGGCGGGTTACAAATAAAAAAAATATTATCATTTATTATTATCCAAAAGACACACTGTCCTCACAGGGATTATATTTTATTGCCAATTTACTTGGGTGGCCTTGGTGGAAAGCATGACTTCTGAGGGTTTTGTTTTTGTACAGCACCGTGTACATCTACGGCGCTTAATAAATAAAGCTAATAATAATAATAATAATAATAATAATAATAATAAGTAAGCCACTATATCTGTAGTAATTTCTAAAGAGACAGTAATTTTAATGTGCCATTTTTTGATAAGAAGAGGGGGAAGAATCTTGAGGTCCCCTTGAGACTTGCAGATTTATTTTAGCAAGGGCATTCATAGACTACAATCTACAAATAAACTGACGGAATGCATTTGTGAACTACTTGTATACATGGAGAAGTCCCATCAGTGCCTCAGAGGAGTGGATTAGGGAAGTAATTCTTCACTATTTTTTTTCTCAAACATAATACGTACTTTTATCTATTTTCTTCTTGCGGCAAGAAAGTCTTTGAGACCTGTGTTGTTTCAAAGAATATTTGCAATTTGAGACTTGTTCTGCACAAGACTCAGATGTGGTCCTCTTGTAGAGAAAGCAGTATTTTGGGCACAGGAAATAGCATTTTCTGTGCAGAAGGAAAACAAAAGTTATTTTCTGGACAAAACAACCTTGTGGAAATTTTGTGTAGAATAAGTTCTTAACTGCAAAGATTCTCCTCTATCCAGGATTCTTTTCATCAGAGTTTCTCAATTTACACTTGAGAAACAAATTGTAGACCATATTAAAATAGTTTTGAATATGCTCCCATCACGAGAGTGGATTGTAAGTAATGTACCAGCCTTCTGTTAACTCTCTCCCTCTTTGTGTGTGTATGTAAAACATTATGGTGAATACAAAGACACTCATGGTTCATTTCACCTTAGACTGAATTCTCTGTCTCATAAAATACTCCTCTAGATACCTTAAACAGCTTTGATCAGGCATTTTAAAGATGTCTTAGCTTCCCAACACATTCCTGAGCTGTTAAAGAGCTGTCTCTCAGGGATGAGGTTTCCTGTGGCTTTGTAAAAAAAATATAGAATTGGTTGGATAAATATTTGTCATCTTTCAACTCTGGTGGTCCACGATGTCTGCCAACAATGTTTCTTTCCGATCCTCCCAAGTCCATTTCTTTGCATTGTTCAAGGGAGATAACCAGTCATGAAAGGGGGGGGGGGGGGGAGGCAGCTCTGTTAAGATGAACAGTCTCTGAAGCCATCCATCAAATCACACTTTATAATAGCGGTTGAGAAAGTGTGGCTCACACATTGCTTATGGTCCCAACCTCATTTTGTATCCCCAAACCCCTGAGTCCCACAAAGCTTTCAGAACCTCTTCTCAACTGTATTTCTTTCCAAGTTGAAAAATATTCCCAAATGTCCCAAATACCACCTAAAGTCATGGTTTCAGTCTAAACCACTTGACCACCATCAGCACTAAAAAGAAAAGAAAAGAAAGAATGCTAACAACATGGTACGTAAGAAAAGCCAAAGGAGGAAAAGGTCAGGAGTGGGATTATTCATGTTGGATCTAGTTGAAACAGAGTGGCGGAATGGTGTAACAGTTTAAGTGTTGGACTAGGTCTATAGGAAGACAGGGTTTGAATCCCTGCTCAGCCTTGGAAACCCATCTTGGGTAAGCCATACTGTCTTAACATAAGAGGAAGGCAATGGCAAACTTCCTTTGAAGAAATCTTACCAAGATAGCCCTACAATAGGATTATTATTTGCTGGTGTTGGCTTCAAGACACATAACAACATATTTGAAACCTATGATTAAATATACTTTTGTTCATGTTCATCTGTGCATGGAAGAACCAGCCCATCAGTCTTACAGAAGGCTATTAAATGTGACCATCAATCATCTTAAGTTTCATAAGCTCCCACTGTGTGCTACTGTTCAAACTCCTTTCATTAAGAATCTCAAAAATGGACTGTTCTCAGATATGGAATGATGTGGTTTTAACTTTTTACAGTGCTTATTTTCAACCAAGATGTGGCAATGCTGAATAGAACTTTACTATCTGTGGTTGCTTTGGTGCTACAGAGGAAGCTTCATTTTAAGGAGGATTTTGTATAAAGCACACAGATTTTGTTAAGGAATGCCTTATTCAACAATTGTCATAAAAGTCAGAGAGTGACTCATGTTGAGCATCAATGCAGCTTTCAGGGTTGACAGATTTGTCTCCTCTCCAGGGTTTCATTGGCAAGAAAAAGATGACCTCGCTCAACTCAAATGTAACTTGTTCCTCTAGACAGACACAATACAAGCTACAGTTACTCAGTAGGCTGCCAGCCAACTCTGAAGCTAGAAAACCACAACAGCCCATGAAAATCCAAGCCTATAGTTTTAATAAGAAACTGGATGCTGAGAATGGTGTTCTTAGCTTCAGAGGTTTCTAGAGAAAAATAAGAACTAATCGATGGTTGCTTATTTGGTTGGTTTGACACATGGGGACCCGCAACAAAATGTTGCCTGGTATATATCCCTAACTCATCACATGAATATTGGAGTTGCCAGTCAGCTTGGAGCAAGGATGAACTATTCCAGGATTTTCATCCCTACATCCCACCCCTTTAAGTAATATGTTTGAAGTAGACATATGTGGAAAGACTAAATTACCCCGTTGGTGGTTTCTATGCCTAGGCATTCATTTGATATGCATGCATCCTTTCTCTTTGGTTTGAAATAAACAGGCAAAAAGAAAGTATGCAAAACTGGAGGTGTCTGCTACCAAAATGATGGCTAATATGGCACTTGGTATCTTTCTTTAGTGAGTTAATTTTACTTAGCTGTGTTTTATATCTGATGCGTCTGGCAACTGATATAACTTCTTTTTGATTTTTTGTAAGACAGGCTGTTTTTGTGGCTATGAATGATACATTGCTTGCAAAAGCATATAGCCAATGCAAATGAAGAAACTTGAACTATACTATGTCTGGAGGAGTCATGTCGAAAGCTTTATAATGTCAAATCATTGTAAATCCTAGAGTGCAGTCTTGCTAGGCTGGAGAAAAATTGCTCCCAAGCATGGTCAAACATTCTTCAGCCACACAAACACACATTCTGTAAACATCCTGCAAGAATTCTGCAAGTTCTCCACTGCCTTCTCTCTCTCTTTTAACTTGGTAGCTGGGGAGCTAATGGACTGTTGAGCAAAGGGTGGGTTCACAGTTGTGGTATGCCATTGGTTATGCCAATGTGGAATCCAGCTTACCTACACTAATGCATACTTATACCATGCTAAATTTATATTAGAGTGTATGGTGTAGTGGTTTGAGCTTTGGACTATAACCCTGGAGACCAGGGTTTGAATCCTGGTTTGGCCATGAAAACTACTGGGTGACCTTGGGGAAGTCACATGCTCTCAGCCTCAGAGGATGGCAATGGCAAACCTCCTCTGAAGAAACTTGCCAAGAAAACCCATGCTGGGTTCACCTTAGGGTTGCTATAAGTCAGAAATGACTTGAAAGCACACAACAACAACAACAACAAATGCGTTTTTTGGACTTTGGGCTTGATGGTCTCTTCTACTGCTGTGTGTGCCTTAAGTTTGTCTATTGACTTATGGTAACCCCATAAATTTCATAGATATTTTTTAGTCAAGGAGTACTCAGAGGTGATTTTGCCATTTCCTTCCTCTGAAATATAGCCTACACATATGGTATTCACCAGTGGTCTCTAATCCAAGTACTAACCAGGGCTGATCTTGCTTACTTTCCAAGATCAGACAGACTCTGGTGTCTTTAGGGTATTTAGGCCCTTCATACCTTGCTATGCTCTCAAAACAGAAAAATTGTGAACTCTTATGAGTTCTGTCCACTCATCTCTAAGATCATGAAATCATGCAGTTCTGCAAAGGCTAAACATTGAGATCAGAAAATGGCTTGTAAAATTCTTCCTACCCAACCACACAGAGCAGCAAACATCCTGCAAAATTCTTGCTGATCACACAATTTAAATGTAATTTGTAGTGGCCCAGGGAAAACCAACATTTTCTGGAATATTTAAATTTTTCTTTAAGAAGTTCAGATCATTCCTTGACAAATACCATTAATCTCAAATATCATTGCTAAGTAAACTCCATAAAATGTGAAAATGGAACCTGTAAGAACTAGAGAAAGATTAGGTACCACACTGGGCCAAAACTGGCCATATTATGTTCAAGTGAACAGCTAGCTTTCTGAGTACTCAGAGAAATCTATATTATATTCCATGTATCTATCAGCTTTGGTACTCTGGCACCTGAAGGATAAAGCTGATATAAATTTTATGGCTAGACATTCTTCCACCTAGGAGTTTAAAAAATAAGAATAGAATAACATGAATACTCTTAAGAAAAAATGCCTTTGCCAAAATAAGTACAAGAATGTTTACTTTAGGTAAGAATAACTTTAACCAACAGGTCGGGGCATTGTACAATGCAGAGGGCTGGGTTTTGTCAGCGTGCTTCACTTTGGAAAAAAAAGCCTATATCAATTGCAAAAAGACAAGTGTGAGGAGAGGAGGCCATCCTGGAAAAGAGCCACATAGCTGTCTGTTCTTTGCGATATTGCATTGGCTCTAGTACACACAACCTGCTTCAGAACTAAAGAAAAGGTGCAGCTTGTTTAGGAGCTTTCAGCAGTAAGGCCAAGCATTTGACACATAGGGTTTGTGGCTTCTGTTGTTTTCTGATAATCCAGGAAATAAAGTTGGGCTTCCTTATTTATAATATAATCATAATAGGTATTCATTGCAATATAGCTTGTTGAAGCCAGCCTTCCCAAATCTGTTGACCTCTAGACGTGCTGGGCTGCAGCTCCTATCATTCCTGGCTAGCATAGCAGAATGGCTTTAAATACTAGTAAGTGAGGAACTTACTAGAAGGTTACCCCTGTTTCTGGAGGCGTCGGATAGAAGAATAGAACTGACCCAGCAGGACTCTGCTTCTTCTCTTCACAAACTTGTGACAACTTTTCCATAATTTTATTTTGTCTTGTTTTGATTGACTGATCACCTTGTTTTTTGGGGGTGGGCCCATTATGGAGCAAGGGGGGGTAGGTCAGTGCTATGATGGTGTGCAGTGATGGTGCTATTGATGATGATGATGATGATGATGAAGATAAATTCTTTATTTGTTTCTTGTCTCTCCCAATACTGGGAGTCAAGGAGGCTTACAGAAACCAAAAGGAGTATCAGGAGTTGCAAATACAATGTTCTTGCCATAAAATAGAGGGAAGGTTTAGTGATGGGTTGTACAGTAGGAGAACACTTATTGCAGAGACAAGGTGAGGTCAACCACAGGTGGTGAGATAACTGGAGAGGAGGCAGGCACACCTCAAGCCTGTTTAAGGTTGTTCCTGTGAGTAAAATCTGGCTGTAAGAATAAAGAAGGGGGTGGTGGTATGGGCTCATCATTTTGAGAAGCACTGCTTTAGATATGTATGTAGAGAGATCTTGTAGCACCTTGTAGACTAACTGAAATAAGGTGGCAGCATGATTTTTTTGTAGAGTCCAGTCTACTTCCTCAGATGCATATAGTGGAGTGGAAACCGGGGACAGACATATATGCCTTTGGTATGTGAGAATGGTATGCTTTAGATATGATTAGACTGCAATTCCTATGATCCTTCACCATTGGTGATGATGTCCAGGGACAATGGGAATCGCAGTAGAAAGTTTGGAGGGCCACATCCCTAGTATCGGCAGAGAGAGAGAGAAAAGGCGACAAAACTTTAACAATTTGTGTGCGTGGTGTCGGGGAGGAGAACCATGTGGGCTCTGCTCCAACAGCATGATGAGTTGGGTTAGCACTGTTTCTTTTTTTAACTGAAACGCAGGCACAAAATCAACTTATATTACTTTGCTAAGAACTCAGAGATACAGCTGTGTTAGTCTAGAAGATCAGTGTGCAAAGGGATCTAATAGCATTTCTGAGATAAAGGGCCTCGGCAGAGGGCTAATTGAGCTGTCTTCCGGGCCCGGAAGAGGAGGGGCAGCCACACGAGCGGTGCCCCTTCCTCTTCCTGAGGTCGCCCTTGGAGTTGCTGGCCCTCCGCACGGCTGGCACTCCGGGGATGACCTCACGCCGCGGCGACTGGAAGCGCCGCGGCGTTTGAGTCAGGGAAAGTGCGCCCGCCGCTTTTAGGGCGCACTTTCCCTGACATCTAAAAGGAGCGCCAATTTGGTGCTCCTTTTAGAGTCGCCGGAGGAGCGCCGCGGTGTGGCTGCCATGGCCCCGCGGCGCTCCGGACCAGGGCGTCCTGGATGCCCTGGTCTGCATCCCCCCGAACTGTACAAAAGAGGTTGTAGTGTAAGCTTTCGTAGAGCGAGGTCTACTTTTCCAGATGCTAAGTTTAAGTTTTCAGAATTTGTGAGAATCCCCCCCCATTTTTATTTTTTATTTTTTTATTTTTAAGTGTGGGAAGGTAACAACTCCCAGAATTCACCAGCCATGCTGGCTGGGTGAGGGGTCAGAGAATTGTGATGGAATAAAAATATTTTTTCCCCAAGCTGTGATTCCCCTTATGCCCCTCTTCCCAATCCCCATCCCTGCAATCTTCCAGCCATGTTTTCTTCCACATATCTTCAGTTCCCCATGCAAATCCATGGACGGGATTTGAAATAGGAGGCTGCCTCTCCCAGGCAGAGCAAATTCTTTTCCTTTTAGATCTTAGATCTTGCCCTGAAACAACAGACTGACTTGATCACTTGACAGCTGACTCTTAATTGCAATGCTGGCTTTGGCTCTTTTCGTTCTGAGTGGCAGGTTTCCTGCTCAGCCATAATGTAGTTGTCCATTGCGATTTCCTGGCACAGCCTGGGTGTTTTGGTATACCTTTCACTTGTTGATCATTCCATAACCTGTGCTGAAGGATGAAGCACAGCCCACTGGCCCTAATGAAAGAATGAAAGCATAGCGAGTAAAGAACAAGGAAGCAACTGGGCAGTCATACATTGGAAGGGACCCCTTCCAAGTGCAGTCCAACCTCTTCTCTGCAAATGTAATAATCAACCAAAAAGTACCCATAAGAGATGGGCATCCAGCCTCCAAAAGAGAGTCTACCACCCACCAAGGGAGTCTATTCCACTGTCAACCAGCTCAGGACAGTCCTTCTAATGTTTTGTTGTTGTTGTTGTTGTTGTTGCTATCACATTTATTTATATCTGAAACCATGTCTGCGGTTCTGTAAGACCTGTCAGATACAATGTCTGTGGACCAGGAAATATGTACAATTCCCTTTTCATAGACAGATTATGTGCACATTGTCCCTGAGATGTGGCCAATCTACAGAATGATCAAGTATTGTCCACATTAGCCATGTAATTCACATTGCTTGTAGGTGAATATGCACAATGGTTGGTTGTTACAGCCCTTAGCTCTTTAACTCGCATTTCCCAAATTCTCCATGAGATAAGGTGATTGCATAGAGTGGTTGTGCACATTAGCCTTTTAACATATTATTTTCCATTTTGTGTGAGACAAGATGAGTATACACAAAGAATGGCTGTTATGCACATTAGCCATTTAATCCACATTCCCCATGAACTATGGCATAGTGAATGTGCATAATGGTTGGCTATTATGCACATTACCCATTTAACTCATATTACTCCTAACTTTTCTCTCTCTCTTTCTCTCTCTCTCATATATTCCCACGTATGCAATGGAACACTGCTGTGTACAAAAGAGCTGCCAAACCTAACACCTCTCATGTCTCCAGATTCTGCTGGATTATTTCCTATCATATTCAAACAGAGAGACTCAATGAAAGCTCTCTGCAGGAACACACAATGAGTCAGTTATTGTCATTTTCTGCACTTATCTTGAATCAATACAAAAGTTTTGCATTCCCAGGGCTATGTCAAGGGCAGCTGTAACAAGAGCTTCATTCAGCATATGCTTTTTGTGTGTGTGTGTGTTTAATAATACCCATGTAAGTATCTAATTTTTTTGTGTCTCAGGTCTCCTTACTTAATACAGTTAAACATGAGATTAACTTGCGGAAAGATTGTACATGTGTAGGAAGTCGGATCTGATAGTGAGCATCAAAAGCTATTATGTGTAATTGGTTCAAGATAAGGAATAATGGTAAAATGACTTCCCCTTCTGCTAAATGCAGTGTGTGTGTGTGTGGGGGGGGGGGGGGCAGAAACAGATTCACACACAATGGGGAACTCTATTTTGAAGAAGCCTTCCTCCCTAAAGTTTTTTTTCTTTTTCTTTTTGCAAAGCTTGCTGATGCAGTTGGAGAACGGAGACTGCTTGTGATACACATGACCAAGAAAAGAGTTTGTCTCATACCAAGTGAGACCATTGGTTCATCTAGCCTACCATAATCTACACCTGGCATCTCCAGTGTGATGTCCTTCAAATGGGTTAGGTGACAATTCCTAACAATGGGGATACTGACAAGCACAATGGTGGAGAATGGGATTTAGATTGGCTGGGAGCATGACATCATTAGGTTATACATGAAGGAATGTTGGATCTATCTATCTATCTATCTATCTATCTATCTATCTATCTATCTATCCATCCACCCACCAATCCACCCAGCCATCTTTCCAGAAATCAAGGCGGGTGGCATTATAGCACCTTTGCCTTATAGTAACTTTGATCATGGGATTGTGAAGTTTTCTTTCAGGTGATTTAGATGCACATGGGACCTATGGGAGTGTATTTGACAAGTGTGTTATTTCATCCTAAAGATAATCCAGTTGGTAGATCTGACCCCCCCCCCCTCTCTTTTTTTTTTAGTATGAATCTTTGGCTCAAGGGTTAAGATGCTGACTCTGATGATTGCAAGATTGGCAGGTTGGCAGTTCAAGGCCCAAGTGCTGTGTGATGGATTGAGCTCCCATCACTAGTCTCAGCTTCTTCCAACCTAGCAGTTCAAAAGTATGTAAAGGTGGAAGTAGATAAATAGGTACCACTTTGCTGGGAAGGTAACAGCATTCTGTGCAGTCATGCTGGCCACATGACCACAGAGTCATCTTTGCCAGCACTGGCTCTTTGGTTTAGTAAGAGAGATGAGCACCACCCCCTACAGTTGGACATGACAACAACCTTGTCAAAGAGGAAACCTTTACCTTTACCTTTATGGATCTTCCACTAGCAATGTTCTATTGCTGGGGTGGGGTAGGGAAAGCATGTCTGGCAATGTGTATGTTGACCACATGGCTGTTGGCTGTTCCCTTCTTCCTGTCCAACATCCGTTTTCATGTTTTGAGATTCAATGGCCATCCATCAGGACAAGAAGTTGCCCTGATGGCTTCTGAACTGTTCTGCTGCCAGGAGGATTGCTTGAGATGGCTTTCACTAGCATTCCTCACCCACACCATAGTGGCCATAGCCATCTTTTTTAGCCTGCATTAATAGAATCATAGTTTCCAAGTAAAGAGAAGTAACAGTCTCACTATACTGTGTGCTAGTCAGGCCTCATGTGAACTATTGCATCAGTTCTGGATGTCTCATTTGAAGAAGGATGTAGACATATTGGAGGAGGTTCAGAGAACAGCAACAAGGATTATAAGAGGCATGATATTGGGCAGATTCAGCCTGATGAAGAAAACAGGTGACATGACGTCTCTCTTTAAATACCTCAAGGGCTGTCAGAGAGGAGAGAACATGTTTGTTCTCTGCTGCCCCTGAGAATAGGACCAGGTCTAATGGTTGAAAGTTACAGGAGGGTAGACTTCCATTGACCATTAAAAGGAACTTCTTGACAGCAAGAGTCATTGGCAATGCAAGCACTTACCTTGAGAGGTTGTAGATTCTCTCTCTCTCTACATCTTCAAAAAGAATGCTAGACAATTGCCTGCTAGGGTTGCCCTAGATGGAGTCCCAGCACTGAACAGGACCCAGTGGTCAATGGAACTTCTTCCAACTCTACGATTCTTTGATTTAATGATTCTGTGATTCTGTGATCTTTCCTGCTGTGCCTTTGTCTACACATTCACCTCCTTCTGGGCTGGTGGAGTTACACCAGTTAATAGAATTGTGGTCTTTCTGTACTGGGAACAGCTAATACCTGCTGAACTGGGGCAGTGGAGATGGGATATCTGTTCATATCAGAATAATTTACTCAACTGTGCAATTTCCTTTTTATTTGCAATGGAAACAACTTGTGGTTTGAAAGATCTGAATGCAGGAATAAAGCAAAATGAAGAATTAAAAGGAACTTCTTGACAGCAAGAGTCATTGGCAATGCCAGTACTTACCCCCTGTCTCATATCTATCTTGTTTTTAATCTATTATTATTATTATTATTATTATTATTATTTAGAGAGAGGTGGGTTGAACCTGACACAGTTTTTCATGGTGAGACAACAAAAATGGATACAATGGTGATTGATGTCTTCCAGGTCAGTGGGTAGTGAATCCAGGTTTTATTCAATCTTGAAGTTGCTGTCCAAAATGCTAAATTTGTTTTATTCATATGGTTGGGTGCCATAAGGAGTTCCTAGTCTGGGCTGAAACAAGGAGTGGATTCACCACCTCATTAACGTGACAGACATCAAACATTACAGTGGAGTAGCATAAGGGCATTTCTAGCCCAGTGATATGCATGCTTCCCACATGCCTTGCACTTGCTTGGAGAATGCCTGGTTTTGCATCTGTGGAATGCAGCTTTGTCCCATATGCAAAATGAAAAAATCATGTCCTGCCTTTACAGACTTGGGAGCCCTTGCATTTTGCAGAGCAACAAAAAGCAACTGAAAGAATTTTCTTCTTGATAATGACATACATGGGGCAGGGAGGGGGAGAGAGAGTAGTGGAGTAAGCAAACAAGAAATGTGCTGATCCTTCAAAAGAGAGGATGAAAGAAAACCTGTAGCAATTTATTAGCTTTGATCCAACACTAAGACTTATTTGCTTCTTCTAAATGAGTCTAATGTTTATATGCTGGGTTGGATGTTTTCTGATTTTGGGTGGGGGAAGTGAAGGAAGGAAGGAACTTTCTATATAAGAAGTCTTTTGATTAGGAGAACTGCAGTGGTAGGACTTTCTTTCTTTCTGCAAGACAATGATGAAAAGCCCTTTGAGCTAGCCAGTGCTGACGTCCCAGCGCAACAGTGAACCAGTAGAGAACAATTGCACTTGAAGCCTACTGTGTTGCCAAAATGCTGCATTAAGTTATATTTTTCATTTTTCTTCCTGGAGAAATGTCACTGGTAATAGAAACCTGTAAAACCATAGTCTTAAAATATTAATATGACCAGTGGCAGAATAATGGTTTTAGCTAGAGTAATCTTTTGTTGGTGATCAATTTATTGACTGAATATAGATTGCACAACTAGGTAGTAACTTGTTTTACTAACATGTTACTTTGGTATCTAATTTATTTTCCAGAATGATTTATCATGGCCATGGCTGTAATTCACTACTAGTGGAATGGAAACCAGTCATCATCTTCTTATTTCTTACTTTGTGTGTATATGTGTGTGGGCGTGTGTGTGAGAGAGAGATCTGGAGATCAAGTCTGAGCAATGAAAGATTGCAGGAAAAGTTGCATGAATGGCAGCCTTGTGTGGAATTATTGCTTTGTAATGTCGTGCATTTTTCCAAATGTAATATCTGAATTGGCCACTGGGGGGGAGAGAACATTTCTCTATTTTTCCAGTGGCACAAGTCACAATGGTATTAATTTGTTTTATAACAGCTGGCTTAATGAGATTCCTTTCTGGACTGCTGCAACAGTAACAAGGAATAACATAGTGGTGGGTGATCATAATAATGAGCAAAGAAAATAGTTCCCTGAAAGAAAGGATCTTACAAGCTCTAACAAGTTTATTATTTTTAAATAGATAAATAAAAATGCTCAGAAATGGAGTTCAACAAACCTCCCTTGAGAGAGAAGTCTAGATTTCTATGATGGCTATGATTCAAATAATGTACATATTCCACTGCCATAACATTCAGTGATGGCCATTGGCCTAGATAGTCAGTCCAACACACAAGACAGATCTTCCTTGAGCTGGGCACCATCCTGGCAATTGTGACTTTCCACCATCTTCTTCCCTGATGGGCCTTCCTCTCAAATGGAGAAGGGTGGTGGAGACAGTGACTCTTCTAAACTATGGTTAGAGAGAACAAGCCAGGATCAAACTTGGTTTATTTGTTTTAAACCATGGTTTGTTTAAAACAGAAAGGAAATGTTTCTTATCTTCTGTCACTTCAGAAAAAAAGGTGAAGGAGGAGAAGAATAACTTGTGGGCATGTGACACATAGAGAAAGGTTCTTTAAGCAGCCCAAAGTGATTGTTTCTTGTTATGTCTGGACCTGGCTGTGGTGCGCCAAGTGAAATCATTAGGAAGACATCCATTGTGTGATGCTTTGGGATCTTTCTTCTCCATATTGAGTTAAACCAAGCAGGCAGGTGGACTTTGCAGATTTATGGCTCAATTTCTGAAACTCATCATTAGAGCCATTAAAGTCCACACCCCTGCAGCTGTCTGCAAATTTCCTCCCTGGTTTCTAAAGCCATGCATTATGTAGGAAATTCTAATTATTGAAATGTGCAAGGTCACGATCTAGATGAACTTGGCAACAGTTCAAATACATCTCAGGTTTGGAAAGTTTTTAAATAGCCTTTACTATGCCAAGTGGTGATTTCATAACAAAAGCATGGCTAATTTCACACTTCAGATAGCATTTCTATCCCTCTCCCCACCACTGAAATCAGTAAAACATGTTGGTACAAGAATTACTGAAGGTCAAAGACACCAGAGAAACATAATCAGTTATTAATCCAGATAATTAGATATTAACATCAGCCTGGGGTCCATTAGAGGGGAATTGTCTTGGATGAACTGAGGTCCTTGCTTTCCCCAATGTCAAAAAATAAGAAGCTCTTCTCATTCCATAAAATTCCTCTTCAGATTTCTGGTTGGAGTAGCATCAGCAAATAAGTATGTCCACCCACTGCAGTTCACCAAGGATGTAATTCTTTGCTAATATTTTTCTTGAAGGAAGGAATGAGTAATTGTAGCAGTTTTCTTCCTGCCATGAGAAAGTCTTCAAAAACTACCTAGTTTTTGAAAACTATATGAGGTTTCAGATTTATTATGCACAAAATTTGCACAGGTGTTCCCTCCCCCACTCCCTCTGAAAACCAAAGAAAACAGCCTTTGGTCAAGATCCTAGACAACTACTTAGTTAAGTAACTTAGTATACTTAACTAGGGTGGGTCTACATTTGCCAGAAAATTCTGCGTGAGTATTCTTCCCTGCAAATTTACCTCAGTTGCTTGCTGTGTCTGCTGACTGGTAAAGCAGAAATGGGGGATTTTTTGGGACAATAGTGCCAGATCATGAAATCATAGGGACTGTGAGTATGAACCAGTTATGGATATGTTACTCTAGGTTATACATTTATAACTGTGATAGTGAATTCCAGCCCATATTATTTTATGTGCAGAAATTTTATTTTTCATACTCAAAACAACCATGAGCAAATTTTGCATGGAATAAGTCCTGAACTGTGAATATTCTCATCAGTCCAAGATTCTTCTCATCAAGGTTTCTCAATACTTGAGAAACATTTTTTTAACCATTTCATGAATATTTTCAAATATTCCTCCCATCCTTACAAAGTACCCAGTTGCTTAGGCTAAAATCCTTCATCAAGAGCTAGAGCATAATTTTATACTCCCAGAGTTATATGAAAATTTTGCAATGCTACCTCATTCATTGTGTACAACTAAATGTACATATTCAATGATGTGTAACTCCATTTCCACAACCTTGAACCAAATATGGATGTTCCACATTGGATAGTATTTTTCAATTGTTTTTGTAGAGGAATGCATGCCTACCTAAGATATCAAAGTATTATGTCCTTTAAAAAACTTCACAAAGGCAAAAACCAAACCCATGACACTCCTGCTCAAAGAAAATACAGCAGTATTTCTTACTAAATGATCAAATGGTATTTTACAAAGTAAATATAGAGATTCTCTGGAGAATCTTTATAAGTTGCAGCAACAAAACAGTTAACCTTATACCCTGTAGCAAGCTGCTGCTTGCCTAGCTGAGCTGGAAATTTGCACATAGCCTTTACCTCTAGAGCTGTCTAGAACTGACCACAGAAACTGAAGACACCAGGTCATGTTTTGAGATCTGGCAGCCCTGTTAGAGCACATTGCACTGATTCAGAGTAGACAGCAGCAGTCAGTGGGTTTCATGTAAGGACACCAGTGAAACTGCTCCAGATTCTACTCCAGAGTTTAAAGAAGCTGTCCAAAGTGTTGAGCCCTGTCTCCAGAATTGGTTCAGTGCCTCTGATAGCTCTTTTACAGATCAGACTAAATCCCAGTGTGATTTTGCTGTACCCCTGACATGGAAACCTACCACCCACAACTGAATGTAAGTAAGCCATAGAGTCATAGAATCATAGAGTTGGAAGAGACCACAAGGGCCATCCGGTCCAACCCCCTGCCATGCAAGAACTCAAAATCAAAGCATCCTCGACAGATGGCCATCCAGCCTCTGTTTAAAGACCTCCAAAGAAGGTCATGTGTCATCACCTTGACCATGTCTGACCTCTTTAGCAATATTTCTCTTGCTTCCATTCCAGTGCAATTCTTCCTTGCCTCCCTGACACTCTTCTAGATCTTGGAAGCCCAAGCAAGGAAATTTAGTTAAGGATCAAAGCAGTTGTACAAGCGGTGAGCCCTCGTTGAAGGAGACCTCTTTCTGGTGGACCCACAAAAACCTGGAGCTGGCCCCATGTACACATCTGGTAAACAGAAAGGTTCAGTGTGCCTGTGACTCACTCGCAAACATCTGGAAGTGGCCATGCATATTCCTCAAAAGAGCCATACCTTTTTGTAGGTATGGAAGAAGGAGGAGAGGAGCCAGGGATGTGGTGAGATGCATGCCGCTTCTCAACCACAGGAGGGAAGCTGAGGTGACTGCCCATCAAGCATTTCCTTCAGGTGAATATGAAACAGGTTGCCTGAAGGCCTCTCCCCTTTGCTTTGTAAGCCCTCTGGGACCTCAACCACTCCTTGCTAAAGGTCAGTTACTCTGAAACATTTGGCTTGCCTCTACCAGGGTCTCTTCCTTACTTGCAGCTTGCCCCCACAAAAATCTGGTACGCAAGTTGATCTTAGAGGTGAGCCAAAAGTTCCGTTGCAAACCTTCAGCTCAACTTGAGGATGTAGGAGACAGAACATGCATTTGCAACATAGAGTTACAGTCCGCCCTCCACAGTCTCAAGGGTTAGGGGTGCAGAACCTTCACAAAAGTGGAAAACACTCTCACAGTGTCCCTTATCCTTAGCAGACCCTATGGGGTGAGTGGGTGGAGGGGCAAAAAGGGGAGATAAGGTCCCACCAATTCCGTGGCCTCAGAGGGGCTTGCTTGAACCCCTGGCCTGGGGTTTACTGGCCACCCCCACTTCCTGACTCTCTCTCCTGTGGCCAGGGCACATGTGGAGGCACTGGGCACAGTGGAGGGAAGGAGCCCAAGGGGCAGCTGGGGCAAATAGCAGGTAGGCCACAAGGGGAACAAAGCCCCTTCCCTCTCTCACTCTCCTGCCAACCACTGCCTCTGCACCAGCTGCCAGAAGGGAGGGAATGGGGTCATGCAAAGCACAACAGATCGAAGGGCAGTGTACAGATATACTAACAGATGCCCAATGGGCTGACTGGCTAGTTGGCAATTAGGATGCAGGCTCACTGGAAAATTCTCCTGTGTTTTGTTTACAGCAGTGGTGGCTGGTGGCTTCCATGTCCATGAGGTGGAAAATCCATTCTGGACTTCCATCCAAACTTTAACAGAGCTATCCAGGGTGCTGAACTCTCTGGCAAGAAGGCTAAATGCCTCACGAAACTACAGTTCCCAAAAGACTAGAGCATTGAGCCAGGGCAGATAAAATGGTGTCAGACTGGATTCTTTCTGCAGTGTGGATGCAGCTCAGGTGAAAGCTCACTGATCCTGGTTCCCACAGCTCCAAATAACTGCTCAAGCGAGTAAGCCAATTCATGGCTTCTGGGAGAGATTTAAGCTATGCAAAATCCCTAATTCATTTAGCTTGGTAGGAGATGTCTTCCCATATGGTGATCATCCATATGGTGGATTCTTTTTTTAAAAAAAATTGTTGGAGGTTGGCAGCAGGTTGGATTCCCAAGTGTTTGGTATTTTTCTTTTGGCCAGCACTATTTGTGTGAATGGCACCCCGATTCATCAGATTTTTCCAAATGAGCTCAGGCAAACTTGTTCATGGTGATTTAAATATCTGGCACCCAGCCCACAATAGCTCATATTTTCCAATTCCTGCAAGAGAATGCTATACAATTGTGGGCATTCTTATGCATTTATTTAGATTCTGCTGGCCTTATCTAGCTGGCTTTCTGTAGCTTGTGCATACTCTGGAGTAAAGCAAAAACAAATGGGCTCTACAGATGGCAGATTCAAGAAGCAAAAAGGCTGCAAGGCCCCCAACTAGAGAGAAAGCGAGAAAGAATCTCCTTGGTGTGCTATTTTTCTAAGTATGGGAGTTCACATGAGTGTGCATATGCTTGACCCTTCCCATCGGCAATCTCAAGTGGTGTGCATATTTGTGGTTTGTGCCTTCAAGTTGCTTCCGACTTATGGAGACCCTAAAGTAACCCTATCATGGCAAGATATGTTCAGAGGTGGTTTGCCATTGCCTTCCCCTGAGGCTGAGAGTGTGTGACTTGCCCAAGGCCACTCATGTTGCACAAGCTACAGAAAGCCAGCTAGATAAGGCTAGCAGCATCTAAATAAATGCATAAGAATGCCCACAGTTGTATAGCAGTGGGTTTCATGGTCGAGCTGGGAATCAATTCCCACTGGTCACACATATTGAGGATGATAGATGTTGGTGTCTAAAGCATTTTCAAATTCTGAATTATTGAGAGGTTAAGGTCTTCAAATGCAAAGACATATCACTGAACACCAATGTCAGGATCAACCTTGCCATAGTATTTCTGATTTCTATGTATGATTGTGAAAGTTGAACAGCAAAGAAAGCTGATATGAAAAGAATATAATCATTTGAAATGTGGTGATGGAAGAATGTTTTATGGATACCATGGACTCCAAAATGACAAATAAATAGGTCTGGACCAAATAGGTCTGCACCCTCCTCAGAAGCCAAAATAACTAACCCGAGGCTATAATAATTTGGACATATTGTGGGTTGACAGGACTCCATGAAAAAGAGGATAATCTTTGATAAAGTGGAAGGCAGTAGAAAAAGGGGAAGGTTGCAGTAAAGGTTCATCAACACATTGAAGGAATCCATGGCCCTGAGAAGGGTAATTTGGTGACCAGGACTCTTGGAGGCCACCATAGGTTGAAGCCAACTTGATGGCATATAACATCAAAAATAGAGAAACAGGATGGGACACCATCTTGTTAGTGACATTTGTGTATGCCAGGGGTAGGCAACCTTTCCCCTTTAAGGCCTGAGGGACTTCAGCTCCCAGAAGCCTCAGCCATGTTGGCCAATAGTCCCATGTTGGCCAATAGCTCCTGGGATTCTGGGAGTTGAAGTCCCTCGGCCCTTAAAGGGGAAAGGTTGCCTACCCCTGGTGTATGCAAGTGTTCTTGTTTTTGGATGGAGCTCAAGGTGGTATTCTTTAGCCATTGGGTGAAGTTCAAAGTGGTATTCTTTAGCCTTTTGTGCAACATCCCAAACTCACCCTACATTACTGGTACGGAGGAGAAAGAGCAGGGAGGCAATGCAACTGCTATAGTTCAGAGGGAAAGAGATAGGAAGATGCATGACTTTATTTCTGAGCTGAACTCATCAATGTTAGAGTTGTCTCCCCACTCTCTCCCATCTCCACTGGTAAACTCAGCATGCCTGTGGTTTGACAACTGAGGTGAGTGGAAAGCTTTTGGACAGAGTACAAAGGGCTAACGGGTAACCCTTTGCACCCCATCAAAGAAAAGACATACATGAGGGGTGGACATAGAACTGCATGGTCTTGGATTCAGCCATGCACAACTTGAATATTTTTAAAGAAAAAAATAAATCCAAAAAGCAAACTTTGATTTTGCCATTTTATATAAGGGACACTATTTTACTATGCCATTGTATATAATGGGACTTGAACATCCCTGGATTTTGGTATCTGCAGGAGACCTGGAACAAAACCCCAGTTCACCAAGAGCCCATTGTAGTGTACTATGCCAGGTGATTGTGATTTTTCCAGGAGCACATAGGTGAGGGGAGTCAGACAAAGGTCTGAGCAGCCTCTTTCTCCAAGGCCTGACTTCCTTCAGAGTGGCCACAACAGTGGTCTTTCGTCTCCTGCTGCCACCAGTAGCTCTGACATAGTTACATTGGCATAGTGCCTCCAACAGGCTCCTGAGAGGAGGAATGGGGATAAAAATATAGACTGGAATTCACAATTGCAGTTATAAATGTGTGATGCAGTTTCACATCCGTAATTCATGTGTATTCCCAATCCCTACGTAGTCAATGATATATAGGACTTTGGTTGTTGTTGTTGTTGTTGTTGTTGTTGTTGTGTGCCTTCAAGTCATTTCTGACTTATGCTGACAAAAGGTGAACCTATCATGGAGTTTACATGGCACATTGCTTCAGAGGGGGCTTGCCATTGTCATCTCTGAGGCTGAGAGAATGTGATTTTCCCAAGGTCACCCAGTGGATTTCATGGCAGAGCAGGCATTCGAAGTCTCCAGAATCACAGTCCAAAGCTTAAACCATTATGCCACACTGGCTATCATAGGGAATGTCTAGGGATTATAAAAGTTCCCCAATCTTGATTTACCATGCATTGACTGTTGCAAGTGATGGGGATCTGTTCTCCTGTCAACTGGGATGCAGCAGACTGACGTCTCTATCCTCTACCACCAGCAATCCCTCGTGTGTGAGAAGGAATTGCAACAGAAATTCTGCTTCTCATTATTGTACCAGAGATTGCTGGTGGGAATAAGTGGAAACATCAGTCTACAGCACCCAGATCAACAAGAGAACAGAACCCTGTCATTTATGGCATCTGCTGCCTATTAAATCATGATTAGGGGGTTGCGCTAGGAGATACTATTAGTTAATTGTACTTAAGTATAATTAACTAAGTGGTTGCTCTAGAATCTTAGCTCATATCTTATACTCCAGAAGAGTTTTTGAGAACCTCCATTCATTGAGGCAGCAGTGCCCAAGCTAAGATTTTATCCCCAGCTTTAACCAAACAAATTTCACTCCTCGCCTATTCAAAGGGCAGCCATAAATAGCAGGCAACATATCCTTCCATTGCACTAATCTTTTATTGATTTCATTGTGTGTGTGTGCTTTCCAGCCTGGTGAATTAGTTCAGTTTCAACTGGTGGGCTGTAGCGTTGCTCTTTTTCCTGTCTCCTGTTCTGAGTGATTTATATGAATTGCTCAGGAAGAGCACTGTAAAAATATCCCTCCCTTATTTTCTCCCTTGGGGGGGATTCTTCTTCTCACCTCCTGTTGCACAGGCAAGCAGGGAAGATTGCAATAGTTGTGATTTAGCAGCTATGAGAAATATTCTTAGATGGATCAAAGGGCTACTGTTAAGTAGAGATGGAAATATCCATCAATTTTGTTTTCCTGGGTAAGAATGAAAGTTGCATGCTGCCCTTTTTGCACAGAAAAAATGCATATAAAAAACAATTTTCTTGCTTAGAAAACAACATTTTCTGGGAAGAATTGTTCACTGAACTGAGAACGGCTGTTTTCTACACAGGAGATGCCATTTTCTGTAAGGGGGGGGGGAGTGTGAAAATGTTGTGTGTGTGTGTTGAATAACTCCTGAACTACAAAACAATTCTCACTTTCCTTAGATTCTCCTTGCTAGGGTTTCCCAACACTGGAGGAACCCATTTTTTCTTGTCAGACCAGATTTCTCTTCATCAGAGTTTTCCAACACTTGAAAACTCAATTTCCAATCATTTTAAAATATTTTTGAACACTCTTCTCATTCCTACCACTCAAAGAGTAGTGCAGCTTTCAGGCTACATGGGGCCCACTGAACTCCTTAGCCAAAAATAAAAATCTGGGAGAGTCCAAAATGGAAAGTTATACTTCCAGGACTCTTGTAGAGGTATGATTGTCCACTTAAAGATTATCGGGAGGGGGTTGACCAGTAGTATTTTCTCTCCTCCCCCATTGCATTTTTAAAAAGGAAAATAAATAGGTAGTGATACATGGGTTTATAGGTAGCTTAAAAATGGGGCAAATGTGGCCTTGCCCCAAACAGAATCTGGTCAACCTGCCAAAGGCTGATTACTACGCAGCTGATAGTAGACACCAGCACCTAATAAGCAAGCAAAGTCACAGAACAGTTTACAGTTCAGCACTTACTTTACTTTATTAACCACAAACCTTAAGTCCTAAATCAAGTTCATTCACAAGCTTCAGGTCAAAAGATTTCATCAATATCCAAGGGCCTCTACAGACAGTGCTTTGTGCCATCTTGGAGGCAGGGAAGGGGAGGGGCAGCCACACACTGGGTGCCCCAACCCCACTGTGAAGACGTCATCACAGCACAGGCCGTTATGCATGCCCTGCACCTTCAGGACGTCATCATGGTGCAGCATTTTAATGCGCTGCACCAGAAGAGGCACAGAAGAGCTGCATGGTGGCTCTTCAGGTGCCCTTTTTGCTGGCTCAGAAAGAACCGGCATTTTGGTGCTCCTTTCAGGGCTGGCAAAAGGGTAGATTGGGGCCGAGGCGTGGGGCAGCCTTGGCCCCAATCCTCCACTTCCCAGGGCCACCTGTCTGCATCCCCCCCAAAGTCAGGTGAACAGTATTAGAGTCAACAAACAGTCCAGGTCAAACACAGAGTTCAGGAACACGACAGGGAGCCAGGTAAGTCTGATAATTTCCAATAATCTGGAGGGCAGGGCTGCAAATTTATGGATCAGCAGCTCAATACAGCTGCTGCTTAATTGCTGCTTTCCATAAACCCTCTGAGACTTCCTCAAGCCCTCCCTTTGTTGTCTCTTTTCAGCAAAGGTAGGTAGGAGTAAGTGGTCTTTTATATCTGAACGGGAAGGACTCCCTGCCACGGCTGGTACTGTACTTTGGTCTGTCTCTGAGATATGAGGGTTTGGAATCTCCTAATGCTCTAGTTCAGCAGCAGGTCCACTGCTTCAGACTCTGAGTCCATATTCTGGAAGCAGGGCATGACAGGCCCCCTAGACTTTTCAAGGTTGCCCATCCTGGGGCAGGTGGACTATTTTGTTCCATAGATGGATACTTTATATGTGTTGAGGACACTTCTATAAAGTGCATATTATATTATATTATATTATAGCGCACATGTTGCTGTGTGTGAATAAGCACCTCTCAAGTAATAATTATGAAGAACCTAAGTCAGAATGCAATATATGTTGCCATACTTGGACAGAGGACTGTGATCAGGTGGACTGTGTGGCTGCTCCATCTGCTGGCCAGGTGCTCAGTCTGGCTGGGCAACTCCAAAACCTGCAATGCACTTTGCATATATTGGCCTAGTTTGATTTGAATAGGAAGGATAGAACAAATATTCAAAACTATTGTGGGGAGGGGGGGGGGAAGAATGTAAAACAGTTTTTTTTAGTGTCAAGCAACACTGATGAGAAGAATCCTAGATGTCACAGTTTGGGACTTATTGTATGCAAAATTCTTACATAGTTGCTTTGTACATCAAATAGTTCCCCCCTCACACATACCAGAAACAGCTTTTTTCCTATGTAAATGCCATTTTCTGCAGAAAAGTACCATGCACGAATTTTGTTCAGCAGCAGGTCCACTGCTTCAGACTCTGAGTCCATAATCTGGAAGCAGGGCATGATAGGCCCCCTAGACTTTTCAAGGCTGCCCATCCTGGGGCAGGTGGACTATTTTGTTTCATATAGCATTTTTGTGCCATTTTCTGCAGAAAAGTACCATGCACAAATTTTGCACAGAATAAACCCTGAACTGTGAAAAGTCTGAAAATTGAGCAGATACTGAAGGCTTCCTCAGAGGGAGAAGAAAATGGCTAAAATACTGATTGTTTCCTTTGAGAATAAAATCAGAGAAGAACATCCCTACATGGCCCTTCAAACATAGAAGAGAGTAGAAATCACATAGCCCTCCACATATTGTTCGACTGCCACTCCCAGCAGCTCTGGGCAGGTTAGCTGATGTTGAGGGATGTTGGGAGGTAATGTTCAGAAATATCTGCAGAGTCGTGTGATTGCTACCCTTGAAATAAGAAGATGCTACAAAATAGAGGACTATGATCACCTTGTTCAGAGGTAATGGTGCAAAAAATGACATGATGAAGGGCAGGGGCCATTTATCCTGATTCACTGGGCTAGTATTTAGTATACTTTAGAAATCTGCAGACCTCCAACATAGTTGGTACATATTTTATTGATTTCTCTGTAATTGTAATGTGTGCTATCCAGCCCAGGTTTGTAGAGGGGTCAGGAAAGATGTTCCCTAAAGTCCCTTCTCTTCTTCTCCAAGCTTGGACATTTTGGACTATGAATCCCCAAATCCTCAACGCAATATGGTTTCTGGCTGGGGATTTGTCACTCTGCAGTAAAAAAATGAAAATAATCACTTTTCTAGCTCTTGTATGAGAATACATTGTTACTTCATTTCTCATCTAAGATGTTCCCTTTTATTTTCAGGAAAAAAAACAAAGCCCTGTGAAGTAGCTTAGGCTGGATAAGGGGAAAGAACGTGGAGAAGTGACTTTTTGGACAATGACCATGATCCGCCAACAAGATTCTGAGACTTGCAGTCCCCAAAGCAACTCTTCTAAGCTGTGGCTCCATGGTACCCGCCATGCAAAAATGCAGATTCTGATGCAATGGATTTACAGAATATCTTTCACACTTTTCCTACTCCCTCTTCAGTGGAGTTGATTTTATAGTAAAAAGATTAATTTACCCCTTCAACATGATACATATATTGTTTTTTCCTCCAGGTAGATAGCTCTGCTGTGTCTATCGGTTTCTACAAGGCAAGGGGAAAACACGGCTGTCCCCAATCTAGCTGGGAGACTCCATCGCAGTGGTTGAAGAGCTAGAGAGATGCCAGAGCTTCCAGAAAAATCCTTCATCCCAAACCTTTAATCCTACTGCCACCTTGTGGGGCTGGAGGGACAAGCTGCAGTGACTCCAATGAAATATTCTTATTTTTAACTTCCATTAACTGCCTAACATTTGTTTCTGTCAGACTTAATTGGGTGACTTTTCAGTAGCTGAAACTGCCCATGTCCTTTCTGTCCTCTGTCTGGTCCAACTGTAGTGTGGGTAAGGATGGAAGAAAACCAGTTGTACGGTAGTCCCAGACTGGTTCCATATATTGGCTCGATATTAAGGTTAGACAAACAAATATCTTTTCAATTTTTTTCCCTTCCTTCTTCTTATTTGATGGCGTGTTTGCAGCTCCCTGGGAAAGGGGAACCCTTCGACATTCCTGGGGAAGTTCCCAGCCTCTTAGTAAATGTCTCAAGCTGTTGGTAATCCCACTGAAATGAGATATGCCACGGGCAGCACGCATGTTTCCGCTGGGTTGGGAGGATGTATGGCAGAATTCCCCTTGGTGGCTTTGCCAGCGGATACAGATGGATGCACAAGTAAACTTTCTCTCCCACTCCTCTTCAACCCCCTTCCCCTCGGTGTAAATTCCAAATATTTATTTCCATGAGACATCTCAGGGAATTCCTATAAAACTCCAAATGGTTTTTATCAGCTTTCGTGAGCCAGCCTGTTCTCCTCCCCATGACACCACAGGCAAGGGAACCCTCTCTCCCCTGGCCGTGTGGGATATTGGTTTAATCTGATTTCTGTTTTTAAAAATATTTATATCTGGATTAGGCCTTTAGAGGTCTTTAGTTCTTAACATGCAATGGTGAGAACCTGGAGCCCAGGGGATCTTCTTTGGTCCTCCTGCTCATGAGAAGTGTTTTCTCTTCATCCTTGTGGTCATGGTAAGTTTTGAAATGCAAGCATTCATAGCAATACCAATAGCAAATACAGTTCTCTACCGCCTTTCAGTGTATCAACACTTCCTAAGCAGTTTACAAGGTATAAGCCAATTGTCCCCAACAAGCTGGGGACTAATTTTAGCAACTTATGGAAGGATGGATGGCTGGGTGGACCCTGGAGCCCTGCCTGGGATCGAACTCACAACCTTGTGGCTGTGAGCAGCTGAAGTACCGGCATTTAACCACTGCGCCACCCGGGCTCCTTCATCTTTTTTGTTGTCACATTCAGCTATACTCCACCTTATGGCAACCCCACCATATGATTTTTTTTGGAGAAGTGTCATCAGAGGGGATTTCCATTCCCTTCTTCAGGGGCTGAAATAATGTGACTTGTCCAAGGTCATCCAATGGGTTTTTATAGAGGACCAGAGATTTGAATCCTGGTCTCCCAGAGTTCTTGGCCAGTGTGACCTTATCTAGTGGGCTTAGCAGTGTGATGTGATTTGAAGCAAAATCAGGCAGGCTGGTCAGGCATCCACTCTCAACTGGCCTGTTGTTGTGTGCCTTCAAGTAGTTTCCGACTTATGGCTAGCCTAAGTTGACCCTATAATGGGGTTTTCCTGGCAAGATTTGTTCAGAGGGGATTTGCCATAGCCTTTCCCTGAGGCTGAGAGCACATGGCTTTGTCCAAGTTCACCCAGTGGATTTCATGGCTGAGTGAGGGATCAAACCTGGTCTCTAGAGTCATAGTCCAGTACTCAGACACTATTTCACACTGACTCTACATTGCATCCACACTGAATAATTAATGCAGTTTGATGCCACTTTACCTGCCGTGGAGCAGTGCTATGGCATATAAGATAAATATGGAATAGAGTGAGTCAGGATTGGTCAGGATTTAGGCGTGTTTAGATAAGTAGACTAGTATTCTACATTGGCTACTTAGTTATGTGTGCATAACTATGGCTTGAAAATACATATATTTTTTAAAATTCCCAAAAGCAAACCTTGATTTTGTCATTTTATATAAGGGACACCATTTTACTAGGCCAATATATACAATGGGACTTGAGCATCCACAGATTTTGTTATCCATGGGCGGTGGGGTGGGGGTTCCTGGAACCAAACCCCAGTGGACACAAAGGGCCCACTGTAAGTTGAGAGGGAGTTACAATCATGACAATAATGTAACAATTGTTACTAAGTAGTGATCGCAAATATGGAATAGTTACCTAACTCATTTGTAACTACTGCCCCCAAAACAGGGACAATGGCTTCCTGACACACTACACACATTTCAACACTATTTGACCCCATCCTCAGGGGGGCAACTTACACTTATCTATTCTCTTCACCCACAGGCTACTTTGCAAAGCCAAACTGGTCCTGCCTCTTCATTTCCATACACATTGGCCAGTTCATAATGTCTTTGTTCACTAATGACCATCATTAAAGCTGGACTGGCTATTTTGTTTCCATAAACGAAGGATTTTGAATTTGAATCGACATTCTTACCTACCAATGGCCTATATAGGTCTGTCCCTGGTTTCCAGTCCACTAAATGCATCTGAGGAAGTAGACTGAGGTCTACAAAAGCTCCTGCTGCCGACCTAGGGCCTCGGCAGACGGCTTATTGAGCCGTCTTGGAGGCCCGGAAGAGGAGGAGCCACCGCACAAGCGGCGCTCCTTCCTCTTCCTGAGGTCACCCTGGGAGCTGCCGGCCCTCCGCACGGCTGGCGCTTCCGGGGAAACCTCCCGCCGCAGCAACCAGACGCACTGAGGCGGAAGAGTCAGGGAAAGTGCGGCCACCGCTTTTAGGGCGCACTTTCCCTGACATCTAAAAGGAGCACCAATTTGGAGCTCCTTTTAGGGATGCCGCAGGAGCGCCGCGGTGCAGAGGCTCCGCTCTGCCGGCGCTCCGTCCGGCGGCGTCCCGGAAGCAGTCGTCTGCTTCCCCCCCTAGTTCTTTCAGTTCGTCTCAAAGGTGCTACAAGATCTCTCTACATACTGATTCTACAGACTAACACAGCTCTATCTTTGAATTCTACTACTATTCCCAGATTTCCATAGCACTAAACCATGGAAGTTAAAGCAGTGTCAACCTGGATTATTTCTGCAGTGTGGATGCAGCCTTAGCTAAGCATTTTAAACCAAACAACTGGTACAGAATACTGACCACAATCCCCCCCTGACTCTGTGCATTTCTGGTTCATTTTGTTCCTGGGGGTTTCTAGAAGCAGAAAAGCAGCCCCTGGAGCTGCTGTAGGTGCCTGCTTTAGGCAATGCAATTGTTTCATGTTCATGCTTCATACCAGCCATTAGGCATTAGTGCCAGAGTCCCTTTTGATACCAGTTGCCAGGAAACATGAGTAAGCGTGTGCTATTGCACTGATGTCTCGCTTATAGGCTTCTGATGGGTGGACTAGGTAGACTTTTGATTCTAATAATTGACTCTTTTTAGGTATGGCATCTCTGATCCAGATTGGGGCCAAGAAGTAACAACCTCCACTCTCCCATCAGTATCCTGATTGAGCCTTTATGCATAGTATAATAATAGAACAACAACAACAACAACAACAACAACAACACAGTTGGCCCTTGTTATCCAATGGGGTTTGGTTCCAGGACCCCCGTGGATACCAAAATTCATGGATGCTCAAGTCCCATGAAATACAATGGCACAACAAAATGGTGTCCCTTACATAAAATGGCAAAATCAAGGTTTGCTATATGTGATTTATACTTTAAAAAAAATATTTTCAAGCCATGGATGCTTGAATCCATGGATAAAGAACCCATGGATACAGAGAAATGACAATAATAATAATAATAATAATAATAATAATAATAATGTGATCTCTAGTTTGTTCTGCAAGTAGTGATCATTCCCACCTTGGGATTATGCTTTGCACACAGTTCTGAACCTGGACGCGAGAGATGGGAAGGGAGAGTAATAGTTCTTCATTTGTATACAGGTTGCTGGTGAATGAACCTGAAGTATTTGGTGGGAACATTTTTCCATCTCATAGCAGGAAAACTGGTTTAATAACATTCAACTCAGAAAAATAGGGAAGAAAACAATATTGTCTTTTCCTGCCCACTGGTGGCCAAATATGGTAAGCACAATTAATTTATGCTGGTCCCCCCCCCCCCCATCCCTTTACTGAATCTAAGCATAGCTACTTACATTGTGGAAGCCGATAGGAATGCTTTCATGTGACAGCAGGTCTTCTGGATGGTTATAATATCTAATAACCACCTGTCCCTCTTCCTCATGAATCAGTCTATTGTTAGTGGAGCTTCTGCACCAACATTAGCCATTCCTTGAGGGCAGGTAAAAACAAATTGTTGGGTTCCTTGTGGCTTCAGCATAAAAATACATTGAAACTTTTGGGTTTTCCCCCCATGCCATGTCATGTTCAGGCCAAGGGCTGGTGCCTCCCATGTCATTGGGGTGGTGAATCTGCTTAGTCTTCCCTTGAAATGAGCTATCCAAGGTGCTGAACCTAGTTTGCAGGTTCAAGTTCAGACTATTGGGCTCCGATGCACAGTTGAGGGCAGGAAAACATTGTTTTCTGACCTCCACTGGAGAAAAGGCTAGTATAAACATGTTTCAACACTGCATACCAAGATGGAGAACATAGGGGTGGTGGTGGAGGAGTTGGAAGGTTTATAAGTTCCTACTGCCCCTCTTCTCCCTCTTTGACTGGACATCATCAACCCATCCTCTTACTTCTGGTGCAGTGCAAGCTTTACTGGTCACTCTGGAACCAGGTAGACATTTTCACCCATTTCCATATATTTTTTGGCCTACCCTATACTATTCACTGGGAACTGTGACAATTGGCTTGAGGAGGTGTCTAAAATAAGTGGTCACTTGGCAGATTTGGGGTGAAAGAAGTAGAAATTTGGTGAACACTTATGGTAGCCATTTGGTGAAAGGAAGGGCTTCTTAATGTCATGTCAATGTCAAGAAGGCTGCTTCTTAATGTCATGCAGCAAGGGAGGTGGGGAAGGAGACTTCCCTTGGGGCTGGGGGCTGAGGTAAAGGTAAAGGCATTCCCCTTTGACAAGGTTGTCAAGTCATGTCTGACCATGGGGGACGGTGCTCATCTCCATTCCTAAGCCAAAGAGCCAGCGTTGTCAGAGACTACTCTGTGATCATGTGGCCAGCAGGATTGCACAGAATGCTGTTTACCTTCCCACTGAAGTGGTACCTATTTATCTACTTGTATTTGCATGTTTTTGAACTGCTAGGTTGTCAGAAGCTGGGACTTGTGACAGGAGCTTACTTCATCATGCAGCACCCGGGTCTTGAACTGCCAACCTGCCGATTTTGCAATCAACAGTGTCTTAACCACTTGAGCCACTGCATCCCTACCTGGGGGCTGAGCCCTCACTTTAAGTCATGCAACTTGAGAGAGGGTTTATTAGGTTGGCTTTCCAGTAGTGAGTTGGCTGGTGAGCAAGCCAGCTTTTGGGTTCTCCTTGAGACTCAAGTATTTCGGGGGAAGCTGGGGAGGAGGTCTGGGTGAGACCACCTGTCTCAGCTGCTTCCATGCTAGGTTGCTCCTCTCTTTTTTAAAATCTCTCATGGATTAAAGAGTAAATTGGTTAATAGTCAAAATAAAGGGGCAGAAGAGATGAGCACGAAAGTCTGGTCTCTATATTTCCATAGGTAGTTAGCAAAAACCTGCAGTTGATTCATTGTCCCATTGTCATGAAAGCCATCATGTGCCAGTCCCTTCTCCCAGCCACATGGGCCACCTTTTTTCCTCCTCTTCTCCTTCTCCTTTTGTGTTGTGTCTCTTTTAGATGGTAAGCCTGAAGGCATAAAAAAGAGGACAAGGCTTGTTGTTGTTGTTGTGTTTGTTTGTTGTTGATGTGTGCCTTCAAGTCATTTCCAACTTATGATGACCCTAAGGCAGGGGTAGGCAACCTTTCCCCTTTAAGGGCCGAGGGACTTCATTTCCCAGAAGCCTCAGCCATGTTGGCCAATAGTCCCATGTTGGCCAATAGCTCCTGGGATTCTGGGAGCTGAAGTCCCTTGGCCCTTAAAGGGGAAAGGTTGCCTACCCCTGCCCTAAGGCAAAGCTATCACTGGGTTTTCTTGGCAAGTTTCTTTAGAAGGGGTTTGCCATTGCCATCCTCTGAGGCTGAGAGCTTGTGACTTGCCCAAGGTCACCCGGTGGGTTTTGTGGCCGAGCTGGGATTCAAACCTGGTCTCCAGAGTCAGAGTCCAACACTCAAAACCACTACACCACACTGGCTCACAGTACAAGGCTATTGCCCCTTTTAAGACTTGTGTAGCAGGTGTAAGTTATCGCTTGTTGAAACACACTTTTCAACGCAACTATTAAAAGCACTGGAACCCTGTCCTAGTTTTCATGTGGAAGTGACAAGCACTGGAGAATTCAGAATCCACAGGAAAAAAGAGACACATTTCCAGGCACTGAATGGATGGCTGTTTTATTTTGAAAAAAGGCGCAATGTGTTTCTGTCTATATATTTTTTTCAATGGTCTTCTGCAGGGGCGACATAAAAACAAATATAAATTATATGTTAAAAGAAGAACACATAATCATATAATAAGACATATATAATATATCTTAATATAAATGTTTTTCCCCATTTGGCCTCTCCACCTGTGTGTTCCACATGATAGAAGAAAATGGAGTGTTCCCAGTGACAGGATATAGTCACACTGCAGAATTAAAGCAGTTTGACACCACCTTAACTGAAATGACTCTATCTGACAGAATCCTGGGATTTGTAGTTTGGTGGGGCAGCAGAGCTTTCTGACATTCCAGGCAGAACACCTCACCAAACAATAAATCCCAGGATTCTATGGGATATGTCAAGGGAGTTAAAGTGATGTCAAACTGCTTTAATTCTGCAGAGTGGCTACAGCCATAGAGTGCTTCAGTCTCTCCCTTGTTGAAGCAATGTGTCTCTGAGCAGACTTCATAACAGATGCATTGCACCCCACAGGGATCACTGTTGTGTTTTAAGGTGTGCATTATTACAAGATTTGAAATGTAAAGTGAATATGAATTTTGATGAAATGATATTAACAGCACACTGAATGGAAACTGAGGAGTGCAATATTTTGCCACATCTGTTAGACGTCAGGAGCTGAACAGACAGCTGTAAATATTTGTTTCCTTTTTAAACGGGCGATCTATGGAAACGCAAAAAAAAAAAAAAATCGGAACAAGGTGATCAATCTTGATATGGTTATATAAACAAAACAAATGACTTAATTTGTTTCAGGTTACAAAGATCTGGGCTTCTAACAGGAGAGGATTTGCGAATTTATATAACAAACATGGTGCTACCGACACCAAATTACATCTCAATCAATGTTAAAAGGCAACTGACATTTTCCTTTTGATTTATGGATTAACCTTTACATCTAATACAGTCATAACATTTATTTTCTTTTCATCAATTCCTGGTAGCACAGCAACCCCAGAGTTCATTGTAAGGAACTGACTAAATTAATAGCTTTTTTCCTTGAGCACACACACACAAACACAAATGCACCATGGCAAAAACGCTAATGAAAAGTCTGTTTTCTGCAGTTGATGGATGCTCATATTTACCCAAATGAATAAAGCTGTTATACCACAAATATCATGGAGTTCCTGAGGACTTTCTCCAGAAAGCTAGCATTATGGCATGGGTAAACCTTCTGAATGCAAATGAATTACTCATCTACATACATTTTTATCAGGGGCCTCAGACAAAAATACAGATGTCATTTTTTACAAACAAAGTGTTATCTTTTATGGGTAGATCTGATCTATCTTGGAGGACACCTCAGGAAATATCCAATCCTGGACATGTTGGGGGCCAAAAACAGTTCAACAAAAATACAAAACCCAGGAATGCCCACAGTTCGTTGGGCAAAAGCAGGGGTAGGCAACCTTTCCCCTTTAAGGGCCGAGGGACTTCAGCTCCCAGAAGCCTCAACCATGTTGGCCAGTAGTCCCATGTTGGCCAATAGCTCTTGGGATTCTGGGAGCTGAAGTCCCTCGGCCCTTAAAGGGGACAGGTTGCCTACCCCTGGGCAAAAGTGTGGGGACTCAAGTACAGTAGTTAGAGTGAACTGAATGTGTCTCCTTTTCTTTACCTACAATGTAGACCCAGGACTGATTTTAGTTACTCCCTAGTCCTCTTTCCCTACCTGCAGGTAACAAGCTTAGGACAGCATCTTACGTTACTACATGATCCCCATATATGCAGGACTGGTAGCCATGGTTTCACTTAGTCACCTCCCAAAAATATGTTCTCTCTATGCATTTTCTTGGCTCTCTAACACATTTCTATGGTACGCTTCCACTGAAAGTTAACTATAGTCATGCTGGAGGACCTAGACATTCCTAGAGAGGTGTTCTCTCTAGGCTTTTCTAGGTCCTCCAGTGCGATTCTATGGCATGCCTCCATTAGAAGTCATTCATTTCAATAGGGTTCACTATTATCTGCAGTTTCATGTCTGTGTGATAAGTCTGGGAATGTATTTCCCTGAAATTCTGATAGTAAGTGTGAGTTACACATGCACGTCTCCTTTTTGGATGGAGTGTAGGAGGCTATTTGTTTCCCTTTCCCTTGGAGCCAAGACCAACCCTAGGCAGTTGGCCTTGGTAAAAAGCAGTTGGTCTTGGCTCCAACGGAAAGGGAAATGAAATTGCACTCCATCTGGAGCATCTTCCCCTCATTTCTTTCCTTCTTGTACTTCAGATCAACTGCATCTCCTTCTTCCTCTTCCTTTGTTCCTTCTTGCCTCCACATTGGTAAAAATCAGCAATGTCCTTCAGGGTCTGACAATTGCTCATGGTGGAAGGAGGTCACAGAAATGTGCAGGCAAACTTTTACACTGTACCTTGTTGATCCAGCATCTCAGCTATCATTTTGTACAATGGGTTTCCTGTAATTAAGCCTACCTTTTTTTGTTTCTTCCAAGCTAATCATTTGCTCCCTAATCACATCTCGCAAAATCTTGCATTCACTCCTTTTAGATTTCTGTCATAGGGAAGCAGAATCCAGTATGTTTGGGAGGAGACAATATTTTTCCCCCACTGCAGCCACAGATACACCGTGCATCCTAAAACTGTCTCTGTGGGGTTGGAAGCTATCAGGAAATGGTTTTAAGGAGACTTTGAGGGCTGTGGAGGGAAGGAAATTAAAGACTGCCATTCTGACACTGCAGCTATGAAAGATCTGGACAATATCATAATGTGTAAAGATATAACGCTAAACACTAAAGTGAGGATCGTCCAAGTCATTGCATTCCCCATCCCCATTTATGGATGTGACAGTTGGACAGTAGAAAAAAAAAAAAAGCCAATAGGAAGAAAATCAACTCATTTGAGATGTGGTGCTGAGGAAAGGTACTGAGAATACCATGGATGGTCAAGAAGTCTTACAAATGGGTCCTAAAACTCTCCCTGGAAAATGACTAAACTGAGGTTGTACTTTGGCCATATCATGAGGAGGCATGAATCATTAGGAAAGATGGAAAGCAGTAGAAAGAGAGGAGGACCACATGATAGAGAGTTAGACTTGATCAGGGAGGACACAAGCTTGGGCCTGCAAGACCTGAGAAGAGAGACTGAGGACAGGGTGCCTTGGAGATGTTTCATCCACAGCATTGCCATAAGTCAAAGGCAACTCAAGGACAGTTAAGAATAACAATGCTGACACTGCAGTCCCAGCTCAGCTGTGGATCCTGACACTCAATGGCAAGCAAGAAATTCACAGAAAAACAATTATGAACACGTTTAGCCATCACCCCATAAAATACTCATAATACTGCTCTTACTCTTATCTCATTTTCATTATGTTCACAAGCTGCTGTTAAATGTCATTATATATTTTTTTTTGTTAATTTTCTTCTTCTGAAGCAGGTCAGGGTTGTCCACACAATAAAGAACCTTTTCTGAAATTAGTTTCTTTCTAGTCTTTAGTTGTATTTACTGCTCTCTCCCCTGATATGTGTGTGTGTGTGTCCCAGTATTCATCCAATCTGTTCTACCTTTGGTGATACAGAAGTTTCTCTGGATATTTGCATGGCTAGATAAGGCTACAGTTCTAGCATTCTAGATAGGGCCTTCTTAGTGTCTACTCTTATGTGTTGGTACTCCCTCCCTAGGGAAACCAGGATGGTCCTGCTCTTGTTTTTCAAATGAGGTACATGAAGGTTTGCAGAACTTCAGCTGCTAAATAGCTCAAAATAATGGATATTTCCTTTTCTTGGAAGCACGGCTTTTCTTGGAAGCATGGCTTTTCTTGGAAGCACAGCCCCTAAGCCCTCGGACCTTGAAGATGGGCATTAGCATTTTAAGAAATTATCATTGCACCACTGAGGAGGAAGGATTAAGGAATAAGCAAGAACACAACAGAGTGCAAGGATACTGTTGCTCAAGAAAGCATCAACTGAGACAGGAAGCCATCTTATTCTTCCTGTCCATCAGGATCCAGTGGACAGCCTGAGTGGTTGGAGTCAGTCCAGGATCTGAAAATAATTTATTGAAGGTCTCAATTCAGTGACTGATCACAGAGGGCAGCTGCATAGAAATCCCACTACTCATGACAACAAAACTCCCTCTAATATTTTTATTATTGTCAGGTAGACCACAAAACACAGATTATACTTCTGTTACTTTTTTAAAAAATGAAAATAAATGAGCTAAAGAAGTCATTCCATCTTCAGGAATATGCCTGCTTCCTCATATATATAGAATCATAGAGTTGGAAGAGACCTCAAGGGCCATGAAGTCCACCCCCCCCCCCGCCATGCAGGAAGACACAATCAAACCACTCCTGATAGATGACAAGAAAACAGAATGTTTACATACCTTTTCCATTTCAAACTTCCTTTCTTTGCAGTGTCAGGGATTAAGACAATTTCACAGGCAAGTCTGTGCAAGGTCTTGGCTAGCATCCACATGGCAGGAGTGTGGGAACAGCCTTTACACCGTAGAGCGTTTCTTCATTTTTGACTTGTTTGTCCATGAGGTCAGGGGATATGCTTTTCTCTCATGATTTACAGTCTACATAAAAACATTAGTAAAAGAAAGAAAGAAAGAGAAAGAAAGAAAGAAAGAAAGAAAGAAAGAAAGAAAGAAAGAAGTAGCACCATCATTAGTGAAAGTGCAGGCCTACAGTATCTTGAGGCCTGAGATGAAGGACAAAATGGCTGCCTTGGCCATTTCATGTACAGAAATAATTCAGGTAATTGAATTTCACTTCCAACACTACAATAGGCATGCTACCTAGAGGGTTCTGGGAACTAAAGTCCCCAAATAGTAATGCTCTCAAGATCTGAGGAAAGAAGTTCTACCATGACTTGAGACAGCAGGGTCTGTCAGAGAAGACGGCAGGTCAACCAGATGGTAGTATCTGCAGGTTTATCTTCTGATTTCTCAGTGCTGTTAATCAACCATGCCCCTTGGCATATCCTCCAATTCTTCACAGATGGAAATTGGGACATGTGTGGCCAAGCAACATCCGAGTATGGTCAAGATGGAAAATTCATGGATGCACCTGGCCAGCAGATGGAGTATGGATCTGAGGACCTTATCCCACGGGGCCAAAAGCAGCAAGAATCCACTAAGAATCAGGCGCTATAGCGCTATAGTTTTCCGCGTGATCCCACGACGTCGCTCAGAATCCGCTAAGAATCAGGCGCTATAGCGCTATAGTTTTCCGCGTGATCCCACGACGTCGCTCAGAATCCTCTAAGAATCAGGCGCTATAGCGCTATAGTTTTGCGCGTGATCCCACGACGTCGCTCAGAATCCAGCAAGAAACCGCTCGGAATGCAGCATCATTCGCATTCTTTTGAATGTCGGTTTCAGCGGGCATTGCAATAGCGCGAGGTGATCCATAGCGCTATTATAGCGCTAGCGCCATATTTATACTAGCGCTATAGTACTGGAATGATGCTCATATCGCTTTCTTGCCACTTTTGAGAGCAGCGTGGGATAAGGTCCTGAGTATGGTCAAGATGGAAAAAGCTATAAATGAGGAGGAATGCACAAACTTGGAGAGGGTGCCACAGTTTGCATTTGTCTGAGTCTGCTGGCAAGGGCAAGAGACTGCAGCCTTCTCTCCTCTCCCTCCTAACTGTGTAATGGAATACAAACTACTTTTTGCATTTTGAACTCAGTAGGCATCAGTTCAAGTGAGCTGAGGGCAAAGGGAGAATGAGTGTGGAGGACAGAGAAACTGAGACAGCTGAAAAAGTGGGATGAGAGAGAAATGACTGGGACTGCTCCTGCCAAATTGGGATGTTCGGAAGGTATGCATTGGTGCCTGCCTTTTGGCTTCTTAGTTATCTGGTGTGAGTGGACATGATTCTCCTCCTCTGCCCCTCTCCCATTCACACAGCAGCTTGCTTTGGGAGACAGTTGCCTCCACAGCAATAGCTTGTGCTCCCTTCCTCCTGAAGCACAAGGTTGCTGTGTGAATGTGTATTCAACAGCGTCGAACTTCTGGAGAAAGGAGGAACAGGGATTGCAGTCACCAACAACTTCCTAAAGCCAGCTGCTGTGTGCACATTCCCATGGCAGCTGGCTTCAGGAGGCAGTGGGCTTAGTGGTGGTCATTCACTGCCCTCCTTCATCTCTGAAGGCGGCATTTGGCAGTGCAGAAAACAAATCATACAACCATGGCTCCCCAGTGCAGTGTCAAAGTGCTATCATGGAGAAAAGTGCAATAAGAAATGATGCCAAATTGGTATGCCTCCATCCTTAAACTAGCACAATTGTGGCTGGAGAGCAAGTTAATGTGGCAAAGTCCTTGTTTGTTGTTATGTGTCTTCAAGTCATTTATGACTTATGGTGACCCTAAGGCAAACCTATCCTGGACTTTTCTTGGCAAAATTCAAAGATATAGCTGTGTTAGTCTGCAGAATCAGTATGTAGAGATATCTAATAGCAACTTTGAGTGCAACTGATGCATCTGATGAAGTAGACTGAAGTCTACAAAAGCTCATGTTGCCAACTATTTTCTTTAGTTTAGTCTCAAAGATGCTACAGGATCTCTCTACATACTTTTGTGGCAAGTTAGATTCTTACTTAGATTCTTAAATCTGGCAACTAAGATTCATAAAATTTTCTGAAGGGAAAGGTTGCCAGAGATGATGCTGGAACCGCTTCTATGTTGATAGTTTTGTTGATATCATACCCAGATTGTTATTGTTTTGTGTGCCTTCCAGTTGTTTCTAACTTATGGCACTCCTAAGGCAAATGTATCACAGGGTTTTCTTGGCAGGTTTCTTCAGAGGGGGTTTCTCATTGCCATTCTCTGAGGCTGAGAGAATGTGACTTGCCCAAGGTCATCCAATGGGTTTCCATGGCTGAGCTGGGATTCAAAACCTTGGTCTCCAGAGTCCTAGTCCAACCCTCAAACCATGCTTGCTCTCAACTGTGATATGCAAACTTATTTATGTCTAGCAAAGGGCTTTGTTAGCCTAGATTGGGTCTCGGACCTAGGACCTTCATTAAGACCTCACCCTTGATTTCATTAATTTCAACAAGAACAAAAAGCAGACTTAGGTCAAGTTAAAAGTGTTTCTTTCTTGCTGCAACTCCCCCCTTTCAACAACAGCACACTTTTTTTTTTTAATGGCACAGTAACATGACCTACCTTTGTTTACTATTGCTCTTATACCACCAGTTTCAGTTCAGTGCGTTCACAGTTTATTTTAATTTTTCCTCCTCTCTGGAAGTAGCCTAAAGCTTAGAGAGAAGTAATTGCATGGAGCAGAAAAAGGAGGGAGAAGCAGATGAGAGCTGCTAATTTATAAGTCGCAGTATCGCCCCACAACAGGCATTTCATTTTGTTCAAAGGGAACAGTGACTTAGAACAACAAAGCAAACCATGTTTCTGTAATTTACATGCAACACATTTGGTATTTGGAAAGATGTAAAAATATGTCATTTTGCAAATATTTGTCTTTGTTTAATTTCATCTCGAGCAAAAACACAGCTGTAGGTAATATACTGCAGTGCCTTGCTTTTAATTTTTTTCTTTCACAACAACAACAACAACAAAAGATTCTTGTTGTCTTAATCGATTGTTGGATTTCATGCTTCAGCTGAAATTAAGACGATGAACAGAAAGGCAACTGGTTGTTCATGAAAACTTTGGCATGTTTGTCGGAAAACTGAAGTCAAAGTTAAAGCTTAAACTTTCTATGGTAAACAAAATGGAAAGCTGGATCAGTTATTCCATTTTGTGTTTCCTCTGATTCTTGTTCTTATGTGCCTTCAAGTCATTTCTGACTTATGGAGACCCTAAGGTGAGCCTGTCATGGGATTTTCTTGGTTTTGTTCATAAGGGGTTTGCCATTCCTTCCTCTGAGGCTGAGAGAGTATGACTCACCCAAGGTCACCTAACGGGTTTCTGTGGCTGAGTGAAGATTTGAACACTGCCCCCACTTGGAGTCCTAGTCCAACACTCAAACAACTACAGTACCTTTGGTCTCTTTCCTCCTATTTCCTCTTATTAGATGCTGAATTATGAATTCATAGTCAAATTGATAGGTGAGAACCCAGGTAGTGAAGTATGCACAGTTTACATACAGTTATGTCCTGTGTAGTGGTTTGATTCTGGAGCTTAGGATCTGAATTCTGGAGCCTAGGATCTCTACTATGGAATCCACCTTGGTGACTTTCTCAGCCTTTGAGGAAGGCAATGGCAAACCTCCTTTGAATAAATTTTGCTAAGAAAACACCTTAGGGGCACCCTAAATTGGAAATGACTTAAAGGCACACAACAACAAACAATGTCCTGTTCTGAATGGAAAAACAACCCTCCCCAATACTCACCCAAGGATTCCTATCCTTCTCAATTCTTCCCCTCCTTGCCCTTTAAAAATGTTGACAAGCAGTGATGCAGGAGGAAGGCTGTTGCATAAAACCAAGGAGAGCAGATAACCATATCAATGAGTATTGGAATGTAGTGCGGGAAACAGAGAGGGGGATGTGAGAATATCCTCTGCCACATCTGATGGCAGCAGTTAGGCAAAAGACCACTTGGCACACAACTCTTACCTCCAGCATTTTCATGCTGGACCCCATCATCTGGCCTCTGAGGTGACCATCTCACTCTGCCTAAGCCATGGGACCTTGGAAAATGCAAGATTCCAGACTGGATAAAGGAAAATTGTGCCTGTGGAACATAGGTGGGATAGTTACCTCCATATTAAGTGTGGTTTACACATGTCCCTTTTTGGAGAGGGTTCAGGGAGCTATGTTAGTGACACTTGTTGTTGTGTGCCTTCCAGTGGAAACCCTAAGGCAAACCTATCATGGGGCCTTCTTGGCATGTTTCTTCAGAGGGGGCTTGCCATTGTCATCCTCTGAGGAATACTTGTGTGTAAATGTGACTTACGTGCATTGGACAGAACACAAGAGCCTATAATCTAGCCCTTGGCACTTTGTACAACCTCTTCCACCCATACAGTTATCATACCCCAGAAGCTGCTGCTCAATGGTGGAGAAGAGGCAATGGGGGGAGAGGCAATTCTGACCAGTGGTGTCACTATCTAGGGCATTGATGGCAAACCTTTTAGGGCCTAAGTGCCCAAACTAAAAGGCCTTCCGGCACTGCAGGTGTTACCTGGTGCTGGGGGAAGGACTTCCAGGACAGGACTTGTTCCCCCTGCCCCACCGGGCCTTCAGCTGCCTCTCCAGAGACACGTGAAGGCCTGGGGGGCAGGCAAGGAGATGAGAGGGGAAGAAGAGGAACAGGTGCACACCTCTTCCTCCTCCTCCCTCTGCACTGTTCCTGGCTTTCAGCTGCCTCCAGAAAAGCAGCTGAAGGCCGGGGAGGGTTGGGAAGGAGGAGAAACAGGTGCCTGCCTATGGGGAGGAGGAGGAACAGGCGGGAACCTATTCCTCTGGAGGGGCAGCTGAAGATCAGGGAGGGTTGGGAAGGAGGAAGAACAGGCACGCACCTCTTCCTCCCCCTCCCCCTGCACCATCCCTAGCCTTCAGTTGCCTTCGGAGAGACAGCTGAAGACCTGGGACAGCCGGGAAAGAGGAGGAACAGGCATGAGCCTCTTCCTCCTCCCTGCCCTATGTGTGCCAGGGAAAATGGCTTCATGTGCCATCTCTAGCACGCGTGCCATAGGTTCACCATCATGGATCTAGGGTATGGAGGGCTGCCAGAGGACTCCCTGGCCTTCCCTCCCTCTCCAGCTGCTGGCTTGGCAAGGCAGAAGGAGGGGACAGGAGGGAAGCATTCACCCCTCCTCATGCTCCATTGCCAGGTTTCTCCTGGGGAGGAAGCTGAACAACACAGCAGCAGGAGGGATGAACACATGCCCTTCTCAGCTGCTCCATTTCTGGACTTTCTTCCCAGATCTTTCTGAGCAGTGAAGGGCATGCATTTGCCCCTCCTGCATTGAAGGGAGAGGAGAGCCCAACTGGGTGTCTCCCCTCTTCTGGGTGTCACTCAGTGAGGTTCCCACCTCCCACATATCCCCAATGAGGCCACTGATTCAGACCATGAAAATGCGCCTGTTATGGGCTTGGAAGAGAAGGGAAGGAGAGCATATTCTATTCGTGAGTGCACCCTCATTTCTTTCCTCCTCGGATCTGAGAACATCTGCATCTTCAGCATCTGAATTGCCTTTCCTCTCATTTCCCCATTGAGAAATCACAATAGCAATTACATTTCTATACCACTTACAGTGAACTTAAGTGCTCTCTAGGTGGTTTACAAGTGTTAGCCAACTGCCCCCAACAAGCTGGGTACTCATTTTACCAACCTACAAAAGGATGGAAGACTGAGTGAACCTGGAGCCCTCTGGATCGAACTCACAATATTGTGGCTGCAGTACTGGCATTTAACCGCTGTGCCACAAAAGGGGTCTCATCCTTGGATCTGACAGTTGCTATGGTGGGGAGAGGACATTGAACTTCACGGGTAGAGGATTATGCTATGACTATTTGATGCAGGCTCTCAGCCCAGATGTTCTTAGATTGCATCTCCCAGAATTCTTCACCATTGGCTATGCTAGATAGGGATGATGGGAACTGCTGTCCAAGAATAGGTAAAAGACCTGCATGTGGCACATTGCTGATGCAACATTTGTAGTGTGCATATTTAATTGATATTTTGCATTGCATTTCAATGTAGGTTGGGGCCACCACCACATCTTCAAGTGGAGAATGCTAAAGTTTAACAATGAGGTCTGCGAAGACCACTTTCCTTATTCTTGTCCTGAATTAACCTACAGCCCATCTTCCCCAGGAAAGATCAAGAAAGAAAGTGCTTCCTTATCCACTTGCTCAAAATCATGTATGTTTTTTTTAAAAAAATATACACTGCAAGTGAGTCAGATCATGAAGTTGAAGAAATTTTCTTGAGCCTAGATGAAATCAGGAAGTTTTTTTCTCTTCCCCACTTCCTTTCAATGAGCTAATTTGTGTAAATTTGTCCAGGACCAACACATGGCAGTGCCTCACAACTTTCTTAATGGAAACCCAGTGATCTGTAAACACTTGAGCGGGAGGCATTAGCTTAGGGGCAATGCAATATTAATGTTAATATCAATGATTGATCAAAAAAGATTTGCAAGGAAGGCATACAGTATTTAATTATAATTATGTTGGGAATAGCTTTGTAATGGCTACGACATTTGAATAAGGTCACATCTAGCCCTAACCCCGCTTATGTTGTCCTATATTAAATGCCATTCATTTCAAGGGCTGGAAACCTTTCGGAAGTCGTCAGACTACAATACACCAGGTAAATTGAAAAAATGTCCCTGGGTTTTTTGGGAAGATGATTGATTTCCTTTGCAAAATGGATGCTGACAATGCAGCAGGATGGAAATGCCTTAGATAATGTGTCAGTGACACTGAAGGTGTTATCCTGCCATAGGAGTTTCACAGTGGCAAAGATAATAGGTATACATCAGCATGTATTACATGAACCTAACTTGCCACAAATTGATATTGCCCTCCCAATGTTAACCTTTAAAGGCAAGTGAGGCAGGTTACACTTGTTTTGTTAAGTCACCCTCTCCAATGTGGGGGGAAATCTGACTATGAAAGCTGTTGTAGATGGTAGCTAATATTTACAGGGAGTGGGATATTTGGAATGACTGCATTGGAGTCACTAGGGCTGGTGTCTCCTGGTGTGACAACTTATGGTGTCACTCCTCCATTGACCTCCCCCCAGACCACACCATACAAAATCCTTAGTCATGTCTGTTGTACTAGTGTTACTCATAAATCGTAATTCCCGCATATCACTGAATGTAATGGTGATAGCTGTGACATAAACAACTAGCAAAATTAAAATTATACCTTTAAATAACAGTAGCTTACGCACAGTCTAAATGTACAGTCAGCCCTCCTTATCCACAGATTTTTCATCCACAGATTCAAGCATCCATGGTTTGAAAATATTTTTAAAAATTGTAAATTCCAGATAACAAACCTTGATTTTCCATTTTATATAAGGGGCACCATTTTGCTATGACATTATATTTAATGGGACTTGTGCACATGATTTTGTTATCCATGGGGGGGGGGGGATCCTGGAACTAAACCCCAGAGGATAACAAGGGCTGGCTGTATTTACACATACATTGTTTTGTGTGGTTAAAGTGAAAATTTGGTAAGATGTGATGTTTTTCAAGAATTTTTTAAATAATTTTTTTAAAATTTAAAATTTAAATTTTATTTGTTTTAAAAAAACCTAGGGCCTCTCCTTTCTCTTCCCACATAGCCTCACCCCACTCACACTATTTATTCACCATTTTAAAAGGATGCATGTGAATGCCACAAAAGGAAGATGTTTGGGGAACAGTGGTATCAGTCCTCCTTAGGGTTTCACCTGGTGTGGTCTGTACCCGCTAGTGAAGCCTTTGAATGACTGCATGTATCCCAAATCTAGGCTTTCTGAAATAATTCTGGCTCTTTCTGATGTCACTGATTGAGATTCATATGGCTATTCCAAACACTGCATTACTCGCCTAAAGGATAAACTGAATTTGGAGGTAACAAATTAGGAACAATGTGTTGAGTACATTGACATGTGTGGCCAAGCAACATCAGAGTATGGTTAAGATGGGAAAAGTTATTAATGAGGAGGAACATACAAGCATTGCTTTTGCCTGACTCTCCAGAGAAGGGTGAGTTTCCACCTGAGTTAACAGAATGCAAATGACTTTTTCACTTTGAACTCAAAGTTTGCACACTGAAAGTTTGCAGCACTGGAAGTAAGCCAAAGACAAAAGGGGAAAGTGGAAAGGTGAGAGAGAAATTGGGACATTTTAAAAGCAGCTGAAAAAAGTAGGATGGCAGAAGATTAATTAGGAGGGTATGCAATTTGGAAAAGCAGTGGTTGAATAATGGGTAAATATTGTCACATTTTTACTTTTAACTTAACAAGACCTACTCTTGTTCAGTTTTGGGTATAACAAGTAGCACATTTTGACTTGATGTTTCATTATGTTTCTGCCCCCTTTCCCAACCAGAGATTAAAGATTAGAGATACAAAGTTGTTTAAAGCTTGGGAAGGTTTTGTGCTGACGTCAGCTCTTTTTTCATTTTGTTTTGTTTTTCAGGTCTGGGAAAGTTTTGCAAGGAATGGGAGCTCCAGTGTGCAAACTGGAACAGATCTTTCATGGAGCAGACACTCTGATATGAATCTACATGTCATAGAAGCTCTGGTTATACAATGGAATTGGAAAATGCCTATGTTAACATAAGTGAATTGGATTTATGATCCCACCAATGATTAACAGAATGAATTAAACTTCCTTTTATTCTTTGAAAAAAAGAGCACTGAAAGGTTTTTAAGCCGGTTTTGGATACCTCAGGGCATACAATAGTTAAAAGATTTATTAAGAAAATGGAATGCCTGGAGAGCAAATCCTATGAGTACAAGCTGGAGGAGCTGGGTAATGTGTATCACTATGCTGGGGTAGGCAATTGCATGGCAGCTAGGGTCCAATTTCCCCAACTCCCTGCAAGCTACACCTTTCCCAACACCTCAGGCCCAAACACCTCCATTTTCCTCTGGAGTCCCTCTCAAAATGGCAACAGAATGTGACATCGCAGGACTTCCTGACACCATTTTGAGAGGGACTGCAGAAGAAAATGAAGATATTGAGGTAGTACATGGTTCAGAAGTGCTTGTGAAGGTGGGTTGCAGGTATTTTCACATCGGGGGGGGGGGGGGAAGCATGATTTGGATCCAAAGATTGCCCAAAAATTGTGCCAAAATTTTTGGGGTTGGAGAGTTTGGGGGAACTGGTGTAGGGGCTTCTGGGACAACAAATGTGGAGTCCTAGGGTCACAGGTAGGTTGTGAACCATATTCTGTCCACTCTAGGTCTACGCATGCTATGTGAAATTACTTACAGGACACCACTGTTTCACATAAGACTTGACTTGGTAAGTCTCAATTAGAGTAGGCCATTGGGTCCACTGTTGAATACCAAATCAACACACTGCTGAATCCCATTGACTAAAAGCAGGATTTAGACCTTATGTGAGAAAAGATCCAGAAAGACAATGAAATGATCCCAGCATGTAGTGCTCATCAAAGTTTGTTTTAATATTCCATTTGGTTAATGTCCCAGTTCCCTGTTGAATTAGCTCCAAGCAGAATCAAGCTGTTGGTAGACTTGATTTTCCTTTGATAAGGGGCAGCCAACCAAAAACTGTAAATACAATGTAGCAGAAGGATATAATATGTGCAGCAGCATATTTCCCTCCCCCCCATACATACGGTGCCAATTAACCACACATTATACAGTACAGGTGTGCTCCTGGTAACTATAGAATAACAGGGAATTGCATATAAAACAATAAATTACAGAAGTAGATATAAATCTAGTTATTCACATCTACATGTCAGAGTGCTTAAAAATACAGAGGCATGCATCTGCAGACATAAACATGCTATCATAGTGAGTATTTGAAGGGTAGATTGGGTGCTGTGTTGGGTGTTAATTGTTGAGTATGGAAGCTCAAAATATAAGGTAGGACGATTGAGTGATGTGTAGATGCTGGAGGAAATGTCTACTGAAAGTCAGGTTCTCCTTCTCCTTTATAACTCAACTTGCAACTTATTTCATGTCCTGATATCATTAAGCTGGTTATTTCAACCAAGGCTGTGAAACGACATCATGACAGAAGATCACTTGACATGACAAATGGGGCACAGTTCACTCATGTGTTGTACTTTTATGTTCATCTTTGAAAAAAGCGGTTCACTTAGAAAGCATAAACTGTGGCTATAAGTCAGTGCTAGGTGGCCTCTGGCCTTCCAGATGTTATCCCATCCTGCCTTATGTTGGTTAAGGTTGGTCCTTCCAACAACAGCTGGCCAACAATGCCAGCAGAAGCAAATTCTATTTATGCTATGACTTGAGCTTTTCTCGTTCATCCATATCAAATAGTGCCCTGTCATCATCCATATTTTGACCTTCATTCTTTAACTGATGAATATTTATTTTGAAATACAGTTGGTCCTTTGGATCCACAGAGGTTTGATTCTGAGACCTACTGTAGATGGGGAAACAGCACAAATGATCACAGCCTATTATTGTTTGTTATTAAATGGCAGCAACGTGAATGCACACACATCAGCATGTCCATGTTCACGCTGCTATTTAATGTCATAGGGGGTGTGATGATCAGCAGATGATTGAATTTGTGGATCCGAACCTCACTGATCTGAAGAGCCAACTGTATACCATTCTAGGTCCAAATCCTTTGGATGCAGAGAACCAATGAACAGATCCATGTGCATTAAATTGGAGAGGAGATTTCAGACATTCACAGAACTATTTTAGAAGATGGATCTTCCTGTCCAAAGTCATTTAAGGCAGAGGCCTGTATAACCCCAAGGTTTGTGGACTGTTATGGATGAACCTCATATATGTACTACGAGTGATTCCAGTTCTCTGCATGCCAAACTTGAAGTAGCCAAAGCTGGCACTTGTAAAAGTAAACAAAACAAAACAAAAACAGGGATTGGGAAACTCTACAGGTTTGCAAAAGAAACAACATTTTTTAAAAGTCCTAAAGTTTGTGCATGTGTAAATCCCTAAAAGTTTTGGCATACTTTGTAGCCATGGCATGCTAACTGACTGTGAGTGGTGGTGGATTTTTTTTTTTTAAACGGAGTGCAAAAGAAATGGACTAGTCTGAAAAAGGCACACTCCACGCTGTAACATTTTGTCATAGATCCAGCTTTTTAGTTCTGATTGTGTTGTCATTTAATTGAATCTGACAATGTAGCTTTGCTGAACCAGCGTAGCTCACATACTGGTTTTGGAGGTAACCTATACAAGACAGCCAAGTAAGTTTTTGGGATGGACTTCAGGCTGGTTGGAGTTGGCAAAGGAAGAATGCAGCAGGAGAATGTTAGTCTGGGTGTCATTTCATGTTAGCATTTTGGACCCTAGCATGTGAATCCAGATTTGATTTGTCTCCCAATTATGTTTTCAGTTTAAAGCAAGGAGTTTATATGGATCAAGCCAGGGTGGCTGCATCTGTCTTTAATCCCAATGGCCTAGTGGGTTGTGGCACCATGCAGACTAGCTCCATCCTACCACCCATCAGTAGTGGTCAGTGGCTTCTGTGTTAGTGAGGTAATGAAACTGACTCTGGGTTTGAGTCCAAACTTTGCAGGTGCCATCCGAAGTGCTGAATCTATATTGGGGAAAGGGCTCACCTCCTTTAAATTCTGGAATGAAACCTAGAATAGATACAGCACACCACTGCTGACCCTATCAATGACAAAGAGAAAAGAATACACCCACGTCAAGATGTTTTCCATGGGGCACTACACTGCCCAGGTATGGTCGCTTTAAACATATATTCTATGTACAAATGGTAAGATTGGGAAAATCTGCCAGCATCGCTTTCTCCTGCATTCCATCTTTCTTTTTGTGACTTCTCAGATTCTTTCCATCCTACCTCTGAAGAAGTGTTTCACCCCATTTCTCATCTACCCTCAGAAAGCCATCTCTCACTTTTTCTTTTACCCTTATAATCTCTTCTCCTTATCTTCACCCTTTCTTTAGGTTACTGATTCACACATGGATCCTAGCAAAAGTCTCAAGGTTAAGAAGTTCAAAATTCCATTTTCCATTTTCTGGGACAGATGAGCAGGCTCTGTGTGGTGTTTGGTGTCATGTAATGCCCCAACTCTGAAGAACTTAAAAAACAACAACAATCCAGTGAGAAGTAGTTTTTGAAAAATGCAAGAGAACTAGCCTTTGAGTATAAAACTCCAATTGGCAAATGAAATTCTTTTTGGCTCTGTAGTCCCTTGGCTCATTTAATTAATCAACACCTTAATCAATGACTTAATTTTGCAGAAACATAAATGCTGACATTCCAATTTGAGTCAGTCACTTTCTTTTCTTTTCTTTTCTTAAAATTTAACTTGCCTCTTTGTGTTGGCAAATTTCCACCTTAATTCATAATAACTTATTATGTTTATTTATTAGTTCTCCTCACAGTGATGAAATGCCCCTTCCTCACAGGGGTAAAAAACCCCAAAACCAAACCCAAAACCTCAAGCACACCTGTGGTCATAACTACTAAACATGACTCAATTTGGATCCAGTCCAATCCATTTTAATATTAAGGAAGCAATTGACTTAACTCCTACTATTTCCATTTCTGGGAATACCGTGTTGGTCAAAAGACCAATAATTGAGTCCTGGAGCAAATCAGGCCTGAACTCTCCCTAGAAGCAAAGATGATTAAACCGAGGTCATATTTTGGCCATATCATGAGAAGAAAAGACTCACTAGAAAATACAATAATGATTAGTAGGGCAGAAGAGAGTAGGGAAAAAGGAAGACTGCATTGCACATAGATTCCACTGAGAAGCCATGAATCTGCAAGAACTGAGGATAGGGTGACTTGGGGATCTCTCATTTATAGAGCTGCAATAGGTCAAAATCGACTTGAAGGCAGTTAACAACAAAAACTTCCACTCTTCCTATCTTGTACCATTGCTACAGCATTTTAAAACATTGGCCTACATCCTATTGATAAACCCCAACTAGACCCATTGTATTAATTATTGAATGGTGAGTCAACAAATTGGTAAATCCCTTTGATCAAATGGACCTACTGCAGCTGGGACCAACAAGATTTGGGCCTACCACCCAGAATCCACCAGCCACAATGGGAGTTGCAGTTTCCAATCCCTGTCTGTTGTTTCCTTCATCTACCACTCAAGAATTAATGGTAGAATGTAGTTCAGGAGTACACTAGAATCAAACAATTTTAGATAGAAAATTTCAGTTTCAGATTATTGATTTCTTTGAGATTTCAGATCTCCTTGACAAGACAACCCAATCTCTGATTTCATCACCCCCTAGTAGATAATTTTGAGTGACGCTTTCCTGCTCAACCCTGATTCAAGTCCTAAAAAATAAAGGAGATTACTAAAGAGAAAATGAAGCAATAAAATTGTTTGTCTGAGAAAAAAAAAGAGTAGATGGAAAAGTAGGTTTCACACAAAAGGATGTGACTTTAGACGTTTGCTATAAGCATTTAAGAACCAATTTTGCATTTATGGAAACTGGAACCCTACTTCTTATTTTAAATACAGGTTGTATCTCCCTTATCTAATATGCTTGGGATCAGAAGTGTTTTGGATTTTGAATTTTGGAATATTTGCATACACATAATGAGATATCTTGGAAATGGGGCCCAAGTCTAAACATGAAATCATTTATGTTTCATGCACACGTTATACACATTGCCTGAAGATAACTTTTAACAAGTTTGTGCATTAAACAATGTTTGTACATACTGAACTATCAGAAAGCAAAGGTGTCACTATTTCAGCCACCCACAAGAAGTTTTGGATTTTGGAGTATCTTGAAATTTCAGATAAGGGAGGCTCAACCTGCAGAAACCAAGGCTATTCTAAAACAGGGGTAGAGAGAGACTAAAAGGAGTCATCAGATCATAAGCAAAGATGGCTAGATCTTTCCTGTATTGGAGAAGAGAAAGATGTGCAAGCTTTCAAAATCTAGGGCTGCATTTCAGTATGGGACTTGTATCTATGTAAATATACTTACACCGGCAGAAAATAGAATTGAGCAGTTTCTCTATGTCCATATACAGCAAAGGGCTGCCATGAAATTATAACATGGGGAGCCAGAGAAATGACCATTGTGCATCCAGACAAATAAGCATCGATCCCAGTATTCAACAGGCATCAATGTGCATTAGGCATTCTTCATGCACATTGGGACACTGGCTGGATGTGCCAATGGACAACGGTAGATCCTGATGTACATTGGGACACTGTTGCTTGTGTCCTGATATACATCTTTGTAAATCATGGTAGGGTTTCCTTAGCACCTCTGCTACATAGCTATGCATGCATAGTTATGCAACATACACTGTGATGCACAATTGCAGCCAATATTTATATATTTCTGTATCGTGTACATTCTGTGTAAATGTTGTACATCTGAATTTATGTACTCAGTGAATATATATACATAGATCAACGAGACTATTTTTTGACAGATGTTGCAAATAAAATAACTATAAACTGACTTGATATAATACCCCGTTCCTTCAGTGTGTATCCTTCTCATTGATTTTATTTTGTCATTAATGACTAGAAGAAGAAGAAGAAAGGCAGAGCTTGGTAAAGTTATTTTTTCAAAATCTCAGGGTTTAAAGGAGCCCTGGTGACACAATGGTTAAATGCCTGTACTGCAGCTATTCACTCACAAACTACAAGGTTGTGAGTTCAATACCAGCCAGGGCTCAGGCTCAACTCAGGCTTGTATCCTTCTGAGGTCACTAAAATGAGTACCCAACTTGTTGTAAACCACTTACAGTTGTAAACCACTTAGGACTGCATAGCACAGTATGAAGTTGTATATAAATGAAGCTGCTATTGCTATTTCTAATAAGAGTTTTAATGTTAAAAAGGCCATGTTGTCTGACTGGGACAGGTGAGCAGGCATGTTGACCATTGGATTCTGAGAGCTGTAAATCAAAAATTTTCCAATCTCTTGAAACCTACAAAGAAGGATTCAGGTTTATGGTGAGTATCCTATATCTTTTGCTTAACCTTTCCCTGCCTGACTCCTCCAAACTTGATGGAAACATTATTTAGCTGTGCCCTGATCACCCGCAAAATGAACCTTCTTCCATTAAGAAGCAATCATTAATATGGAACAGTTACCTAGATTTACTCATCAGTAACTGTACTATATTCATTATTTCTGTCTAGTCACACTTGTGACACTATTGCAAAATCATAACTCTAACTCACCCTACTTTACTACTTAGCTGCCTGGAGAATGTGTAGAACAGTGAAAAATATGCACTGAAATGCATTGTGAAAGTGGGAAAACAGCTTACAAAAATGCATGCATTGGTATAAAGCATTCACAAAGATGAACATAGTGAAAGAAATTATTTATCAGAGTAAGTGTGTCAGGAATATACACAAAATACAGGGGAATGTTTTTAAAAACACAGTTTGCATGCTGATGCAGAAGCTGACTTAAACTAACTTGAACTCAGAGAAATAAGAAACTGATAGAACAAAATGGACCAGTCCCTACCAAGCCTGGCCCAATAGGGACTGCAGTTCTAAGCACATCATCTGTTCATTGCCACACATTTCTGTATGTATTGGAATACTACTTAAACATTTGAGATGCTGAAGCTGAATGGAACAGAATGTAATGACAATTAAATACTTATGGGGAGGACACACACTGGAAATACACGGATGCATTGCATGTATCCATCCATGCATGCATCCATCCCTATTTCAGACAGTCCACCTTCCTGACCTTGCCTAAAAGACTTTCCCCTGTTGTTTCAGTGCTTCTGGATAAAACTATAGTTTGGCACATCGGTTCTCAGTATAACCCATAATGATAAGCAAAAAATATGATGGGTCTTTCTATCTTTGCCCCACTTGTCTTAATCTGAAAGGTAACAAAACAGCCAGCAACCATATCCAAAGCTCGGAAAATTACTTTTCTAGATTTTTTTTTCTCCTGGAATATCCCAGCAGTATACCCAGGATTTGGAGGTTTGTAGTCCAAATGGTAACTTTTCCAGATACTGAAATCAATGCTGTACTTTCACCCAGTTTGCATCTAAAGGTTGCTTTTCTCTGAGGATGAGGGGGCTGTGGGTAGTGGGTGATACCTGTTGACTGAAATGTGGAAAAAGGCAAAACTGATAGTTTTGATCAATCCCGGCAAAGGACGTTGAATCCTTAGGTTCTTGATTCAATTTGATAGCTATCCATGGACTAGGTATGGGTGGGCAGGAGAGAAAACTCTTTCTGGTGTGGGTGCCATCTAATCTAGGGGACATCACATTTTCAAAGCTATTGTTTAAGAATTATGTGAGCAATATGTACCAAACACAAATTTGAGAACATGAATTCTCTTGCTTAGTGCCAATGGGTGAGAGCTGAAACTTATACAAATTCTTAAACAATTCCTTCATTTTAAAAATAATAACAATTTTTAGAGTAAATCATAATACTTAAAACTTAATAATGACTCAGGACAGGTCTGGAATTAGTATCTAGAACTCTTAAGGTGCTGCTAAGGTTTCTGCCATGGCCCAGTGTTAACATTTGCTCAGGCCTCCTGCCTGTTAAACATTTCCATCCATCCTGGAGTTCTGATCTGTGACAAACAGTCAGTCCTAGCTTCCATTTGTAAGAAACCAAAATGGCACCTAGACCCAACTGCTTGGTGCCAAAGAGGAGCATAGTCACTGTCCACCACTGACAAGAAAAGTCAATAGAATCAACCAATGGAGGAAATGTTCATTTGAGATTTTACTCTATTATTATGATTTACTCTGGGCCAACTGCCTAAGCTAACGGCAAGATGGTGTCCCTACTGTTGCTCATCCATAGAAGCTGAGTGGTCTGGCAGTTCAATCTTCCTTGAACATTGGTAAAGGGGTAGATTTAGGAGAACCATGTCATGTGGTGTGACTTAAACACATCTCTCTCCTCCAATGTGAGAGAGCGGGTCTATTCAGGAGAAACAACTAGGATTCTCCTACTCATGCTCCGGGACTCTGTTGCCTGAGGTGGTTTTTTCATTCCTCCTAATGGAAAGGCCGGCCCTGAAAGGTGCTGCCAAACCTGTAGTAAAATCCTTTAGGAAGTCCATTAGCAGTGTAGTTGAATAATGGGAAGGCTACAACCTCACAACATCAAGTTCACAAGAGATCAGTAGCCTGATGAAATGGCATCGATGTCCTTTTCCTGAGAAGGACTGAAGCAAGGAGTGAGAAATAGTCCTCATTCTCTGACACATGCATATTGGATGGAAAAGAGGGCAACCTCTCTCTCAATTCACCTGCCGTCAGGACCAAAACTCCATTACATTGTCCAAAAGTGAAGGTTAATCTGCTGAGAATCCAAGAGGTGGTGCTTATGATCTTGCATGTGATAGGGAGACCTCAGCCCAGGCAGAGGGTCTGGGGAGGACAGAATGTAATCAATGCTAAATTTAATTTCAGAGTCAGATTTTCCTACAGAGGAGCTGTTTAGATTCTCCTGGCTGGCGGCAGTGTTTGGGAAAAGCTCACAAGGCTCCAAAGGTTTAGGCTGGGATTCCATTCTCTCCGCAGGAGAGGAGATTTTAGGGAAAGCAGAATCCATGGGGGATAAGGTAGGCAAGCAACCCATCTCACCGCTCAACCTCTTTTCTCTAGGTTCTCTTTTCACATTCCTCCGTCTCCTCCGCCTCCTGTAATTCCCATTTTCAAAAAGATCCAGCATGGATTCACATCCTGATGCAAAGCTCCAGTAGTTCCCTTTGCCCTTCTCATTGCCTTCTGTCCGAGGAACCTGTATTTCATTGAAAAAGCCAGAATTCAGTCAATGATTTACTACTTTTTCTTTTAAAGCAGGGGTGAGAAACATGCAGCCATCCAGATGGTGATGGATAACAATTCCCAACAGACTTAACCAGTATGGCCAATGGTGAGGCATGCTGGGAACTGATGTCTGGGACAACTGGAGGGGATTCCCACCCCCATTTCAAAGCATCTGCTCCATCTGTCTGCAAGCAGTGGCATTTCAAATAGACCCTCTCCATGAATCTCTGAGGGCTGCATCCTCTAATGCTGGACTACAGTGACACACACGCAAAAAAGAAGAGAAACACTCTGAACTAAGGATGAAAATAATATTCAAAAGTGGTCAAAGGACATGTTTTTGGAATATCTAGAAACCCTGATGGCAAGAATCCTGGACTGAATCCTTTAGACTGAATCCTTCAGATTTAGGAATCCTTTAGATTGTATGCCTTTGGCAGGTTTTAATGTTTTGACTTGATTGTTTCTGTAAAGGGCCATGTACATTTATGGCCCTATATAAACAAACAACAACAACAACAACAACAAGATGTCAAGGATCTGGGACTTTTTCTGCATAAACTTTGCATGCAGTTCATTTGGGCAGAAAGCAGCATTTTCTACAGAGGAGACAGTATTTTCTGTGCAGAAAATGATATTTATACACTGCAATATAATTCCTGCACAAAAATTGTTGCAATTGGGACTTATTCTCCACAAAATCATCACGTGAATGATTTGCATAGAAAACAGCATTTTCTGTGTAGAAAGCAATATTTGTGTGCAGGAACATTATTTTTGGAGCAGGAAATGCTACTTCTTACACAGAAAATGCCACTGTCTTCTGTACCAAACCATCATATGAGAATTTTGCACAGAATAAGTCCCGAACTGTGAATAGGCTTTGGAAACTGTGTTGTTTGCAAAGACTTTCTCTAAGTGCAAAGGAAATTGCTAAAATTACTCATTGCTCCCTTTGAGACGTGAATAATTACATTCTTGCTCTGCACATGCACTGGAGATCACTATTTGGTGATGATGGTTCTTCAGATGCTCTATGGTCCAAAACACACTGCAGAAATAATCCAGTTTGAGACTGCTTTAACTGCCCTGGCTCAGTGTTAAAGAATCATGGGGATTGTAGTTTATTGTGTCACCAGAGCTTTCTGACAGAGAAGGCTAAATGTCTCCAAAACTACAGTTCTCAGAGTTCCCTAGCATTGAGGCAGGGCAGTTAAAGTGATCTCAAACTGGCTTATTTTTGCAGTGTGTTTTGTCCTATGTCTCTAAACTCCAGTCATTCAGAACAGGTTGTGGGACCGAACCAAGGCTAAAAACTAAAGCTCTGACTTTTGTGCATGTGTGCTACAAACCTTGCTGCTTCAACATCTGTGTTCATTTAAACGCACAACTCATGTAAACATATATGACAAGCTGCTGAATCCCAGGCTCTCTAATTATAGAAAGTTGTAGGTAACAATCAAAGCTAACTCTTCCAATTTGCAATGTACTAGCATAATACATTGGAGAACCCTTTCTCTTTTGACCTTTTGGAGGAGCAGCTAAGAGGCTGACATGATACTTTACACAATCTCCATTTAACCATCCTTAATCTTCCTTCCCCTACATTCTTAACTTTGGATACTGCCTTTCAAAAGGTGCCATCAGAAGCTTATCAGGGTTTCTTGGTGAAAAGATCAGCAACAGAGTCTTGGAGCTTCCTCTCCATGACCAATTTTTTCCCTGCAGTGAAGACCACAAGAACCACTGGGCTTGTTCCAAACAGAGGTGTCCAAAGTTGTCTGTATTTCTTTCTGGATTTTGGGATTGCCAAGTCAAGCTGGTCCCCCGTCCCTATACATGAAGGGGAATCAATGCATTGGGAACTGTTAAGTTCCCCATGAACCAAATTAGCTGAAGACTACCTTTGTCAGAGTTGGGTCACTTGTGTCTCTCCATATGTTGATAGGACTCCCACCAGCTCCAGCTGTGTAGCCAGGGATGAGGGATGATAGGAAAGATAACCCAACATCTGGAGGACCACAAGTTGTCCACCTCAGATTTTATACTGATCAGTAGTGAAACCTCAGAGCTTCAGCCGGGAGGGACTTTTGAATTTTACTAGATCAGGAATAAGCCCTGGAGTTTGTGCTTACAAAACATGTGCTCAACAACACCCACATTCCCTATGTCCATCTTATCTCCTACCCTTGGTTTGTATATGGCATTTCATACAAGCATTTTCCCTAGGCTCCTTATTCCTTTATATCTGTCTGCTGTTACACTACCAGCTGGAAAGCATAGTGTAAGGTGGTAATGGATACTTCTTTGGTCATCATCTGCAAAACACCAGCTTGTGTTGGATAAGATTTCAGTCACAAGCTGTAACCAATGACATTTGTATCCAGGTGTTTCATCCATACTGCTGTAACCTCAGAATATTTGGGCCATGAGTCACGTTTCCCCCCTGGTTCAATCCTTGGCATCTCCCATTAAAAGGGTCTGTATCCAGAGCTTAGAAACCTTAGTATCCAGGTGTTTCTTGTCTGTGGGAAGACTACTAAAGTAGACTATGCTTGCGAGGGGAATCTGAAAGTCGAAAAGTAACTTTGAAAGGTTCTGTTCTGATTACATCTCTGCAGTTAGTCTACAACTCCTGAACTAATCTGCAGACTGGAATGTAGTTTCATTCCAGGGACTTTCCAGAGACTGTTGCATGTCTCTCCACCCAGAGAGGCAAAGTTGGGGAATGTACAAGGCAGGGTTTTCTCTGCGCCAACACCTCCCTTGTGGAACTCATGCCCCAAAGAGGTCACCCCGACTCTGTCCCTTTTGAGTTTCAGCAGACAATGGAGAGTTTTTCTATGGCCTCCAGTCTTTAAAGCAGGGATTGGTCTTTGGGAATATTTTATTATTAAATTTATTTATTTTTTGTTTTGTTTTACAAATTCACAGTTGAAAAGAAAATTGTATTGGTTTGTTTCCGTAGAACGATTTTTCTTGTTTTCAATCGGTGACATATTCCCTCTGGGTCCTCCGGATACACAGAAGGAGTAAACAAATATTGACACAAATGAACAACAAAAAAGTGTTATCCTTTAGATTTTGAACTTTTCTGATATTTCTGATGAAATCATCAGCTAAAAACACATGCACATACATTATACTAAACTGCATTTAAAAGTCCATATTGCCCAATGTTTAGAATTGACTATGTTCAGAGAATACATTAATAAATTTATATTTTTACAAACATACTTTCAAAACTGTGTTATGATTTTTTTTTAAAAAAACCAACATATAATGGGCAATTAATGTGGAATAGAGATTTGAGTTTTGGATTAGGACTTTATGAGACCAGAGTCTGAATCTCTCTTTGGTCATGGGAACTCACTGGGTGACTCTCTCAGCCTCAGAGGAAAGCAAAAGAAACCCCCTTTGAACAAATCTTGCCATGAAAACCCTGCAATAGGTTCACTTTAGGGTTGCCATAAGTCAGAAATGATCTGAAGGCGCACAATAACAAGAAGCACACAAATGCAGAAATGGGATTGAACAGGCTTATGTCAAACAAAATTGATAATGACAAAAAATAGACAGATCCATTCATCCTTATGTTGGTCTGAATGGACAGCAAGAATAAAGGAATGTTCTATGTAAACTTTAATGGTTTTATTCAGAAAAACTGGCAAAAATGGAACTAGCTTAGGAAAACAGCATGCACAACATACTTTGGAAACATAGATGCATGTCCAGCAATAGACTGTTCATCATTTTTGTTTTTCCTGAAGTGAGTCAAGGCAGACTTTGGAAAAGTGTTTTTTAAACAATGCCCATAATCCTGACTATGAGAACCAGTGTGATGTAGTGGTTTGATCATAGGACTAGGACTCTGGTGTTCAATTTTCTTCTTGGCCATGGAAACCCGCTGAGTTGATCCTCTCTGTCCCAGAATACCCAGTGATAAATCTGCCTTAGGATCACCATAAGTCAAAGATGAATTGAAGACAAACAACAACAACAATCCTGACTATGCTGGTTGGGGATTCTAGAAAATGTAATCAAAATGTAACAACAAACTACAGGAAAAGAGATTCCACGTAAACATTAGGAAGAATTTCCTGACAGTAAGAGCTGTTCAACAGCAGAAGATGCTGCCCCAAAGTGTGGTGAAGTCTCCTTCTTTGGAGGTTTTCAAACAGAGACTGGATGGCCATCTGTCAAGAGTGCTTTGATTGTGTTTTCCAGTATGGCAAAGGGTTGAATTGGATGGCCCATGGGGTCCCTTCTAACTCTGTGATTCTATGATTCTATGAACATTCCTAGCTTTTAAAGGAACTGGAATCAGCCTTCTCTGCAAGGCATTTGTGACCTTCTTACCTTGACAAAACAGCTGTTGAGAGAGAGGTTGTGGCGAATTGAGTTCTGCCAGGCACGCTGGTTGGTTCTGTAGTATGGGAATTTTTTCATGATGAAGTCGTAAATCCCAGACAGGGTCACTTTGTTGGAAGGGCTCTGTTGGATGGCCATCGCAATCAATGCAATGTAGCTGGAAGAAAAGAAGAACTGTCATGCTGTTCTGTGTACAATGATCTTGATATTATGGACATATACATCAAGAATAATCCAGCATCCTTGAGATAAAACTAGAACTAATTACATGGAACGGTCAGGCATGCTTACTAAGTAGTAAGCCCCATAGAACACAATATATATTTATTGAGTTATTTATTTATTGTGACATTTATTTGTACATGAATAAAGATGAAAGTTGCCCATCTGATCAAGGAAGCTAAACAGGGTCATCCCTGGTTAGTACTTGGAAGGGGGACTGTCAATGAATACCAAGTGTAGAAGAGTATATTTCAGAGGACAAAACTGTCAAACTACCTTTGAATATTTCCTGCCTAAGAAATTCTTATGAAATTCATGGTGTTGCTATAAATTGACAGGCGACTTGAAGACGTGCACGCACACGCACACGTGTAAAGATATTTAGAATTGTGTTATGAGTTAGTTACACATGAAATCAATGTGATCAGATAGCCACTGCTCAAGTTCATTGATTTCAGTGGGAACATTATAGTTCATTACAGTTCAACTGAACGTACAACCCAATATTATGTATGTGTTCTTGGAAGACAGCTGCTTTGGATTCGATAGGGCATACTTCACTGTAAGTGTGTTTAGGCTTAGGCTGGATACAACCCATTATATTATATGACACTTCTCCAAGCTCTCAAAATATTTCACATTCATTACTACTGGGTTCCTTTACTAAAGCAAACATCATCACCAATGCTATCATCTTCCTTAATTGATGTATATAATGATTCCCCACTTTTCTTCCAAGAAGTTCATGACAGCATTCAACTAGGAGTGTAGCTGGGGTGTGGGGGGAAAAAGAGAAATGAGGGTATTTTCCCCAAAATACAAATTCTGTCCCCCTCAATGAAATATTATTTCAGTCGCCAAATTTCCATCCTTTCAGAGAGGGAGACATTGAAAATCATTACACCTAGAGCTCTTATATTTGCTTTATTTACCTTCCCTTTGCCTGTTCCTTTTCTTTGGATCCCTAAACTGCCTTTCTAAATGGTCAACTAAGTTTTAAGCTATTACAAAGCAAGAAATCTGGAGACAGAAGGAGAATTTTATTGCAGGCAGAGAATAATTCTTTTATTTTTTTTTGGGGGGGGGAATGTATTCATTTTGGCCCCCAGTGGCTACACTCCTGCAGTCAGCGTTTTCCACCCCCATATTGTGTGTGTTGTGTGCCTTCATCATTTCCGACTTATGGCGACCCTAAGGCAAACCTATCATAGGGGTTTCTTGGTGGGATATTTTCAGAGGAAGTTAGTATACAAAAACCCTGGGAGATAGGTTCATGAAAAAGTGGGGATTTGACCCTGAGTCTCCCAAAATGCAGTGTGAAACTAACTAGTGTGCCAAATTGATTTTATATTACCAGGCAGAGGGAGGAAAAGCCAAAGCGCACAATTTTTGCTAAGCAAACCTGGCACATTTGAACTTGTGGTCCCATGCGCTGAAGAACTGCTCCACATAGCTCTGTCCATTGGACAGCACTGTGATTCCCATTGACATCTATTTCTGCCATTGAGGTCTATGAATTGGATTACTTCTGAGCAACCAACCAGATGGTGTGCTCAACTATATAGTTTTAAAAACACATATGTCAAAGGTAATGGAGGTAAGATCCGAGTTCTGATTCCTTGTGAGCCACCGTCTCACGTTATTCTCTCCCTTAACTTCTCTTAAGTTGGGAATTCCTGTTAATTTAGGCCCTAAGGTATGTGAGAGGACACCCAACATATATTGCTTTGAAAAGAAGCACTTAATTTCAGGATTCTGCCTCCACAAACATTTGTTTGCAATTATTGGCATGGCATCTCTCTAAAGAGACATAACCAGTCTGCTGATTTAGTCTTAGGGAAATGTCCCTACTTAAGTATTCATCAAATCACACTGTTGGAAATGCAGTCTTTCTGCTCTGGCAAGTGAAACGGGGCTGTTTTTCCTAGTTCTGTTTGGGAGAAAGAGCTTCAATTTTTTTTGAAAACATGCCCAGGCAAAGCTTTGTGACTCTTTTAAAACAGAAAGATGTGCAGATCTGAAACTCCGGTGAATTGTAGCAGACAATCGCTCCTACATGAGAGCCATCACCAGTCAGTAGTCAGTCATGTCTGTTTGAGTTATATGCAACTCTGCTCTACCCATGTTCATTGGGTATACCATGTGCAATTGAGATCTATGGGACTCATTCATATTCAGGAGGACTGCAGACTTAGTAAAACAGAAAGTATTTGCCTTCATGGTCACTAGCACTGGGATTTTTAATCAACATTGATGTCGATTGATCAACTCAAGTGGAACTGGGATTTAATGCATTTTTAAAAGCTAATGCAGTAGGGGGTAGACAATCAAGTTTTAACAATGGTCTTTCCTTCTAATAACAAGTGGGAAGTTTTCACTTTGTGAGCTCCATCCAAGTAACCCTCGGTTCCCCTCAACATCACAAAGAAACTATACTGCACTTCACTGGACTGTGTCATTTAATTAATTAATCAGCTAATTGGATTTAAAGTAAGACAATCAATCTGCTAAATATCCTGGCATTGGTTGAAAGAGCTAGCTGGGGCTGATGGTTTACAATACTCTGATCCTTGGCATTATCCGTTACAACTTTTGTCTGCATTTTCAGAAGGGCAGCTGTTAGTCTGTTGCCACAAAATGGCAAAAGAAAAAGTGAAACAGATTGGTTAAAAAAAAATTGGCGCAAGCTTTGGCAGACCGCAACTCACTTCGTCAACGTTCGCTTCATCCGAGGCAACTGAAGAAGCAGGCTGCAATCCCCCCCAAGATTATGTCAAATAAAACTCGTTCATCTTTAAAGGTAACTCAAGATTCCTTGTAACCTTGTCTATAGCTACCGGTAGTTGTTTGGCATTTTATACCTTCAAGGCACAATTTTAGATTTTTTTGCACAGAAAGAACAGAGAGGAGGGAGAGACATAAACTTCAGAAAGGAAAGTAAGCAGAGAAATTACATCATTTTACGCCACGATTACATCATTTCTAATCCCAGGATAATTATATATAATTACCTATTATATCCAAATGCAGACATGCATACACACACACACGCACACACATGCAACCTTCATATTCCTAATATATTCGCTCTTATGGCATGTCAATAGCTTGAAGTGATTTACAATCCTTTTTCCAATAACCTTCTGCGATACATCATTCCAATTCTCCTGAAGCCATCCCAGTGAGCCTTGGGGGCCAAATTGAATCTAGGGTCTCTTCTGTCCAAATGTTTCTTCTCTCCATTTCCCAACAATCGTGTTTCAATAGTCCAATTACACAGAAGTCCATGCCCTCTAAGAAAACATCTAAAATCATTCTGCTCTATCTCCGTTCTCTGCTCCAACCTGCCAAGAAGCAAATAGGTGACTTTTTTTGGGGGAGGGGAACAATACTCACAGAGGAATTCCCTAATAAATGACAATGTGCAGAAAGAGAAAGAATAAGAGGAGACTTGGAAAAGTTGGGCATACCTGTACGCTGGTCTGGTGAATCTCTTCTCTTCATCAGAACTACATGCTGGGTAGTCATCTCCATCATAATTAAAGCAGTTATAAGGATATTGAGTGTTATCAAACATTTTCTTGGTCTGTTTCTGGCTCCTGCAAAGAGGGAGGGTGGTGAAGTGATGCTGCTTCTCTGGTCGCCTTCCTCCTCCTCCCTTCTTTCCTTCCACCCTCCCTCCTTTTTCCTCAGCCTTCTCTCTCCCTCTCTTTCCGTCTCCCACACATGCTAGGTATTTCCCTCTTCTTCACCAACAGTCCATCTCTTGGAATATTCTCAGTGGGTTTGCTTTTGCACACATGCACACACACACACACACACACTCCTCCCACTCTGCTGTAGGGGAAAAGCAAAGGAAAAACCCATGCAACTAACCGATTACAATGTGGTAAAGGTCTCTCCTGAACCTTTGAACTTGGGTGTATACAGCCAGTAGCAAGGAACTGCGTCTCTCTGGGTGGTCCCGGCCTAGGAAAGAGCGTAGAAGACTTTCCTGCCATCTGAGGTAGACAATGTGACAAAAGTAAACAAGGCAAGTTTAATAACTCATCCCACCAGGCTCGTTCTCATAAACTGAAACTTGGAAGAAGGGCGTTTTATCGCCTCTTTGGTTTTTTGCTTTTTGTTTTGGAATTTTTTTTAGACAAATATATTTATTTAATTTGCATTTTTTTCTTTTTGGAAAAGGGAATTTGCTGCGTCTAAGTTCAAATTCAGACCCCAGACTTTTGCAAGAACCAAACCCCTGGTGGAACGAGCCCACACTGGGATTTAGAAAGCAACATCCCCAGCCGATGGAGAGCAAATGCAATTTCTGAAACCAAAGGGAGGAGTGGAAAGGGGTTGTGGTGGTGGTGATGGAAGAAAAGAAACCTTAGTGCACTCAAAGAGGGCAGAACAGAGAGATTTGAGGGACTACTGTCAAGGAGGGAAGTCAAAGGAAAATAGCTGTAGGCAGGAGAGCTCCTTGTGTGGGCTTTGATCTGGCGGATGAATTAGACTAATAACTCTCTGTGTTGGCATCAAATCCTGTAACAGTTTGATAGTCCTGCCCCCCTCCCCCCCCTTGCTTCTCAGTGCTTTGGAGTGGTTTCCAACAAGTGAGGTAAAACTAAAGACAGATCAGTCAACGGTTTCATTATGGGACTGGAAGAAGAGTCGGAGGAGTCGGAAAGGGGGGTTCCCTGAGAGGTGTGTGCCACATGATAATTAAGTTATCTGAAACCAGCCATTTCCCCCCAGGAAGTTGTTACTGGGAGACCGATGAACAAATGGATGCTTTTGTCTTGGAACAGGTTAGCTGGGCTGGAAAGTCACTGGGAATAGGAACAACACAACATGTGTATAACCAAGTCTGATCAGGGTTCCCAGGTCTTAGGGCTTGGCCCTTCTTCTCTGCTTTCTTTAGGATGGAAGGAATCTCAGAGGGAGAGCACTGCCATTTTCCTCAGTTGTTATTTGTTGTTGTTAACCACCCTCGAGTCACTCTCAACCAGGGATAGGCAACCTTTCCCCTTTAAGGGCCAAGGGACTTCAGCTCCCAGAATCCCAGAAGCTATTGGCCAACATGGGACTATTGGCCAACATGGCTGAGGCTTCTGGGAGCTGAAGTCCCTCGGCCCTTAAAGGGGAAAGGTTGCCTACCCCTGCTCTCAACTTATAGCGGACCCTGTGGATGAGACATCTCCAAGACTTCCTATCTTCCACTAATTTTCCTAGTTCTTGCAGATTCATACCTGTGACATACCTGTTTTCCTCTCCTTCTCCTTCCTTCTACCTTCCCTAGCATTATGGGTTTTTTTTTTGTAATGAGTCATGTCTTTTCATGATGTGGCCAAAGAATGACATCCTCATAATCTTAGTTATCTTGGCTTCCAGGAAGATCTCAGGCCTGATCTATGACCCATTTGTTTGTGTGTTTGGCCATGGTATCCTTAGCATTCTTCTCTTCTCTCTTCTTTGGTTGTTATACCTCATGTTTTATATTTGAATGGTGTAGGCTGGACAGTTGTGGTTGATGTTCAATGTATCATGCCTGTTGATATCACTATGGCCTATTCCTGCAACATTACAAAGTGTTGTCTCTAAATCTCCATATTTGGTCCTGAAATCTCAGAAATTGGGATAGTTCTGACTATAGCAGTAACGTAAAACTTCAGCTGAACATTTAGAGATAGATTTTAGGCAGCCAGAGTAAAGAGGCAGCTTCTTTTTGCGCCATGGAAAGGTCAGATCTAGGCCACGGCGTGTGGTTGCTGCAGCCCCCATCCGGCAAGGAAAGGGGCGGCATCCTACTGCCCCTTAGGGGCAGTCTGTACAGCCCCTTTTATTAGATTTTTATTTTTAAAAAGGCATTTTATTCTTTTAACTGAAGGTTTGAAGTGTGTAATTAGTATGGCTAGTTTAATTTAATGTGCACTTTTTATATGTCTAACTGCAACACTCCTTTAAACTCTAAACCAGGGGTAGGCAACCTTTCCCCTTTAAGGGTCGAGGGACTTCAGCTCCCAGAATCCCAGGAGCTATTGGCCAACATGGGACTATTGGCCAACATGGCTGAGGCTTCTGGGAGCTGAAGTCCCTCGGCCCTTAAAGGGAGAAAGGTTGCCTACCCCTGCTCTAAACCAATGTGGGAGGAAGGTGGAATACAAATAAATAATAACAAAAAATGATGATGATGAGGAGAGATGGCAGCTGCAATTATTGGTCACATAAAAACCATTCTAATAATTTGCACACACCTATGTAGAGTATGGCTCTACAAATATAAATGAAAATGCACAGAACTTTCTCAACTGGTGAGGAGAATTTTTATTTTGTTCTTTTGCATGCAGGTTTACATCCCTGCTTAATGTTCAGGCCAACAAAGAAATTTACTGGTGTCTAAAAGGAGCATTATGTGAAATAAGTGGGAAGCAGCAATTTCACAGATGAGATGCCAGCACAGAAAAATCCCTAAAGAAGATTTGGATCTCTACCCCTTTCTGGGCTCCACACTCACCTCTTCTTCTCACATGTGCCCTTTGGTGAATTGGGAGGCCATCTCCAATCACTGACTGAAGATTATAGGGATTCCTACTCCTTCTTTCAGATGGCCTATTGGCATTAATGGATGAAATTCTGAGAAATGGGAAGAGGAGAAAATCTAGCCCAAATTTGAAATGGATTGACTGCCTCATTGACATGGAACCCACCAGTTACCACTAGTTCCTGGATATCTCAGATAGAGAAACTCTAACCAGTATTTTGGCTGAGGACACAATGCTAGTCTCCATAGCCATGTCTATTGTCATCAGGCCCACCAGCAGTTACGAAGGGGGCACCTTGCCCCCCACAAAAGTAATTTTCTGGGCTTGTCATGCTCTGCTTCCAGAACATGGAAATGGACTCTGACTCAGAGATTGAAGTGGACCTGATGCTAAACCAGACCAGGAGGAGGCTCCAGAGCCACATGTCACAGAGACAGACCAGAGTGCAGCATCAGCTCTGGCAGAGACTCCTGTTGTCCATTCAGACATAGAAGATAACTTTCCCATACCTATCTTTGCTGAGTGGACACAAGAAAGGGAGGGCTTGCAGAGGTCTCAGAGGATTTATAGGAAGCAGCAATGAATTAAACAGATGCTATGCTGAGCTGCTGATCTGATCTGATCTACCTGGCTCCCCATCTTATTCCTGAATTCTGTGTTTGACCTGGACTGTGTTTGTTAACTGGATATTTGGATATTGAGGAATTCTCTTGCTGGACCTCAAGCTCATGAATGAATTCTGTTTGGGACTTAAGGCTTTTGTTTACTATGTAAAGTAAGCGCTGAACTGTAAACTGCTCTGTTATTGTGCTTGCTCATCAGTTAGTATTGCTAGTCTCTACTATGTAGCAGTCAGCCTTTGGCTGGTTGCTCAGATTGTGTTTGAGACAAGGCTGGCTCTAAATGAACGTTAACACTGGGCTGTTGGGTGTGTATTATTCAGGGCCATTAAGAATGACAATTGTCCTAGATTTTGTTGTTATTGTTGTCGTGTGCCTTCAAGTTGTTTCTGACTTAAGGTTTTCTTGGCATGATGTGTTCAGAGGAGGTTTGCTCTTGCCTTACCCTGAGGCTGAGAGTGTATGTGACATGCCCAAAGTCACCCGGTGGGAATTGGCCAAGCTGGGAATTCAACCCTGGTCTCAGAGTTGTTCTCCAACATCCAACCACTACACTATACTGGCTTTCTTAAAGGAATAAAAGGCAACTTTCTTCTGATTCCTACAGTGAGCAAACAGACACAGCAATTGAGTCTCTTGCCACCATGCAGGAGAATTTTTTTAACACAGCATTTTAAAGCCTTCTGTGCCACATTTCATCCCTGACTGAATATTTATGGCTGGCTTATGAATCCCCCCAAAAGAATGTTTACAAAGAGAATACTGGAAGACCTTTAACTATGCAATAGCAACATTAGCAGGTGTCAAAGTTACTACAGAGAAGTAATAGGAACAATGATTTTGCCTTAGCATCTGCTTTGCCACCATAATTTCACTGGAACCGCTGTAATTCATTTGTTATATTATCATAAAATCATACTTTTACTGTGCTGTATTTTTCTTCTTCTTATGCTATATATTTCCAGAATGCAAAGTTGTAAACTCTGTGATTTGGGAGATTAAGCAGACAATTAAAATGCCATGGAAGATTTGCTTTTTGTAAAACTATCAGACTAAACAGAAAAGGCCAACAGAATCCAAAATAAATATCATATTAAAACTGTGGAATATTTTTTGAAAATATAATAACGACTGCTTAATAGTAATAAAAAAAACCCCATACCCTACACCTGCAGTTGAATCATTTCATAATACCAGGAGGCTATTTTTGGATTATTATTATTATTATTATTATTATTATTATTATTATTATTTGCAAATGATCCAATTATTAATAAAAGTTAATTTGTCTGCTTTTTGATTCCTGAAAGGTCTAGTGTGGATGTGAAATGCAATGCATAAAACTAGGGTTAGGAAATGTGTCACCTTAGGAAATGTATTACCTTCCCTCCAACACTTCACAGCTGAAAACTGGACCATGTTTGGCCAAGTGACAGCACAATGTGGTCAAGATGGCAAATACTTTGAATAAGGAAGAACAGATCAGCTTGGAGAGGATGCAACAGTTTGCATTTGTCTGAATCTACAGAAAAAGGACACGATTCTGTTACTCTCCTCTCCCCCTGTTGAGTTTTGCATACTGAACTCACTTTACAGCTATTGAAGTAAGCTGAGAATGAAGGTGGGAGGACAGAGAAACTGGGACATTTCAAAAGTCACTGTAAAAAAATGGAATAACAGAGGTTTAATTGGGACTGTCCTGCCAAATCATGACATAAGAGGGTACGAGATTAGGTGTGACTCTATCTGCACTGCAGAGATAATCCAGTTTGACACCAAATTATCTGCCATAGCTCAATGCTATAGAATTCTGGGAACTGTAGTTTGTTGTGGCACCAAAGCCAAGATTTGTAGCAAATCTCTGGTGCCACAACAAACTACCATTCTCAGAATTCCATAGCAGTTAACATGGTGTCAAACCAGATTATTTCTGCATTGCAGATACAGTCTGTGTTATTCTCCACACTGCTTTGCATGCAGAAGGTCTGAATCTTGTTGGCAATGCTGTCTAGGACAGAATTGTATCTCAACACTTAATGTTAATCCCATTGACACTAGTGGGGACTATCAGTAAGATTCACACCTATGTGGCTAATCTGGAAAGGAGGACTAATGCCAGCACTGATCAAGATATGAAAAGATTTTTTCCATCAGCCAAATACAAAATAGGGGAAGAAATAGCAATAGCAATAGCATTTACATTTCTATACTGTTCCATAGTGCAATCAGCACTCTCTAAGCAGTTTACAATCTGTAAGCCAATTGCCCTCAATAAGCTGGGGACTCATTTTACTGACCTACAAAAAGATGGAAGTCTGAGACAACCTTGGAGCCCTGGGATCAAGCTCACAACCTTGTGGCTGCAGGACCAGCATTTAACCACTGCCCTCTTTGCAGAAGGTACCTAAAGAGGATGCACAAGAGTTGGACACAACTGCATGAATCCCCCAGAGGATCTTAGAGGTTTGAACCTCCTGCTGCACCCGTTCCTCACCCCAAATGCCCTCTGAGGGCCGTGGGGATATTTTGCCATGTTTTTAGTCCCCTGGGCATTTTTAAGCCTTTTTGTACAACCAGAAGTGACCAGGAAATCACGTCCTGTATATTAAAAAGGCCTCATCTGGTCCTACAATATTCTTGAAACATTCTCCCCACACTTCCTAGAGGGTATTTGGAGCCATTATATTTTGTGACCCATGGTGGTCACTGGGGGGTCACAAAAATGGCCCTGGGAGCTGCATGTGGCCTACAGTCAACACTTTGCCCACCTCTGCATTGTAGGGTTGCCAGATTGAAATTTGGAGAGGGCTCCTCTGACTTCAGTGGTTGTGCAGAAGAGGAGATTTCAACAGGTGTTGTTTGTCTGTGGGACAAAGTCCATTACAAAACATTCTGACAAAACAATATTTCTATAGTCAACTCTTCATATCCATGGATTTTTTCATCCACGGATTCAACCATCCACGGCTTGAAAATATCAAGGAAATTTGATTTTGAAACCTTGATTTTGCCATTTTATATAAAGGATGCCATTTTACTATGCCATTGCATTTAACGGGACATTGAGCATCCACAGATTTTGGTGTCCAAACCCCAGCAAATCCCAATGGCCCACTGCAGTACAACAAATACAAATCATGTAATGGTGACAACATTACAATTGCATTAGACAGAGGATGAAAAGGGTTAAAATAAAAAAAGACAAACATAAAAGGTTAGTGGACAAACTATCAAACCAACAGTAATAATGACAGCTACAACAACTGATCCCCTTTGCATTGGAGAGCACACCTCTTAGAACTAAGCTAAGTTGGCTGGGAGATTTTGAGAGGTATAGTTTAAAAGAACCCCCTCCCCTAAAAAAAATGCTTCCATATTTTGTGGTTTCATTATGTTTTCTTCCTCCATAGAGGTTCATTAGGTACTGCAACAACCTAAGGGAAGAGAGAGATTGAAAGAAAACATATTCATTCTAAAATTGAGATGCTTGCTTTCCCCCCTCTCCTACAAATATATATCCCACAGGCGGCTGACCTTAGTTATTCCTTTGGTCTTCACAGCACTGTTTAGCTATTCAAAGAATTGTTTGGATGAATGCAAATGTTTATGTTCTGTCTTAAACACTAAATGTGGCCAAGGAGCTTGTTCCAGATGTTCACCCTCTCCGTTTGTGCCCCAAATGGCATCACAGAGGGAAGAGCCCATTTTATTTAAACTGGAAAGAACTAATTCCAAAGGAAAGTGAACAGCAGTTGTAAGAGGTGGGTAGCTGCTAAGATGACACTCTCCCCAGTTTGCCAATTGATGGGAAGCAAACATAGTCTTCTAAGGGTTGTGTAGTAGTTAGACTGCTGCATTCAGTAGGGATGGAAAGAATATTCAAAAATATTTGAAAGTTGGCTGAAAAACAATCCCCCCCCCCCCAAGTGCTGAGAAACCACGAGGAGAAAATTCCCGGACTTACAAGAATTTTTGCAGTTTGGGACTTATTCTGCGCAAAAATTCACACTGGTTATTTCAATTGAAAACAACATTTTCTGCACAGGAAACAGCATTTTCTGGGCAGAACATAATATTTCCATGCAGGAATATTGCTTTCTGTGCAGGAAATGCTGTTTTCTGTGCAATAAAACCATGTATGCATTTTGTAAAGAATGAGTCCCAAATTGCAAATAGTCTTCGAAAACCATGCGATTTTTGAAGTCTTTCACACAGCAGAAAATTGCTACAAGTACTCACTGATTCCTTCCAGAAGAAACATAGCAAAGAATTACGTCCCTATTGCATTGAGAGTGGAAAGACTGGGATTTAAATCAGCTATTAAAGTAAGAAGTTGCCTGGTCCCCATAGATGAACTGGAGTCCTATGAGTGAATGGAAACGTGTCCAGAGGAGGGTGACTAAAATGGTGAAGGGTCTAGAAACCATGCCCTATGAGGAATGACTTAGGGAACTGGGTATGTTTAGCCTGGAGAAGAGATTGTTAAGAGGTGATATGATAGCCCTCTGTAAATATTTGAAGGGATGTCACATTGAGGAGGGAGCTTATTTTCTGCTGCTCCAGAGAATAGGACCTGGAACAATGGATGCAAGTTACAGGAAAAGAGATTCCACCTAAACATTAGGAGGAACTTCCTGACAGTAAGAGCTGTTCAACAGTGGAACAGACTCCCTCAGAGAGTGGTGGGGTCTCCTTCTTTGGAGATCTTTAAACAGAGGCTGGATGGCCATTTGTCAGGGATGCTTTGATTTTGAGTTCCTGCATAGCAGGGGGTTGGACTGGATGGCCCTTGTGGTCTCTTCCAACTCTATGATTCTATGATTCTATGATGCCTCACTTGCCTGGCTCCCTAGTTGCCAAGTTGCCCGCTGCTGAACCAGACCCCAAAAGGTATGCTAGGCAGTGGGAGCAGTGGTCTACCCTGCCCTCCCCTCCCTCCTGCTGCCTCCTTTGCTGAGGTGGCTGGGCACCTGTTGTCTGCCAGACCAGAAAGGGATGTGGGTGGGCAGGTGGACAAGCAAGGTGGAGATAGCCAGAGCAGCAGAGACACAATGAAGGTCATGCTCTCTCCTCCTTCTCCATTGCCTTGGCTCTCTCAAGGTCAACATGGGTTGGTCCAAGCTCTCCTTCCAGGGCAGGATTGCCAGCTGCCTCTGGCTCTGACTGGAACATATTATCTGGGTCCACCTCTTCCCTTCCTTATCTGAGGAAGCCTTCTCCAGGTAGGCCATGACACACATGCACAATGGTGCCAACATTGTGAGTCAGAAGAAAACTCCTGGAAGTAGATGTGTATTGCTTCTGGCTGCCAGCTCCAAAAAACCTCATAAAAACCGAGCCGATTCTCAGTTGAGATGAGCACAGTCCACTCCTAACCAATCACCCTACCTTTGTGCTACCATAAACTGCACAAAGAAAGTTATTTTGATGAGCTTTTTCTTGATTCTGGGAAGAGTACCATAGCTGATAATAGTGACAAGTTGCAGGACAAAATTTGCTGCCAGAATGAAGCCTTGACGGCGTTTATGTCAGAGATTCTCTATTACATTTCCTCAAAGTCATGCTGCTTTGTGTTTGTTCTCTCTCTCTCAATCTCACCATCTCCAATCCTCACCAACAAATTTAGAACTACAACCTGTAGCTGTATATTCGTTATCCTTCAAGTATCCAGGCATCTATCATGTCAAAGTGACAGGTAAGTCCTTTGCTCGTATTGTACTCCGATGCTGCTTCTTACAGTTCCTTGAAATAAAAGTCACAGCTTTTTTAAAAAAAATCAAATGTGTAAAGTATCTTGCTTCTTTGGGTCTCTTGTGCAACTCAATAATACCGACTTGTGCACAAACTACTAATGGCTGAAAGATTTGTGCTAAGCACAATGCTACCTGGTTCTACATATCGCCACTAAATGTAGGCTGGAATTTGCTTATGGACGTACATCTTTGTACATGGACTTAAATCTATAGGAAATAGAATTGAGCACTTTCACAATGTCTGTATTTAGCAAGGAGCTGCTGTTACATTACTATGTAGGGTAGCCAGCAAAGCAAGCACTGACATCAACCAATGTGCAATAAGACTAATGCGCAATGAGACTGATTCACACGGGACTGAAGTACAACAGGACTGATGTGCATTGCAACACTGACTAGGGAGTTCTGATGTATACTGATAGAGCCCAATGCCCATCAGGACACGTCAGTATCCCATTACACAGGATCCTTACCACACCTGCTGCATACCTTGGTATGCATAAAGTTACACAGTGTAGACCATAATAGAAAATTCCAGCTGTGTTAGCCTTTCTCAGTTCAGTTTTTAAAAAAATCCCCCATGGGTTCCTTCTGCTTTATCCTACAAGCAAATTGCTGAAGGTGTGCCACAAAAGGCTGCCGGCGCACCTTCGGTGACTCTTCCGCTGAAGCGTGTATGGACGCTGCAGTGGGAGGTCATCCTCGAAGCGCCAGCCATGCAGAGGGCCGGCGGCTCCGAGGACGTTTTGGGGAAGGGGTTGGGGCGCCCAGCGTGTGGCTGCCCCTCCCCTTCCTTGCCCCGAAAACGGCACTTTGCGTCGTCTGCTTCCCCCCTCAGTCAAGCTGGCTACAAAATGGCAAGGGTTGAGGGAACTAGCAAGGAAAAGGCAGGTATCTGGGACATTTCTTGCAAACATGCATCCATTGGGAAAACTGCACATGAACAATTGTTCATATGAAAATGCATACAAAAATGCTGCATGACGTTTCATACAGGTTTCTTTAAAAGTAGCACTTGCAACTTGAGGAGGAGGTGAAATGCCTTTGTGCTCAGGAAGAAAAATGCAAACATCGTTGAAAGTGAAATGAACAGATGTATCTCTCCCAAGTGTCCACGTTTCAATAAATTACAGTGAATGGTAGTAGGTCATAACCTACATAGAGCCCTCTCCTATCATGTTTTTTGTCTGTAGGTAATTATGTACCTCCTAGTTAACCATGAAGGAAGGAAAAAATCCTAAGGAAATGCCCAGTTAATCAGGAAACGAACCATATCTCCTTCTTGAAAGCCACAGAATTCAAAGGGGATTAGAGAGGAGGGGGTCAAGGAAGGGTGGAAAGGAGATCTATTCCGTGCCTTATCATATGAAATCTACAACTACAAATGAGCGGTTCTAATTAAAGACACAACCTTCTGTTTTAAGGCAAGTGTGTGTGCCCATGTGTGTGTGTGTGTGTGTGTGTGATGCATGTTTGTGATGGGATCCAAAATGAGCTCAGCAAGATAACATTACATTTTCATTGTCTATAGTGCAATGCATGACACAAAACAAGCAGATCAGTTGTGCTTCTCATGTGGATTCCTACATGCTTTAAGCAAGATTTCCCTCACAGGTAAATATATTAAATGCTTCCTTTGCAAAAGATTACAATGAGAGCTTGACTTGCCCAAGGTCACCCAGCTGGTTTCCATGGTTGAGTGGGGATTTAAACCTTTGTCTCCTAGAATCCTAATCTAATACTCAGATAAAGACCCACATTGCACATGGATTGATTCAATCAAGAAAGCCATAACAAGGTGTTTTGGAGGGTCTTTCATTCATAGGGTCACCATAAGTCAAAGTCAACTTGATGGCAATTAACAACAACAGTGTAGACTTACTGATTCAGTTGCTGAATGGTGAGTCAGCATGTAGGTCAATCCCATGGATTCAATGTCTACTTGATACAATTCAGGTGACATCTTACAACTACTTCACTACATGGGTCAATAATGTTGTTGTTGTGTGCCTTCAAGTCATTTCAATTTATGGTGACCCCAAGGCAAACCTATTGTGGGGTTTTCTGGGGCTGAGAATGTGTGAATTACCAAGGTCATCTAGTGGGTTTCCATGGTCAAGCGAGGAATCGAAACCTGGTCTCCAGAGTCATAATCCAACACTCAAACCAGTATGTGATGTTGGCTCTCACCACATGGTTCAGAAATATTATCAGCATATTATAGATGGAACCAGAAGTCCAGAGTGCCTGCTAGAGGTAACTGAATGCAGGGCTGCCCTTGATCTGTAATTTATTTTCCACTGTTCTGAAACACATCTGTTCTTATTGTGTCATTGTGAACTTGAAGCATGTAATATGGTTCCCAACTGGGCTCCCAGCTTGTCTTCATCTGAGAACAATCACACTCCAGGGATGTATTGAAGAGTCATATTTTCCTCTTGTCTTTTTTTTTGTCTTGACACATTGGGGCACCACATTGAAGAAAGTGGTCACTACTCTGATGTGGGTTGTAAAGGAAACAATTTACAGAATTTTTGAGCAATGAGAAGTCTGATGATGCAATAATTTGTGGCTATGGAGACTAGTCATGTTAGTCTAATTGTAACTGTAATGATAGAATAATACATTTTATCTTGCCTATTAGGTTTCCCCCCTTCATTACAGTCTGGATATGCATTTAGTTATATATGTACATGTATTTCTGGAGCATACCTTCCAGAATTCTGAGAGCTGAAAGGACTAAAAGAAGTATTTTTGTCCAATTCCTAATCAATCCCTGCTAAAACTTAATGAAAAGTTAAGGAGAATCAGCACTCACAATTGAGAGGATGCTAGTGCTGAAGATAATGGTTGGCACTTGAGGTACTTACAGGTGACATGAACATTAGCAAGACATATGAACTCTAGCTTTATGTATTACACACTCTACATTTCATGGATAAAAACTGAGACACATGTGAGCAAGCAACATCAGAGTGTATGGTCAAGATGGCAAAATTTATGAAGAAGAAAGAACAGATAAGTTAAGAGAGGCTGCAGCAATTTGCTTTTTCCTGAGTCTACTGGAAACGACAGTTCTATCCCTCTCCTTTCCCTCTGTTGACTTACTTGAGTGCAAACTTTTTTCCCATTTTGAACTTAGTTTGCATCAGTTGAAGTAAGCTGCAGACAAACAGGGAAAATAGGCAAACGAAAGAGGAACTGGGACATTTTAAAAACAGGTGGCAAAAGTGGGACAACAGAGGATTAATTGGGAATATGGGGGTTGCAGACTGCCAGAAATAGTGCAAATTGAGTCCACTTTTAGGGTTAAGGTTAGGGTTAGAGAATCATGGGAACTGTACTTTATTGTGGCACCAGAGCTCTCTGACAGAGAAGGCTCAATGTCTCAGAAAAAAAAACACAATTCCCATGATTCCCTAGAACTAACCCTAAACCTAAAAGTGGACTCAATTTGCACTATTTCTGGCAGTCTGCAACCCCCCTAGCTTTGCCAAATCAGAACAGTTGGAGTGTATGGTATTATCAACCCTATCTACTGCCATCTATCTAGATCTATTTCCTTGGAAGTCATCATGTACTCCTGTTTTCCTCTAGATGGTGCAATCTGATAAGGCTATATTTTACACAACCTTCTAACATCAAGACACAGTGTTGAAGCTGTGTTTGTTATTTCTCATTGCCTTAGCAAGCAAGAGATGTCCCTGTTGAGTCTATTGGTAATAGCAGAGAATATAGAAAATCATTTTACATCTGTGCTTTCATATACATCTTATTGTCTGTCTTAAAGTAGGCATCAACAGCTATTAAGCTGGGCTAGGAAGCCTGTGACTCCAAGCTCCATCAGCCCCAGCCAGCCTGCCAGTGGTCAAGAATGGGGGATTGTTTTTTTTTAAAATACCTGAGCAACCTTGGGAATCCACTATCTCACCCATCAGCAAAGATTTTAGCTTCCTGTGCTGGCAAGAGACTGGATGATTCTTGGAATCCTTTGGAATCATAGAACCAGGGTTTGATTCGCAGCTTGACCATGAAACCCACTGGGTGACCTTGGGCAAGTCACACTCTCTCAGCCTCAGTGGAAGGCAATGGCAAACCTCCTCTGAACAAATCTTGCCAAGAAAACTCAATGAGAGGGTCACCTTAAGGTCACCATAAGTTGGAAATGACTTGAAGGTACACAACAACAACAACATTCAGGGGTAGGTGTGTTGGCTATTTAGCAAATTCAAACAGAAATCCATCAGTGATACCTCTATTGGCCAACTGAAATGCCCCAGTATACTCCCAATAGCCACAGGGCCAGAAGAGGAGGATCCTGCCTGCAAAAGATATCCTCCTTCCCTACCATAGACCATCTTAACTAAAGACTGAAACAACATGTAGACATCTATTTGACTAACATCTCCAATTGCTTTTTCTCTTGTTTGGTTTGTAACATCTTGCCTGATGAAGAAGAAGCCCATGGAGCTTCGAAAGGTTGCAACAAGTATATTGTGCATTTTGGTTGTCCAATAAAGGTATTAATTATTATTATTATTATTACTATCTTAACTAAAGACTGAAACAACATGTAGGCATCTGACTAACATCTCCAATTGTTTTTCTCCTGTTGGGTTTGTAACATCTTGCCTGATGAAGAAGAAGCCCATGGAACCTCAAAAGCTTGCAACAAGTATATTGGCGCATTTTGGTTGACCAGGTATCACTGATGGATTTTTGTTTGCAACAACAACAAAGGTATTGACAGGTAATGCAGCACATTCCAAGTAGTGCCACTTTGTGCAAGGAGGTTATTCTGACCCTATGTATGACAGTTTCAGTCATACGTTTTTATCAGTACATTTGGAAATGCTCCCAGAGTACATGTCACCACTGGAATCACACCACTGTGAGTTGCTGTTGCTGCTGCTATTGTTTTTATAACTATTATTATTAGCCAAGAAACTGCATCACAGACATCGTTGCGAATGCATCACCATGTAGCATCTTCTGACCTGACTCACCAAACCCACCTTAACAGTTTGCAGCCCTGGTGGCGCAGTGGTTAAATGCCTATACTGCAGCCACTCACAAACCACAAAGTTGTGAGTTCAATACCAGCCAGGGCTCAGGCTCAACTCAGGCTTGCATCCGTCCAAGGTCTCTAAAATGAGTGCCCAGCTTGTTGTAAACCACTTACAGTTGTAAACGGTTTAGAAACTGTATGGTGTGGTATGAAGCAGTATATAAATGAAGCTGCTATTGCTATTGCTACCCTGAGCAAGAGAGATCTCCTCTGATAGTTATGCTGGTCATTGACTGTAATAAATTTCATTTCATTTCCTCTGATAGCGATCAGGGCACTGTGGGATGACATTTCCAGTTGCCTCCTACCAGTCAGCTATGATGCGATGACTTGCAACTGGGGTCTCACTTTTGATGGTTTTGCACCACAATTTATTGGCAGGAAGGAGAAGGAAAAGTAGTGACCTGGCTTCCAAGCAGAACAGACCTGTTTCTCATTGTGGCTGTTAAGGTAGCTTTGAGTGAGCATTTGCTATCATTGCAATAGTGTCATGACTGCAAACATGAATGCCAAACAGTTACAAATGTGCAAGTCTAGCTTACACATTCGTAACTGCTCAACAGGATGTCAGCCATTATCTTTATTGATATCCTGCTTTCTTCCCCCAAAAAACTATGACTCAAGGTGCCTTATAAATATAAATGAGTACAATGTAGCTAAAAACCATACAAAGGATCAGCATGAACAGAGGATTAAACTATGAAGCATATTAAAAGGATAAAAAACATGCAATAAAAAGCAGGTTTTTTAAATTTTTTTAAAATATACAATTGCGACAGTGTAGCCCTGTCTTAAAAAAAAATTTAAGCAGTGTGGTGCAAAGATGTTAAATGGTGATGTGTATGTGCGCATATGTTCCACAATTTGTTTAAAAGGTAAATAAATACTTCTGAAGGTTTCCCAGAGAGGCAGTTCACTCTTTCTGGAGGGGGAGCAGGAAAAAAAAATATGAGCAGAGGTATCTGAAGAAGTCAAGGGCCACAGAAACACTGAAGTAGAGTTATGTCTGTATCCCTGGGGCTCTACTTTGCCTGCCTCTGCTCTGTAAGAAAAACACCAACATTAAAACTTGTGAGGGTTTTTAAAAATATATTTTATTTTTCTCACTTTTTCCTCCGCTGTCCCCAAATGTCAGTGATGGGAATCATGTCACAGATGGGCCACAAGTGGCCCACTAAAGCATCAGGGCTCCTGGATCCTACAAAGCCCTACAGCATTGGGGGTGGTGATGGTGGGGAATACCCCAAAACTGAACCGTTATGCTCCTAGAAACCTCCAGGAAGCCAAATTTTTAGTCTGACATCTATCCCTCTGCATAATTTCAGACTCAAAATATCCTCCCCTTCCAAATAAAATAAAGGCAAAACAAAAACAAAAAACAGAGGTTGAAAATGCATCTGCTCTTGGTTCCAAGAAGAAGAAAAAGGAGAGTGCACTCCATGTGCAACAAGCTCGCTCTTCTTTCTTCCTCCGCTGAGCTGAGACCAGCCATTTTCTCCTCATCATCTGAATTGCCTCTCAAGTCCTTACCCTTCCAATGGTCAGCAGTTGCATGGGCAACTGCATGGGAAGTTTGGCAGATTCTGGAGGGAAGAGTCCATGGAACTATGTGGGCACTGCTCAAGGCAGGATCTTGGCCATGGTGCCCAGTTGGGTGATGGAATGCCTGGATGAGGAGAAAGCCAGCATGGCATAGTGGTTTCAGCATTGGACTAGGACTCTGGAGACCAGGGTTTGAATCCCTACTCAGCCGTGAAAACCTACTGGGTGATATAGATCAATTAACTGACAAACAAGAGAGCCCATTATTAGAATTAGCTATGGCAATAACTTTTTTGTATTATCGTATGGAAAGTTAACAGATTAACACAAAAGCAAAGTATTTGACAGCAAGATTAGTCGCTGTAAAGGTTAGTTTAAAAGAGGTACTTAAGGGAAGAAAAAATTGCTTGCTCAGCCAATGAGAATCGAAGGGAAGTCATAATTGTTATAAGTTTTGAGGTTATTAGTTATAAATTTTATGTACAAACATAGAAGGAAATATTGTAGGAATGCATATACATTCTTTGATGGTTAGCATTGTGTTGAAGATTTGGTATAATATGATCTAATTAATATGTTTCAGAACTTAATTTTTTATTTATCTACATTTATTTTTTTATTATTTTTATTATTTCCCCTTAAAATCAATAAAATAAAATTTTTGAAAACGCACTGGGTGACCTTGGACAAGCCACACTCTCTCATTCTCAGAGGATGGAAATGGCAAACCTGCTCTGAAGAAACATGCCAAGAAAACCCTGTGATAGGATCACCTGAGGGTCTCCCTTAGTCGGAAATGACTTGAAGGCTCACAACACAGAGAACACACAATCCCTGGATCTTCCACCACTACTCCGCACTGATCTGAATCCGGGGCATTGTGGGAAAAGATTACTACCACTGCTTCTTGTAAAGTCAGTGGTAGTGGGGGACCTTGGTCAAAATGAATGGGGTGCTATTGCTATTGCTGGGAGTGAGCATCTTCTCTGTAAATTGCTGGAGAATAGCTCCTCTTCCTGAAGGATCTGAGTGAACCTGAATGGTTTCTTTTCCTCCATTTTTCTGCCTGCAGATAGGATGGAGAATTTTGGGAAACCATTTGTACACATCTGTAAAAGAATCAAACTGCAGCGTTAACCACCAGAAGGAGCTAGAACACTCTTTAAACTGGGCTGGCAGGTTACATGGAGCAGTGCAGACACTGAGAATAAGGTAAGCAAATACGTTCCGGTTTAGGGGGACTTTCCAGTATGGGAATGGTCAAAAAAACAGTGTGATTTACACTTGCTTTTCTGGTCAGCAGTGAGCGGTATGTTGTTACAGGATGCAGACTTCAGCCTAAGCAGAAAGAAAACACATTTACTGTATATCCATCCCTTGTTTTTCAGATGAATGTTGCTGCTGCCTCACTGCAGAATTAATGTAGTTTGACACTGCTTTAACTGTCATGCCTCCACCTATAGAATCCAGGGATTTGTAGTTTGTTGTGGCACCAGAACTCTCTGCCAGAGAAGGCTACATATCTGACCAAACTGCATATTCCCAGAATTCTATAGCACTGAGCCATGACAGTTAAAGCAGTGTCGGACTGTATTAATTCTGCAGTATAGAGGTAGCCCAAACCTCCCTTGGCCTATAATTCATCCACTGGAAGTCTAGCTACTCTATTCAGTTATGACAGTTAATTCCCTTAACTGTTGATGCTCCAGCCTATGGAATCCAGGGGTTTGTAGTTTGGTAAGATCCTTAGAACTATTTGCTTAATTCCTCAGTCCCATCGCCAACAAATACTGCAGACCCAGCAGATATTAAATTGCATATTAAAAATAATGCTTGCCTTTGGTAAATGGTAAGGAAATTACTCTCTCCCCATCCTATCTCAGAGGATTTCAGCAGAAAGTAGACTTTGTTTGAGAATTTCTGCCAATGGTCAATAATGTACTCACATTTGAACTGTATCTACAGTGTCCCAATTAAAGCAATGTGGCATCATATTAACTGTCATGGCTTCATCTCATGGGATCCTGTGATTTGTAGCTTAGTGTGGTCTTTAGAATACTTTGCTCAAAAACTGTAGCACTCTAGCATAGTGGTTCTCCACCTTTGTTCTCCAGATGGTTGAGACTTCACCACCCAAAATCCCCAAGCATTGGTGATATTAGTTGGAACTTCTAGGAGTTGGTCCAAAACATCTGGAGGATTGAAACCTGAGAATCAATGTACCAGAGCTCCCTAGCAGACAATTCTGAGTGCCTCAACAAACTACAGTTCCTAAGATTCCATAGCATGAAGTGGTATCAAACTACTATATTTGTTTAGTGTAAAAGCACTCTGATAGTAAGGCTTGTTAACTCTTAATGATGTGGGGGAGCATTGTGTGTGTGTGTGTGTTGTGTGCCTTCAACTCATTTCCAATTTATGGTAACCCTAAGGCGAATCATGGGGTTTTCTTGGCAAGATTTGTTCATAGGAGGTCTTCTCCTGAGGCTGAGAGAGTGTGACTTGCCCAAGGTCACCCAGTGAGTGTCATGACCGAGTGGGGACTCAAACCCTGGTCTCTAGAGTTGTAGTCTGACACTCAAACCTATACATCCCCAAGAAACAAAATAAAAGCCACACATCATATCACAATCTTCCCTGCCTGTTATCATACAAACGTGCACATTTTTGTGGTGTGTGTGTGTATGCATGTGTTGCAATATGCAACACTGTGAAGATGATGGGCAGTAGCAACAGTGCTTGCTGGGTACAGTTCTGCTTAACTGTTGTAGCTAATGTCTGCATACCTACTTCTTTAGGGGTTGCAGACTGCCAGAAATAGTGCAAATTGAGTCCACTTTTAGGGTTAGGGTTAGGGTTAGGGAATCATGGGAACTGTATTTTATTGTGGCACCAGAGCTCTCTGATAGAGAAGACTCAATGTCTCAGGAAAAAAAAATTCCCATGATTCCCTAGCACTAACCCTAACCCTAAAAGTGGACTCAATTTGCACTATTTCTGGCAGTCTGCAACCCCCCCCTTGTTAAGATAGGTCAGTGGAGCAATGAATCCCTGCCTACCCTTGGTCCCCCCTGGTCTATATCTTTCTTTGGTTCATCTATTCAAGCCTTTTGCTTCTTTCTTACCTGCAGACACATTTCCTACACTGTAGAAATAATGCAGTCTGACAACACTTTAAGTGCTGTAGCTCCATCCTATGGAATACTGAGATTTGTAGTTTTACCACATCTTTGGCCTTCCCTGGCAAAGACAACTGGTGGCTCACCAAACTACAAATCTCAGTATTCTGTAGGATGGAGCCATGGCAGTTAAAGTGGTGTCAAACTGCATTATTTCTACAATGTAGATTCACCCAAGATGTTAGTTATTACTGGTATACACAAGTGCCAATGGTCCTAAAAGTTACCCAGCCTCTTGCAAAGCTAATTTCTCCAACATTTAAGGTAATGCTGACATAGGGGACTCCTCAGTCCCCTCCAAACTTTCTTTGGGTAACACCTGGGAGCAAATGTAGAAGAAAAGTAGCCAGTCTATGCTTACTATTCCATGCACATGTGTGCCATCAATGGCAGGCAGTGGTCCAGTGGGCTTAAAACAGCATTATCAGAAATGAGAGACAACTTTTAAAAATGTATAAGCAAGAGCTTTCAGCTCTGCATGTCTTCATTCATAATTCACTAGCGCTCATTTGGGGGAAGGTCTGATATATATATTTTTTACAAGGTAAATGCATTTTAAAGGCATTCTTTAGTTCTCCATGAATATGTGATGTTCTCAAAGGCACCAACTGAGGAGAAGAACATGTGCCCAGAGAGTGCAGCAGAGGTGGGTAGCAAGAGAAGAAATGCACCAACTATTGAGGCCTCATGTTTCTTTTTGGCACCTGGGACTAACAAAGGATGCTGATGGGTTTTTTGTTGTTTTTTTTGATATTGCTCCAGATGTGGCTCTTTCTACCCTCTTTATACATATTCATCCAAATGTTACATGCTTAGCTTGCTGGTAAAAGAGCTAATTATGGAGCCAGTTAAGCATAAATAATTTTAAAGAGATGTTTGAAGTTGAATAGTCACGCCACTTGGCTTTACAACAATTTTTGTGGCTTCTTGAAGGACCTTAGCCCTGGGATGGATGGCATCATTGGATGGCCAAATCTGCCTGTATTCAGTCTCTTCCCCTTTTCACTTATGGCATGACAAGCCAGCAGAAATGTTTGGAAGGATTAGGGTGTTTAAATTTTAGTTCCATGTGGTTTTATAATCACGCATACGTTGGGTTATATGTAATTGTCAGTTTGCTTTATATTGTTTTTATAGTTATATAAAATATAAATTATATTTTTATAATATTTTTATATTCTATTTTTGTATTTATGGTATATTTTACTATCTATCTATCTATCTATCTATCTATCTATCTATCTATCCTGTCTGGGTTGTTTATTCTACAGTTGTACTGCATGGTTTTATATTCGTATTGCTTCTTCCTCTTTGTGTCTGTGCGTGTGTGTGTCTATCTATCTATCTATCTAGTACTGTCTGGGTTGTTTATTCTACAATTGTACTACATGGTTTTATATTTGTTATACTTCTTCCTCTTTGTGTGTATGTATGTGTGTGTGTGTGTGTGTCTATGTGTGTCTATCTATCTATCTATCTATCTATCTATCTATTCTAAAGCACCAGATTCCATCTGCTTTTGGAATCTAAGCAGGGTCAGCTCTGATTAATACTTGGACGGGAGAATACCAATGGATACAAGGTGCTGTAGGCTGTATTTCAGAAGAATAAACTGGCAAGACCATCTCTGAGCATTCCTCACCTAAGAAAAGCCAATGGAATTCATGGCGTTGCCATAAGTCAACAGGTGACTTGAAGGCACACACACACACACACACACACACACACAGTTATTTAGAATTGTTCCATGAGTAAACTGCACATGATTCCCATTGAAATCAATGTGATAGCCATTGCTCGAGTCCCCTTGATTTCAGTGGGAACACTAAGAAGTCCAACTGACTTACAGCACAATGTCACACGCACACAGATTATACAACGTTGGCAGGTCTGGCTGTTATTTGTTGTTCTTTTACCTGTAAAGCACCATGTACACTAATGTCACTATATTAATAACAAGGAGGAGGAAGAGAAGGAAGAAGAGGAAAGGGAAAAGGAAAAGGTGGAGGAAGAGGTGGAGAAGAAAGAGCTGCAGCATTTTTCTGTCATATACCTGTTTTAGGCAACCTTGCCTAACACATTTTCTCATGTTCTTCATTATTTTCTACAGTGCTGTACTTTGCTGTTTCCCCCTTAATATATGTTTATGTATTCTTGTTGTCATGTACCTTCATGTCAACTCTTCCTCATGGCCTAAATCTTAGCACATGACACAAAGAGAGCAATTTCCTCACTCCGGTGAACTTGGAGATGCTTCCCACGGGGATTTTGCCTGCAAAGGACTACATATGCTGGTTACTTTTCAAATGATTCAAGAACCTGGTCTGTCTCCCTGGCTGGCATCTTGGGTCCTTAGGTCTGAATCAGTCATATCACTAGGGTTGGTGTCATCACAGTGCAGTAACTCATGATAACTTCAGGCTCAGAGTCACCAGGCCAATAGTCCCTCAAGAGTAGATCAGGACACTATGGAAGAGAAAGGCTCTGGTCTACTTGCTGCTTACATCTGGTGGACCAGCATACTCAAAGGGATTATCCGTGTGCTGAGTTGTTCTGGTCTACCCACCTTGTTCACAAATCCTGAAGGGCTCCAGGCACCATTCCCCATGGGGGAGGCCTCCAGTAGTTTGCTATGACATGCCAATAGTGTCCCAGCCAGCCTCTTCACCACCTCCAGGCAAGTGGACTTGGTCCTTCCCAGGACCTTCAGTCTCCAGGAGCTCTGATCTACCTGCAGAGAGGTGTGGCAATACACTCCACAATAGAAGGCAGACACCTGCCCTTGAGGGGTCACCCAGTGTGGTCCGCACCCTCCCACACAAACCCATAGAAACACCTCTGGCTTGAATTACTCTGGTATAGCATTTGTTGTTATGTTGTTAAGTGCCTAGAGAGTGAGTGTAGCATAGTGGTTTGAGTGTTGGACTACAATTCTGGAGACCAGGGTTCAATTCCCCACTTGGCCATGAAACCCACTTGGGCAAGTCACACACTCTCAGTCTAAAGGGAAGGCAATGGAAAGCCTTCTCTGAAGGAATCTTGCAACCCCCCCCCCCAAAACCAACCCATGATATTCAAAGATGTAGTTAGTCTGTAGAATCAATACATAAAGAGATCTTGTAGCACCTTTGAGACTAACTGCAATAAAGAAATTGGCAGTATGAGCTTTCGTAGACGCATTTGGTGGAGTGGAAGGATTCAATAGGTCAGAAATGACTTGATGGCACACAGCAACAAAAACAACAACAATATGTTCCTTCCAGTCAATTCCACTTTATGGGGCTCTATTCTAGGCCTTTCTTGGCAAGATTTATGCAGAAGAGGTTTGCCATTGCCATCTGTGAAAGAAAGAACAGTTCATTTATATCAAGATGTGTGGGTTTGTGTTGATATTTATAAGGTTATGGTTCAGTGGCTAGATTTAATTTCCAGAAAAATACAAGGGATTTGTAGAGAATAGAAAATGAAAGCCGAATTGTGTATATAAGTGAGCCTGAGTAGGGGTGGGGGTGAAGGTGAGAGCTGGAAGAAAGCTGGAAAAGGAAACTGAGCCGATTCAGTGGAAGGAGAGCAGAAATTACAGTTGAAGTTGAAGGAGAAGTGAAGAAGAGAAAAGGCAGAGCAGAGAGAAAAGCAAGCTGAGAAGGAATCAATGAATGAAGTAGAAAAGCCCAGAGTGTGAAGCTTCATCTGCAAGAGACCAGTTTTGGGGGAAAAGCTTGCCATTTGGCCTCTGCAAAGAATTGCTTGCATGAAACCTGAGAAGAAGGCAACAGGAAAGTTGAGACCTATACAGTCACCTCTTCATTCTTGTGGACTTGAATCCATGGTTTTGCATATTCACGGAGGGGCGACCTCCGTGAAAATTAATGGGGTACGTACCAGTGGAGGTGCAGCCCATTCAAGCCTATGGGGCTTGAATATTGTTGAATGTCCATTTTCATGGAAAGGGGGTCCGGAACGGATCCTCTGCGAAAATGGAGGGCCGACTATATATTGTAGACTTAGGTCCAGACTATCTGAAAGATTGTTCTGGCTCTATATGAATCTACCAGAGTCTTAAGAGCTACAGGGGAGGGCTTTTTCTTGGTGCTGTTTCATTGGAGACAGCCTTCTCAGTGGTTGCACCCAAAGTCACCCAATATGTTTTCATAGCTAAGAGGAGATTTAAGCCCTGCTGTCCTGGAGTCCTGTTCCAGCACATACACACTATACTATGCTAGCTCTCATTACCCCATGCTGACTTTTATTTATGCATACATTATTATGTGCATATATTTCTCTAATATATACAGTTGTGTTTGCCTTTTCATTTGTCTGGAGAACTGCATGACACAGTCCTGAAAACTGTGAATGCTGAAGGATTGCTTTCTGGTTTGCCTATCAATTCAGGAAGTGTGAATTTATTCCTATGAAACAAAATGCAAACCAAACAGAATTTTGTCCTCATCCCTAATAGCAAATCAGGTTTAGCAATAAGGCTTCGCTTAAATGCAAGCCAAGAGCATCCCAGTCAATTTCTTCTTCAGCCCATTTTTCAAAAACAACATTACATTTAGAAGTACAGCTTGAGTTCAAAAGAGTTTATTTGGTTGTGATCAGCAGACTTATTATTGTCCCACAGTTCCATGACAGAGGTCCAAAACACACTGCAGAAATAATCCAGTTTGAGACTGCTTTAACTGCCCTGGCTCAATCCTAGGGAATTTTGGGAACAATAGTTTTGTGAGACATTGACCCTTCTCCGTCAGAGAGCTCTGGTGCACAATAAACTACAATTCCCAGGATTGCCTAGCATTGAGCCAAGGCAGTTAAAGCAGTCTCAAACTAGATTACTTCTGCAGTGTGTTTTGCACCAGAGCAAATGTTCTGAATTCACAAAATCCCAAGTTCAGCCTCGGACATCTTCAGCCTGAAACCCAGAGCAGATTGACAACCCACCCCCTCAAACACCAACAAAATAGAAGATATGACACTTCACTTGGCACTGTGACCAGATGGAAGGTATGCATGTTAAGCAGAAAGGCTACCCCTGAGATGTTTTTCTGCCTGACCCAAGATGGCACCCTTTCCTGTACCATGCATGGAAACCACTTGGGATGGCAGATGAAATGTTCTTTAACACTGGTGATAGGGGAGCATTGCCTCCAATCCTTAAAGTTATCAGGCTAGTTTTGGGAGTGCATGGCTAGCTGTGTTACCCATGACACTCTCCTCTAACACTTTGCTTCTGCCTCCTACTCTCTGTCACCTGAGGCTGTCACTTCTTTCTGCTAAATGCTAGGGCCAGTTGGGCAAGGCGGCTCTATATGTTCATGAAGATGGTCATAATGACCTACATCTTAGTTTTAAAAAGCATAGATCCATTGAATCAATCGAACATATCTATGTGTTGACTCACTACAGATTGATTCAGAGGGTCGAGTCTAGACTATTGGGATTCACCAACAGTCCTAGCACAAATCATTCTCAAGTTCTCTAAGCATAGTGAAATATTTGTTCTTATTGTGTGCCTTCAAATTGTTCCTGATTTATGGTGACCCTAAGGCAAACCCATTATGGGGTTTTCTTGGCAAGGTTTGTTCAGAGGAGGTTTGCCCTTGTCTTCCCTTAAGGCTGAGAGCATGTGATTTATCCAAGGTCGCACAGTGGGTTTCATGGCCAAGCAAGGAATCAAACCATGGCCTCCAGAGTTGTAATCCAGTGCTCAAACCACTGAGCCATGCTGGATCTCTACATTGAAATATAGGACCTATTTATCAGGAAATTATAAATATCGTCCATTGTTGTAACGTACATCCTGCCTAGGGAGTGGTTTCCAACCATGTGTGGGTAGCTCTCTGTTCAAATGCAAATAGGCATTTTTATCAACTGAAATGTCTGCCTGTGAACATGTTATCGGTTCCACTGACTGAAGCCAGTGCCCTATCAGCAAGGCTGTATGGATGCCAGTTATCTCAAACGGTAGTCAGTCAATCGGACATATCACCAGTCCCATGCCAGAGCAAAAACCATCTCCTACTGATATATATACAGAAGCATTGGAGTACAGAAATAAGGGCTCTTAGATGGGGGTCTGTCTAAAGGCTTACAGCTTAAAAACAAAGGTGAGAGAACCCAAAGGCCAAGAGGTTTAGGTTGGTACAAGCAATATCCCATGCCCTTCACTTAGTCAGGGATAACCCTGATTAATCCTCTGTCATTCCACTTTTTCAGATGTTTTTCAAATGCCCCAGTTTCTCTTTCTTCCTGCCACTTGCCCCCTTTGTCCTCAGCTTACCTTCATTGCTGCAAAATGAGTTCCAAGTGCAAAAGTAGTTTGTACGCAGTAAACAAAGCAGGGTGGGAAAGGAAGGTGTGTGGAATCTCGCCCTGCCTTGAAGGCTCAGGCAAAAGCGAACGATCACAGCCTCTTCTAGACTGTGTGAATAATGTTTGCCATCTTGACCACACTCACATGTTGCTTGGCCACATGTGTCCCGGTTTTCATTTGTGGTGGGGCAGAGGGTATGATAATGAACTCCTTTCTTTTCCAGTTTGTCATCTGGATCCAATCTCATCCCTCTTTGTATAGATCAGAGGTGGGATACATTTGGCCCCGGGCCACATGTAGCCCTCCTCAGTCTTCCACTTTTAATGCCCTGAAGCTCTCTAGGAGTTCCCCAATGACTCCCAAACCTTCCATTTTTTGCTACCATTTTTGGGAAATATTTGCCTAAAAGTCACCACCAGAATATGTCCATATGTGGGTACATCTGGTGTTGCTGTGCTACTTCAAGTCATTTCCAACTTATGGTGGCCCTAAAGTGAACCATGGGATTTTCTTGGCATTTTTCTTCAGATGGGGTTTGTCATTGCCATCCTCTGAGGCTGAGACCATGTGACTTGCTCAAAGCAATCCAGTGGGTTTCCATAGCTGAGTGGGGATTGAACCCTGGTCTCCATAGTCCTAATCCAATGCTCCAGCCACTATACCACATTGGCATCTACATTGTAGAAATAATGCAGTTTGACACCATGTTAAGTGGTGGTGCTCCATCCTATGGACTCCTGGGATCTGGAGTTTTACAAGCCTCCCCTGCTCTTTGGCTGGTGCTTCACGAAACTACAAATCCCACCCACCCACCTTGAGCCTCATCCTAAAAAAAGGTCCACCCACAAGCCACACTTATAGGCACCTATATCGCTAACATTATTTCAGTTAAAGTTTCACAATAAATACCAAATATAGGCCCTGCTCAATGACATCTGGTGGTTGCCAGGTTGGAATCTGCTCCATGTTTTAATCATGGTGATGATGATGATGATGATGATGATGATGATGATGATCTTATTCCCCACCTTTCTCCCGACATCAGGACTCAAAGCAACAGGAGCAATCCTAGTTGCCAAACCAACTGGGACGGAGAGGAGGTCAGGCTCACCATCATGTGCCATTCCTTCCACATTCAGACTAGAACCCAGAGCAGATCCACCATCCCACTGAAATGAAAACTGTCAGCCACCACCTGTTCTGTCCCTCTCTGTTCCCAAATGGCCATCCAGGGATCCGCTTTCAGACTTCTAATAACTTTCTTTTCAGTTTAGCCATCTCTAATTTCAATGCTCTCTTTTACAAATGTGATTGTGGCAGCGGGGAAGGGAGAGGGGGTGGATGGGTGGGTGGATGGGAAAATTGTTTACTCTGAAAGAGAAAGCCTCATTGATTCAGGCTCGGAGGCAATTATGAAGAGCATACTTTTCCCTGCATGGCCCCTGCACCTATCAAACAGAAACTGTGAGAGGCGCAACCATTAATCAGCCAAGCTGCTGGAGAGAGCAATGCATTCAGATCAGCTCTGACTCCCTGAAGCTCCTGCTCCCTCTCTCCTTCTTCCCAAACATCTCATTGCTGTGATTGTTTCATTTTCTTTTGAGCCACCTTGAGCCCATTTTTAGACTTTCCAAAGGATGGCTTCCATCCAATGCAAATCTGAATCTTCTTGGTCTGAATGATTGACACTCAGACCAGGTTACGGATGGAAAAACTATATGGAAATGTTCAAAAATGGTTGAAAAATGGCTGTCTTGAGCAATAGGACCCCTCGATGAAGATAACGTTAGACAGGTGAAATTCTTCTCAACGCAAGACTTATTCTATGCAAAACAAACAAATGTGTGTGGGTCTTTGTGTGTGCAGAAAATGCCATTTTCTGTCCAGAAAGCAGGATTCTCTACAGAGAACAAGTTTCTGCACAGAGAACAAGTTTCCTACTCCGAAAACAGAATTCTCTGCACAGAAAATGCTACTTTCTGTGCAAAATACCCATTTTTAATTTTATTTTTATTTTTCTAAACAGGAGAATTGTCAAAACAAGTAGCATCATATTCAAGAAAGTCTCCAGGAACAGTGATCTTCTTGTAAGGCAAGGAAAGGAGCATAGCAACTTCAAGAGGCTGCCTCTTCCAAAATGAAATAATAATAATAATAATAATAATCTAGAAATGAACTCCCAACCACTTCTAGTCTTGAACCCCTATCCCCTAAATCGGATTTTCCATGGGGTGCAGCTAACAGTGGGCCCTAAGAGGATGGTGTCCATTAATGTGCTAAGTGGCAACACCGCACCTCCAAATGTGCAGTGGGATGTGCAACTGAATACTGAATGCATGCACATAAGATGAATGTTGACCTTGCATGCAGTCACAGAATCATAGCGTAGGAACAGACCTCAAGGATCATCCAGTCCAATCCCATTCTGCCATGCAGGAATACACAATCAAACCACTTCTGACAAATGGCAGTTCAGCCTCTCTTTAAAAACCTACCGAGAAGGAGACTCCCACACTCCAAGGCAGTGTATTCCATTGTTGAACAGCTCTTACTGCCAGGAAGGTCTTTCTAATATTGAGGTGGAATCTCTTCTCCTGTAGCTTGAATCCATTGCTCCAGGTTCTCGTCGCTGGAGCAGCAGAAAACAAGCTCGCACTATCCTCAATGTGATGCCCCTTCAAATATTTAAACATGGCTATCATGTCACCTTTTAACTTTCCCTATCCAGGCTAAACACACCCAGCTCCCTAAGCCATTTTGGTTGCTCTCCTTTGGACATGCTCCAGCTTTGTCAATATCCCTCTTGAATTGTGGTGCCCAGAACTGGACACAATATTCCAGGTGAGGCCTGACCAAAATGGACTAGAGTGGCACTATTATTTCCCTTGATATAGATACTGCACTCCTATTGATGCAGCCTAGAATTATTTTGGCTTTCTTGCTGGATTTCGAGGAAACATCTTCTTTGAATTGCCAATGGGCATTAAATTTCCTTGACTTTGAAAATCTTCCTGTGACCGCATGGCCAAAGGGAGAGGTGCCAGCCTGCAGGTAGCCCTCCCTACCATCTGAACTAAGACCAGAAACCAAAAATGCAATAACAACTTCAATTTACATCTGAATAACATCTTCAGTTTTCCCCCTCTTGTTTGCCTGATGAAGAAGCCAGTGTGATTTCGAAAGCGTGCAACATGTAACTGTGCATTTTGGTTGGCCCAACAAAGGTATCATTGCTTGGATGTTACTGGATTTGCTATATGGCCAACATGGCTACCCCAAGATGTTTTTTGCTCACTCATGTTCAGCCTGTGATCCATTAATCCAAGGTACATCAGAGAAAGTTGCTCAATTACTTCCACTGGGGAATTTACACATTTTAAGACACCAGGAGGATCCCATCCTCCATTTCCTCGATGTTTGGTTTCTTTTAAAATCCAAGCTCTTTCCATCCCAAAAACATACTTACCAAAATGAAATGAAATAAAATTCTCATCTACTCATGTGTATCATGTCAGAGAAGTAGACAGTGGTGGCATAGATGTATCAATGCTCTGGCTCAGTATGGACACCCTCCTTTGTTGCAAACCAGATTTAAGACAAAGCGCCTTGAATACAAATCCATTTGTACTTTAAAATGCTGGTGTTATTTTAAGCAATTCACTCTCCCCTATGCGTTTCCTTCCTTTTCCAGTTCTATTTTTCTTTTGCAAATGTCCCCTTTCATTTCGGAGAGAAGATATGTCTACCACCAGAGGGTAGATCCCCATGCTTTCATCCCCTGGGATTTCCTTGAGAAAAATATCTGTCATATCTATCCCAGGATGTTATAAATCAGGAACAATGAATGAATAAATAAGCAGCATGCATGCATCATTTTGCAAAAACTTTTGGACAGGAGTGAAGAAGCTAATTCTTTAAGCAGTGGCAATGTATTCATTTTGTGAGAACAGTGGAGCAGAAACAGCCGTTCATAAGAAATAAATTGGAAATCACACTTCTTTTCTCAGGGGACAATTGCACCATCAGGAAAGGGTGTGACTAATTTATCTTTCCCCCCCTTGTGGTGAGATCTTATTTGAGTATGTGTCCACTTCACTTGCTTGAGCCAGAAGCCTGGGGTTTTTCCTTTAATTGGAAAAGCAAACTAATCCACACAGGTCTGGCGCTGGGCTGATTACCAACCAGTGCCTGTTTTAAGCATTGTAAGAGGAAGAACTGAGAGTTGGCTGCAGAGAGAGAAAACTTCTAAGTTAAACTAGGCAACATCATTCACAGCAATTCTTGTATTGGGGTGGGCAAAGTCCAGCCTGGAGTCGCATGTCGTCCTCAAAGCTGTTTTGTGTATCTTTCTTGTTGTGTGCCTTCCAGTCATTTCCAACTTTATGGTGACCCTAAGGCATACCTCTCATGGGAGTATCTTGGTATGGTTGGTTCATAGGAGGTTTATCTTTGCCTTCTTCTGAGGCTGAGAGGGTGCGATTTACCCAAGGCCACCCAATGGATTTCCACAGCTCAGCCGGGATTTGAACCCTGGTCTCTAGAGTCCCAGTCCAGGGCTCAAGCCACTACACCAGGGGTAGGCAACATTTCCCCTTTAAGGGCCGAGGGACTTCAGCTCCCAGAATCCCAGGAGCTATTGGCCAACATGGGACTATTGGCTAACATGGCTGAGGCTTCTGGGAGCTGAAGTCCCTCGGCCCTTAAAGGGGAAAGGTTGCCTACCCCTGCACCACACCATTCTGGCTTTCTCCATCTTAGACTGCTGCCATGAATTGTACATGGAAAAGTCTTAGAAGACTATTTAAAAACTGGGGTTTGTTCAGGTTCAGCTGCCTGTATTCTTAAGGAGCCAGTTGGAGCTGTCCAGAGTCCTGATCCCCTGATCAGAGAATCAGAGGGGCCGTTCCCACTTATATCTGAATCAGTTCATGAATTGTGTTGACTCAGTTCCCACTATGGAACTGAATTGCAGTAATGGCACTAGTAGTTCCCAATAGTGCCATTTGTGCTGCTTTGGGGTGGGGGTGGGGGCGGGTGGGGACCAGCTCCAGGGCAGGAGGGACCCGATCCAGGTCCCTCAGGGTGGTAGGGGCAATGGAGGCTGAGTAGTGGGAGTCCTGCTCACACTCTCGCTCTCTTGCTCTCTCGCCTGCTCACCCACTCACTCACGCTTTCTCTCGCCTGCCTGCTCTCTTGCTGGCAATAAAGAGCCCCCGGAGCTCTTCTCTCTGGAGAAGGAGGAGGACGAGGATGAGGAGCTGAGCAGCCCCTCCAGTAAAATGTAAAATGTGATTCAGGTCTGTCGTTCATACTTGTTGAACACAGTACTGAATCGATTTATTCCCAAAAGTCTGCCAGAAAACTACTCTTCAAAAAATGTTGGGGTTTTTTTTGGATTTGTGGTGGTTCAAAGCGACTCTGAGTGATCGAGGTTGCTTCTGAAACCGTTCATAGTGAGAACAAGGCATATACACAGTGAATCGCAATTTGTTGTAAATCGTAGTGGGAACGGCCCCATAGATTCAGAGTTGGAAGAGAGCACAAGGGTCATCCAGTCCAACGCTTTGCCATGCAGAAACACAGAATCAAAGCACCCCCAAGAGATGGCCATCTAGCTTTAAAGACCTCCAGAGAAGGAGACGCCACCATTCTCTGAAGAACCATATTCCACTGTTGTACAGCTCTTACTTTCAGGAAGCTCCTCCTAATGTTGAGGTGGAATCTCTTCTCCTGTAGCTTGCATGCATTATTCCATGCTAGTCTCTGGAGCAGCAGAAAACAAGCTAGCTCCCTCCTCAATATGACATCCCTTCAAATATTTGAACAAGGCTATCATATAACCTCTTAACCGTCTCTTCTCCAGGCTAAACATACCCAGTTCCCTAAGTCGTTCCTCATAGGGCATGGTTTCCAGACCCTTCACCATTTTGGTCACCCTCTTCCAGACACACTCCAGCTTGTCAACATCCTTTTTGAATTGTGAGATACCTGCCCCGACCTGATGTGGAGATTCCTTGATTCCTCCCCGCTCCTCTTCTCAGCCCAGGAATTTTGCAGAAATTCTTGTAATATCACTGGCGGGGGGAAAATGTGCTAAATTCCTCATTCTTACATGGGAGAATGCAACGAGCCAATAATTACAGCCCTGTTGGTGTTGTTATTTGTCCTCTAGTCAACTTCAATTTAAGGCAACCTTGTGAATGAGAGGCTTCAAAGAGCCCACTTATCAACTGCTCTGCTCATCTCTTGCTACATCGGGGCTGCACATTCCCTGACTATGGGTGCATCTACACTGTAGAAATAATACAGTTTGACACCACTTTGCATCCTGTGGAACTCTGGGATTGGGAGTTTTACAAGGTCTTCAGCCTTCTCTGCCAAAGAGAGTTGGTGTCTCACAACAGGTCCCAGGTACTGTAGCATGGAGCCCTGACAGTTAAAGCAATGTCAACCTGCATTATTTCTACAGTGTAGATGCACCCCTGGTCAGTCCACTTTTAGTGCAGCTTCCTTCTGCCTTCCACTTTGCTGAGAATGATCATCTTTTCCAGTTAATCAAGTTGCCACAAGATATGTCCAAAGTATGACAGCCTCGGCTTCATCATCTTCACTTTGCAATGAGAGTTCAGGCTTGACTTGCCCTATGTTCCATTAATTTGTCTTTTTAGCAGTCCACTGTATCCCTAGAACTCCATATTTCACAGGAGTTGATCTTATTCATTGTCCAGGTTTCACGTGTCAAATTTGGAAGTATTATACTTTGTATGTGTTGGCTCTCTTCTATGTCCTGCTGATGTGCAGCGATGAAAACAGAAACCTATGCCCAGCAGAGATGCCAACTATCAGCACTGTCTGAAGTAACTGTCCCCAACAGTAGCTATTAACAGTAGAGTGCAAAGCACCAGCTCACTTTGCAGAATTTGGCAATATTGCACTGACCAACCTTGAATGATTCACAGACACAGTTGGATTCTTCCAAAGTCCTTGGAGGATTTTGTATCTCTTGTTGCAATATATACAAGGTATTTACAAACTTTCCTCAGCAACTCACACTCTTCAACCCATACATGCCCCGAGTCTCAGAGCACTTATACATGGTGGAGATAGCTAAAGGTCAACACTTGGTATTACTTGTCCTTTCCAGCCATACAAACTATTTTATAACATTTTAAAGGAACATTGTTCCCAACAGTATGCATGTCCCTAGCCATCTTTTCTAAAATATGTATATTTGTAATTTAATTAATTAAAAAAAGCAAATAAGTAACCTTAAAAGTCAAACAACATACGTAAAGGTGGCCATGTGATTTTTACCCTTCTCTGTTAAAGGGCTCTGGCTCCACAACAAACTATAAATTCCAGGATTCCACAGCACTGAACCATGATGGTTAAAGCAGAGTCAAAATGCATTATTTCTGCAGTGCCAATTACACCTTGGACTCCAAAATCCATCCATATGGTGGCAGAAACCCAGCTCACCACACCATTTCTACATCAAAACCTTCCCACTGCCCCATGGCCCTCAGTATTTGCTACCTGAGTCCATTACTTCCCTTGGTTTCATGGTAGAACTGGATCTCGCACATGCACACTCACATGTACACACCTTGCAAAGCCTTCACAATATATGTGCTTCCTTAACAAGAGGGCTGTTAATAAATAAAAGCACCTGCACTCAAATATAACTTTGAACATCCCAGCCAGTGGGTCTTCTCAAAGCCGATGTCTTGCAGGCCTGGGATTATGCAGCGAAGAGGATTATTCATCATTCACCTGGTGTGCATTCATAATGATTGCAGCCTGCCTGCAGCCCCAAGCGGGATGATGTATATTTCAGTTTTCAATAAATCAAAAGGATCTTCGCCTGGAGATGGAATGGGGCACTAGACCTCTGGCTGCAATTTCAGCAGCCCCAGCAATGAATATCCCTGTCAGTCATTGCAACTTTATCCCGCACTTCACCTAAATATGATACATGGCAGATTGAGGAGGAGGGAAAGGAGGAGGAGGAGGAGGAGGAGGGGACTTTAAAATAAAGCTATTTGTGGTAGAGGAATGGACTGGATGGTTTCCAAAGAACCCTGACACTGTTGTGGAGGATGTACTATCAAGTGGAGGAACAGACGCTGCATGAAAATACTACACAAACTTTGGGGACAAGGTAAACCCTCATAGCACCCCATGACTTTCTTGCTCATTGGGAGGGGACAGGCAAACAAGTGACCATAGGAAGGAGAAGGAGAAGGAGGATGAAGATGAGGATGAGGGCCAATAAGCCGGGAAGCTGATGGCCTCCAAGTCAGTGGGGCAATGAATCCAGTCCAGTCTTTAGTTGAGCTACAAAGGGGCACTCTGAAGTGCTGAATCCTACCTCCTTATATGAGCCTGCCTGAGTTTTAAGATCCATATGGAGGGCTTTCTCTCAGTCCCACCATCATGTCACACGCCTGTCTAGTGAGGACTCTTGTCAGGGCCTTCTAGGTGGTGGCTTTCAGGTTGCAGAACATTCTGGTACTAGAAACTGGGCTGGCTCCTTTCTGCTCTCCTCCTGCTCACAAGCAATAGGCTTTTGGCAATTAACTGATTGGGCAGAAATCTTTTTTTAATGGATGTGTGTGCATTGTACTTTTAGTCTAATGGTGGTATTATTTTGTGTCCTCTAAGTCACCTTGAATTCCAAACTAGGGAAAGGACAGGATGTAAATATATGATGGAGGAGGAAGAAGAGGTGGTAGTGGAGGAGGTGAAAAAGAAGGAGGAGGAGGTGAAGCTGGTGGTGTTGGAGGAGAAAATGAAGAGCAGGAGGAGAAAATGATAAAGGAGATGAGGAGGAGCAGGAACTGGGGGAAGAGATGATAAAGGATAGAGGAGGAGGAGGAGGAGGAGGAGGAGGAGGAGGAGGAGGAGGAGGAAGAAGAAGAAGTAGTGTGTGTGTGTGTATTTTGTATGTGTGCACGTGTCCCAACATTGCAGAAATCTCCTTGCTTGGCTGAATGGGACCTGTGGACCACCTTGTCTCCAACCTTGATCTCTGTTGTAATGCAGTAAGGGATTTCTTGGAGCCTTGATGCCTTTTGATGCTGCCTTGCTGTCAGAGACATGCAGGGGGAAGAGTATCTGTCATTGGCTGAGCTGTTCAGATCCTATAAAGACATCACATCATGTGGCAACAAAAGCCATCACTTAGTTGTTCTGTGAAGAGCGGTTCATTACATGTTTAGTTAATTTATATCCCATTTTCCTTCTATCTTGGGATTCAAACTGATCTACCTGGTATTTCCAGATGATTTCCCATCCAGGGTTTGACTATGCCCAGACTGGTTATATCATGCAACCTCCAACTATGCCACCTTTAAATGGCTTCTTACAAAAACAGCCCAATTTTGTCAACCTCTAATTTAGAGAGGCTTTTAATGAAACATCATTGAAACTTCCAGAATTTCCAAGAAGGTTAGAGTAAGTGAGTAGAAGGTAAGAGAAGAATGGAAGAATGGAGGAGATGAGAGGGAAACCTAGGAAGAAAGGAAGCCAGGAAGACAGGAAGAAAGTATAGGGAGAAGGAGAAGGTAAAATGGAATTTCTAATAGAGGAGGAAGTAGGGAGGGAAGGGAGGAAAGGTAAAAGTACCGTAATAAGGAGGGTTAGCTACAAGGAAGGATATAGGAGAAAGTTTGAGAAGAGGAGAGAAGATGAAGAAAGAAAAATGAAAGAGAGAAAAGGAAAAGTATGAAACATGGTAAACAAAGGTATAACTGTAAAGTAGATCAATCATGAAAGAAAGTTAGGAAGTTATGAAATTAGAAAAGAGTTGTGAAGGAATTGTGATGTAAGATTAAGATGGTATGATCAGATTCAATCTGTAAGTCTATTTGTATGTATGTACATTTTAAAAATTCAAATGTATTATACACACACACACACACTTCTAGAATTCCCATGCAATGGAGATAACTAAATAAGGTGCATGTCAATGCATATCACCAAAATTTCTTGAACAGTGGTAAGGAAGCAGCCCAGAGACCATTGAGAGATGAATGGGAGAGTCAAAGAAATATAATGGAACTAATCCAGCTTTTGTAAAAACTGCCACTGACTTTACTGATTAAGAAATATTTTTTTAAAAAAATAAATAAATCAGCAGAATGGGCTATTTATAGCAGGAATTATACCCAAGACATTGAAAGAGATTGTTCACTTATTTATTTATCAAAGGCTCAGAGTAGCAGGCATTGGACCCTAGGAGGCGATTTCAAATTGGATTTTTTTTTTGAAATGTTAACAGGCTGTTTATGTAGAACACATGTGTGAATTGTACATCCCAACAGAAGTTAATGGACTACAAATTCCTCATTCCTCATCATTGACCATGCTGGGTAGAACTGATGGGATGTGCAGTCGAATTGCATCTGAAAGTCAGCAAGATTCCAAGCCCTGATACAATGCAGACACAATGCAGACAGTACAGTACAGAATGCTTCATAGGTTTATGGCTTGACTCTCACCTATACTATCGACCTCTTTAAGCCACTCTTTTCTTGGTTCTTATGTATGACAGTCCGACAGATGGTTGGAGACTGCTTCTTGGTTCCTCCTTAGCCCTACCTTCTTCAGGCTCAAATGACACCCATCTAATTCAAGCTTTCCTCCTGGGACTCTTTAACCATTCTCTAGACATGGCCTGGTTTGTCAACCTCTATCTGAAATGGCACTTCCTTCACTTCTTCTTCTTCTTCTTCTTCTTCTTCTTCTTCTTCTTCTTCTTCTTCTTCTTCTTTGTACGCATGAGAAATACTTCAATTCTGTTCTTACAGAGAAAATAAAATAATGATCTGGATGGTATGTGCCTTCAAGACCCCTGTCTTATGGTGACCCTATGAATTTCATAGGGTTTTCTTAGGCAAGGAATTCTCAGTGGTGGTTTTGCCAGTTCCTTCCTCTGAAATATAGCCTAAAGTACCTGGTATTTACTGATGGCCTCCCATCCAAGTACTAATCAGCACTGGCCTTGCTTAGCTTTCAAGATCAGATGGGATCTGGTGCCTTTAGGGGATTTAGTCTACATAAATACATACATATTCAGTTGGGGTTGTGGAAAATAGATGTATTGAATTTCAACTCCTGGCTTGTTGAGTCAATTGTAAAAGATTGTTTTGGGAATTGCAGTCCAAAATATTGAGAAGGCCGAAGCTTCTCCTTCCCAACCACAATCAAAATGGTTGGGTGGGATATTGTGTCAGCAAATTGTTGAAGAAGCATAAACATTTGCAAAATAAACTCTCATTATGTCAACATTATGTCAACATGTCCATCACATCATTCCTTTCTTGGTTAAACCCAGTTTACGTTTTACCTCCTGTGGCAGGAATCTGCATTGATATAGACTACCACATGCTCCTATAGTATTTTGACACTTCCCTTCTTATTATTACTGCAACTCTAATCAATTTTTTTAACATTTATCACAGCTTGAGTAAGTCCTTCCACCTATTTAAGAGGGGTGCCATCGTATTAAAAAACAAACTATCCACTTCAGCACTTTCCTTTGGTTTGGAAGGAGGAATGCAGTACTTCCAAAATGACTTTTCACTCTGTCATGTTAATCTTCCTGAGCTCATGGATTACTGATCTAATAAATAGTGACATCCCTTCAGAGCTACCAAATCTTCCCAGGCTAATCTGGCTGTCACATAGGCATGCAAAGGTGTTCAGCCTCCCGGCCACAAGTCACGCAATGCACTTAGCATGAAGTGTTGTTTGCTAGGGAACATCTAAGGTGAAATTCTATCTGGATGAGGTCCCAGCCCTACAGCTTTGCATTTGCATTTAGCCTGACCATGGCTGAGGGAGCCAACCTGGTGCCTTCTAGGCAGTTTGAACAACAATCTCCATTAGCCCCAGATATCAACAATGGCCCCAGATTGTGGAAGTTGTGATCCAAAGCAACTGGACAGCGACAGGTTGTCTCTTGCTTAACTTCCATTTATGGACTCCTTTAGTGCCACTGGTTGCCAGTTTGTTTCTGAGCACAATCAATGGTTCAGGATCAAGCTTTTTGAAGGAGCATGTCTTCTCATATGAGCCATCCTCAGCGCCAAGATCTTTGCAAGAGATGCTTCTGTCAATCCCACCACCTTCACAGGTGCATTTGGTGGAATGCATGAGAGGGCCTTCTTGGTGGCTATGCCTAGACTTTGGAACTTCCTCCCTAGGGAAGCTAGCTTGGCTTCCTTTTTGCTGTCTTTTTCTTGGCAGGTGAAAAGTTTTTCTTCCAGAGTGCTATGGGGAACTGATTGTTTTACAAGAAAAAGGGTGTTTTTTTTTTTAAAGTCTGTTGTGTTTGCTACTTTTATTCTTTGTTTTCAATTAATTTAATATTTTAAGTGGGTTTTTTTTTTAAAAAATGTTTAAAACTATTTTAACTACAACTTTTTGTATGCTTTTAGCCAAATGTGTTTTTATTTGTCTTGTTCTCTATTTTCTTGAGCCTCAGTTTGGGGGTAAGGGGATATAAATAAAAGGAAGGAAGGAAGGGAGGGAGGAAGGAAGGAGCCATCTCTCAAAAGAGAAACAGGAATCAGGCATGGGGTGGTTTCACTCACTCCCCCAATTCCAAGCGTGAAAGAGCAGACTGGATTATTTCAATGTCTGAAAGATCTGAAGAAAAGGCCAGTATGATCTGGGATGGAGCTGCAGAGTCGGTCTCTTCCAGGAGGGCCAGGAATCCCCTTTTATCTCTGGGGGACATGTTCCAAGACCTCCAGTGGATCTCTGAAGCCATGGATAGTACTGAACCCTGCATCAGCAATATTTTTGGATCCGGATTGACTGTGAGTTACTAAAACCAGGGGTAGGCAACCTTTTCCCTTTAAGGGCCGAGGGACTTCAGCTCCCAGAATCTCAGGAGCTATTGGCCAACATGGGACTATTGGCCAACATGGCTGAGGCTTCTGGGAGCTCAAGTCCCTCGGCCCTTAAAGGGGAAAGGTTGCCTACCCCTGACTAAAACCATGGAAAGTAAAAAGGAAGATTGAGGGGACTACATAATATTTTTGGACTGTGGTTGACCACAGGTGATTGAAACTGTGGAAGGTGAAACCACAGATAAAAGTGGACTTCTGTAGTGGGAGGCAGCTGCATCAGGCAATAGATACTGGGGGTGAGTGGGTTTAAAGAAGTATTGGAGGACAATCCATGCTGCCTTCAGATGGGGTGGAAGATGCAGTCATATCACTAGTGTTAAAAGTACAATTCAGATGCTAATTCAGTTAGGTTCTGTATGTGAAACTGGAGTGGGATGGAGTTACTCTCTTTCTTGTCCTGTGTCTCAGGCAGTACAATCATCCTGAGTTGGCCATGATGAATTCACCAAAAAGACCCTTGCAATGCTAGCCATAGTTCAGAGGGCCAAGATAACTAGCAAAAATCACATGTAGGAAAAGATGGGACAGGTACATCAATGACATAAAGCAAAGGTGATGGGTCCATACCTTTAGCAGACTTAAATTTCCACCAGCATCCATAAAATAAAACAACCACACAGACTTTCTGGCTACACATTTGCCAATATCTTTATTGCACTGGGACCACATTGCAAACAAATCCACCAAAAAAAAATGCTGCAAAAGTAAGTCTATTGCTGCTGAAAGCAGTTTTTTTGTGGTTTTTTTTTGAACCTTCATTTATTTTAAACTGGTATATGTATATATTTACATGAAAGCTATCAAAAGCAAAAGTCAGGAAAGCAGCAGCCCTGCTATGAGAGTCTAGAAAGATAAGAGCTGCTGTTTTCTTATGGATAAATAGTACAATTTGTCATTTTTTTTAAACATCACTTTGTAAAATCACATTCAAGTATTCCTGTCAATACGCAAATTATCAAAATCTTTTTTTCCTGACTACGTTGCTGTAACTTTGTCTGGTTGTACTGTGGTTGTAGGGTATGTTGTTTTTCTTTTGGTTTTGAAAACCAGTCTGAAATGGATTCATCCTTGAAATGGGGTGTGTGTGTGTGCATGTAGATTGGGAATGGAACAATTTAAATAAGGTACCATTAAAGAAAGAACTTGAAGGTCAACACAAGAAACTATTGATGTGCACAATTGAGAAAAAGCAGGTGGCACAGTCCTCTCTGAGACTATACCATTTCAAGACACAGGTGGAGAAAGGCTTCTGCTCCATCGTAAACTCATTGTTTTGTTGAAAGTACCACATTGGGGAGAATAGTTATAAGCTAGCCTTCCCTGCAATATCTTAGTTTTCTATATATGTGTTGCTTTGAACAGGAGGGCATTCAAGGATTTGATTCTTTCCATTCCTGCACGCCAAAACAGGACCGAGATTCTACATTATGGGCCATGCTGCATAATTTTACAAATCCTTAGCTACGCTGCAGAAACTCAACGAAACCCGGTTAGTGAATTGCTAAGATGTGCATAAGGGCATTGGCAAGAGTGCTTCAATGCACATCAGGCACTACAGATATGCAGTGGCCCCTTCTGCTGCACACTGGTAACTTCTGATGCTCATTGGGCTCTTCTGCTTCACACTGGATAATGTTGATGTGCATCGGGCACTCCTCTTGTGTGCTGGATCTTCCCAGCTGATGTCCGCAAGTGCACTGGGTAACATACCAATGCACATTTGTGCCCACTGTACACTGGTGCATCGGTCGCTCCACCATTGAGTTATGGATGCTTGTATGTAGTAATTTCACAGCAGCCCCTAAGTAAATACAGATGTGGTGAAACTACTCAATTCTATTCCTCGCACATGTAAGTCCACCTATGGAAAATCCAGTCCATTATTGAATTCCAGTCCAGGATTCTAAAGTGGAACAGTCCCAGAAAGACTGTTAACAGTGTAGAGTAGCTCGACTCCAGAATTTCCCTCTAGAATCCTTTCCTCTGTGTGCAACGTACATTAACCTGGTGCCTCTCTTTATTTAAAAAAAATGGTTGGTAGGTTTGCATTTTTAAAGAACACAGCCATCGCTTCTATAAATACAAAATATTAAATAAAGATCTGCTTTCTGTACAAATGAAAGAAAAAGGAGAAGGACCATTTTGTGGGTCGGCAAGTGTCATTTAGCAGTAATTTCAAATATCTTTCCAATCCTCTTTGGGGAATTGATTTGTTAAGAAGAGTGGCAGTTAAGTGTCACTTCTTTGTTTGCCCAAGTTACCTAATCCACCGATAGATAATCCTGTTGCTGCTCAGTTATCTACCTTAATTTCCTGCAAGCCTGATCCAGTGCTGCTCATAAGCTTCAGCCATTGTGTGCATGCACACCTGTGGTTGTGTGGAAAGGGCAGAGCTTGGTTACAGACTCACTCACTGTAAGAACAACAAGAAGATCATGTGAGGCAGGGCTTTCCAGAAGCTCTGCCCATGATGTGTAATCCAATGCCTTTAATGGGTAAAGAGAAGAAATAAGTTAGAGTTTCAGGGAAGCAGGACTGTTTGAAGTGTGAGGTTGCATCCACTGAAAACATGGGGTTCCCGAGGGCCACCAAAATTGGTTCCACTGCTTACTCCCACGGCTGCTCATCCTCAACCTATATTCTTCTCAGTATACACCTTACTACTTGGAGAACAATTATAATTGCAATTTCTGAATTCATTGAATTCACAAAGTGGCATACACAGTCCTTTGCAAGACTGTTTCTTTTTGTGTGTTTTTTCTTTCTTTCTTCTTTGACAGAGCTAATAAAAAGTCGGGCCCTGCGATTTTACTACCTCTTGGTCATAATCGTGCTCATGTCGGCAGTAAAGTCATTTTCAACCACGTTACTGTAACCATCTTTTTCTATACAGTCACTGACAGCCTTGAGGACTATCCGGAGCCGCCGGTCCATAGCTTCAAGGTGCAACTTGTATAAAATGGGAGCAATTTTGTCTTTCATTAATGATTCTTCCATCAGATGACTAAGCTTGTACTCTTCCTTGGCTAGTAGCTGTAATCGCAGATAGGTGGACTTCCGTATTCTAGGGGGGGAAAGGAAGACACTTACTTACATTTTGGACCTGTAAAAAACCAGCAATGCTTCTACTATACCAGGGATCAATGTTCCTGATTATCATGCAACATTATCCTCCCATCAGTTATGTCAAAGAACATGGGAACAGTAGTTCTTAAGATAGAATGTCCTATAGAGAAGCCTAAATATCTTTTTTGCTCTTTTTACTAGGATGGAAAGAATATTCAAAAATATTTCAGAATGGTAAAAAAGAAAAGGCTTCTCAAGTGTTGGGAAACAGACAAGAAGAATCCTAGATCAGCAAAAATCTTTGCAGTTTGGATCTTATTCTAAATGAATAAATGCAATTCTGTGCAGAAAACAGTATCTTCTGCATAGAAAACAGGTTTCCTTAAGAGAAAAAAAATCATTCTGTGCAACAAATAATATTTCTGTACAGAAAATGATGTGGATAGTTTTCTGCACTTTTTTTTTTTACTACACAGGGAACTTGTTTTCTTTGCAGAAAATGCCATTTTTCTGCACAAAGAACCACACACATTTAGCTCAGAACAAGTCCTGAACTTTGAACAGTCTTTGACAACTGCAGAAAGATCAACAGAGTGAGGAGACTATGATAAAATCATTTGTTCTTGCCTGCAAAAATGAAATTCACAGAGATTACCATCCCTGCTTTTTATACACATCCTCCCCTGCCATTCTAGAGATGGTCCTGGGCCCTATTCAGAAAGTTGCTTGTTCTGTTACAATGTAATTTCTCATTTCCTCTGGAAAATTCAAGACGACTGAACAAGAGGTATATAGATACAGAAAAAATGCATTCCTTTAAATATTGTCAAGCAGGACCTAAAACAGTAGCTCTCACAATCCCTCAGTGAGTATGCTGTTTGGGTTGATGTGAGACACAAATGCAAAACATTTGGAGGACCAGAGGTGTCCATTTATGGTGCATTTCCTTTCCCTTTCCCTCTCCAGGCTGCAGCCTAATCTTATCCCACCTGTATCTCAGGGCATCAGAAAAATATACTTTTTCCTGCTCTCCTCCCATGATGAGTCCCTGAAGCTAAAAGGAGAACAACAGCAGGAGAGAGCAATTGCTTACAAAGTCTCCTTTGAATTTCCTGGAGGTCTTTGGGTGGTCACAGTGGCCAAAGGGACACTAAATGAGATGGATTTTGTTCTGATCTGATAGAGCTCCTCTTATGTTCTTAAGCTTATATTCCTTTCTGCCCTTTGCTCTGTTCTGCAAAAGGTGGCTCTCGTGAAAGGTTAAAATACAAGTCATCTATTTATTCTGAGGACGGGAATGTTCTGAGCTTTGAAAAAAAAATGGGGACATTCTGTGCACTCAAGAAAGGATCAGGTAACTTGAGCTATCAAAAGGTTATTTCATTGTTTGGTAGGCATCGGTCTGGTTTCTGGAGGCACATTTCAGAATCACGGAGCACACCAGGAAAGGCAAGTGAGGGAGAGAGGAAAGAAGAGACTTGGTGGAGCACTGAATTGCCTCCAAAACATCAGGGACTGTAGCTATTGAATGCCAAGGCAAAACAGTGGGAAGAGGGCTATTGTGTTCATAGAATCACAGAGTTGGAAGGGGTCCCATAGGCCACCAAATCCAACCGCCTGCTCAATGCTGGGACTCCTGCTAGAGCATCTCCAGTAGGAAGCCTCCAGCCTCTCTCAGAGAAAGAGAACCCACTACCTTTCTGGGTCATTGGTACCTTTGTGGAACTGCTCTTTCCATCAAGACATTTCTTCTAATGCTCAGTCAAAATCTATCCTCCTATAAGTTAAAGCCATTAGAACCAAGGTGCATCTACACTATAATGCAGTTTGACACCACTTTAACTGCCATGGCTCCCTCAAGTACAATCCTGGGATTTATGAGGGACCAGTACTCTTTGGCAGAGAAGGCTAAAGACATTGTACAACTACAAATCTTATAGGGTGGGACTACAGGGCTTAAAGTGATGTAAAACTGCATAATTTCTACAGCGTAGATGTACCCTTGATCCTATCCTCCAGGGTAGTATACATACATCTTACAAATATACATACCCTCCAGGGTAGTAGATAATAAACTTGCATCTTCCTTCATGGGTTCCCAGTGTTTTTATTTCCTCTTATTCCCTTGAAGATCTCCACTCTCATTACTATACGATTTCAAACTTGAAAACAGCTACAGCGCAGTTCCAATCCCTCTAAAACATTTCCCATTCTACCACCCGCATCACAACATTCATGAGAAGCATACCTGCAGCATTGGTTCAAAGGCACCAAGATAGAAAGTTCATCATGGGAGTATTTTCCAAACCTAGGGCAGAGATGAAAATGAGAAAACAAAAGATTTCCAGGAATATACTTTGAAGTGCTGCTTTCAGCACTGCAAACAGTTTTATTTCCATTGCCTAATGTGGAGGTGAGAAATATGACCCATTCCCAGCCTGGTTTTGTAGCTTTTGAGCCCTCAAACTATTCTTTTCCTGAAAAAAAAGAAAGATGAATTGACTCTCTTGGAAGCCTCCACAAGCAGCAATTCACCTTTCAGATAGGTTGTAGTTCTCTCAATTAACATTTTCCAAAAATTGCTTGCTTCTCAAGACAAGAAGCTCACTTTTCATGTTGAACAGTACACGAAGGGAGCTGTAACCTATTTGAAATTCCCTTTCAAGGTAGTGGGGAAGAGAATTTTGGTAGTCTAGCCAGTACGTGGTATAATGGTTTGAGTATTGGACTACGATCAGGGTTTGATTTCCTGCTCGGCCATGGAAACCGATCAAATGACCATGGGCAAGTCGCTTCTCTCAGCCTCAGAAAACCTCATGTTTAATTACGCTGTAAATGAAGAAGATTTAAGCTATGTAGAGATAGAAAAGAAGAGAAGAAAAGATGAAAAGAAGGGGAGAAAAGAAGAATCAGAAAAGTAAATTTGACGTGCTATACATATAACCCTTTTTCTCTATTCTGGTTAAATTAATCATATGTGTGTTTTGTTTTTGTTTTTTTTAATATATATGTTATACTTATAAGACATTGCTATATATGTAAGACATGTTTGTATGGTATTTGATGCTACGTTTGACGGTTTTAATAAAAAAAAAAGAAAATAAAAAAAGAAAACCCCATGACACTTGGGCTGACTTTAGTTGGGTCTAACAATAACATTTTGGCTTTTGTATCCCAACCCCTGAGAATCTCATGGACAGAATATTGGCCACAAGGCCTGCTGAAGTTTGCCCATCCCTGGCCTAGAAAGAGGAAAGTTAACTTCTGATGAGTACCCAGTGCCTAACTCAATCTAAAGCATCTACAAATTGTAGATTCATGCACCCTTACTTTCACTAGGAAAAGGAAGATGATAACAACCACATCAAGATAGGATTCAGCTATGGCCCGACTGATCTTTCTGAATTTCTAGCCTTAGAAAACTTACCCTCTTCCATTGTCTAAGTGGATAATAAAAGTTTCATTTCCAAATTTCTCAAAAGTTTCATAGTGATGCCGGTCCATGTTGCCTACAAAGAAAACAACAACACACCAACACGTTCCTCTTACTAAAGGACTTGGAAAAGCAACATTGCAGATATGTCTGACAAAGTGTCATGAACAAATCACAGTTAAGCTGAAAGAAAGATGTAGAGTGTTTTTCTTTTGAGGGAGAACATGTGCCATGTCTTCTTTCCTCTGAAATATGGATTACATATATCCATAGTTTGGCTGGAATTCAGTTCCCATCAGCTTCAACTACTTGGCATGTTAGCGGAGTCTGATGGGTTTTGGGAAAGAGTCTGCGTTTGGTGATCTGAGTCTATAGTTAGATGATTACATCATGAAACTAGTAATCCTCTATTTTTTAAAAAGGGAAAAGACCCACATGTGGAAAACTAATATGCTTTGGAGAAGGAATCTAGACTAGGGGCCTTTACAGACTGCCAGAAATAATGCAGCTAGAGACCCCTTTAACTGCCCTAGCTCAGTGCTAGGGAGTCATGGGAACTGAGACATTGAGACTTCTCTGTCAGAAAGCCCTGGTGCAACAATAAACTACAGTTCCCATGATTCCCTAGCACTGAGTCAGGTCAGTTAAAGTGGCCTCAAGCTGCATTATTTCTGGCAGTTTGTAAAGGCCCTAAGTAAACCTGCTCCAGCTCTCAAACCCTAGAAGAGCTGTCCAAAGTGCTGAATCTGTTTGGGGGGGATTGAATTCAGTGCCTTGGATAACTTCTTTGCAGTTTAAGCTAAAACCCAAGGTAAATTCACCACCCCTGCTAATGTGGACACTTCCAGCTACTATGTGTTTAAGTACGTAAAACGTTTCCCCCTACTTTTTAGCCAAACAGATTTCCAGAAGCAACAGAAGTAAAAGATATATCACTAGAAGAAAAGAAGATGAAAAGGGCAGAGGAAAGGGAGGAAGCTCAGGCAGAAAGTTCAGAAAGCGACAACATTCTCAGAATAATCAGCTGGGTTTCCTCCCCTCTCATGTCAGTGGTGTGATGACTCAACTCTGAAAGGAGCTGTCCAAAGTACTGAACCTATTTTGGGAATTAAGTCCACAACTGTGGACAGCTTCTAAAACATTCTGAGTAAAACCCAGAGCAGATTTACTGCTGTGCTGCCATCACCAGCTACCGCTGCACGGAGACACTTCTTCTGCATGGAGAAACTTGCCGTCTATAATAATAATAATAATAAATTTTATTTATACTCCGCCCCTCTAGTGAGACCACACCTACAATCCACAGTCAATAGTCAATTGCCACAGGGAGAACTAGGCTCTGGTTTTGCCAGATTTCTCTGTTCCTCTTACTGTGGACGACAAAGATCTGACAGGCAGAAACTGAGTAGAAATTTCTTTCCTTGCATAGGGATACAATGAGTGGGACAACTTCACCTGCTTCATTTTTGTATGACAGGACAATGTTAGGCGTATAACAGATTTTTTTAAGAAAAACAACACAATTGGTATGTACCTTCAGGTCAACTTGACTTATGATAAACCTATCCTAGGGTGTTTTTTTTTGTTTGTTTGTTTTTTTGCAAACTGTATTCAGAGGCCAGAATGGTGTAGTGGACTGCAACACTGGAGACCAGAGTTCAGATCCCCACTTGGCCATGGAAACTACTAGGTGACCTTGGTCATGTCATTTTCTCTCAGCCTTAGAGGAAGACAATGACAAACCTCTTCTGAAAAAAATCTCTGTGATAGGTTCATCTTGGGGTCACCCATAAGTCAGAAATGATGTGAAGACACACAACAACAAAATTCAGCGGAGGTTTGCCACTGTCTTCTTTTAAGGCTGAGAGGGTGTGACTACCCCAATATCATCAAGTAAGTTTCCATGGCTGAGCAGGGATATAAACCTTGCCTTCCCAGAGTCCAAGTCTGATACTTAAACTACTACATCGCACTGGCTCTCAGTAAAACAAACAAACAAACAAAAACCACACACACAACCTAAAATAACACTAACAAAAGGACCTTCCTTATCTGAGATATATGTTGGAGTTACTCTGCCTCTCACCTAGATGCTCTGCCAGCAGAAATGTTTACAGCTAAGCTCTTTCCATTCAAGTCATGCCATTGTATTTCATACAATGGGAAACATACCCATGAGAAAGTCAAAGATGGTCATATCCATTATATCCAAAATTCGGGTCCCCCTGTCGTAGGGTGGAGTCTGCTTAACTTCTTCACAGTAATCTGGATCAACTTCCCACCTAGAGAAAAGAAAGTCAGTGTTAGGGACGGAAGAATACTCCCCCGTATTCCCAAGCTTGATGATAAAAGACAGACACCTTGTTGAAAAGATGAAAAATTGCAGCATGAGGGTGAAAAAAATCAGCATCTCCTTCAACATATTTGGGTAAAAATGTTTGCAGTTGGGGGTGCTTTGATTGTATCTTCGAGCATGGCAAAAGGTTGGACTGGATGATCCTTGAGGTCTCTCCCAACTCTATGATTCTATCGTTCTAAGCCAAGGATAGGCAACCTTTCCCCTTTAAGGGCCGAGGGACTTCAGCTCCCAGAATCCCAGGAGCTATTGGCCAACATGGGACTATTGGCCAACATGGCTGAGGCTTCTGGGAGCTGAAGTCCTTCAGCCCTTAAAGGGGAAAGGTTGCCTACCCCTGTTCTAAGCTGTTCCAACAATGGAGTTTTATATTCCCTGCAACTATCTGAGAACTATGCACACAATCTTGAGCTCATTGTCAGAAAGGTAGGATAGAAACCTTTCCATCTAAACTGAAAAAATAACCAGGAAATACTCACTCTGCTTTCTTGCGTTTGTGGTAGGAACGTCTCCATGGATTCCTCCAAGTCTTCCTTTTGGCTAAGGAAAGGTCTGGCAGAAACGCAGCAAGAGAACCTTCAATCTGGTCTGGCTTCCCGCACAGAGCGTGCTCGGTTGAACAGTAGTAAGAGCACTCACCATAGAAACAGATGTTGTTGGCTGTCAAAAAGAAACAGAAATGATGGAGAGATGGTGAGGGACCTTGTTTGAAGAATACAAGGATGGCAAGGGACCTTCTTCTCAATTTTACAGTTTGAAGAATGCAAGGAGGGCCATAGAAAAGAGCAGCAATGATAATATTTATTGATTTTGCGACACCCTTCTTCCAAGGCATATTTATACACCTTTCCCCCCCAATGCCCTTCAGAGCAGATTGCTATGCAGAGGTGTAACTACAAGGTGGACTAAATAAAGACACTGTCTCCTCAAATATAAATTTTACCCTCCTCCATGAAATTTTCCTTCCATCTCCAAATTTCTAGCATTGCAGCGATTAAAGCAGCAGATGAACATTTAAAAATATGCTTTAGGCTTCCAAAGCAAAAGGGCAGGCAGAGTTACCGAGGCATTGCAAACACAGCAGATAGAGGAGTGCTAGGAATGGTCAATATTTAGTGTGTTACTCTCTGCAATCCTAGAAATCTGGGGAATGAAGAAAAAATTCAATGGAAGCAGAATTCTTCTATAACAGAAGCTGCTGTCTTGAGTATATTGGTTGCCACAATGACTTTGTAATGAAGGTTTATTGAAACTGGCTAATAGGTAGAGGAGTAATACTGCAAATGCTTCTGTAACCCATATGTTTTATAAATACCCTATTTGGGGTGGAAGAAATTACATGAATAAACTTGGTACTAGAAAGTTCTCTGATAGTTAGTGATGCATATATTCTTTTAAACTATTTACCGATGTCTTGGGGACTTAAGACATGGCCAATGGAAATTGATCTTTTGGGCCTTCATGGCTGCATTTGCACTGCAGAAATAATCCAGTTTGGCACCACTTTAACTGCCATGACTCAGTGCCATTAAATTCTGGGATGTGTCGTTTTGTGAGATATTTAGCCTTCTCTGTCAGAGAGTTCTGGTGCCACAACAAACTACAAATTCCAGGATTTCATAGCACTGAGCCATGACAGTTAAAGCAGTTTCAAACTGGATAATTTCTGCAGTCTGGCTGCAGCTTTTGACTGTTAAAAAAGACTGCCAATCCAGTATTGGCAATATAACACATCCTTAGCTCTGATCCAGTGGATAGAAAATTTAACAATGCTTGCAATGTTTAGAAGAATGATATATCGAGACAATTTACAAATGGACTTATATTGAACGATTTGGTCTGCTTTTATTGAAATTTATGAGTAACAATTTCTCTTTTTTATCTCCTTATTCTTTTCTGCTATAATGTTAGAACATCACAATATAGAGCTGAGAGCCTTATAATGCAATTTTACTTTGCCTATTGCCTTGAATATTGTTTTAAACAAAGAATTCTTATGTGGCAATGCCCTTATTTCACTCCTCTCCCCAGCTATACTCCTGCTATCAGGGCTATCTCAATTTGACTGAGGGAGTTGGGGTATCTGGATGTAACCCATAGGCATGTAGATGGCATGAAGAGAGACAGAGGAGTGCAATCCTTCCCTTTGTCTCTGATGATGATGATGATGATGATGATGCATTTATACCCCGCTCTTCCCCCAAAAGGCTATCATTATTCTTTATGCCATCTACATAGCTCTGTCTCTTCATCTGTATAACCTAAGTCTAACCTAACCTCCTCTAATTGTTGTCTTGTGCCTTAAAGTCATTTCTGACTTATGGCAACCCTAAGGTGACCTTGTCACGGGGTTTTCTTGGCAAAATTTGTTCAGAGGGGTTTGCCATTGCCTTCCTCTGATGGTGAGAGAGTGTGACTTGCTCAGGGCTTCCACGGCTGAGCAGGATTTGAACCCTGACCTCAGAGTTGCACCCAAACACTCCAACCAGTATACATCACACTGGCTCTCTCTATTTATATACATCTATAACCCAGGCTACTATTTATAATCCTGTACAGGAAGAGCAGAGAAAGTTCTGTTTTTATAGACTGCATGTGACTGTTTCTCAAAGACAATTTCTGTATTTATATCCTGGCTCCTTCCATTTTGTGGTTGTTGTGCGTGCCTTCGTTTCTGACTTATGGACACCCTAAGGTGAACCTATCATGGGGTTTTGTTGCAAGAGACAAAACAAATAAACCAAAAACCAGTCCTGCAGCCATAAGACATACTCAGCACAGTGAAGAGCCTCTAGCATCGTCCCTCCACTCTGCAACCCTTCTTCATATATCTGCCTGAGAACAGGAGATCCATGCATTTTTACAAGCAATAACTCCACTCCTGGGTGAATACATGGGAGGATTGAAGTTCAAACCACATAATGAAGCTCTAGTTCTAAGAAGCAACAAAGGGTAATGTTCATCGCATGTATGGGTTTTGTGGGGACTGAGGGCACATCGTACATTGTACAAATAATGCAGTTTGACGCCACTTTAAGTGCTGTAGCTCCATCCTGTGGGATTTGGGGTCTGTAGTTTTACAAGGTCTTCGGCATTCTCTGCCAAAGCATGCTGGGTGGCTTGCAAAACTACAAATCCCAGGATTCTGTAGGATGCAGCCATGGTATGAAAATGCATTGTTTCTGCAGTTCTGCACCCATAGAGAAAGAGAGAGAAAAAACCCAAAGCCCTCAAGGCTGCCTCCAGCACTCTTTCTTATGGTGGGTAGAGAAGGCAAGGCTTCTTTCACTCCATGGACTTCTGGATCAATATTTACTATTTGGAAAGTGTTTTATTTTCTTGTTGCTGCCAGGATTGCAGCTACTGCTGCTACTGTTGTTGGCTAACCCTGATCTGATTCTCCAAACCTACTTTAACAACCAACAGCTGTACCAAGCAAAGGAGATCTGTTCTGCTGGCAAGATTTGTTCACAGAGGTTTTTGTTGCCTTCCCCTGAGGCTGAGAGAATGTGACTAGCTCAAGATCACCCAGTGGATCTTGAGGCTGAATGGGAAATCGAACTCTAGTCTCCAGAGTCATACACTCAGACTACTACACCATTGGCTCTTTAACTCTATTTATAATTCAGTCCCCCAAAACTGGGACTCACGGTGGCCTGCAAAATGAAATACATACAAGGAAGTTTAAACCTACAAAAGATCAACATTAAAATGGGATCAAACTACTGATGCACTAAAAACAATTAAAAGCATAGCATTAAAATAATTGTGTGTGTGGGGGGAAGAAACAGTTTAAAATCCAAATGCAATTTAAACAGCATGGCACTCTATAAAAACCCCTTCTTTCAAAACCTTGTGTTGTCAAAAGCTTGCTGGAATTTTTAAAAAGAGTCTTTGCCTTGTCTCCCTAGTAAGGAAGCAGGAACTATTGGATCCCACAACACAATAGAAACCATGACAAAAAAACATTGCGTCCAGAGAAATGTATCACAAAATTTCAAAGAGTACAATCTTGTATAAAATATAGCAGCATAACTTAGACTTCCCTAAGAGGGGATGTAGTACAGGTGGTCACCCAAGAACCTAAATATTTCCATGCAACTAGGACTGGCTGGGTTCGATGGGAGATGCAGTTCAGCACACCTGGGTAAGGGCAACAGGACAGCAAAGGCTAGCACCAAAGGTCAGATTAATTGTATCTAAACTCCCTTGAGAGACCAGTATGGCTGTGATATCAGTTGCTGAGGAGCCACAGTGAAAGAGAACCATCCATAGGTCTGGCTCATGGACTTCTACTGAAGGATTATCTGGTTGGCTGTAGGCTGGTTGCTTGTGAGCGCAAGAGGAGGTTTATTCTTATTCTGCAAGGATACAGTATTTACATTGACATCCTCTGCTTTGTTTGGTGGGAAAAACTAGGAGAACTTCTCTATTTGGCCATTGAAGAAGGCTGCTGAAATGCATCTGGTTCTTGTTTTATTGATGGCTTGTTCATATCCATGGTCATCAGTCTTCTTCCAGTTAAAGATTCATGCTCAATGCCTGGACTATGTGTCACACACACACACACACACACACACACACACACACCCCTCCACATTTGCTGGGGTTAGGGGCACAAGACCCCTGTGAATTTGGAAAAACTGCAAATAACAAAAACACTATGCTTTTACATGAGAGAACACTTCTCTGGGAATCTCTAGGTCCTCCAGTACAACTCTTTGGTCAACATCTGCCAGACATTGACCATAGAATTATGCTGGAGGAGCTACAAATGCCTAGTGGAGTGTTCTCTCTAGGAATCTCTAGGTCTTTCAGTCCGACATTTGGTTAAAGTTGACCATAGAATTTGGCTGAAGGACCTACATATTCCTATAGAGAATGTATAAAATCTGTGAATAATCAAAGCCGCCAATGTGGAGGGATGAGTGTATATGCATATATATGGACTATTGATTGTTTGGCAGATTTATTATACCTATCTAATATTTAATATTTTTAGATATTTAGATCTAATATCTAATATTTTATGAGAGCCAGCATGGTGCAGTGGTTTGAGTCTTGTACTATGACTCTGGACACCAGGGTTTGAATCCTGGCTTGGGTCATGTAAACCCATTGGGTGACTCTGGGCAAGTCACACTCTCTCAGCCTCAGAGGATGGCAATGGGAAAACCGCTCTGGAGAAACTTGCCAAGAAACCTCCATGACAGGTTCACTTTAGGGTCGCCTTAATTTGGAAATGACTTGATGGCACACAACAACAACAACAACAACAACATCTGTTTGTGTGTATGTTTGTTTATTTCTTGACTCTGTTTATTTGTCTGCTATTATTTGGTTGGCCACTGGGAGAAACAGAGCTTTGAAAGTTACTTTTCAAAAGGAAGTTAGGTGTAGTTAATAGTGCCAACATACAAATACTTAATTACCATTATAGCTACCATTTTGAAAAAGTAATTCTCAACTTGCCCAGTTCTTGAAAGTTAACCCAAACAGTTGCTTTCAAGTTATTTTAAGACATCAGAATGTTACAAGCTTTTGGCCAGTATTACAAAATATACTCTTCTTCCATCTTTCTCATCGCCCCATCCACAGCCACATATCCCACTAGACAGTCTGAGATAGTAATATCAAGAGGCAGCACTTGAACCTTGGAATACTCCTCCTCCACTAAGTACTGAGGCCACAGACCATAATTGCAAAATCCACTAGAAGCTCAGCCTAGACCTTCTGCATGCCAACCATGTGCTCTACACTTGAGCTACACTTTCTCAACAGTTGGCTTATTATTATTATTATTATTATTATTATTATTATTATTATTATTATTTCTATTCTGCCCCTAGAACCAGCAAATTCAAACACATTCCTTCAAAGGAATCTTCCCAAGCTCACCAGGAAAAGCACAGTGTCAGAGCCAAACATAAGCATTAAAGGAACCTTCCTGAGTACACTGAAACTCCTCCATTTGGATCATTTAACAATTCATAAAGAGCCCTCCATGTTTCCAAAAATAATCCCAAATTCAAAAAGATGCATTTCTTGGTAAATCATAAAGTGGAAACAACTCCAAGTGTTAAGTGGCTCCATTGAAATGTTTGAGCTGGCACAGTATAGTGCGGAAGTTTTCTCTTGAATCCTTCATGTTTCCAAAGTCTTCTGGAACTCAAAAAGCTGTATTTCTTAGTAAATTATAAAGCTTTTCATCAGAAGAGGACGCAACTCAAAGTGTGAACGGATGCCACTGAAAAGTTGGTACATAAGATGTACAAGTTTTTGCCAAAACCTTCCATGTTTCCAAATAAATACGAACTACAAAAAGCTGAGTTTCTTAGTAAACCGTTAAGATTTTTATCAAACGTGGAAGCAACTCAAAGTGTGAACTGACTCCATTGAAATGTTTGAGTTGGCACAGTATAGCAAATAAGATTTTTTTTAATGTAATTAAACACGTATGTTGATTAATGACACACTGTTGACATTAATAATTGTGGTGGCACAATTAGAAAGCCACGTGTGAAAGGACTCAACACAGACAGGATGGGCATCAAAAGAACAACAGTTCCTTCAGACATCAGGATGGATGATACATTATGGGGACCTTAGTTTTTTTCTTCTTCTGCATGATGCTCAGAACAGCATGCTTCAACATGATGCCTACCAGATGTTTTGGACAACAATGATAATCTCTGACCATTGGCCATGCTGGCTCCTCCCGGCAAGCGGCGGTGTTCCGGAGGCCGCGGAGGACTGCTCAACATCTTGCAGCCCTCCGGAGAACAGCTGAGCGGCCTGAGCCGCCCTGAGCTGCTCCACCTGTACAGTTGGGCGAGGGACATTGGCGGCGATAAAAACCCACCCCACACCATCTCGCCGGCTCCTCCCGGCAAGTGGCGGTGTTCTAGAGGCCGCAGAGGACTGCTCAACACCTCGCAGCCCTCGGGAAAATTGCTGAGAGAACTCCTGCATGGATGGGGGAGGATTTTTTTTTTCCTCAGCAGTTATATAACTTGTATTTTATATTGTATATTTTTAAATAATTGTTTTTTAATTTGTTCTGTTATTTGTTTTTGGGGTGGGGTGGGGGTGGATAGGAGGGATGGGATCTGTATTGATTATATTGTTTGATGTTTGAATGTTGTACACCGCCCCGGTTGCCTGGCAGAGGGGTGGGATAAAAATAAAAATTATTATTATTATTATTATTATTATTATTATTATTATTATTATTATTATTGTTATTATTATTAACATGGGCTGTAGGAAAAACAAAGCTTGGATTTCAAGCTGTTGGACTGCAACTCTGTCATTCCCAGCCAGCATGACTAATGGTCTGGGATTCTGCTAGTTGCAGTCTAACATCTGGAGACATGTGTTGGCAACCACTGAACTCCAGCATGACCACTCCTTGCGCATCCATTCTTGCTTCAAAAAGCACCATATTCCTTCCTCTTTGGATCTCCCTTGCTTCCCCAAGAATGCTAGACAGACAGAAGAAGGCTTTTTGGAACCTCACATATCTCAGAGCATGTTCTTTACCCACTAGAAGAGGATTGAGTATTGGTAAACTTGTAAGACAGGTGGGTAGTCGGTGGTTCACCACTACGTTAGATGGAAACTGTGGGTTTGTTGCCATTACTGTTTTTGTTGTGGTGGTTGTTGTGTGGCTTCAAATCATTTCTGACTTATAGGAATCCCAAGGCAAATGTATCATGGGGTTTTCTTGATGAGATGTGTTCAGAGGGGATTTGCTCTTGCCTTCCTTTGCAGCTGAGAATATGCGGCTTGTCCACAGTCATCCAATGGGTTTCCATAGTCAAGTGCAGATACAAATTCTGATTTCCCAGAATCCTAGTCCAACACTCGGACCACTACACAAGTGTGACACTGTTGCCATGCAGTGTAGGAAAGAGTCTTCTGTTTATCCATGGTGGAAGGATTGGTGAAACTGTTTGCATTATCAGCTATTCTTTTGCAATTCCAAAACCTGGACAGTGAAACCAAAATCTAAAAAGCATCCAACAAAAATGTGAAAAGATCTTATTCTTGCCCTTCTGGGTAAATGGAACAGATATGCTATTGTCTGTTTACCTGAGGGAGGCAGGGATGATGGGGTGGAAATCCATAACCCTCCATGATTGGTTAACATGAATAAAAGTCTCAGTACTTACTAACTCTGTAGCATTGATTTTGGTAAACTACTGCTTCAATTACCGTGAAAACTATGGTGAAAGTTGTTAATATGTCTCTTTTTTTTGCTAGTAAATTACTACTCATTCATTAAAAGCCTGGAGTTACAGCAGTGGGCCTTGGTTGCAAAAGGATGTAGAAATACATTTAAATAATTACTAATCTATTTCTGCTCTTTACGTTTTGGTCTAAGTGCTCTCCTAGTCTTTTCTTTCTGAACGGCTATTGACTGACCCTGTTTCTGTCTGCTTTCAGACAGGTTTCTCCAAACAAAGGACTAATCCATTATATAGAAAGCAATTCTTGAACAAACCTGCTCAAGTAATGACTCATCCTAAAGCACCCTGGGTAGGAGTGGACTGCCATGCAATATATATTTTTCCTGGTAGAGGTTTGTGCTTCAACTAATAATGCTACCTATAATATATTACTTTCCAGTTAACAAAGTCACCTACACAATTACCTTTGTAAAAGAGCGTAACAATTGGAAACAATACCTATATCTACTGTTTTGTTCATTTGCTATTTTTAATTTTATGGATAGTTTAATGACATTTTCAATGTCTGTATTGATATATCTTCTCCCCCGCTATGCCTCTTTTTACTGTTATTAGCCACCTTTAGTCCCAGACTGGGGAAAAAAGGTTGAATATAAATGAATATAAGGAGGAAGAGGACAAGGAGGAGGAGAATAGCTTCACCCATAAAATAATTTCAGCCTGAGAAGTGACTTTTAAGGCTGCCGAAGCCCTGGCACTGAAAGAGACACAGGGGGAAAGAGATGTCAAGATCTAAAGTACAACCTGAATAATTTCAAACAACCCAGTTTTAGAAAGAACTTGGGAACTTAAAACAACAAGCCATGGAATTCACTGCTCGGCCTGCCAGTTAAGATAACCGTCTTTTGCAGATTCTTACATAATTCTAGAAATACAGCCCGTCTCTGCAACTATTTTTGTTATCAAGAGGAATCCAATTAAGAAATTTGAATCGCTGAAAGCTGGATTTTGCATGAAATATTTACGTGGACACAATCTACATTTCTGACTCTTCCTCCGTCAGTCAGCTGTTATTAACAAAGTCATCAGAGGTCTTGTGTACGAATACTCAAGTTCATTAAGTCGCCTTAGAATAAATGGGAGATGGAACTCTGGCTTCCAAAGACAGTAATTAAGATGAAGCCATGAAAGAATAACAGGGTTGGTGCTAATGAACATGATGGACCAGATGCTGTTGGGATGTATGGACCATCAAAACCATTTTGCATGACACCAACAAGATGCTAACCAGCTCTACTTATCTACAATGTACACCAGAGAGATGAGGGAAGATTTTGTCTGGTTCATATTTTTAAGCAAACTGATCCAGTATTTCACTTTCTGCTTGGAACACTGTTATTATTTGGTTCTGTGCATCTGCAAATTTGTTTCTCAGTTCAAGAAAGGCACCCCAAAGCAAGTGAAAATGCATCTTTTAGGTCAGTGGTTCCCCAATCTGAGTATTCCAGATGTTTTGGACTTCAGTTCCCAGCATTTTTCACTGCTGGCCAAGTTGGCTGGAGCTTTGGGGAGTTGAGTCCAAAATAGCTGGAGGTCTAAAGTTTGGGGGTTGCTGTTTTAGATTGAAATATCACCATCCATTGAGGAATGCTGAAAACCACATGGTCTAAACTGCCACCTTGGGTGCAGCTCAGTTTCATCTATAGCAACTGAAAAAGGTGGAAGCTGAAATGTTTTGCGCTTGATACATATTTTTTTAAAGTGTTAATTGCGTCAATAAATATATTGTAGGTATGAACCTGAATACATTAAGGAGTAGTTTCTGGGGAACATAACTTCACAAATAATGTCAATTTCATGCTTTTTTTTAAAAAAAAAATTGCAGTGATACAGAAAAGGAACTGACTGATGAATGAACACATGCAACGGTGTACACAAGGTTGCTGAAGAAATGGCAATCCTATGACTAGTTTTTTCATTTTCTTTCCATTCCTCTATATTCAATAACACTACGTTTTCACAAAAATGGCACTATTACCATGATTATAAATGTTCCCCTCCACCCAGTTTAATAGCCATGAGCAATGGAGGTCTGATCTGCATCTTCACGGCAGAAATAATGCAGTTTAACACTGCTTTAACTGCCAGGGCTCAATGCTATGGACTTCTGGGGTTTGTAGTTTTGTGAGATATTTAGCCGCCTCTCTCAGAGAGCTCTGGTACCACCAAAAAACTAAAATCCCAGGATTTCATAGCATTGGGCAATGACAGTTAAAGTGATGTTAAACTGCACGAATTCTGCAGTGCAGATGCAGCCTTAGGTATGCATTTGTAACCAAGTAAGCAAACTAGGAACTCTGCCAGCATATTTTATACAGAAAACACATGTGCACAGAAATACCTACTAAAATGCAAATAGTGATCAAAACAGTATAGGAATTCACTGTTCTTCTTTGCTAGGGCATAGATTTGCATCCCTAAAAGGAACCAACCTTGTTGTCTTTCAGAAAACAGAGTATCTAGAAGTAGTGTAATTTGGCTTTTTAAATCTGCTGCTGTGATTATTTTATTTGCTTTGCATTATAATACCATTACAAGACACCCAGATGACCAAGCCATCATTAAAACTGATGATATTTGGATGAACACCCTATTGAGATGTTATGAATAAGTCAGAAAGTTTGTTTCAGAAGAGCAGATTGTACCTGGGGAGATGAAAAATGTTCTCCATAATTTCTTGTCACGAGTGACGTCCCTTATTTCTCTGGTCATATTAACCAATCTGCCTGCAACAGGTGGTACACGGCGAAAATCCAGGATTCTGGAGAAAAGAGAAAGATATAGGACTTGGGGGGGAAAATGTAAAGCCCACTGAGTTTCTGTTGGAGGGTGCTCCAGAAACAGAATGAATGAATGAATGAATGAAAACAACTAAATACATACAGACAGTTGGCAGAGCTGACACACAGTCTTTTACCAAATTGTGAGATAATTGTTTGATCTCTAAGAAATGGCACAAACTTAGGGTCAAACTGAATGTTAAAGGGAATGCATATTCACTATGATTAATCCATTTTCCTCACCTCAGAGACATATGCCTCATATGTTTCTGAAACTTTGTACTTTTAATGTTTTATACTTTTTAAACTTAGACTGTTTTAAATTTGTTAGCCGCCTTGAGTCCCTGTACTGGGAGTAAGGCAGGATATAAATAAACATAATAAACATAATAAACATAAACATAATAATAATAATAATAATAATAATAATAATAATAATAATACACCGCTAAATTTATAATATAACCTGCTTTGGCTTTACACTTACACACTTTATCCACAGGCCCTGGAAACTGTTTCTCTTCCAACATCTCTACTTTTTTTTTTTTAAATCATTTTTAGGGCTTAATTTCAAGTCTACTTGCACATATCTCTGATAAAATCTCACTCTGGGATGTCCCAGGGAATATGTTTTCTCCTTAATATCTAGAGCCTAAGTGTACTGTAGTTTTTGGAAGTCAAACAGTTCTTTTAAGAGAAAAGTAAAATATTATCTCTCAGCCTTGACTCATGCCTAGTCATCATTTTAGGAGAGATGGTGTAATGATTGTTTTGCACTTTGGCAAAATCTTGGGGTTTCTCCAAGTATGGTGATATCTTCCATCTTGGCATGGATGGCACTATTTGGACAGTGTAAAAGGTAGCATTCACCGCCTCCACCTCAGAAACAGAGGGAATGATGTTCATCTGCACTATTCATTTCAGAAGTGATGGCCTAAATGCAATGATTGGCCCCTAGTAGTGGAAGCCTTACATCAATGTGAACTCTGTGATGTGGACCTAATGTTTATGTTAGGTTCCATTGATTCACTAGAGCAGTGATGGTGAACCTTTAGAGACTGAGTGCCCAAACTGCAACGCAAAATCCACTTGTTTATCGCAAAGTGCTGCATCCCTTTGGTTTTCCAGTAATGAACTCTGGTGAACTCTGTGCTGGGGCAATGCCACATGCCCACAGAGAGGGCTCTGAGTGCCCCCTCTGGCACACGTGCCATAAGTTCACTATGACTGCACTAGAGTCTACCACAATTAAGATTAACAACTGGATTCTGGTTGAAATCTGCTAGATTTTGCTGATTGCACCAAAATTAGTGAGATCCCTTTCCTAGTGGAATCCCTGTGCATAAACACCTGCTCTGGAGGGATGGGAAACCTACTGGAGCAGATCTGCAAAGAATGGCTGCCACAGGTAGGGGGAAAATCCCAATCCCTAGAGTTGTTAGTGAAATAAGGTACACGGCTACTCTGCCTTTAGTAGTTATGCAGAAGAGGGAGTTTCTCCAAGGAGTTCCAGCATCAGCATCATTAAAGGTCCTGTCTCTTATTTCATCTAGCAACCTACAAAATTCATTAGTACGAGGCACCGAGTTATAAAGTTGGAACTCAACATATATACCTCTGTACCTCCCTCCATCCCTTAGTATTTTTTCTTAATATTTTCTTCCCAGATGTTATTGTTGGCAAATAGCTTTCTTGTTTCATGTTCTTTACCTGTCCAGGTGAAATGCTGCGATTTCAGCATTATGTCTTTCATAGTCAGAGAAATAAAAGAAGTCTGGAGGAGTCTCTTGCTCTCTTGTTTGTCTGTGAAAGAAAGAAAAGTAGCAAATGCTTAACTTGTTTCTTTTTATTGCTCTCTTTCATTACTGTTTATATGGGGACCATCAAGCATTCAGAATCGTCTCTATAAGCATAGGTCCCTTATGGGTCCCTGCTTCTGCACATGGCACTATGGTTCACTGGCAGAGGAGGCTGGGCATATTGAAATGGAAATGTGATGACTCTGGGAAATTTTATAATTACATTTAATAACAATTCAACAAATCATCCATCTCTTGGGCTGCTGTTAATGTTGCCTTTTCACCAAGGATGCAGGACTTACTCACTCTGGCTGTCTGGCTTATATGGTGTTTTTGGGGGGACATTTGTAGTTACCATAATTGTAACTGTGAAAACAAAACAGTTACAAGTTCCTAAGTTTAGCTTATGACAGATAACTGCCTAACAGGATGCCAGCCCCTGGTTTCTAAGCCATATGTGTGTGTTTGTGAGGGAAAGAGAGACAGAGACAGAGACCCATTTTAACAAGATCTGTTTCATCCTTCTAAAGTCCACATTAACAGCAGCCAAATAGATGGATGATTTGTTGAAATTTTTATTAAATGTAAATATAAAATCTCCCAAAGTCATCACATTTCCGTTTCAACTTTGACAACTGCAGGGCTTCAGCATAGTATGCCATTTTCCTTGGTGCAACTGAGTTCCACTCACTATTTCTCCATGTCAGAAGAGGAAAAAGAGCAATCGCTCATCAGACTCCCCATCAGACTCCCCAAGTGAAGGAGATCTAGGCAGCTCTCTCTGTAGAAACTGAGATCCCAGAAATATATTTCTCACTTGCCAGAAATATAACAATGGGAGTAAAGCTAGTAGGGATGAAAATCTTTGCATTTTTTCCCCCTCTTCATTGCAAGAAAGTTGTTGGAAATTGTGCAGTTTTCAAAGGCTATCATAGTTTGAGACTTATTCTGAGCAAAACAACAACACAGTTTTCTGTGCAAGAAACCTGTTTTCTGTGTAGATATCTTTCTGAGCAGAAGATGCAATTTTCTATGCAAACCCTACCCCATGAAGATTTTCTCCCATCTAGGAGTCTCCTTGTAAGAGTTTCCTAACAGTTGAGAAAACTATTTTTTCAGAAAAAAATTCTAAACATTTTTTTTTTTAAATTCTTTCCTAAAAGCTAATTGGCAATGCCCTGTGAGCTCATCATGTGTACGTAGAATATATGAATGAGATCACCAGAACCTCTTGAATATCACTGCAACATAGACCAGAGTAAACCAGGAACAGGGAATCTCTGGGCAGCTACACATTGGTGGACTGCAACTCCCAACAGCCTCAGCCAGCACAGCCAATGGTGAGGGACGGTGAAACATCTGTAAGGTCCTGTGTTTCCCCTTCCTGACCTGAGATGACCCTAGAGCAATCCAATTCACAGTGATTGCTGCCGGCTGATGAGATAATAGTGATACATGTCTAGACACTTTAACCAATTGCCAAAACCCTGAGTAAACGCTCATTTCAGAATTACTTCTCCAATGAAAAAAAAAAAAAGGGGGGGGGAGGAGGAAGCCTGCTATTCTATGACTCTGCCTTGTTTTGCTCGGTGTTCTTTTTGTGAGTTGCATTTTTTAAAAAAAAAAAATTCTGAAAAGATTCGCCGACAAAAGATACTCATGCAGCAGTGTGCTTCAGTGGGACTTAACTTGATGTTACCGATAAGCTTCAAAAAAATCTGGCTAATTAGCTAATCAATAGTAATTTCCCTTTAATCTCCCCCAAAGTGGAAACGTATCCTGGAGATTTCTTGACAAGGAAAATCTTGACCTGAAGACAAGTCTTAATCGTGATTGCAATCACCAGAGCAGAGCTATCTATGGAAAACAGCAATTGTTCCTCACTGCTGCCTGCATGACATATGCGGCAGTCATTACATCACGGCAGGAACAGTATATTCTCTGAAATTTCAGATTTCTATTAACTCCCTACTGTTCCAGGACAACAGTATAGAGGGCTATCATGAATCTCAGCAATAACTGCAACTCAGTCACACATTGCCTGCAGCCTATAGATTTAATCTCTCTTTCTTTGGGGTGGGCCAGGTGTAATCTGTGTGTCATATGAGGCTCCGGAACACATTTAGTGCCAAGATATTGTGGAGTAAACACAAATAACCCCCAAATTCCCATTTCTAATGTCCCATTTTTGGGCTCCACCCCCCCCCCCCACCACAATCTTCCCCCAAATCTTAGAAAAACCTTAAAATCCAGCTGCTTTCCAGCTGCATTCTGGAACCAGAAGTGAGACAACATGACATCTCATCTCTCTTTGTTTCATCCATGTTTGTTCACAAACACGTTTTGTCCTGTTTCTGTATTGCTGCTCTTTCCTTTTTACAGAAAAGCATAGATTGCATTGTTTTCAATCTATAGTTATCCCTCTGTAGCCATGGATTCAAGCATCCATGGCTTGAAAATAATCAAAAATGCATCAATTCCAAAAACCAAACCTTGATTTTTGCCATTTCATATAAGGGACACCATTTTACTATGCATTTTATTAAACATCCATGGATTTTAGTATCCATGGGGAGTCTTGGAACCAAAGGGCCTAATGTACCTTTTGGGTTTTTTGGCAAGACACTGAGTTTGACAGTGCAGTGACAGAAAGGGTCATGTTTTACCATTAAAACAAGGCATTTAGAGAGCAAATGCCTTGTTTTCAAGCAGAAAGGCATTCCCAGAAACCTCCTGAAAGCAAACGAAATTTGAAAACAAGATGCATTCCACTCATGGACATTATATCAGAAGATAAATATTTTTCTTCTTGGTTTTTAAATTTAAATTTTATTTTTTGGCCACTCTGGCACTATCAGATTTCTCCATACAGCAGTAAAGTTGGCAGCAGTGAGGATAAGGTGTGGCCCCTGGTGAACAGAAGGCCTATTATAGTAGTGGTATCTAAATCAGGGCTACCAACTGAGATTTGCTTTAGTCACCTATTAATCCCTATGAGATGACCACCTGGATGGCTACATCAATGAATGTGATTCATTTTTAAAAAAAAACAATACTGCAATTTCAATGTTCTCGCATCAAAGGATTCTATAGTGTTGCTAACTTGATGAATCCTTATCTATGGGTAGATGGCTTTTGTTGTTGTTGTGTGCCTTCAAGTCATTTCCAATTTACAGTAATCCTAAAGTGACCCTATCGTGGGAGTTCCTTGGCAAGATTTATTCAGAGGGGTTAGTCATTGCCTTCCTCTGAGGCTGAGAGAGTGAGGACTTGCCCAAGGGTCTCCCAGTAGGTTTCTCATGGCTCAGTGGGGATTCGAACTTTAGTCTCCTAGACTTCTAGTCCAGCACTCAAACCATGGCACCATGCTGGATCACCAGATACATTAGGGCCTTGTTAGCCTTTTGGGTTTAGTTCTAGGATCCTCTGTAGATACCAAAATCTGTAGCTGTTCAAGTCCCATTAAATACAGTGGAGAGTAAAATGGTATCCCTTATAGAAAATGATAAAATCAAGGTTTGCTTTGTGGAAGATATATATATAATATATATATATATATATATATAGACAGATATACATATACTCTCTCCCTCTCTCTCTCTCTCTCTCTCTCACACACACACATACAGATACAGAAAATTTTCAAGCATCCATTGTTTGAAAATATTCTGTATCTGTGTATGTGTGAGAGTGGATAAAGAATCCATGCATATAGAGGGCAAACTATACTTGAAATAACACATATGAATAACATATTATTAATAACAATAACAGCAATTATTATTATTATTAGTCGTGGTGGTGGTAGTAGTAGTAGACTTTCTTCTATTGTTAAGTTTTGATTCTAGGATTTGTTTAATTTTCTTATAGACCTGGAACACGTTACATTATTTGTCAGCATCTCACTGATTCCTAGATTTTTGTATAGAATCCAAATCTCTAATACCCAAAACTCCAGTCGGTAATACCTGGTAGACTGTGAAACAAATAATAATGTGTCATAAATAAAATACAATCATATTAAATTGTGAGCTGTCTCGCTTTTTAGAGAGTAAGTTCATTTGCCTTCATTATGCTCAAAAAGGCACCTACGCTGAGGTTTTCATCATAGGACAATTTATTTAAATTGCACAGATAACGGAAAGCTGGAGGATGAATCAACTTAATCAGAGCTGAACCACATGGAGCCCTTGACCCAGATTTAGAAATCAGTTCACAACTCTGGTAGGAGCCGTCTGTCCCTCTGCCAGCAGTTGGCTGGGCAGGGAGAAAGATGAGGAAAAGGAGAAAATGGTGGATGAAAGAGAGAAATAGGAAGCTCTGCCCACTTTGGGTTCTGTCTCCACCTGGATCTGACTTGATTTTAATCCGCCCGGATTGGTTCGCCAGAGGGCGGTATATAAATAAAATTTATTATTATTATTATTATTATTATTATTATTATTATTTAAAGCACAAATGTCCAAAAGTGACCATAAGGACAAAATACAGTAGGGTCATGTTGAAGAAAAAAAAGTATGCATGGATACAGACAATGTTGTAGTGATTTCAAGGAACATTAAGCATGTACAAAACTTTATGTTCCAAAAGATCTCAACCTGTTTGTTGATACGATAGCAGATAAAACACTAGCATGAGATACAAAGAACAAGTGTGACGTACAAAGTTTGGAAACAGTGCTTGCTCTTTGTTGGTGAATTGGTATGTACGTCCACAGCCTTTTGCTTCGTTGCTCGCGTCATGTTTTCTTTGGTCAGAGTTCTATATAGTGTTGGTTGAATTGCTTGTTTGGGGTGAAATCCTGGGCTACCAAGTCAGAGTCCACCCAGCACTGTGTTGCTAAATAGACATCTGAGTTCAACTTACCATCAGACTCAATTCATGAACAACAACAATAATAATAATAATAATAATAATAATAATAATAATAATATTTATTTATATCCTGCCCCTCTGCAGAGCAATCGGGGCAGATCCCCTTCAAGTTCCACCTTTCCATTGCCATGTGGAATGCCACCAAAAACATGAAAAAATGCTGCAACTGAAATTGAGGACAAACAGCCATCTATTCAATGGGATCATCTTTATAACTAGTCCAGGAAATGTGCTCACTCCCAGTTTACATCATTTGCTATCAGTGATGTCACTAATAAAATCTGATTATCTATATAATTTTGTAATATCATGACATCCCAGTATGTGATCCCTAACTGGCTAGAACTGTGCTGAGCCAAGGGTGGGAATCTTATTTTTTTTGTTGAGGTCCACAATTACTACAGTGACAAACCACCAAAGTCTCCTTTCCAGAAGAAGTTTTGGACACAGAATTAGATGGAACAGGAACCCTAAAACAGGCAGATCTGCCCACCGTATTCACACCATTAGTAGCAAAGTTACTAATTTCCAGACATAGTCCTCACTAACAGGCACTACGGGGGTGTTAATGGGCTGCAACATCTTCACCAGCATTTCCAGTGGAAGATCTACTATTTTTAAAATGTTTAAAACCTCAACAAAATCCAAATATTCCACATACAGCAGGCCTGAACTAAAAAGAACAAGGATTCCATTCTTCGCTCGAAGGTCTGTGTTGTCAACCTCTTTTGGCTGCTTCACCTACTCCTATTCTTACTCTCTCAGTTGTTCCTTCTGCTACCTTTTCTCCAGAGTTTTTTTAAAGAGAAAAGAAAAATAAGGAGCCATGCATCTGAGCTATTTTGCCATCTTGAAACTGGCCAGGGCAGTGTTTGGGGTAAGATATGAGGAGCAAAAACCCAGATCACAGACCCATGAACTTTTTTCTTTCTTTCCTACAGAACAGACTTCCTGGCTACCTAGACTTGCATCCTTTCCTTCTACAGCCTCTCTTTTCTGTCCTTGCTAGGGCTTCTCAGCATGTCATCAGAAATATCATCAAATAGGGTGTGGTGTGGAGTCTAAGGTTTGGCAGCACATATTTGGCCCATAATCTGGAAATTCCCCACCCTGGTTCAATCCCAGGCATAGGGGGAACTTGTCACTGAGGCACAAGAAAGCAAGTGAACAGGAGGAGATTGTCATCTACCAAGGATTCTTTTTATCCTCTTCCAATATTTCCAGCCTGAAAATGGGCACACATTTCATCCCCTCCCAACCTATTAGGAGCCTGTCCTAACCTATCAGGAAGCCAGTTTGTACTTTACGGACTCACAGATATCAATATCCAATTGCTTTCCTTAGAAAGAAAAAGAAGAAGTGCATCTCCTTCTCCCAGCTAGACTCTGCTCAAAATCCCAACGACACCCAATAATTATGCCAACCATGATAGCAAGTCACCTGAGTATGGCAATATAATCGCACCCTAGAGCTAAATGTGTCTGATCCCTCAGACGTGCCATTTCCTACTAAAAGAACACACCCCCTTGAACTTGTTTTACTGCTGCTATTATCATTCTCCAATGCATAGCAAAGGTTGAGGCGCCTCTTAAAAGCATGGGGAGAAAATGTTTAATTGTCTCAGCCTCTGCTTTGCAGTATGAGAGAGAAAGAGAAAGAGAGAGAAAAAATTGAATTTGCTTTGATACATCATGTTTTATGACACTTTCCTGCCTTGTGATGTCTATTTCATATGATCCCATATCTTTCACTTAAATGCATGCAATAACATGGAATGGTATGAGCTGGAGAAGGACCCAGGAGAGGTAGGGAGGAGTGGGAAACTCTATAAAGCAGGAATGGGGGACTTTTCCTTTTCTCTGGAGGGCCATATTTCCTTCAGGGGGCACAGAAGTGGAAAAAGATGGTATGGCTACTTGGATCTGGCATGCACAGGAGCCTGTGAAGGATGGATCAGGCCAGTTTGTGCTGCAATTTGGAAAAATTAAACTCCCCAAGCATCTCTAGAGTAGTTAAGCATATCAGAAAGCTAGTAGGGGCAGTTTGTGTGAGGTTAGTCTGAGTCTATTCTTTGTAGGAACAGGTAGATTTATTAATTTTGGTTTCTTTCATTTTCTGAGTCTTTCAGTATTTAAGTTGAGTTTGCCCAGAACTTTTTTTAAAAAAGAAACATACACATTAACATTTACAGGCAGATCTGTGCACGTTTTTCCTACTAATACATGCATTTTTGTATGGATGTTTGCCTAACTTGCATATTTTTGCAAATACAGTAGCCCATCCCAATTCACAAGGGACTGTTCCAGACCCCCCCCCCAAAAAAATGGCAGCTCACAAATATTCAAGCCCCATTGAAAATAATGGTGTGGGCATGGGCGCACGTCACCATTTTATCCCTCCCTGCTTTTCCCTCCCGTGAAGAGCGAGACCGTGGACTCGAAGTCTGCAAACGCAGAGGGAAACTGTAGTTCTTTTACAATGCTCTTTGAACTTTACATTCTCATGTGCATACACAAACACACACACACACGTGTATATATATATATATATATATGAGAAAGTAAAGATGATTTTACATTGTGTGTGTGTGAGGATAATTTAAAAATAAACAGCACTTCTAACAAATTTGTTCTGGATCCTAGAAGGAAGCAATTAATCACTGAAATATATATTTACTGGAGTGATTAGCAAACAGAACTTAATAAATTAGCAAAATGTATTAGCTGCTGCCTTCTTCAGCTGCTAAGAACAAAAGTATATATGAATTCCCTTAATATATGTATTTTGCAAAATTCAGAGGAATGTGAGTTTCAAATCACAACTGAGTCTACAAAGGTGAAATTCATCAAGTTTGCATTAAAATGCAAAGAAAAAGAATTGCATTCCCCATCCACAGTTCTTGGGGTGGCAGTTGCCATGTCTTAACTTAAAAGCATATTCTATGCTTTGATTCTTCTTTTTTAAATGCACATAAAAACCTGGAGTTTGTGCCCAATTATAGTAAGAGCGTGAAACTAGTTTGGATTCAATTCTACTGAGGGAACAGCTTTGATCCAGCCTGATACCAGTATAATAACACGCTTGGACTGGTATGTGGGTTGGCAGACAACCCGCCTTTGGCAATGCTGATTTGCAAAAAGTGTATGGCTAATTAAAAGAGGACACCTTGTATTAAAGCATTCAGTCAATCCTTGAATGTGAGCCTGGTCTGGCACAGTCCATGTCTACATCTCTTGGCACATTGCTGAACGCCTGGTGGGAGCTGCCCTGCTTGTGACCTTGCAGGGGTTTCCAGGGTCCAGAGACCAAGCCAGCCTTCTCAAGCATTCCTCTTTTGGTCCAGCTCTTGAATTGCTGCCCATTTCCAACAGGGAAAAAAAAATCTCTATTGCACATCTCCAGTACTTGACCACCGAAAATCAGGACCCATGTAGTCAAGCCATTTCAGAGTGTGTTCAAGTTGGAAAAATATATTAACGTGGAAGAACACACAAGGTTTCAAATACACAAATACACAGTATTTCAAATATTAATTGTACCCAGTTCTGTTAGACCCCCATGCTCCAGATGGGCTGTCATTGTGCCAATCTCCATAGCCAGGCCGAGAAGGAGAGTCCCAAAATGGAAATAGATGGGGTTGACTCCAGGCTACCTTCCCATCAAAGTGGTACCTATTTATCTACTTATCTCCTTGCACTTTTACATGGTTTTGAACTGCTAGGTTGGCAGAAGCTGGGACTAGTGATGGGAGCTCACTCCGTCTTGGGCCTCAAACTGCTGACCTGCTGACCTTGCAATCATCAGTCAGCATCTTATCTGTTGAGCCTCTGCATCCCTAAATGCTGGTACTGCAGCCAAAACATTGCGAGTTTGATCCTGTAGGGCTCCAGATTGACTCAGACTTTTATCCTTTTGTAGGTCAGTAAAATTAGTACCCAGCTTGCTTGGGAGCAATTGGCTAACACACTGTAAACCATTTAGAGAGTGCTTAGCAGTATAAAATGGTATAGAACTGTAAGAGCTCTTGCTATTGCTAATGTGGGAGGTTAGAGGCTATGGATGGATGATGTGGGGCTTCAGGGGACCACAAAAGTGCAGTGCTGCATATGGCTTTAAGAGCCACTGTCCCCACTCCTGGGTTAGATGTCCGCCTTCCAGTGCTGCAGTTCAGTTTGAAAAGTAATGCCAGACATTATAAACTTACTATACTGGTATTTATAGATATAAGCATCATCTGCTTCTAGAATTGCTGGTCAAAAAGAACAACCTCTCTTCTCCTCCAGCCCCCTCCTTGCCCTGCTGTGTGTCCTTCACAAAAAGAACCCTGGGATGTTTTTTAATGTATAATAGCCCTGGAAAAGCTGGGGAAGGGGAATCCCACTGACATCATGTTTTGCATTATTTATATGTGGAATACACATATAAACAATACACCGAAGAATTATACAAAAGAGATGACAAAATGAAGGATACATGGAATGAAAAGCCATATGAAAATGAACCCCCAATTCCAAAAAACGAGGTGGAAACTGCAATAAGAGAAATCGCGAAAAACAAATCACTAGGAACAGACGATATTCCAATTGAACTGCTGCAATTCACATTGACAGAGTCAGCTTTAGTGCTGACCAACATATGTCAACAGATATGGAAAACAAAACGACGGCCAACAGATTGGAAGTGATCAATATACATTCCCATCCACAAAAAGGGAGACACAAGAGACTGCAGCAACTATAAGGCTATAGCACTGATCTCCCATGCAAGCAAAATTATGCTCAAAATTTTGCAACATGGACTCCAACCATACATGGAGAGAGAAATCCCAGAGGTCCAAGTGGGGTTCAGGAAAGGAAGAGGCATGAGGGACCGCATTGTAAACATACAATGGCTAATGGAGTGCACCAGGGAATTGCAAAACAAAATCAGCATGTGCTTTATAGACTATAGCAAAGTCTTTCACTGCATAGCTCATGAAAAGCTATGGATGCCCTTAAAGACATAGGAGTGCCAACACATTTTGTAGTTCTGACGAGGAATCTGTACTCAGGACAAGAGGCTACTGTCAGAACAGAACATGGAGAAACAGAATTGTTCCCAATTGGCAAAGAGGTCAGACAAGGCTGCATCCTTTCACCCTATCTGTTTAACTTGTATGTAAAACATATTAGAAGAAAAACAGTCTTGGACACAGAAGAAGGAGGAGAGAAAACAGGAGGAAGGAATAGCAACAATCTAAGATATGCAGATGACACCATAGTATTAGCAGAAAACCACAGACCTGGAATACCTACTAAGGAAGATCAAAGAAGAAAGTGTGAAGGCAGGCTTAATGTTGAACATAAAGAAACAAAAATAATGACCACTGAGGACCTTCTCAAGTTCAACTTAGACAATGAAGAAATTTTGTTGTTGTTGTTAACTGCCCTCAAATCAATCTTGACTCATGGAGGCCCTATGGATGAGACATCTCCAAGATCCTTTGTCCTCCACTACTCTGCTTAATTCCTGCAACCCCTCAAGAGCAGTTAACAACAACAGATATGTGGAATGTTACCAGCATAATAGCCAGGAAAATATTGTGAGCTTCAAGGATGATAAATATATTCATTATACAGAAAACATTCACAAAATACACTATATGTCACAGCAGGAATTTAATCACCACTTGGAGGATGTATGCATGCTATTGGATTTACAGGGGGGATACAGGGTTATCATGAGATACTTCCTCCAATACAGTCAACTTATAGAACAATTCTGCTGCATCTCAAAATTACAAAAATACCAATGTTCACTGAACTGCTGGCACAGAAGGCTTCAAATGGAGTTAATCAGACAAACATTTGCAGCAATATATATTTTTACAGCATCCAATAAATCACAGACTTGGCCAACAATGAACATTAAAGAATATAAAATATTATATAATAGCAAATTTTTAAAACATTTCAAAGGGGGAAAGAGAAGTTTATAAATCTATATAGATCTACAGAACATCATGATAGTAATGGGTCCCATTACGATGTATGTTGTGTTCCTTCAAATTGTTTCTGGCTTATGGTGACCATAAGAGGAACTTATCATGGGGTTTTCTTGGCAATATTTATTCAAAGGAGGTTTGCCATTGCCTTCCTCTTAGGCTGAGAGCATGTGACTTGGGTTTTATGTCCAAATGGGGACTCAAACCCTGGTCTCCGGAATCATAGTCCAACACTCTTCCATATAACTATAGGTAAAAGGTAAAGGTAGTCCCTTGACATGAATGTCTAGTCATAACCAACTGTAGGGGTGGTGCTCATCTCCATTACTAAGCCAAAGATCCAGCGTTGTCTGACCACTCCAGTGGTCATCTGGCCAGCATGAATGAACTGAATGCTGTTACCTTTCCACTGAAGTGGTACCTATTTATCTCCTTGCATTTTTACAAGCTTTCGAACTGCTAGGTTGGAAGAAGCTGGGACTAGTAATGGGAGCTCACCCCATCATGCAGCATTTGGGCCTTGCACTGCCAACCTTTCGATCTTCTGATCATCATAATTGGTGTCTTAACCACTAAGCCACCGCATCCCCTATCTATAACTATAGAGATCAAGAAAGAATGGTTCTATTTTTATAACTGGTTGTGAGGAAATAGTGATTTTAGTCCCAGGATTGCATGGGGCATTGAGAGGCATACAGAGATCTTCTTAAACAAAGAGTCAATTAGAGCAGCTGCACATTACACAGATGCTCATATGGCTCAGGACATTTTCTACCTGAGAGAAGCTGCTCAGATTGGGTTGAATTATGGGATTATCTCATTCTTCTCATGTAAAGATGACAGGCTAGTTTTATTTGGGAGGGAGGGCGGGCAAGGCAAGATGGGGGATGCATAGCACACAGCATCATCACTGTTACCCTTTCCATAAAAGCTACCATCTCAGGTAGGTGCCTCACTCTGCCTAATGGAAGGGCCATCACTGCATTCATGCATGTTTCCAGCATGCACACCAAAGCTACTATTTGTTCTTGTTGTTTGCCTTCAAGTTGTTTCTCACTTATGGTGATCCTAAACTGAACCTTGCATGAGGGTTTTTCTTTAAAAAGATTTTTTTCCAGGGGGGAGGGTTGCATTTGCCTTCTTCTGAGGCTGAGATTGTGTGACTTGCCCAAATTCACCCAGTGGGTTTCCATGACCATGATTTGAGACCAGAGTGTCCAGAAACATAGTCCAATGCTCAAATCACTGCATGCCAGGGCAAATACCTCACTCAGAAAGGTGGTGCTGGCTTTCATAGGTGTCTCCATCCGTAAATGCTGTTGTTGTGTGTGTTCAATTCATTTCTGACTTATTCCCCCCCCCCCAAAAAAAAAGCCCCATACATGCAATGCTTGGATTATTCTAAGAGTGCAGGAATGATGACTACCAGCTGACAAAGATAGCTCTGCCATCACATCAGAGCTCAAAAATTAAAAGTACAGTTATACATACAAACTCACCATAGAAATATACCAGTCGTATCTCTATGGTATGTTCTACCCAGAGCTTGCTAAAGTAACTTTTTGGACTATGGCTCCTAAATCTAACCACTGACCATGTTGAATGGAAGATTCTGAAAGCTGTATCCCGCCCAAAGTAACCTTTACAACCCCTGGTCCATTTTCATGAGCTCTGAAGTAATTTTGAGCACTCCAAAATTGCTGAACTAAATAGCTAGTTTGGGAAGGCCTGGATTATCATTTGTCCTTGAAAATATTGGCTGAGATCCTACATTACAGTCTACATTTCATATCTGTATGAATCTGTAGGTACCTTGCAGAAAAGCAATAAAACCACATTCGTTAATTGCAAAGACGAATAACTAGGCACCAGGCAAGAATGCTCTGATGTCCACTGGTCATTTATGATGCGATGGGGAACTTCTCATGCACATCAGGCGCTCCTATTGTGCTTGAACACTTCCTAGCAAGTCTCTAGATGAGCATTGGGGAGAGACTCAGTGTGCATCAGTGCCCACTGTACACCAGGCCACGGTACATCAGTCACTCTACTGGCAACCGTTGCACAACAGATGTCCATACGTTATAACATCATGGCATGAGATGAATATGAATGTTGCAAAACGACTCCATTCAGTTTTGCACACAGGAAAGGGCATTTACAAAGACTTAAGCCCCAAGCCGAATGCCAGCCATCATTTTTGGTTGGATAGGTTGTGCCTGTGTGGATGAGGCGGGAGAATCAAGGTTCCCCTTTTTAGGGGCTGGATGTCCCTGCTTGAGACTAAAATACAACTGAACAAGTCTGGCTGGGTTACCATCTGAGAAAGGAGATGTCTATTTCCCATGCTAAAAGGGATCAACACATTCTCCTAATGATGCCTGCATTTAGATGACAAATCTGGCTATTTAAAAGGCTCTGGCAAGCACATCCTTTATGAGCAGAGTACCTAGGTAACTACATGCTGCTCTGAGGCAGGAAGGAGAAAGGGATGGCTAATTTCTTCATCTAGATGGAAAAATCATTCCACCTAAGTTTGCCAACATAGTTGGGGCCCATTTGGAAAGAAAAATTTGAAAGCAAATCAATGCATCTGTATTGTTAAGAATGTATTTCTAAACATAGTTCCTTAAGAGTTACCTGTTATCTGGCAAGCTACATTAGAAAGCAGTTTTCAGATATGCCAATGAGCCGGTGTGATGTAGTGGTCTGAGTGTTGGGCAGGGACTCTGAAGACCAGGCTTTGAATCCCAGTTTGGATATGCAGACCCCCTGGGTGACCTTGGGCAAGTCACATTCTCTCAGCCTCAGAGGATGGCAATGGCAAACCACCACTGAACAAATCTTGCCAAGAAAATTCCATGATAGGTTCACCTTAGGGGCCTCATAAGTCAGAAATGACTTGAAGGCACACAACAACAACAACAACAACAACGGGATATGAAAACAGGCAGTTGAATCCCATTGTGGGAGAACGGTGGGGTATAAATCCTTGAAATAAATAAATATAAAATTTTATATTGGATCAAACTATTTGCTCAGTTAGTTCAGTATTGTCTACTCCGATTGGCTGCAACTTTCTAGGGTCTCAGGTGCAGAAAGGTCTGTCCTCTCCTGCTACTAAACTCTCTTAACCGGAGGGCTTAGAAATGGCTTCTCTTAACATTAATTTAAATGATACATTTCTATCCCAACTTTAGACCAAATAGATTGAGGCAGCATGTATGGCTCTCCTTCCCCCAACATTATCTTCACAACAACCCTGTGAGATAGATCAGACTGATGCAGTGAGGGAATGACCAAAGATCACTGAGCAAGTTCTATAGAATTAGAACCTGGGTCTCCCAGGATCTAGTCCAACATTTTAAAGAACACATTGGTTATCTTCAAATGATTTAGAGTTAGGGTTACGATGTGCAATTGTACATGTGTGGATGTGTGTGGATGCATGCTGTGCCTTTGCAAAAATTGTAAGAGTGTGTTTTAATCACTGTGAGAGAAGTCAGCAGGAGGCCATCCTCTCTCCTGAGGAAAGAGCATTTTCTGTTTCCCCTACAGAACCTTTCAGCAGTGAACTTATTAAATTCCAGCTCCTACTGACAGTTTCATCTCCTCGCACAACGTTGTTAGTCTTTCAAAAGGATGGCACAGCAGAAAAACACTGTTTAGCTCTAGGAAAAAAAAAAAGAATAAAAAAGGAAGACGACGAAGCAAATTCTACTCCACACGTAAAGGTTTTGGCAGTCACAGCATCCCTTAATTGAGATTTAATGAATAATCAGCTCTTGGAAACAACCTTCAGCTTAAATGAGTCTTGCTGCATGCGAATGCATGCAAATCTGAATTTAATTCAGTCATAGGAATATACAGAAGATTAAGAATGGGGAGAGGAGCTATGAAAGAACTAGAAAAGATTCTAAAATGCAAAGATATACAACCCAGCACAAAAGTCAGAATCACACAAGCCTTCATATTCCCTATTACCATGTATGGATGTGAGAGCTGGACAGTTAAGAAAGATGATAGGAAGAAAATCAATGCATTTGAGAGAATGTGGGGCTGGAGAAGAGTGCTGAGGATCCCATGGACAGCCCAAAGGACAAACAAATGGGTCCTAGAGCAGATCAAGCCAGAAACCTCCCTGGAAGAAGCCAAGATGACAAGACTTAGGAGGGTTGCAGACTGCCAGAAATAGTGTGAATTCAGTCCACTTTTAGGGTTAGGGTTAGTGCTAGGGAATCATGGGAACTGTTATTTTTCTGAGACATTGAGCCTTCTCTGTCAGACAACTCGGATGCCACAATAAAATACAGTTCCCATGGTTCCCTAACTCTAACCCTAACCCTAAAAGTGGACTGAATTCACACTATTTCTGGCAGTCTGCAACCCCCCTTAGACTGTCGTACTTTGGACACATCATAAGAAGGGAGGACTCATTGGAAAAGACAATAATGCTGGGAAAGGTGGAGGAAAGTAGGAAGAGAGGAAGGTCACAGGCCAGATGGATGGACTCCATTAAGGAGATCATGGGTATGGGTTTGCAGGATTTAAGCAAAGCAGTAGAGGACAGGGGGTCTTTGAGATGTCTCATCCATAGGGTTGCCATGGGTTGAGATCGACTCGAGGGCAGTTAACAACAACAAGGAATACACATTCGCATTGTAGTTGTATTACTAGTGCTGCTGCTGCTCCTATTACCACTGTTAATTCTATGTTAATTATTCTTAACTACAATCCCACTCTCCTCCAAGGAGCTCATGTTGGCATGCATAGTTCCCTGATTCTTATCCTATCCTCAAAACAAGCCAGTGAGGTAGGCTTGGTGATGTCAATCTTGACTTGTTTTGTCCCTTTTGGCAAATGAGGCAACTTTTTTTAAAAAAAGCTATCCTTGACGCAAACAAACAGGGAACAATAGGTTGCTGTTACTGGTTGTTCTATGAGTGATTTTTGCATACTTCTGAAAAATGATTACAGTGGTTGATGGAAACCGGGAATGGGAAATGCTCTGTTCTGCTTGTGACACTGGACAGCAGCTGCCAAATAGATGGAGGAACAAGGCTGGATGAAACAGTTCTCTGCCTTTTTACATACAAAGCAACTTCCTATGTTCTGAGCACAGGAGCACACTGAAACTACCAGTTTCTTTTTCAGCTGTAAGAGTAATAAAGAAGAATACTCTAAGGAGAGGGGAATTCAGGTGGAAGCATACTATATGATGAGTCTTCAACCATTTCAAACATAGGAAGCAGTTTTTTAAAAAAGGAGGGGAAGGAACTGGCAAAACTACCTCTGCGTTTTCCTTGCTTAAGAAACCCGTATGAAATTCATGAAGACTTGAAGGCACACATACATACATCAGTATAAAAATATAAGAACCAATATTAGCAGGAATCCATAATAAAAAACCTCCAGAAAGAACAGGAAGGGATTTCAAAACTGAACTCAAAACAGGAGGCAAAGGGTCTTTTCAGTCTTCTTCCAATTGTGGGATTTTATTCCAACTCATTCAGCCCCCCAACCCAGATCAAGAACTCTTTCAGCAGTGTTCCACAACTTTCTAGTGATGTTTAATAATAACAAAGTGATGAAAGATTGCCCCGAGACAGATGGCGGGTTCAAACAAGGGCCAGCTGAACATGCAATAAAACCATTTCTACAGCTGACCTTAAAGTCTTTCCACTTCCATTCCTTGTCAGTTTATAACCTCCAGGAAAAAAAAAATCCTGGCTGTTCTGAAGCATGACTAGGTTTTTTGCCCTCTGCACTCGCATGAGTGGAACAGACAGGCATACATGCTTGCCAGAAGATTGGTATCCATCTGCCTGGATGGCACTCTGCCTGCTCCCAAGTTGTCAGACAGCATCCCATGTGCCAGAAGAGCATGGATCCGAGCAGGCAACTTGGCCACAATGTAAGAGCTTTCCCTTTTGAATGGATTCCCTCTCTTCTTGGACAGCACCAATGTTATCTCCTCCCCGGCTCATTCTGGTGTGGCAGCTATCCAATCTCTGCTATCTTAATAAGAAACCAATGGCTACGGATGTGTGAAAAATCTGATTTCAGTCAGAGGTTCAACAGGTTTGCCTTGGTTCACACTTTTGGGAATCACTTTTGGGTGATTACTGTTGTTGTTAACTGCTCTCAAGTTGATCCCAACTCATGGCAACCCTATGGACGAGATATCTCCAAGGCTCCCTATCTGCCATTGCTCTGCTTAGGCCCTGTAAATTCAGATCTGTGACCTCCTTAACTGAGGGGGGTTGCAGACTGCCAGAAATAGTGCAAATTGAGTCCACTTTTAGGGTTAGGGTTAGTGCTAGGGAATCATGGGAATTGATTTTTTCTGAGACATTGAGCCTTCTCTGTCAGAGAGCTCTGGTGCCACAATAAAATACAGTTCCCATTATTCCCTAACCCTAACCCTAAAAGTGGACTCAATTTGCACTATTTCTGGCAGTCTGCAACCCCCCTGAGTCTATCCTTCTGGTGTGTGGTCTTTCTCTCTTTCTACTTCGCTCCCCCTTTCCTAGCATTATTGTCTTTCAAATGAGTATGCCTTCTCATGATGTGGCCAAAGTACAACAACCTCAGTTGTTGTCGTCGTTATTGCATTGGCCAAAATACCCTAAAGGAGCCAGTCTGGTGTAGTAGTTTGAGTGTTGGACTAGGACTCCAGGAGACCAGGGTTCAATCCCCAATTTGGCCATGAAACCCCTTGGGCAAGTCACATGCTCTCAGAGGAAGAGAGAGGTTTTATGTGTTTTGATCAATGCTGTGCCCTACCTCAGGCCCTGGGGAGAGGTGGGTAAGTAATAATAATAGTAACAATAATAAGTATAATAAATAAGTCTTTTTTTTAAACAGTCTTGATTTTGATTGATTTGAAAGAACTTATGTCTAGAAAATCTTTGACTATTTTGATATCTTCATCACCCACTCTAAAATTATGTAAATACTCTGTGGAGGTCTATTCTAGCTGGGACTAGCCTCTAGAATTCTCCTCCATCACCAGATTTCAAAGAAGTTAATTCTCTTGTCATCAGATTTCTTGACTGTCCATTTTTCACAACCATATAAAGGGCCTTTGCAGACTGCTAGAAATAGTGCAAATTGAGTCCACTTTAACTGCCCTGGCTCAGTGCTAGGGAATCATGGGAATTGTATTTTTTTTCTGAGACATTGAGCCTTCTCTGTCAGAGAGCTCTGGTGCCACAATAAACTACAGTTCCCATGATTCCCTAGCACTGGGTCAGGGCAGTTAAAATGGACTCAATTTGTACTATTTCTGGCAGTCTGCAAAGGCCCAAAGAAATCAAAAATACTAAGGGATATGTGATCTTGACTTTGGTATTCAGTGATATGCCGTTGAGGATCTCATCTAGTTCTGTCATAGTTGCCCTTAAGCTCCTGCAGACTCTGTGGACACAGCATGCTATACAAAATTTGGAATATATACAGTAATATATATACACTTGCACACATGCAGAGGGAAGGATTCCAGATGCATCAATTCTACATTGGAAAGAAGAAATGGGAAGAAAACTTCTGAAATCCAGGAAGACATTTGGATGCGGTAAATGTCAAAAGTGTCATTCTCTTTTCTCTGAAAATGTCATGCCCTCAGGTTTACCAAATTTAGCTTCCTTCGCACTAGCAAAAGGGCTACTTTTTAAAAGTAATTCACTCTCATCATTTATTATAGTGTTAAAGGGTAATGCACTATCACTCCTTGTTACAATGCTGGCAACGTAACTGCTTGTGTTATTTGTTCCTTTATTGTTCCTTCTTGTTACTTCAAAAGAATACTTTAGTGTTAAGAGAATGGGATAAAAGTAAAAGTAAAGAAAAAAATTGCTATCCTAATGCTTTTTTAAAAAAAACACCTTAGCACATCCTTTTAAAAATAGCTTTAAAAAGCAACTAGAAGATGTTACTTTTTACAGCAACAAAATAACATTATTCTTACTTGTGACTTTATTTTTTGGAAGTTTCACTCTTGCAACCAAGGAAAGTAACTTGCTACAGGAACAATGTTGCCTGTACTAGAACAAAAGCAAACAAACAGAGCCAGGAAATGAATGAATGAATGAATATTTAAAAGGGGGGTTGCAGACTGCCAGAAATAGTGTGAATTCAGTCCACTTTTAGGGTTAGGGTTAGTGCTAGGGAATCATGGGAACTGTTATTTTTCTGAGACATTGAGCCTTCTCTGTCAGACAACTCTGATGCCACAATAAAATACAGTTCCCATGGTTCCCTAACTCTAACCCTAACCCTATTCACACTATTTCTGGCAGTCTGCAACCCCCCAAAGTTACAATGAATCTACCACATAATCAATAGTCTCTCTCTCTCTCTAAAATACAAAATGCCATGGATCTAAACAAGCCTTCAACAAAACAAGGCCCAGACCCTTTTCAACACTGTTACCTTCTTCAGTGGCCAAAATAAAAGTTTCTACAATCTTCTAGTTTTCCCCAAGGACATCCATGTAGAATTCCTCACAGAATAATTAAAAAAAACATGCCGGTTACTTTCCTACCCAAATATGTAGATCCATGGTAATCAATCTTCTTCCATATTTGTGCCCAACAAACCTTCACATCTATTGCTACAATTATTGTTGCCATAGTTATTGTAGTTATTACTATTATTATTCCACTTATTTATATGTCATCTTTCCCCCTGTCTGGGACTGAAGACAGCTTCCAACAGTAAAAACCAACATAGCTAAAAATTCACAACATACAGAGTTTAAAAATTAAATAATTTAAAAATTACAATTACAATTAGGGGGGTTGCAGACTGCCAGAAATAGTGCAAATTGAGTCCACTTTTAGGGTTAGGGTTAGGGAATCATGGAAATTGTATTTTATTGTAGCACCAGAGCTCTCTGACAGAGAAGGCTCAATGTCTCAGAAAAAAAACAACAGTTCCCATGATTCCCTAGCACTAACCCTAACCCTTAAAGTGGACTCAATTTGCACTATTTCTGGCAGTCTGCAACCCCCCTTAGTCAAAACAAAAACCGTTACAAATACCAAAATAAGATCTGACACATTATGCAAAGCTGTTTCCCTTTCAGCAATCAAGACTTGCTGAAACAACAACAATAATAACAAAGTCTTAACCTGCTTATAAAAAGATAGCAGAACGCAAGGCACCAGCTTAAGGAAGCTTCAGAGATTGAGAGCAGCCACCAAGAAGGCCCTTTTTCATGTTCCCACCAGATGTACCACTGAGGGTGGTGGGACAGAGAGAAATGCTTCCCTAGAAGATCTCAATACACAGGCAGATTCACATGGGAGAATATTAAAATAACCTGGACCTGAGCTGGACAAAACTGTTTAGACTATGAATTTTTATACATATAGTCAGCCCTCCATATCCATGGGTTCTTTATCCACAGATTCAATTATCCATGGCTTGAAATTATTCCAATGCATATATAAATTCCAACAAGGAAACCTTGATTTTGCTATTTTATATAAGGGACCCCATTTTATTATGCCATTGTACATAATGGGACTTGAGCATCCATGCATTTTGGTCTCCACAGCGGATCCTGGAACAAAACCCCAGCGGATACTAAGGGCCCACTGTATACTTTAATGTTGTTGTGTGCCTTCAAGATATTTCTGACCTATTGCAAACCTAAAGCAAACTTATTGTGGGATTTTCTGGGGCCAAGAGTGTGTGACTCGCCCAAAGGCAGTGGTTGTCCATGGCAAGATGGGGAATTGAATCCTGGTCTCCAAGGTCATAGTCCAATGCTCAACCACTACACACACTGGCTCTCTAATATTTATATATGGTCTGTTAATTGTTTGGTAGAATTATTGTAACTTTTAAATATTTGTTGATTAAGTACTTATTTTTTGACTCTCTGTTTGCTTCTGTGAGTCAAGCCCCATATCCCTTTCTGGGGCAACACTTTGACTAAGGTAACCTATCAACATGGCTTTGTTAGTCACCATGGAAGCTGTCCTTAAGACCTTGACATTTCCCAAACAGCCTTTTAGCCTCCATCTACAACACCCTGTAATTTCAATCCCAGCTTCTTCCTCAGCAAGACTCAGCCACAATTGTAGGGTGAGTGAAATACAGCAAGCAAGCTCAAATAAACAAACTGTGGCTTCCCAGTCCTTGTCCTCCTTCTGCTACCTTCTCTGCAACTAACAGGGGCATGAATTTGGGTTCAGTTCACTGCAATGAAGATGGGATGAGCCTCAGCACTCAACCGTTGGCAGGCTTGAACCCAGGTCTCTCTGTCCAATCTTGCCATCCCTACAAGAGAGGCTGCAGTTTGTATATTTACATTTTCACTTCCTCTTGGCAGGATGCTGAGGGTTACTAAATAATTCCATGGAAACCAGGAGCTGGTGAGAGGATTTAAAAGAGGAAGTGCGGGTTGAGAGTAAATACTGGCTTGCAGAGCCAAAATGTCCACCTCCGTAACTTTTGAGCTGGACCTTGCTTTGACCCAATGTCAAAGCAAATGGGAAAGGGACCAAATGCACAGGAGAAAAACAAATGTGAAACCTTTAAAAACAAAAAAAGAAAACCTTTCTGAGGAAGGGATGGATTTAAAGGTAGGGGTATCCACAAGGTGAGGGTGCCAACATGGTGTAATGGTCTGAGTATTGGACTAGGACCTGGAAACCAGGGTTTGAATCCCTGCTCAGCTATGGAAACCCACATGGGCAAGTCACAACTCTTTCAGCTTCAGGGGAAGGCAATGGCAAACCTCCTCTGGACAAATCTTGCTGTTAAAGCCCCATGATAGGGGTCACCCTAAGGCACACAACTTGAAATGACTTGAAGGCACACAACAACAACAATCCACAAGATAGGAAACAACATCTTGTGTTGGCCAGAAGAGATGGCTTTTGTTCTGTTTTGACACTAAGCTTGGTGCAAATTTAGATTTTATTTCTCTGAACAAAAATACGTCTCCCACTCTACACCTCCCCTTCCAAGAAGGAATTGCTCAATGCTGCTGATGAAGGGAGGCAAATATCATTAAAACAAGAAGATTACCAGACTAAAAGATGTATCAAGACCAACAAACATACACACGCACACATATGCAGAGCCAAGACTAACCATAAATTAAGCAACCAGAGACTTGAAAGCCTTTTCACAAAGAAATATTTTCTGGCCCTGGAGGAAAACATGTAGAAAGGGAAATAATTTATTCTTTTTTGTTGAGGGAGTTCGTGGAGTGACTGTTGCCACAGAGAAAGAAGCCTTCTCATGCACTGCTACCGAAGGAAATGGTGTATGCTAAAGAGATGCTCCAACAGTTGATCTTAATGATAGTTGGATGGGTAAGAGAGAGCAAGAAAGAGATGGTCCTTCCATACTGTATAAAGCACTGTAATTTCACTGTAACTGCCATGATAATATCCTATGGAATCCTAGGATTTCTAGTCTGGGGAGACAGACTAGAACTTTCTGGCTGATAATTCTAAGTTTGCTTGTTGTTAGATGTCTTTGAGTCCACCTCAACTCATGGCAACCTGTGCATGAGACATCTCCAAGCCCTTCTACCTCTTTGCTCAAGTCCTGTAGGATCAGGCCCATGGTCTCCCCAGCTGAGTCTATCCATCTGGCTTGTGGTCTTCCTCTGTTTCTACTGCCCTCTACCTTCCCCAGCAACATTGTTTCTTCTAGTGAGTCATGTCTACTCATGATGTGGCCAAAGTACGACACCCTCACTTTAGTCATCTTGGCTTCCAGAGAGAGTTCAGACTTGATCTGTTCTTTGACCCAATTTTTTGTTTTTTGGACTGTCCACGGTATCCTCAGCAGTCCTCTAAATTTCAAGCTCTAGGATTCCTTAACAGTTAAAATGGAATAATAGTGCTGCAGTTGTATAGTGTGAAAGGGACACAAGCTTTGCTGTAAAACACAGAAACAATGCTTGATGAAGAACTTGAGGTCCTGGGTGATGGTCACAACTACTGCAGAACCCAAGGTGCAGTTCCAATCAGCCATTAAATTTATTGGGTGTCCTCAGTGGATAGTATCCTGTTAGTGGCCAGAGAAGAGGATGGCAGAGGAAGGGAAGGAAGAAGGGTTGACATAGAGAGACATTGTCACATGAGGAGAGAGAGAATGAGAGAGAAGGGTGGCATGGTACAGAGAGTGAAGAGTTTGGATGATACAGACAGGAAAAGCATGAGAGGGAAAAATGAAATGGACTACAGCAAGCTGAGCTGCAATGAAACAGATAGAAACAGACAGACAGAGAGATAGAGAAAGGCACGCATACAGAGAACACATTTGAGATGGAGATCACAGAAAGAGAAAAATAATCCTGTAGAATTGCAACCTTGATTATTTTGGCTAGCCACTATTTAGTCTGGCTCCAATTCCACCCAACGCCAGCTCTGAAGCTACCCAGCGCCAACAGTATGCAGCCTTCAACAGAAAAGAAAACTCCCTACTACCTCTGTATTACAAACTGTCTCATCTTAGCTTCCCACTCCCTTTTCCACATGAGGGACAAAGTGCCAATGCTTATTTTTACACACTATATATGAGATCTAGCGGTTGGACAGGGGATGCTGATGCCTAGTTTGGTGAGCTATCCCTTTCACATGCTGCAAAAGCTTTAGATGCCATCATTTCAAGCACAGGCAGGGCTGCTGGGTGCCCTTGGCAGCATGCTAACCATCTTCTTGTTATGTCAACATCTGATGTTCCCCAGATGCCAAATGTGGGACCAGGGAGAGATTTCCTGCTCTATTTCTCAAGAAACATGGCACTTCTCAGTTCTAAACATGCTCTTGAAATGGTCTTGAAATGTTATGGTTATCAGTTTCTGCCTTTCAGATCATCTTGTTGTCACACCACGAATCTGGAATAGCAGCCTCGCACATTGAGTGAGATTGTAGCAGTGAACATCCTCACCGGAAATTGCTTTAAGCCGCTTCATTGACTTGAGAGATACTGTTTGCGCATCCACCCTGACTTTCCCTAGCAGAGCATTTTCTGCAGCGGATTTAGCCTGCCACAGAGAGATTCTGTCCAGCCCATTAGTATCATGGTTACTAAATGGATCTTGCACTTAGGAAGCTGCTGGGATGACAGTGGCAAGCAGCCACTGAAACTAGAGTAAGGTCTAATCTGCACTGCAGAAATAATGCTATCTAATACTGCTTTAATTGTCATGGCTCAGTTCTATGGATTTCTGGAGTTTGTAGTTTTGTGAGATATTTATGCTTCCTCTGTCAGAGAGCTCTGCAGCCACGAGAAACTAAAAATCCCAGGATTTCATAGCATTGTACCAAGGCATTATTTCTACAGTCCAGATTAGACATGAATGGCTGCACTGACTCAAGAGTAATATGTTGATGCTGGAAGCTATGTGTGTAGAGTTAACCACGGCCCCCAGTCAGGTACCCATATAATATTATTACTGTTTTTTGAAAAGCCATTATGTTAAAAAAAAGGTTTTGATTTTAACAACAGCAACAACAGCAGCAGCAGCAGCAGCAACAACAACAATTTATTTATTATGTAATAACATAAACAACAACAACAACAACAAATTTATTATGTAATAACAATTTATTACCCACAACTCCCTATGGATCAAAATGGGGAGGCAACAAAATTTACATGCAAAGACCATCAAGTACATGGCTGAAGTCTGAATCTGAACTGCAGAAATAAGACAATTTGATAGTGCTTTAACTGTCATTGCTCAAAGCTATGGAATTCAGGGATGTGTAGTTTGTGAGCTATTTAGCTTTTGTGTCAGAGAGTTCTGGTGCCAGAACAAACTACAAATCCCAGGATTCCATAGCATTGGGCCATGGCAGTTAAAGCAGTGTCAGACTTTCTTATTTCTGTAATACAGATTCAGATGCTGCAATACAGATACAGATTCAGTCTTAGACCTCTTGGTTGTCTCCTGTCACAGTAACCATTAAGCCAATTTATCATCCACTAAAAGAAGAAGTCACTGTACCAGTAGAAAGTAATGATTTCTATGATTTTCTCATTTTCTAGGATTTTCTCATGCATACATTTCCTTGAGAACAACTGGCAGAAAGGCAACTGATAAACAACAATGTGACCGTGAAAACGACCACTCTCTTGGTACAATAAAAATAATGCTTGAATAAGGCCTATAGGATCACATACTGGACTTTAAGGCCTAAATTGAAACATACAACTTAAGAAAAAAATTATGACAATGAGATGACTTATATAACACTGATTGGTCACAGTTAACCATATTCAATACCAATGTTCTTCTAGATATACAAGAGCCAATTGTATTCCATCCATTCAGTTTTCATGATGCGATTCGGATCTGAACCCAGATCTCTAAATCTAATGTTCTGTCCTTCAGACCCCAGAACCTACTTTGGAATCAAGACATTGCAAATATTGCAAATATTATGAACCGTACAAGACAACATTTGATGAGCTTAACTGTGGGCACCTTCCTGCTAAGTGTATCAAGTCATGGGAAAAAAAATTGGCACTAGAAATCTCAAATATGTGGGGAATATTGCAATATATTAAACAAAGCTCCACACAAATTATATGATAGATGTATTTTCAGTAATGGCAAAAACTCCCTCGGGGTTTCCTGGAAGTTGTCTCATTTGGGGTTGATTCATGCAGAATTAGCAATGGAATTCACATTGGGCAATGGAATTTGTAAACAGAGCTGGCTGTTGGGCAATTATTTCAGGCAGGAGGAAGCAGATTTTCAAATAAATGAAATGTCTGTGGTGAACTGGGCTTTGCTCATCGCAAGGGCACTATTCTGCCCTTTCTTTTCTGCCTTCAGTTTGATTTCAGATTTCAATGCACAGAACCATTAGAAGCTTACAGCCCAATAATTGGTGGGTTGCTTCAAATCAACAAGGGAAATCTAGTCCATGTATCTTCTCCTTTCTTGACAGCCTCTTTCTGTTTCCTTTCTTTTCATTTACCTTATTATTTCTTGGTTCAATATCTACTGTATTCGAAGCACCTAAATACCCTAAAGGGACCAGACCTTGTCTGATCTTGGAAGTTAAGCAGGGTCAGCCCTGGTTAATACTTCGATGGGAGACCACCAAAGAACATAAGATGCCATAGGCTATATTTCAGAGGAAGGAAAGCACCTCTGAGTATTCCATGCCCAAGAAATCCCAATGAAATTCATGGGGTCACCATAAGCACTTTAATTAACCATTTTCATTCTAATTAACCATTTGTCAGACGCTCTGATAGCCTTTTGGCTGAAGAGTGGGGTATAAATACTTAATAATAATAATAATAATAATAATAATAATAATAAATCAACAGGTGAATTGAAGGCACATACACACAGAGAGAAATTATGGAAGACAGTGCAAAACTAGAGTTACTTTAAGAATCCTGATTCCTGTCAACTTGACATGGTAGCCTTTTGTTGACTGGATAAGCACTATAGCCCTTTACAAAACAAAGCCTGGCATAAAACAAGGGCTCTCTTCACACTACAGTGCAAGAAGGAAATGACCTTCTGGTCAGGGAATTCCAGATGAGGAATGGAAAGGATATTTACACATTGGGATCATGATATCCACTGGAGTTTGGTTTCAACACCCCCGACCCCAGGAAATCAAAATCCATGGATGCTCACGTTGCATTATATACAATGGCATAATAAAATAACATCCCTTATATAAAATGGCAAAATCAAGGTTTGCTTGATGGAATGGTTGAATCCATGGATGAAAAATGCATGGATAAAGAGGGCCAACTGTACAGTTGGACCTCCATATTTGTGGGAGATCCGTTCCGGACTTCTGCGGATACCAAAATCTGTGCATGCTCAAGTCCCATTAAAATCAATGGCAGTGCAGTTACATGCCTGCACCATCATTAAGCGAAACAGGGGCTTGCCATACACAGATGGTTAAATTTGAGGATGGCAAGTCTGCTGTTAAGGAGGGTGGACTATACTACTTTTTTTTAATACTATGGCTACCACTATCACAGCAGCAGCAGCAGCACACTTTAAGACAAGTTAGTATTGTTATCCACAAGCTGGTGATGGGGGTAAGGTGCAGAGGCTGAAGAATGATCTCCCAGCCAAAGGCTACCAAGTTACATGGATTGGGGAGATTTGAACTAGTCTTCTTAATCTACAGCCATTTCTCCTGGCCTTTGTGGCACTTTCTTCCTTAATTTTCCTCTCTCTCTCTCTCTCTCTGTATGCCTTCAAATTCCTCAGCCTCACCAACTCTTGTTTTAGCCTGTAAGCAACCCAGGCTCCTTCAGCCTTCATTTATGTAGCCTATGATTTAGCCGAGATGTGATGAATGCTACATAGATACTTGAAACCATTTATCATTCTCCACTCTTTGGCTTTATGTACTCACTTCAAGAGGATCAATAATTGAACTCCCATGCAGGCAAAACAGAAATGAGTTTATTTTTCAGGCAATGCTGGACACCAAAATGAGTTTATTTTTCAGGCAATGCCTGGACACCGATACTGAATGGGGTTTGTTAAACCTTCTGCAGCCTCAAGTGACTTGGCTAAACCCAGTGCAATAAACATATAATGTCTTTCCTTTGCTGTTGGCCTTACTTAAAAGGTCAATTTTTTCATCCAGCTTTCTCTCATACTCTTTTATGTCTATTTTATTCTGCTAATTTTGAAGGCCAATCCCTCCTGGGTAGCAATCAGGAGAAAATCAAGTCCACAGCCTGCTGGCTTCAGTTTCTAGAAATTACCTTTTCATTTAAAAAATAATAATAACTGAAGAACACATTGTAAGCTTCAAAAATACAACTGCCACTGAGGGCACATCCAGACTTTTTAAATAAAGACCAGAAAATCCCAGATTTTGTTCTTCTCTCTGGTTTTATTTTGGATCTCCATACATGTTTTGTTTAACCCAGAATATTTTCTGTCAGCTCCTTCTATGATCAGAAACTTTTTATACTAGTTCCCCAGGTCAGTTTATTTTAACTCAATATAAAATCTGAAAGAAAAGGAACAAAATTTGACGCCCTTCAGTCAGTCTGGACACACCCTTTGTTCATCTCCAATGCAAATCACTCATACTTAAACTGAGCCTTCTATTCCACTTTCCCTGAACAACAGCCAGAAAACAAATGTCTTAGCTTACTGAAAAACATGTGCATCACATTGAGAAGGTGCTGAGTTCAATCCCCAGCATCTCCAGATAATGCTGGAATGCCACACCTATAATCTTTTGACACTGATGAGATCAGCGATACAAGGACATCAAGTGATCCATCCTTGAAATAAAGGATCAAATCATGGAAGGGAAGGAGGTCTACCTGAGAGGTTGGAAAGAGGCTGCCAGCCAGAGTAGGGTAAGACTACACAATGTAGTGCTTGCTCCAGTTGTTTAGGTATATGGATGGGACTGATGTAAATAAATGGCAGTCCAAAACATCTAGAAGGGAGCAGGTTAGGGACTGGAAGAATATTCAAAAATATTTTTTTTAATGGTTGGAAAATGTATGCCCTAAATTTTGGAAAACCCTGATGTGAATCCTGGACTGATGAGAATCTTCATAATTTGGGTCTCATGCTGTGCAGAATTGTGCACAGACAGCAAGATCCTCTATGCAGAAAACAACATTTGCTGAGCAGGCGATAATAATATAAAAATGCTGTTTCCTGCACAAAAACACTGCATGTGAATTTTGTGCTGAATATTTCCCAAACTCAGACTAGTCTTCAAAAACCTCACAGTTTTCAAAGACTTCCTGTGGGAAGGAAATTACTCAAATTATTCAATGAGTCCTCTGAAAACAAAATTAGTCAAGAATTACATCCCTACATTAGGTTGGTTACCCTTGGTAGGAAGAATTATCTTCACTCATTATGCAGATTTATGGGGTGATGGTGGTGGTGGCAACTATGTCATCTATGGCCAAGGCAGGGAAGAGGGCTAGACCTCCCCTCTCCCCAATTCTATAACCTGATCCAAACGGTCACATCCCACAGCTGTTCTTTACATTATGCTAAAGAAACAGTCATGAAATTGGGATGAATGATGCCATATTTCATTTGGGCTTTAGCTTGGTTGAGAATGACACTGACCATTAGTGATCTGTTGACAGTCCTCAGAGGGAATGTGTTGGCAGGTTTCCAAATTTACATTGACAACAACATTGACAATAGGAATCAAAATTCTTCACTTACTTCATTGGCTTAAACAAAGCTTGTCCATAGTTCTGGAATGTCATGATCAGCTTGAGCTGGGTGCCTCCTGATTTCATTGCTATAGGGGAAAGCAGAAGGGAAAAATGAAGAAAAATTATTCAGTTGCACAACAGGGTTCAGCAGACACCTAGCAACATTTGCACAAAAACTGCACAGATAACTGTTTGTGAACCAATGTGGTGTAATGGTTTGATTGTTGGACTAGGACTCCAGAAGACCAGGGTTCACATCCCTGCTCAACCAGTTCCCTCTGAGGATTTTCAAAAGAAACCCAGTGGATGATCTTAGACAATTCTTTTACCTGACAGAACACTTTTCTAGGAATCCATAAGTTCTCCAGCACAACTCTATGGTCAATATCTACTGGAGGTTGAGCACAGAATTATGCTGGAGGACTTATAAATGCCTAGAGAAGTGTTCTTCCAGGAATCTGTAGATTCTCCAATGAGACCTCTGAGAGAAATTGACCACAGAGTCATGTTGGAGGACCTAAAGATTTCTAGAAAGAACATATTAATCCACTCTATGAATAATCAAATCTGCAAAAGCCAAAGCTGTAAATGTGGTGGGCAGACGAATCTAAACTGTGTTCAGTTCTGCATTCAATTCCTGACATTTGAAACTGAGTAAGAGAGCAATCCTGTCTCACTGAAACAACTGAGAGCCAGATGACTTGACACTAGGTTGGCTCAAGCTGTGCTTATCACAGCCTAGGAATCTTAGAAATGATAATGATAATGAAAGTATTTCTATCCCACCCTTTCCTCAATCCAAATAAAATAGATACAGCTTGAAAATTTACACTGTACAAAAGTTAAAAATATAATTAAGCTCAATCAAGGAATCTGCAAAACCTGAGCAGGGCTGTTGATAACAGGGTGACTTGGCAGTTTCTTATTCACAGGGGTAGAATTCAAAGACACAACCATGTTAGTCTGGATCAGTATGCAAGGAGATCTTGTCGCACCTTTGAGACTAGCTGAAAGAGAAGATGGTCACTTATGCTACCAGCTTCATTCACTTATTAGACTCAAGGGTGTTACAAGAGCCCTTCTGACTGGATGGCAATTAACAACAATCATCAATAAAATTAAAGTCAGTTAAAAACAGACCCATCAAAAGAAGAACAAATATAAGCAACACAGCATATACAGCGGGCCCTTGGTATCTGCTGAGGTTCTAGGACAGGGGTAGGCAACCTTTCCACTTTAAGGGCTGAGGGACTTCAGCTCCCAGAATCCCAGGAGCTATTGGCCAACATGGGACTATTGGCCAACATGGCTGAGGCTTCTGGGAGCTGAAGTCCCTCGGCCCTTAAAGAGGAAAGGTTGCCTACCCCTGTTCTAGGATTCCCCCTGCTCAAGTCCCATTAAATACAATGGCATAGTAAAATGGTGTCTTATATAAAATGGCAAAATCAAGGTTTGCTTTTTTGAATATGTGTGTGTGTGTATGTGTGCTATATATAATCGTGGATGCTTGAATCCGTGGATAAAAAATCCGTGGATATAGAGGGCCGTAAATGTAAAATGTAAAAGTAATTCCACCCTGAGCAGTCAGGTCAGCAAAGGCTGACCAAAATGAAAAGGTCTTCTTTTGCCTAAGAAAGGAGGGCAAGGAAGGTGTCAGTTTCACCTCTTTAGGAAAGAAGTTCCAGAGCTTGGGAGCAATCCCCAAGAAGATGCTCTCTTGTGTCCTCACTAAACATACCTTTGATAGAGCAAGATAAAGCCCTTCCCCAAAGATCTTAAAACTCAAGATTCGGTCCTTAAGGTTGTGCCACTGGACTGGAGGAGATCTGGAAGAGATGTAACTTCTCCTTCCCGCCTCCTGCCTCCTTTCTACCCTCACCCTCCTTTTTGGCTCCTTTGGGTTTTCTGCTGAGCAGCTATCCAAGCAGATCTCTCTGCTGACTAATCTCTGAGATCAGCCTTCCTAAAGGGTGATGTCTGCATAAGGGCATTTCAGTTGAGAGGCTATCTCAGTCAGACAAGAAGCATCTAACTCCCCATAGCCAGCACAATTCTGAGTTGAGACTGAACTCCATCCTTTCAGTGATGAATCTCATTTTAGGGGGGGTAAACAGGATATAAATCATAGATAATGTGTTAAAGATAACGTCCATTAACATACATACACACACTGATGCTCCTTCTCTTTCATACACCAAAATAATCAAGACATGTGATTGTTTTTTATTTCATTTTATTTCATTTCTATCCTTTCTCCCAAAAAGGGACCCAAGGGAGCTCACAATATAAAATCAAACTGCCACCTTTACATTTTTAGAAGCTGCTTGCTTTTGTTCTCCGTTTGAAGATAAAACTGGAAGAAATAGTCCACATCTCTAGAAAAGCTCCAGATTAATGGGGGAGAAGAAAATGTCCTATAGCCTTGCTCACATATACATATACCCTCCCGTGTTGATTTCACAGATGAAAAATGGGGTGCATGCGGTCAAACACTATTAGAGTGTGATAAAGATGGCGAACATTTATAATGAGGAAAACCGCAAAAGCTAGGAGAGTGTGCAGCAGTTTGCTTTTGCCTGAGCCTCCTGGGAAGGGCTGGGTTCCACTCCTTCTCTCCTTTCCCCCTGCTGAGTTAACTGAGTCCAAACTACTTTTGCACTTTGAACTCCATTTACATGAACTGAAGACAGCTGAGGACAAAGGGGAAAAGTGGGAAAGGGAGAGAGAATCCCAGACATTTTTAAAAAGGAGCTAAAAAAGTGGAACAACAGAGGATTATTAGGGACAGTTCTTGCCAAATTGGGATAGCTGGAGAGTATGTATTAAGCTTCTAGGCTCACTTTCTCCAGCCTTTTAGATCTGGAATGTTTTCTGTCCCCTAACTAGTCCTATTAGTTCCACATCTTTTAAACTGTTCCTCTTGGTGATTTATTACCAATAGGTCACAAGCTCCTAATCCCTATTTCTCTTTCCTTTCCTGTGCAATAAAATGTTATGCAAATCTGGTCAGTTTAATTACTTTTCTGCTCCAGCAAAACAGTCCCTCCAGCCTAGCTGTTTTGCTGATCCCAGCCTTCTCTTGCATTACCAATCCTTCCCAGAGGAACAAATAAATAATTAGAAATTAAAGGGCATTAAGCAATTTGCACTGAATGGGCAGAGCAAGAGCATGTGGATTTCATATATTAGATTAAGTCAGTGGTGCTGAGTGGGCCAATATTTGGAGGGTAGAGAAGCATACTGTAGCTTACACAGAGAAATCATAAACCTTATTTCCATTCTGGAAGAAACAGTACATATATACAGTATACTCTGCAAATTGCTCTTATGCCATTACTACTTCACTATTTTATTGTTTATTGCTATTACACTACTGTGGAGCCAGCATGATGTAATGGTTTGAGAGTTGGACTTTGACTCTGGAGACCAGGGTTCGATTCCCACTCAGCTATGAAACCCACTGAGTGACCCTGTGCAAGTCACATGCTCTCAGCCTCAGGGGAAGGCAAAGGCAAACCTCCTCTGAACGGATTAGGCCAGGAAAACCCCATAACAGGTTCACCTTAGGGTTGTTGCAAGTCGGAAATGACTTGAAGGCACACAACACACATATATTACACTATTGTCACTGTACTGTGCTATTCTACAGTGCATTGCTTTTGTGCCATTACTACTGTACTATTTTACTGCACACTGATATTGTACCATTACTACTGTTTTAACACATATTGGTACAGGAGCACTGGTGAATAGAAAGGTAATAAATAATTATTTGAATGAATGAATGAATGAATGAATGAATACCATATAAATAAGGGCATGCCATGTATACAGCTGAATAAGTCATCCCTCCACAGAAAGGCAACAAGGGGTTCTGCACAACTAAATGACAAACTCAACTTGGCAGCCAGATCTCTCACTTTGGTTTGACACCCTGGAGCATGCTCAACTTTGCCCAGAGTTACCTGGTGCTTGCAAAATCCCTTGGGCTGTTTGCTCAGCAATCTAAGTGACAACTTGCACAAAAATAGATTAAACATGAGATGATATGGTCTGCTGCAGCCATGGTGGGGCACTGGAGTTGGGAAGAGTATTGTGTTTGAAGAGCTCTGCACGTGCTCATTAATCGGTGAACCATTTCCAAGTCAAGCTGATTGGAGCTCATTGATCTTTGATTTTGAAGGTTGTAGGAAAGGTGTGTGAATGACGTGGCCCAGATCAGGGGCGATCCCAAACATTATCAAGAAGCTGCTGGGGATCTGGTGCTGCAAGGACAGTCCATTAGCACCTATGTTGGGACCTCCTTCCTCCCTATCTTTTCAAGTATTAATGTATTAATTCGGCCAAGAGTTGGTTAGGAAGCTGCCATTTTGATGCTTCCAGAAGGTGCACAATGATGCTACATCAGGACATTCTGGGAATGTTAAAAACTGACAGGTGTTTCACTGGTCCCTACTATGGATTACAGTGGGACTGGGCAACTTGGAGCCCTCCAGATGCCATGGGAATGCAACTCCCATCAGCCTTAATCATGGTGGGACCACAATGGTGAGAGATGGAGTCCACAAACATCTGGAGGACCATAAGTTGCCCATCCATGGATTACACTGTTCCATGCAGTTAGAAGCATACTACTTTAAGCCACTGGGTTGTACTTTGCTGAGGAACTTCTCAAACCTAGAGCCAGGCATGTTTTATTATGTTAAATAAAATGACTTTTATCAGTTGGACTGTGGACTCTTAACAATGATTTGCAAAAGAAAGCATGGGCAGATGCCTCCTGGCTTTTTCTAGCAAGCACAAACGATAGCATTAGCAATCCTCTGTCTAGCAGATTAGCTTCCTCTGGGGAAATTTTGAAAAAGAACAAGAGTAAAATCTAAACCCATGTGAAAAGAAAGGTCAAGACTCTAAATCCAAACACATAATAGTAAGAGCCTTAGTGCATTGCTGAAGACAACAGAGATGAGCGTGTGCCAATGCCAAAAACACCTTGAGGTCCAATCCTTGCCCAGTGAAAACAGGCATCCTTATTTCACATTGTAGAAAAGCACAATTTTCTTTCTAAGAGAAGTGGACAAATAGCAGGAGCAAACTGAAAAACTGGCATTTTTTCTGTTGCTAATCAATTCCTTTTTAAATGCCATTTGATATTTGGCAAAGGGATTGCAAATTTGCATGTTTCTACTGCCTAAAACACAGTATTTCTCTCTCTCTGCCTCTATCTCTCCCAAACACATATTTTCAGCATTACACACAAATCTAGTTTCAAATGCTATAATTATTTGAACTCAGTATTATGCCAACAAAGACTGCTACACTCTGAACCAAAGCATCTAAGCCTTCATTTTACTGGGAAAATAGATACAATTGCAAAGCATAGCATAATACTGGGTGGAAATCGGACACGCCTAAGTAGCTGTGTATAACTAGTACATGTTATACCTTCCTAGAAAATGTTGCTGTATGATTATGAAAGCAAACATGAGACCATCCTTAGATGCTGAAGGACACAGGGCTAAATTCAATGCTAGTCCTATCTTGAACAAATCCACGGAAATGAATGGGACTTACACAATTACAGAATCACAGTTAGAAGAGGTTTCACAGGTCCTACCCCTGCTCAATGCAGAAACTCTAGCTACCTCCACATTTGTCAATCTGAATTACTAATAATTTAGGTCTCATTGATTTAAACAGATTTGCTAAAGTGGATTTTAACTCAAAGAACTTGGGGGGGGGTATTTTTGCCCTATTCTCTCTACCAACAGGTCAGCTCTCAGGCTGAATTTGATTTTTTGATTCGATTTTTTTGCAATGCTGTCTATAATGCCGTCTAGAAAAATACCAGAGGGAGGCATTGCAATTCATTAGCTCAAACATAGAAGATTATCTCTGGTGCCAACAGGAGTTGGGCTGGCTTTATAAGCCTGTCTCTGCAGGTAAGGTTTCATTATCTGAACTACATATCAGACATTGACTCATAAATGCTGTAATTTGGCTACAGGCTCTTTGAGGGACCACATTCTCATGTATGAGCTTGTCAAAACTTTGAGATCTTCTGGGCAAACCTTTCTTCCAGTCCTGTCTCCTCCAGTCTGTTTGATGGGGGCATGTGAAGGGGCTTAATCATACCTCTCAACTGTCCCAGTTTACCAAGTAGACTCCCAAGTAATATTTTGTTGTCCCCCTTTTTGGCTGCTTTTGGAATGTCCCAATTTCTCTCTCCTCCTCCCTCTTTTCTCGTCCATCCTCAGCTTACTTCAATTGCCACAAACTGAAAGTGCAAGAGTAGTTTGCACTCAATGAAGTCAGCTGGGCTGAGAGGAGAGGATGGGTGGAAACTTGGCCTTCCCAGTGGGCTCAGGCAAAGGCAAACAGCTGCAGCCTCTTCTAACTTGTGTGTTTTTCCTCAGTAATACCTTTTGCTATCTTGACCACATTCAGGTTGGGCACACATGTATCAGGTTTTGTCTGTAAAATGTTGGAGGGAATGCTTTCTCTGTGGTCATTTCCAGTCTTGAGAACTCGCTAACAAGGGAGACAGAACTAATTTTATCCCTGTTGTTTTCTGACTAACTGACATTTTTTAAAAAATAGGCCTTCTGCAACTGACCTCCTTGTGAGGCCAAAGCAGCTTTTAACTAGATGGGTATTGTATTTTTCTTTTGCTTTACTGAGAGATTTTTATTTTCTTTATTGAATTTATATCCTGCCTCTCTTCAATTAAGAGAACCCATGGCAGTAGAAGTTAAAACAAAGTGTTAAAACATGTAAAGTACAGCAAAAAGGTAAAGCCACAGTACCCCTCTCCCAATTAAAAACACTATTCTGCCATAAAATGTTAGGAGCCAAAGGCTAGCACAAATAAAAAGCCTAGGGATAGCCACAAAGAAGGTGCTCCTCCTGTGTCCTCACCATAAAACTTTCTGATACTGTATATTCTTACATTCTGGTTTAGTTATTTAAAAAAAAAAGGTTTTGTCAATTTATGCATTTTACTCTACTTTATTCTAAACTGTCCAAAATCCAATTCATGAGAGAAATTTGGATATAAATCAAACAATTAAGTGAGGGGTAGAAATCATGCATCCCTCCAGATGTTGTTGGATGCCTCACCATCAGCTATGCTGTTTAGAGCTGCTGGGATGTACAACCTGACAATATTTGGAAACAGAGACCTACAGGATTCCCACTCCTGAAACCAACCAACCAATCTGTCAGCTGACATGACAAATCAACCAACCAGGACCTCCTGAAACCCTAGGGAACCCTTGTATCCAAACCAACTCCTCTGTCTAAACCAGGGGTAGGCAACCTTTCCCCTTTAAGGGCCGAGGGACTTCAGCTCCCAGAATCCCAGGAGCTATTGGCCAACACTGGACTATTGGCCAACATGGCTGAGGCTTCTGGGAGCTAAAGTCCCTTGGCCCTTAAGGGGGAAAGGTTGCCTACCCCTGGTCTAAACAGTTCATCCTCAGATTATCCTCAGGGAAGATCCATTTTAAGGGATGACTAAACAGCTATGTCTAAATATCTGAAGGAGTCTCACACGATATGGATGTTGGACTGGAACTCTCAGCAAATCTAGCCCTAAACAGACACAGATTCAGGCTAAAACAGAAACAGATTAATCCACATACCATTCACTCCAATCATATATGTTGGACTCCTATTGGTAGTCCCAACCAGATTAAAGCAACCCAATCTATAAATGTCTCAACTGAAGCTATTGTTCTCTGACCACAACATGAGATGACATGGCGGACTGGAAAAGATGACAATGCTGGGAAAAGTGGAAGTGAACAGAAAAGGAGAAAGGCTGCATTACAGCTGGATTGATTCAATCAAGGAAGCCATAGATGCCCCAGAGTTTGCAAGACTTGAGCAGGGCATCTGAAGACCAAGGCTCTCAGAGATCTCTCATTCATTGTTGTTGTGTGCCTACAAGTCATTCCCAACTTATGTAGATCCTAAGGAGAACTTATCATGGAGGTTATCTTGGCAGGTTTTTTCAGGCTTTGTTAACATGCCGTTCCAAGACATTACTGGCATGATGACTTAAGGGTTTGCCATTGCCATCCTTTGAGGCTGGGAGAGTGTAACTTGCCCAGGGTCACCCACTGGGTTTCTATGGTTGAGCCAGGATTCAAACCCTGGTCTCCAGAGTCATAGTCCAACACTCAAACCACTAGGCCATGCTGGTTGTCTATATGAACTCTCATTCTTGGGGTCAGTGTAAGTCAATATCAATTTGTCAGCAACAACAAACCAAAAAACCAGAAACTCTATTGATTCAACTGGGTTGCTCTAGCTGAGACTACAAACAGGATTCAGGCCATTTTAGTCACATTCTAGGCTGTTTGTTAACGCTACAAATAAGAACAAAAAAAGCCACTTTCCCACTCATGCTTCATATTACCCAAGTCTCCCTCCCTGCCCCAGTGCTAAATAATAAATTAGAAAATAAGCCACTCAGGCTCCATTTGTGTATTTGAAGTTGCCAACTGAGATGCTCCATTTTCTCCCCAAATAAAATTGTCTTGAGGATTTATAGCATACAGGATTGTGTCAACAGATCTCAAGAAAGCCACATAATGACACTTAAGTCACCACTGCCAGTAATGTCTTGGAACGGCATGTTAACAAAGCCTCAAAATGTGACACTAATTTGGCTCCTATTGACTTTTTATCCAGGGCACCAGAAAAAAACTGAACTCCAACTTCGTCAATATAAAGACTGCCATGTTTTTGTTTACTTGTTTTCTGCTTTGTGAAGACCCACGTAGGGCTGAAAGCAAAATTAATCTGATCTGCACTTTAACATGAATCAGCCTAACTCTCATTCTTTCAAACAAACGTATGAATCAGAATGCAAGGATCTCACAGGCCTCTGAATTTCTGGGAAGTACTTCTCCAATCCACAATTTCACAAGAAATATAAGGGACATATGGAACCAAAATATGGGTATTCAAGAGCATTACATACAAAAACCATATGTTAAGGGTGGCACTTGCAAAAATGAGTATTTTCAGGGAAATTATGTACAAAACTGCATACAATTTTCATGGACACAGACATATGCTCAAGAACACAAATGCAGACTTTTACAAAAAAATCCTGTGAAAGCTGATGCAGAAATGAAAAGAACACATTTGCACTTTTGGGATTTGGGGGTTGGGAAGAGGAGTGCATTTTATGTAATTTTTATTTGTTTTCTTATTGTATTATTTTATTTTTACGCTGTAACCCACTTTGTTTCCTTTTGGATACGGGCGGGCTAGAAAATAAATCATATTATTATTACTTGTAGAGAAACTTGTGCATATCCTCCAGAGTTTCACACATGAAAACCAAGACAAGTGGCCAAGCAACATCGGAGTGTTGTCAAGATAGCAAAAATTATGAGTGAGGAAGAACACAGAGGGTAAGAGAGGCTGCAGCAGTTTGCTTTTGTCTGAGCCTATTGGGAAGGGTAATATTCTGCCCCTTCCTCTCCTCTCCCTATACTGAGTTGAGTTCAGACTACTTTTGCACTTTGAACTCCATTTGCAGCAATGGAAGTAAGCAGAAAACAGAGGGGAAATGAGGAGGAGGAGTGAAAATCGGAGCATTTTAAAAGCAGATGAATAACTGGGCCAATAGAGGATTAATTGTAAAAACTGGAGGGTATGCTTGTGCCAGTAACTTGTACAAGCATTGGGAAATTCTTTGCAAATCTATGTCCTCTTTTGCGCTCATATTTCAGGGGTGCATAAATTCATTGGTCCAATTTTCTGCCTCAGGGTCTCCTCAAAAGTCACACAGATTGTCAAAAATCAAAATAAAATAAAAGTTAGAAGCAGCTGGAAGTCTACCTTTGGTTTGAAAAATGGTTTTTAAATGGTAAGCACTGCTGGGAGGGGAGCTGCAATCTATTTAAAAGATTAACATGTTTAAAAAGATCTAAAGGTTTCTAGGAGAAATGATACACCTTCTCTTTTCTGGATAGGAAAAGATCAGTTGGGGGGGGCAGAGGTCCAAAAGGTCACAAAAACAGCCTTTGGGGCTGGATGGAAATCTGCAAATTCCCCGCCCAGTGTTACTGTGTGGCACACACTCTTATTTTTATTGGTGAACACACCAGTGGCCGCCCTCCTGGATATGTATTGATGCCAAAAGCACAGATTTCATCTTTTGTTAAAGCCTTTACAATTTTCCAATGTGTATAGTTAGCTTTTGGCAAAGATTATCCAGAACGTTTACACAGTGTTGAAAGCACACTGATATGCAAATGTTACATTTAATCTTTCAGCATCACAACTCACCTAAAAGAATGGAAAGCAAAGATTAAGTTAAGTAATGTTATATAAAGATTAACCAAACTGCATCCGCTCCCAGCAACCTAGCAACCACCTTGACCCTCTCAAAGTCAGTGAAGTCACAGCCATCCTCTGATGATTGAAATGCGTTAGAATTTCAGCTTACTTTTAACTTTTGCTTTTTGGAAGCATTTCAGTGTTGCACTCAAAAGGGTTTTCTATGACAGGGATTGGCTATCAGTAAAACCTTCACTTATGTTTTCTGACCCTGATGTGTGGGTTCTTTGCCTGCCATTTATCTTTTGAATAAATAGAATAAATAAATAAATAGACTCTACAAGTTTCCAGGTTGTCTACCTTCATGAAGGACTTTCGTATCAACTTGTTTGTGGGAGAACAACTACGGTACATTTTGTAAAGTATTCTGGGAAATGTTCCAGGATTCATGATCTAGGGTTTATGAGAGGTCCCAACTAGCCTCTGTGCCATGATATCAATTCACAGTGTGCCCTAGCAACATACCCAAAGGCAATGCACTACAGGGAAAGATAAACAGTGGTGGACTGACTGTATTTGAGAGACTTTCATCCATCACTCCTAAGTTTCTACTACTAGTAGGTCCACCTTAGGGGCACCGTAAGTCAGAAACGACTTGAAGGCACACAACAACTACATTTTTAACCGAAGGGACCCTTTACAAAATACTCAGAAGAAATCCAAGGTTCTGGATTTCTTTTCCTATTCTGTTTCATTTGAATGACAAAACAATGAATTCCCAATTCAGTTCGGAGATGAGATGATGCCTTACAATGAGAGTCCCTAGTCCAGCAGGTGAAGCACCTGGCTTACAACCAAAAATGTCCCAGTTCCAATGGAAAGAGATTTTCCAAGCTCCAGCAGGAGGTCATGAATATCTGTGAGGCCACTGGTTCTTGTATAATACAATATAGCACAATACAATATAATGTAGCAAAAGAAGAGGCTTTAAACATACCTCAATCATGCACTTTTCTGGAGTAAGACATTGTTAGTTAAATAGCTATATTCCAAGGTAGCCCAAGAAATTATAAGAAACAGAATAGGCCTGGCTTGATTATAGCTTTTGGCTTAGCTGTGACATTTTCTCATCAACAAAATATCACACACTTTTCCTATGCACTGACCTTCAGTTGGTGGGAATCCTGGCTTTGTTGCACATTGCTTTTTTTGTTTGTTTGTTTCCATTTTCAAGCCAATGACCAATTTAGCAGCCACTGATAAAAATAGAAGAGGTGCTTTGCAGAGCAAATCATGTGCTTTTTGTCTATTCCGTGAAGCAGAAATCATGTTTCAATGCTTCCCAGAGCCCAAAATACCACATGCAGAGAAAATTAGCAAGTCAATGTCAGACCCAGAGGAAAAGTATTATTGGCCAAGAATTCTTTCCACTGGAGAGCCATGGTGAGAATATGGTTAGAGAAAAACAGGGGAGATCAAGGTTAAGGAGACTTGCTTTATTCTAAGCCCAGTCATTGTGCCTTCTGGTTTAGTATTGTCTATGCTAAGGACGTTATCACACGGGGCCTAAAGCAGTCCCATCACCGGCGCATCCCCGTCCCATTCTGGATCCTTTGCCCCTGTGTTCAAACGACGTCACAGCAAACCCCGCCCCATCCAGTGCCATCCCCGGCGCATTGCGGCATCGTCCCCGTTCTTTGCAATTCCTCTTTCATTTGAGGAATTACACCTGCTGCGACCAGAACTATACCGGAATGATGCTGCTTTCTTGTCTGAAGCTACGGGGTCTATTCCGGTATGGTTCTGGATTGATTCCATGCCGCTTTCTTGCCGCCACGTGTGATAATGCCCTAAGTGGTGGGGAAAGGCAGAGGAGGATTCAGTGATAGACAGAGATCTACTGCAGGGCTGGGGAAAATTGTGGTTCACAACCTCTTCTGGAACCCCCACAAGTCCCAGACAGTACCCTCAAAGTTGTCAGCCCTTTCCATTAAAAAAACAGGCCTAAATATCACCCAGACCACTGCCCAAATGCAGCCAAACATGGATGTTCGGCTTAATGACTGAATAAAAACTGCCCAAAGAAGGAAATGAACCAGGCAAATATTCTAAAAAAGTAAAGGTAAATCAAAATCAAAAATCTGGTTTTCATTTACTTTTATTCTGAGCTGATTTCAGTCCCCTGGAATGCACCAGTAAAGCCCACTGTGGGTACAAGGGCAACTGGCCACCACCTCCATTCCAGTTGCTGACCCATAGTCAGGTGATAAGAGCCAGCATGATATAGTGCTTTGAAGAGTCAGTATGGCCTTAGTATTGCATTAGGACTCTCGGAGACCATGATTCTCATCTCTGCTCAGCCACAGAAACCCACTAGGCAACCATGGGCAAGTCATATGCTCTCAGACTCAGGGAAAGGCAATGGCAAACCGCTTCTGAACAAATCTTGCTGAGAAAATCCCATGATAACTGAGAAACAACTCAAAGGCAGACAAATGACAACAACAACAATCTGCTGATAGGTCTCTGAGTGATTTGAACTGAGGTGTATTCCTAAATTCAATGATTTATTGCTTTTACACATCAACACTAACAGACTACTTTAAAGACTGTACCAGGTACTTGAAATAAATATATCATCTGACCCAACTCTTTGAAGATTTTTTTTCCCCAGGCTCACAATTTGCATTTTGTCACATTCTATCCCATTTCCACACCTGTGTTACTATGCTTAAAAAACTGCAGCTTTCATATCACTCTTATCAGTGCATTAATAGTGGATTAATATCCATGAAAGCTAATGCTACAATAAATTTGTCTTAAACATGCTACTAGGTTCTTCCTCCTGCTCTTCTTTCTATGTTACAATAGACTAATGGTTCTCTCTTTGCTTGAGTAATTTGCACTAGATTGGCAATTGATTAACAATAACAACAGTGGCAGAATTACTTTTCTCACCTGAATTAAGTTGCCGAAATAAAGGAAACTTGAAGAAAGTCAAAGTAGGGGGATTTGTGTGAAAATACTATGAATTCAGTTTAGTGTTGGTTGTCATTGCTGTTATGTGTCTTCAGGTCAACACCAAGGTATAGCAACCGCATCATGGGGTTTCTTGGCAAGATTTACGCAGAGGTGGTTTTCCATTGACTCCCTCTGAGGCTGAGACAGTGTGATTTCTCAAAGGTCACCCAGTAAGATTCCATGGCTGAGGGGGGATTCAAACTTTGCTCTCCCAGAGTCCAATATCCAAACTGCTATACCATGCTGGCTCTTATCTCTGATGCTGAATTTGCACAGGGCATTCTGTTCTTTCATTTCAAGGGGGATTTCCTTTCTAAATTCAGTTGGGGGGCCAGTAAAATGAAAGTTGATCTAACAAATCTGCCTGAAGATGCCAAGGGCTGGATTTTGGCTTTGTGCATGCAAAGCACTGGTCTGAGAACAACCTACAGCTATCTTTTCATCCTCATAGGGCTTTTAAGCAAAACATCAGAAAGAACATCAACTAAGGGAAGGGATGGTAGGCAAACAAGTGGAAAACCACAGATTCCCTATCTGAGCTCTAGGCTGAATCCTGGACCCATTTTCTTCAGTTTTCCCCAATTTTATCATTGCCTACATTAGTTAACCGCATCAGTTGCTAATTACGGCTATAACGGCATGTGCCACCTCTTTCATTATGTCGCCTGTCCAAGCGAAACGGATTGTAGATTTTAGAAATTAAACTACTCAGGTTGTGCACTCATTTCTTCAGGCAATGAAATAAAAAGAGACCCCGAGACGTTCTCTCTTCCCTTAGAAACCAAGGGCAGTCCTCTTGTTAATTTTAGTCGAAGAAGGAAGATGCCTGGCATTATTAACAAGTCACATCTAACTATTATACACCATGCAGCGTTTCTAATTAAACAAACCTCTTGCTCATGCAGGTGGCATTATTATAGATGTGAATTTTAAACTGCACAAAGAAATTGCTAATTATGGTCATTTCTGTGTCTTAATTCAGGTAATTACACTTCCACAATGCACCATTGCCTGTGAGTTTTGTAGGCTCAGTCTTCCCTGAAAAAAATTTACTGCTAATGTTCAATTCAAAATAATATTTAAAGATGCAATTATCTCTTAAGCAAATGGAACAGAATGAAAAAATAGTAGAAGGTGGAATCTTTTGGTCAGACGGAAGAATATGGCAACACAGTGGTCCCTGTGTTACCATATGTAATTCCACTACAACCCCCAGAATTCCCCACCATCAGCCATGTTGGATGGGATTTCTGGGGATTGAAGTCAAAAACATCTGGAAAACCAGGCTGAGGACCAGTATACGGTAGTAGCCAATCCAAATTTCAGTTTGCTAGAGCCAGTGTGGTGCAGTGATTTGGAAACCAGAGTTCAAATCTCAGCTTAGGCATGGAATACCAAATTACACTGTCTCAGCCTCAGAGGTCAATGGTAACACCCCTCTGAAAAAATTTGCCAAGACGACCCCATGAAAGGTTCACCTAAGAGTCACAATAAGTCAGAAACGTCATTAAATCCTAAGATAACAACAGGAATTCAGATAAGACCAACTTACATGCTAATAGTTCCTTCTAGTAAGTTTGTATTTGTGTCCAGAAAAGAAATATAGGCACCAGAAGGCTCCACCCCATCCCACTTGTCCCAGGTTCCTTATCTGCTGGGCATCATCCCAGTTTCAGGAACTCTATAATATGAGCAGAACAAAATATGAACACTTTCCACCTCCCCCACAAACTGAACATGCCCAGAGTAGGGGCACAGGTCTTGCCTTCACTGGTCAGAATACTCTAGGCTGCCCCGGATTATTCTGGCCCCCTATACCTGTGCTCTCCCCGCAGTGACTGTGGCAGCTGCCTTCCCATGCAATCCCCATTTATCAACTGGCACCACTTATGAGGCCACAAGTGTCCAGCCATGCTATCGATACTGGGCACCTTGTTCTGACCTTAGAGTGACTTGTGCCCACCATGATGGTGGTGAAAGGCTTGTAGGGGCCATGTGGGGAAGGCAGCTGCCTACTGTCGCTGGAGAGAGAGAAAAAACCCAGAGTAAAAGGTAATGTTTTAACATTAGGGTTAAGGGGAGGAAATGCTGAAATGAGTGCAAATGTCATGAAGACAGTTCATGTCCAATTTGGGGGTTTGATCCTGCATCACTGAACAAGATACAGTGAGCCTGGGGGGATTCAAAGAAAATAGCCCATGTAGACAAGCCCACAGATAGTGAAGAATCTGGAGACCACATCTTATAAGCTGGGAGTGTTGAGCCCAGAGAAGAGATCTTTAAGGAATGATTTGATACTTGTCTTCCAGTATCTGAAGAGCTTTCTCGGGCTGGGGGAATTATGTAGCCCCTGGATGTTGGCAGCCTCCAATTCCCATGAATCCCAGCCAATTCCAGAATAGGAACCCCTCTCCAAATGACAAAAAAGGGGACTTTGACAGAACATTAGGAAGAACTTCCTGATGGTATGAACTATCCATGGGGGGTGGTGGGTTCTCTTTTATTACAGATGTTTGAGGAGACATCTGAGAGCCATCTAGCTAACCATCCATCCATCTCAGATGCCGTAACCAGATTTCCTGCATTGGCAAAGAGTAGCAGTACCCTTAAAACCCACATAACTATTTTCATTGTTCTTGGAAAGGAGAGAGCCGTGCCTTCTTCCTCCCTTGAGGTTATCCTGTTCATTTTAATGAACTTGGACACCTCATCCATAGCAACCAACCAGTCTTGACTTGTATCCTCCAGAAACATCTCATCTTCTTGCATCTCTCCCCACCCTGCTCTGCTTTGATGGCTCTGGCACTCTTTAGTTGCTTGAAAATTATACTGCAACACATGTAGCAGTGTTAAATGAAAAATATTACATTTAGTAAATATTACCTCGCACTGCTATGACAACTTTCTTGAGAGAACATAAACATGCCCTCTCACAGCTTTAGAGGCCTTGAGACTGGATTGCTACATGGGTCTTTTGCTGCCTGGGCTGCCAAGACCTGGGCAGATCTGCAGTGTGTGTTTTCTAAGAAGTTAATTCATACGTTCACTAAGTTCCATTTGGCTTCCTCCCAAGGAACTGCAGGCTGATTCCTTTATGCTTTCCAAGAAATAGCATAGCAGGTATTTCTATAGAGGTGGTGAGATCTTTGCTTCATTCAGATGCTCGCCTTCATATGTTTGCAGCAGTGCCTGACCTTTTATGTCTGTGAAGTGATGAATCTGCACTGGGATTCAGTCCCAACTTTGAAGGGGCTATTACATGCCCCAAGTTAGTTCAGCATCTTCAAGAAAACCTTTACAATCTGAGGCAAATCCTGGAGTGAATTCAGTGTCGCACTGACACTATCCACTGCTGGTTTGCAGAATATGGGACTGTTCGATCTGCAGAAATAATCCAGTTTGACACCACTTTAATGGCTATGGCTTAGTGCTATGGAATTCTGGTAACTGTAGTTTTGTGAGCCTTCTCTGTCAGAGCTCTGGTGCCACAATAAACTACAAACTACAAATCCTCAAATTCCACAGATTGAGCCATGGCAGTTAAAAAGTGGTTTCAAACTGGATTATTTATGCAGTTAAATTTTCTCCAACAGGTTTTTCATTGTTTACAGTCACATGGTAGGTGAGCAGGTACCCATGGTCTTCTCCATGCCATGAATAGTTGCACCTATTAAATATGACTGTTGCATAGAGGTGAGAATTTCATTTAGTTCACACAAATCCAGAAAACTAAACTTGATTTTGTCGTTTTATATAAAGCACATCATTTTATGATGTCACTGTATTTAATGGGACTTGAGCATCCATGGATTTGGGTATCCACAGGGATGGGGAGGGTGCTGGGACCAAACACTAGAGGATACTGAGCACCCACTGTGCTAAAGAATGGTCCTTAGTAACTGTAGTTACTTTTAACTCCCACCCACTAGTTCACACTGTCCTTCTGGCATTCTTTCAAGTATTTCATTTTCTCACTAGAAAAAGTGCCTCATTATAAGTGTTTGGCAAAGCACAGTTCTTCCTTAACCATTGCAGAAGCCAGGCACCAACATAGGGGGGTTGCAGACTACCAGAAATAGTGCAAATTGAGTCCACTTTTAGGGTTAGGGTTAGTACTAGGGAACCATGGGAATTGTTTCCCCCCCCCCCCCCGAGACATTGAGCCTTCTCTGTCAGAGAGCTCTGGTGCCACAATAAAATACAGTTCCCATGATTCCCTAACCCTAAAAGTGGACTCAATTTGCACTATTTCTGGCAGTCTGCAACCCCCCATACTTTTTTTTTCAGTCTCAAGGACAGTGAAATAATAATGCTAGTAATCATAATAAAGCAAAAGTAGAAATATTCCAGCAGCCAAATCCATGGCCACACAAACACACACTCACTTCACATCCTCATAGCCAAATAGGTTTCAAAAAGATATTATGTATGGTATGTGTGTCTCTTTTCTCACCCAAAAGTGAGGGGAGGGTGCTGAGGTGCTTCAAAGGGAAACTCTTCAAGGAAACACAGGTTGAGAGAGGCTGAAGCAATGTGGAATGAAAAAATCACAAAATGTATATACTGCAGTTTGCAATGGGGTGGGTGGGCTACGAGGGGGTAGTATATGGAGAGAAACAAAGCTGAGATCTAGGGCTGCAATTTGTGTAATTTGGCAGAAGCAAGAAAATGGATAGTGAGATAATTGTGTGCATGCAATTATGCGTGTATGTGCCTTCAAGTTGCCTGCCAACATATGGCAAACCCATGAATTTCATTGGATTTTCTTAGGCAAGGACTGCTCAGAGGTTATTTGTTACTGCCTTCCTCTGGAATATAGCCTACAGCATCTGCTATTCATGGGCAGTCTCTCATCCAAGTACTAACTGGGGCTGACCCTGCTTCGCTTCCAAGATCAAATGGGAGCTGGTCCCTTTAGGGTATTTTGGCACAGCGAGATATTTCTGTGCTTATAAGTGAGATAATTACAGGCCCAGAAATAAATGGCCTCCAAATCTTAAGCTTATATACAAATGTAAAAACAAAGTAAAGCAAGTTTCTTTTTTGTTTAAGTTTAACCAAGTCACTCTATTCTGCTTTGATGAGACCTCACTTGGAATAAATAGTTCAAGGATATTGATAAGCTGTTCAGAGAAGAGCGACCAGGTTGATCAAAAATCAGGAAAGCAAGTTCTATGAATAACAGCTTGGAAAGCTGAGCATGTTTAGCTTGGAGAAGAGAAGATGGATAGATGACATGATAGCCATCTTTACAATATCTGAAGGGAAGTCATGTAGAACAGTGCCACTGCAGTGCTATTACATGTCCCAAGTTGCTGGTCCTTGAAAAATCTCCAAGAAAGAAAAAAAATTGTACCTGATTGTACCACAAATTATGCAGTCGAGTTTCCCGCATTTGGGGAAATCGCAGGGGTCAGCACACTATTTAGTGTGAGTCCCTGGAACTTGGGGGGGGGGGGGGGAGGAGAGATAACTTCCAGTCCTCCATATCAGATAGCCAGAGAAGCAATGATGCTGAAAATGGAGCCAAGCTCCAGAGATCAGAACACAAACCAATGGACTCAAATTATTAAAAAAGAGGTTCCCACCTAAATATCAGAACTGCAAGACTGCAAGAGCAGTTTCATAGTGGAATGGACTACCTCACAGGGCAGTGGACTCTCCTTTGTAGATATTTAAACAAAGGTTGGATGGCTATCTCTGAAGAGTACTTCATTTGTGCCCTGCATAATTGGGGGTGGGTGGGTTTGAACTAGATGGCCCTTGTGGTTCCTTCCAACTGTTATGTTTCTATGATCTCCAATTCTAACCTTCAAAATGGTGACCATTGTTCTTGAACTCATCAGACCAGTTGCAAATTATCCATGTTATCCCCAAGCCTGAACTGCAGAGGGACAAATGGCATCAGATATGATTACGAGAGAACTATCATAATCATGTCAGTTGTCCCCTTCATTCCAGCACTTGGACACATCCATTCATAAAAGTCCATCCCAAGAATTTTTTTTAGGGGGGGGGATGGTAAGCATTTGGGGGAAATGGTTAGCAAACCTAACCTACCTAACCTACAAATCTAGGTCATTTCCACTAGTAGCGTCTAGTGACAACAAAGATGTAACAAGGCCACATTTCAAACGCAATGTAATGTATAAGGGGGGGGGGATTCTTCATTGATCTAAAATGGGGAGGGGAGTGTGCCCCCCAAAGTCCTTTGGTGGCCCACGAACGCTCCAGACTGTCTAGACTACTCTTTTACTAACCCTCAAGTCAGGTTCAGGCATTCTCCCCTTTCTGCTCAGCTCAAATGCATCTACTTTTTAACCACAGTTTGCCAAGCTAACTAGACCTGACACACTAGGGTTAATCTTAACTATGGTTTATTGGAAAAAAAGCCATCCAAATCATCAGTTATGAAGTTGACTTGTTTCAGGAAACTACAGTTAAGACTGGCTGATTGTAAGGTTTAGGCATAACATGTAACTGTGTTTAACTGAAAAATTTTAGGTCTCCGCCCAGCAGTACCAAAAGAAGAAGAGATAGTGTGTGTAAGGCCAAAGTTTACTATAGTTCATGCACTTAACATCAAATGATGGCTTATGTGCAGCCAACCCCATCACTGCACTTGTACATACAAGTAAACAAATTACCAAGCAATGTTTGTTTAGATATTATGCTCTCCCTGTTCTTCATCTGTGGTGCAAATAATTGTACAGTGAAAGTATTATGCCTGTCATACCCTTGAAATAAAGTTGTGTAACATAGTTTAGTGTATCAATCCTTTGTTTGATTTTGTGTTTAACAAGAAAGTAGGTAAGCCAGCTGGTATTCGCTTGCTTGGTATTACTTGCTTCCATCTGATCTATTGCTAGAGGACTAATAAATTCAATTCTGACAAAACATCTGGCCTGTGGTTTTGGATTTCTTTTTTCCCCTGACCTAAGAAAGAGCCCCTCTTCCTTGCCCCTAGTCAGTACTGGTTGGTGGCTTCCATGTCAGTGGGATCCAGTCTGGGTTTCTGTGTAGAAGAAGCTATCCAAGATGCTGAAACTATCTAGGAGGCAGAGTTTAGCACCTCGCAGTAACTGCACTAAACCCTGGAGAGTGTTCCCTGCAGACATGGCAGCCACCAACGGGCACTACTCATTCTTATACTTCTTCCAGTATAATTGGTTATTGCCCATTCATGTTTATCTGGTTTTGATGGGGGAAAAGGTGGGATATAAAGGAATCATCATCATCATCATCATCATCATCATCATCATCATCATCATACCAGGTGTTGAAACTCCTCCTAAAATAGGCTCAGCAATCTGGGGTAGCTACCTTAAAGTTCAAATTCAAACCCAGAGCCAATTCACCATCCCATTGAAACAGGAACCTGCCACTGCCACCATGCAAAACATGGGAAGATGACACAAGTATACAAGGAAACTTTAAAGGACAGTAGAAACACTTGTAGTAGTAGTCGTAATGAGTCAGAAACTCTTGACAAAAGGGTCCCAAATGAAATCATCATCATGAACTACTGTAGAAAAAAAAATCCACCTCCTCTATCTGCCAATCTCTTGTTTGCAAAGACATAACTGGTGCTCACTGCTAAGTACATCCTGTAATCTGTACATTGTGCTGCTTCTGCTCAGAGCTACACACCAATGATGCTTTTGTAGGTCATCCTGGCTGCAAGCAAAGTAAACAAATTATCACCAGACAGAGGGAGGACACAGAGGTATCTTTCCACTGAGAAATAGCCCCAGAGACCAAGGGATTCACAAATAATAGATTCCATGGCCCAAGACTGCTATCTCTAGAGTGGGCAACTGCGAGCCTCTGGATCTTGTTCGGCAGCACCTCCCACCATCCCTAAGCAGCTGGGATGTCTGGGAATTGTACTCATAGAAAAGAAATCTAGAGCAGCAGTGAAGAAGCTTAGGAAGCTTAGAATGAGAACAAAAAGAAGTGGCCCATGCTAGCATACCTTCCCACAGCCACCATCTAGGAGGGTTTGCTCTTTTTAAAAGGGATACCATTACAGTTGCTCTTCAGCTTCCAAAAGGTGAAGTCAAATTGAGGGTGCCAGTTTTACATCAAAGCTGTTATTGCATTTTGACACTCAACTCCTCCAAGGCTTCTCTTGGGATTGGCTTTCAAAGCCAGTACAGAGGGAGCAGAAAATTGTATTTAACGCCTGCCATCTTTGAGAGCAAACTTTTGTCAGGAGCATGTAATGCAAACCATGCAAAATATCCCTGAATCTGCAAGCAACAGCATAGCAAGAGCAAGCCAATTATTTGCACAGCATCCCACTGGGAACCGTACATTCATCAACCTACCAACACTTGTTATTTTCTGGGAGGCCAGATCTTGTAGCAAGGCTCCAATGGCTGGGTTGTGTCTGGAATACAGTTCATATCGGTTAATGCCAATGTGGAACTTGAGCCAGTTTGGATAGGAATCAATCGACGTTTCTCCAGTGGGTAGGAATTCTTCATCTTCATTGCCTTCATTTTGCCTACCAAAAGAAAACAAAGGAGAGACGGCAGAGAAGATTAGGTTGCATTAAAATGCCAGCAATGCACTTTGTGACATGGTGGGGATGGGCAGAAAATGGGACCAAATCCAAGGCCCAGAGAGTGCCAAGAAAAACACTTGACAGGCCACTGTAGGGATACTTAGACTTTGCTGAACTGTAGACCAGTATTCTCATTTGTTTGTATACCCTTCTAACCTACTCAACCTCAGAACATTTGAAAATGCCCCCACTATAGCAAATCACATTCCCCCAAAGCCTTAGAGAGGCGTGAGTTGCCATTTAAATGCAACTATCCTCAGGGCATGCTTTAGACCTGAAAAACATTTATTAAGAAAGGAGACAAGAGAAATGACAATGCCGGGAAGAACAGAATTAGATCATATTTTGCCACTTAGAAGAATGGAAAGGGATGATGACGATTAGTTCTTGGGAAAATAGACGCTTCTGTGCTCATTTTTACTTGCAGCATATCTGATATTTCTGCTACTGTTGCTATGGCGGGGTTGTTTTCAAACTCTTTATTCACCCAGAATATGGTTATAGTTAATATAGTAGATGTGTTCCTGGGCATGACTCCTTTAGCAGAAGATTTGGTACCAGAGAGAGAAATACAGTGGATTCTTCCCATCCTCAGGCGTCCATCACAGATGGGAACAAATGCAGACAGCCATGACCCATATTATTCAATGGGTGGAAGCAACAAGTGGACATGCTCATCCACATGCACATACCTCCATTGAATAAGATGGGGCATGGTGATCTGCGAATCTGCAGATTGCTAGCCCACCATTGTAATATGGAACTAGGGATAGGTACCTATGCCACAAAGAAGAAGAGTAGTTCAATATGTTTCAACAAGCTTTTCATGCCAAACCTTTCATTCATTCCAAACAATAAAACATTTTATTCATTTTTGCAAGCCGCCTTGGATCCTATATAAGGAAACCAGCAGGATAAAAAAATAAACAAATTCATATGAATAATATGTGTATGCGAAATGGGGAAAAATCAGGTAAATTAAGCCTTGCATAGTGAACGAAAACATTTTAAAACTTTCTAGAAGAATTCCTCCACAATGTATCCAGAGATTACTTTTGCTTTCACATGTTTGCACTTTTCTTTTGATTTCCATTTTGCTGGCCAAGCTTGCAGACCTATACTTTGTTTAACAAAGTAGCTGGAGAGGCAGATTTATCTGCTCTTCCTTTTTGTCTCTGTTTTTCTGTTCACATGCTCAGAAAGGGATTCTGGAGGCAGTTGCTGTTTACCTTGCTTGCCCTAGGAAGGTACACAATGCCTACCATAGGATCAGCTAAAGAAGAGTCCCACTCTTTTGCAACTCAAATTTCATTGCATTGTTTATGACAGACATGCAAACCAAATGTCTATGTTTCTACAGCCCTCCTTCACTGTCCTCCCAATGCCAATGCTGATTTTAAAAAATCCTTCCAGCTAGACAGTTGATAAGGAGGGGATGAATGTAAAGGGTCTTTTCAAAAAGGAGCATCAGGGTCAGAAACTGTGTTGACTGAGGTATAGCCATACTATAAAGGCGTGATAGGTATTTTTTGCAAAATAAACCCTATTCCTTTTTTCTGGAGAAGGCCCAAGAAAGTAATGTTTTCTAGACAGAATACACACTGATAGAGTTTGATCACAGATGCCCTGCCTTACAAGAAAATATTTCATTTAACACTGCAGGCTTTCATCAAAAGGTGGAATATAGAGCTTCTAAAATAAAGCAGTCACCCATCTTGGCTGCTTCATTGTCTGTTCAGTAAGTCAACACATAACTGTTTAAAATGTGACTGTGAGAGTTCTGTGGAAAATTGGGAGCTGTCAGGTATTCACATAGAAAACCATTCTATACAGAGTAACTGAAATGTTTTTTGGATAAAAAAAAATTAAAGCTGAAACCCAAGGCTGTAGAATACCAAACCACAATCCAATTATCAAGGATAACCCAAAATCTCAAGGATTTTAAAACAATCCCCATTTAAGCAATCCATCTTTCATTCCTCTCTCCCCCTCTTTTTGATGCCAATTCTTCTGTTTGCTAGAAAAGTTAATATTTTACTGCTCTGTCTTGTTCTAACCCCCTTCTTGCTCTTTGTCCCTCTCTCCCTCCCTGTTTTTAAAACCTTGTTAACTTTTGGGAAGGAGAGAATATATACTATGCATAGCTGCAACATTTGACTGTGTTCCTTTGAAAAGCTTTGACCCTGCTTTTGAATCCAAAGGCTCTTGAGATAGCTTCTCAAATGAAATGTACAACTGACAAAGCAAGACATAAAAATGATGAAAGAAATCTCTAAAGCGCATTTTTTAAAAAAAATAAAATAAAATAAAAGCATCTTAGCCACAGAACTTTGTTTGCTCTCCTTTCCATTTTTTCTCATTTCCTTATGTTGTGTTGTTGTGTGCCTTCAAGATAGTTCCAACTTAAAGCAACCTTAAGGCAAAACCAGTAGGTTTTCATGGCCGGGTCTCCAGAGTCCAACACTCAAATCACTGCTTCATGTTGGCTCCTTATCTCCTTTTAAATAGAAAAAAAATGTGGGCAACAACCCATTAGCTTGATCCTATAGTCAGTCCAAACTAGAGTAGAACCATGGACTCAATGGGTTTTTTCTGCATGTTGAGTCAACCATTGTTCCAATGGTTCTATTAGAGTTGGAGATAACCAACAGGATTCAGGGCATCTTCTCTGGCTGTATAAAGTCAGTAAAATAAATAACCATTTCTTTGCTGGATAGATATAATTGTAGCAAATACCTTTTAAAGAAACAGAACACCTCTTTACTTTCTAGAAACCAAGAAGCAAGGAAGGTCTGGAAAATTAGTTTCTCTGGAATGGGACAATCACCAATAAGGCTTTCCTTTTCATGACTATTTGGCTCATTTCATGTGGCCCAAGATCTTTAAAAGATCATCATGGATTTGCCACTGTATATAGGACATGTCCTTTACAATTTAGATTGTAACAAGTTATCTTTTTCCTTCCCATCATAACAGTTCCTGCAGGCTTCCAATGTTTTTGATCTGTAACATTGTGTTTTGTTGCAGCTTAATAGGATGACTACTTTTGTATCATGAAAGATGAGGACAAAATCAGACACAGACTTACGTAAACTGGCATACACTAACTAATCTGTATAGATGCAAATGTAGAAGTTCTGTACAAAAACATCTTGCCATAACTGAGAAAAATAGATTTGGTGACTGCTGATGGACAACTTCAAGATCCCTGTTTTTCCTACTGAAGATTAGATTTGGAAGCTTTCCATGTAGGATCTCTTTCCATACAGATAAATGGGTGTTACTGATACACGTGTACCATCCTCACAACAAACTTGTCAATGTTTTTTTAACCCCTTAAAATGGATTGTCATGGAGCAGGACTTTATTTAAGCTGAACCACAACCCATTTTGTACTCCAGAGTGGCATGTCACCAGAAATTTTGCAGTGAGCAGGCCAAAGGTCCTTTCTGGATGAAAAGTGAATGGGCACAGAGAGTCAGAAACTAAACAGGGATAACAGCTGGTTAATCCATATTCCACAAATCCACCATTCCCATCATGGTGGGGAAGGCTTAATTTAGAGATGACCAAAGAATGGCTGCTTGCTTCATGGGTTTTCAGACAGGCACTCCATGTGGCTGGCGGCTACCATTTTGTTTGGTTTGTTTAGGGTTTCTTTTCTCTCAGAATGGTCCAGAATTATGATACATAATGAGAGAGCTTCCTTCCAATATGTCATTCCGAGGAAATAATGGTAGCTCCCATAGCAGCCATTTTAAGTGGCCTAGTAGGAGCTTGATACATTTTAAGCTAGTGCAACTGTATTAAAATATTTTTTTAAAAAATCAAATTCAGTTTTATCATATATATATATATATATATATATATATATATATATGGGCACCGTCATTTATTTGTCAGGTTTGCATTCACTGGTATGCATGAGTGCTATTTATTTATTTATTTTTACTTAGCAACTGAGCAGAAAATTGGATTGCACATTTTCTATGTATCTCTAAGAGTAAGTAGGCCAGAAACACTGGGGGGGGGGGGGGAGAGAGACAGAATATTTAGGTCAAGAACCTAGCACTTCCCATCCCTGCAATCCTGCAGATTGCTTCAACCTTGAAAGGAACAATCGAATTTGTGATCATGCAAAGAATAAAAGTGCCCAGTGTGTAGTCCTCATGTGGCTGGGATTAGGGCAGGTTTGGGTGAAAACATCATCTCCATTTGCTTTTCACTAAAAGAGAATGGAGAAAACGTTGCCTGCAGCCTGCATGCAGCTCCTGAGGGCTGTATTTTCTCCAAAGATTTCTCTCTCTTGTTATTTTTTTCCCCAAGTTTTATTTTGATTCAATCCCCCTCTCCATGTCTTGGTGGATGTGGGAACAATTTCAGCATTGTTCCATTTTGGACTATCCCTGTTTCCCCTGGCTGCCTTAGGTCCAGGCGAGGCCTTTATTGAACAAGAAAGTTTCTCCATATCTAAAACAGAAGTGACTTGAGATTTCAGAATATTTGTAGGCAGGAGAAAGGAAAACAGAGAGATTTGTCCACTCTACAGATTGCGCTCTATGTAGTGCAGTGGTGAGCAGCAAAATGGAGGAAGGAGATCAATATGACCATAAAAGCAATCTTTTCTGACAGTAAAGGCGGGTTGCAGACTGCCAGAAACAGTGCAAATTGAGTCCACTTTAAGGGTTAGGGGTAGTGCTAGGGAATCATGGGAATTGTTTTTTTTTTTTTCTGAGACATTGAGCCTTCTCTGTCAGAGAGCTCTGGTGCCACAATAAACTACAGTTCCCATGATTCCCTAACCCTAACCCTTAAAGTGGACTCAATTTGCACTATTTCTGGCAGTCTGCAAAGGCCCTAAATCTGTTAAACCTGACATTGCATCACAATGAACATGCCATGGCTCAGTGGTAAATCTTTGCATGCAAGAGCTTGATAGGTTCAGTCCTTGGCACCAGTCCCTGCCTGATACCCTAAAGAACTGCTGCCAGTCAGTATAGACAACACTGAGCTAGATGGATTAATAGTCTGATTCAGCATATAATCAGATTTATAAATATCCTAGGCCATGCAGCAATGAAGGACTGGTGAAGAACAACCTTCAGGAGTAGCTTTGAATGCTCATCTTAGTGACAACTAGAGTAAGCCTACAGAATCATTGGGCTATACTTATATGTAGATTTACTTTTCACTTACCCTCCCACCGACCTAATTTAGAAGGGGCTTTCCTATTTAATCCTCTGTTGTCCCACTTTCCAGCAGGTTTTTAAACCGTCCCAGCTTCTCTCTCCTCCTCCCACTTTGTCTCTTTATCTCCAGCTTTCTTGAATTGCTGCAAATAGTTCAAAGTGCAAAAGTAGTTTGTGCAAAATGGAGTCAGCAAGAAGAGAGTAGAAGGGGCAGAATCTTGCCCTCCTCTCACTAGACTCAGTAGACTCAGACAAAAACAAATTCTCCTAGCTTGTGTCTTTTCCTCATTAATAACTTTTCCCATCTTAACCATAGTTTGATGTCCCATGACCACATGTGTCCTAGTTTTGATCCATAAAATGCTGGAGGGTATGCATATAGCAATTAATTCAGTGGGTCTACCCAAGCTTCAGGTTTTGGCCTACAACTCCCACCAGCATGGTGAAGGATTGTCGTTTGGACTACAACACTGGAGGATGGAAGTTCTCTAGCCTTCTAACATGGTGTTGTCCACTTAGGCTACTATTCTAATCAAACATTTCTCAGAGTAAACTGCATTAAATGTGAGGGGGTCTCCTTTCTGTTTAGAGGGCACATACAAGACTGCATTGTTACTCAAGGCAACGCAAGACTAATGCTTATCTGCTTACTCCCTTCTGACATACTTCCAGGTAAGCACTTACAAGACTACAGCCATAAATGTCTAAGTACAAACATAAAGAATAACAATGATTTTCTTACAAGGGATTAGGTTTTAAACAAAGCACTTTGCATACTCTCAAATGCACACACAACACTCATTTTTTTTAATGTACAAATTAGTAAACTATTAACATAACCTCTCTCTTTTGGTTGTTTCTCACCCAGCCTGCCTCCATCAGCCAACACCAGCAAACTGGGCCTTTATCAAACACAAAGAAACTTAAGCGCTGCGGAAAGATTTGGATTCCAAAATGAAATGCTTAGAATTGGAACAGTTGCATTATTTCACCATCTCCCCACCCTCACTCCCACATACACACACATATTTTAATGTAGCTGTCTTGCAGATACTATGAAAGCAAAGGTAGTATAAGAGTACTACAATCAAATGAATAAATAAAATGTGGCCTGCAATGCTATACACGTTACCAAGTCCAAATGAAACCAGTAGGACTTAGTTCTGAGTAACTGTACAGACTGAGGATTGCACTGCTGGCATTGTAATCTCTACACTACAGAGCCACAATATGATTTTTTAAAAAATCTAAGAGATATTGATTACATTCTACAAAAGCCAGAAGCCTCTATACAAACATATCAGTTAACAAAGCCTCTTATAAAGAATCTCCTTTTTACAAAGCCTTTTTAAGCCCCTCAGCCATTCCTTTCCTCTGTATCCTCTGTCTAGATGGAAATTTTTTAAAGAAGCATCATCAAGTGGGGGGATGATGAAGGAAGGTAAGAGAAAAACAGACTTTTGGTGTTGGATTGCAGCAGTGTGGCTAGAGAAAAACAATGCAATAAAGCCTGAGCTGGAAGAGCCATATTTTTGCCCCCATGTGTGTGGGGTGTGTGTTTTAGGTCTCATCTGCACTGCAGAAATAATGCAGTTTGACACCACTTTAAGTGCCACGGTTTAATGCTATGGAATCCTAGGATTTATAGTTGGTTGTGGCACCAGAGCTCACGACAGAGGCGGCTAAATATCTCACAAAGCTACCAATCTCAGAATTCCAAAGCATCGAGATATGGCAGTTAAAGCAGTGTGAAACTGCATTATTTTTCCAGTGTAGATTAGACCTTAGTAACAGGAAGAGGATTTTTAAAAGCAGAAAGTAAACCAGGTTGGATTATATATGATATAGGCTTTGATATAGTTCCTTGTGATCTGTACTTGGAATGTTTCTGGATGCAAAAGAGGAAAGGCATACATTTACTATTTTGTATATGTGTGCACCTTCAACTTGCCTGTCAACTTATGGCAGCCTCCCCATGAATTTCATAGGGTCATCTTCTACCAAATATTAAATTACTCTCTCCAGTTTGGCATATGTCCAGCCTAAGGTGGTTCAATCTGGGGACGAGGTTAAAGAGGCAGACTTCCGCTCCTGTTCTTAGCTTTCCTGCTAGGAATGACGAAGGAAGCTGACTTTTTGAAAAGGTAGGGGATAGTGGATACTCCCTATACTGCAGTCACACCAAACACACATAATTATACTGTCTCAAAAATGCTTTCATTCCTTCTAGCATGAGAAGGAAAAGAGAGGACGTCTAGAGCAGCTTTACCATGCTGTCCCATGGTGTCCTCCAGAAATTTTGAACAGCATCTCCCTGCAGCCTCCGATCAGTGTGACCAGTGATAAGGATGATAGGACTTGTAGGCCATCCTCTGGAGGCGAATACATTGAAAGAGCAGGACAATGGTTACTGTAAGGGAGCTCCCCCACATTTAAGAATTGCATGGGCCAAGTGCCAGCCTCATCCTGTTGCTCTGTGATGGAAGAAGCCACGGCTAGCAAAATCCCTTTTGCCAGCCCTAAGAAGACAGCACCATCTAGTGAATATGCAGCTCTCAGTTTTTAAGTGAGGAAGTTCCTTTTGAAGCATCAGTCTAGACTTTTCTTTGCCTCAGTCTCCCCATCCCAACTCCCAAAATCCTTGACCATGGGCCATTCTGAATGAGCATAATGGGAGCTACAATCCAAAACCATGGTGTTTTTCCCCCAAGATTGGGAAAGGTGGCTAAATGGACCCTGATCCTGGTTCAAAATATTTGGGAAGCTTTACTGGAGGGTGGGGAAAGGCAGCTCTCAGTTCTACTAAAAGGTTTTGGCTAAAGACCTTAGCCAATTCAAGGGGCAGTGTTTGGACAGAAATCAAAGAAATATATTACATAAAAGATAAAGTTTCTAAGTACTGAACCATCAACATTTAGATGTGGGCCTAAATCTAATGATGAAATAGAATAGACATACTAAATCTACTTCTACATGATAAATCCCTGGAGACAATGAAGAAAGCCTATAGGAAGACAATCAATGCATCTGACATGTGGTGCTGGAGGACAGTTCCACAGAGAGCATAGATTGCCATAAAGACCAACAAATGTGTCCAAGAGAAAACCAAGCCTGAACTCTCCCTAGAAGCCAAAATGACTTAACTGAGGTTATTATACTTTAGGCTTATTATGAGACAGCTTGACTTATTAAGAAGATGACAATGCTTGGTAAAGTGAAAAGCAATGTGGAAGACCAAAGACCTCATTACAGGTAGAGAGACTCAAACAAGGCACAGCCCTGACTTTGCAAGATCTGACCAGGGAAGTTGACATTGACTTGACAATGAGGGTTCTTGGAGGCCTCTCATTCATAGGGTCGCATAAGTCAAAGCCCCCTTGACAGCAATTAACAACAAAAATCAACACATAAATCCCATTCCTTCAGTAGTTCTACTTGTTGAGACTAGCTATTTCTCTTTAGGATGGGGGGGGGTGACTGTGAAAAATCAGCCTTTTTTGGTCTTTAAGTCATTCTGACATATGACAACCCTAAGTTGTACCTATCATGGGGTTTTCTTGGCCAGATTTGTTCAGATGGGGGTTGCCGTTGCCTCTCTCTGAGGCTGAGAGTGTGTGACTTGCCCAAGGTCGCTCAGTGAGTTTCCATGGCTGAGCAAGGATTCAATCTCTGGTCTCTCTCAGTCTTAGGGCCTTTGCAGACTGCCAGAAATAGTGCACATTGAGTCCACTTTGAGGGTTAGGGTTAGTGCTAGGGAATCATGGGAATTGTTTTTGTTTTTTTCTGAGACATTGAGCCTTCTCTGTCAGAGAGCTCTGGTGCCACAATAAAATACAGTTCCCATGATTCCCTAAACCTAAACCTAACCCTAAAAGTGGACTCAATTTGCACTATTTCTGGCAGTCTGCAACCCCCCTTAGTCAAACACTCAACCCACTGCACTATACTGGCTCTAAAGTGAAGTTAACAGGAAGGAGAAAGTTCAGGTTGATTATCCCTTATCTGAAATGCTTGGGACCAGAAATATTTCAGATTTTCTTATGGATTTTGGAATATTTGTACATGCATAATGAACAATCTTTGAGAAGGGACCCAAGTCTAAACACAAAATTCATTTATATTTATACCTTATACACATAGCCTGAATGTAATTTTATACCATTTTAAAAATAACTTTGTGCATGAAAGAAAGTTTGTGTACACAGAACCATCAGAAAACAAAAGTGCCACTATCTCAGCCACCCACGGAAGAGTTTGGGATTTTGGAGCATTTTGGCTTTTGGGGTAAGGGATACTCAACTTGTAGTACCATTCTCATTTGGCTTTCCAGGCCCCCTGGAGCTAGGATGGACAAGGGGTTAACTAAGGACACTCCCTTGAATCATTCATGCTTCTGAAAGTCTTGGGTTTGAGGTATGGCATCTCCAGGTTGGGCTGTGGGGAAATAAGAATCATATCCCTATAATCCTGATGATGATGATGATGATGATGATGATGATGATGATGATGATGATTACAGGTGGGAAGGGACAACCCTGGATGAGGCCTAGAAGGAAAGAGTTAACTTTATCCAGTTAACTTTTTGTCTTTATCCAGTAAACTTTTCTTGTTGGTTTTCTTTTGAATACAAAGCATTAAAAAATGGGGGGGGAAATCACATTTGGGTGAGGGGCAGAGCATATATCAGGCATAATCCATCACTTCCAGTAAAGCTTTGTAACCATTTTAATGGGGCTATGTTGGGAGGCTACCCCAAATTTCTTGTCATGGCATATAATTGCTTGTTGTTGTTGTTGTTGTTGTTGTTGTTGTTGTTGTGTGCCTTCTAGTCGTTTCTGACTTATGGAGACCCTAAATGGGGCTTTCTTGGCAAAAATTGTTCAGAAGAGGTTTGCCATTGCTTTCCCTTGAGGCTGAGAGGATGTGACTTTGCCCAAGGTTCCTGACCCTAATTAAAGAGAAACAGAACCTCTGCAATATCACCTGGGGAGAAATGCGATCAGAGGAAGGATGCTCATAGACCACAAGGTTTGGAGGTTAACTCAGAAGCTCAGTGGGATTTGCACCTACGTAAAGGCCGTCCATCACGTCTACAATGTGAACATAATTTTCCCCCCGTGTGGTTTAGAAAAGCCCTAGTCGTTTGCTGGGTGATGATCTTGGAAGCGTGGAAGCTTGGTTGTTTATTTCAGCTTCCCTGCATCTCAGCGCAGGTAAAACACGTTCAAAATCTGCACGTTCTCTTGATGTTTTAAAGGAACCAAATCCTCAGATTCTCTATATTAGAATCCTGGTTATTGATTTTTTTTTTCTGGCAAGGAGAAGAGATATTGCAGGGAGACATAAAGAGAAGAATGTACCTGCATTTTTACAGCCTGATCCTGTCTGACTAAACTAAAGAGATCCTGCAAATCTAGGAAGGGGAGGGGGGAGAGAGGGAGGGCTGAGATTATACAATCATGATGGTGATGATGGAGGATGCAAAGAGAAGACATGCTTCCGACTTCATCATACCTATCCTCGACAGCATCTTGGATGGATTAAATTAGCAAGCTCCATTCAAATAACCCTAGCAGGAGTACACCAAGATAAGAGGGGAGTCAGAGGAGGGAAATCTATCTTGCTTCTCTTTGGTTGGTGAACCAAATCATCCCTCTCCCTTTAAAAACAGCATTCAAAAAATTCTGCTTGCCCTACTTACAGTAGGTCTTTCCTTTGTGGTGATGGTGTAGGGAGGTATTTGCAGAATGGGGGGGGGGGGAAGCGTACGTTGCTCCTCTCCCTCTCATTCCTAGCTCTTTGTCTTTGGGGTTCAACAGCAAATTGCTTAAAAATAACATGGAACAATCCAACAACCCTGTTAACAGCATCCCTAGAAATACTGCATCTCACCCTTCTACTTAGGTGTGCATGGGGTAGCAGCGGTGTTGGGGGGGGGGGGGGATAAATTATGGCGGAAAACCTTATGGGAAGAGAGTTCATCTCCTGTGGCTACCTTATATACAATGAAGTTCTAACCAAAATGTAAAAAGACATCTGACAGGGTTAATTTTTAAAGCTCCACCATATATTTTTTGTATGGGCAGGAGGCAATTCTACCTTAAAGCCCTTCTTTCACATGCTGCAGATGGGAAAAAGAAGCATCGAATTTTGTCGTAGAAAGTCTCCCCTAGCTATATTTTTCCCCCCAGGGGTTCTGTTTATTTTGCAGGGAGGAAGAATCAGAATCAGCTCATTCGGAAGGGTCCAAAAGACAAATTTCGCAAGGCTACCTCCAGCTCTCCCTTTAGGGAGGGAGGGAGGGAGGGAGGGGATGTCATGTCACTGAATTTTACAATCACCCTCCATTTCTGTTGGAGCTGGAGCGGAGAACAAACCCAAGAGGTCAACATTTGTCAGTACTAATTTAGCAAAGGGGTGCATGGAGGCAGTCCATGAAATATAGTATTCTTATTTTTGCTGGAAAGGCTCAAGCGATGTAAGTCTAGGAGGAGATGGAATAGCAGCACCAGGGCTGAGAAGAAGGATCAGTCCAGGAAGGTCTCTTGTCTGCTTTATTGGGAAGAGGGCTCTCAAATAGGGAAGTCTTGTACACCTTATTCATCCTACTTTACACATCCTCTCCTTTCCTTTTGGCGCACTGGAGTCTTGCCAATGCAAGACTTCCACTTATTTATTTATTTTTTTTATTAGGGTGGGGACATATTCTAAAGAATCCATCCATGAAGCCTACCCTAACCATTTCTCCTGTACAGTATGGGTACAGAGGGGAGTTCTCAAGGTAAAACCATTTTTGTTAGGGCAGCAAATTCTGAATGGGCCACATCAGTTTTCTCTCCTTTTTACTAGAGACCTGCTCCCTGGATTTGGTGCGAGGAGAATCCTTCAGCTGCAAATCTCTCCCATTTTCCTTCATTAAAGAGACAATGGGGTTTTTCTTCAGGGGGTGTCCAGCCCATGCAAGATTTTTTACCCCTTTGGTAAAAAAGAGCATGCAGAAGAGGCAACCTAAGTCCATATTCCTTGATAAAAGGCCTCTTCTAGGTTCTTTTTTTTTTTAGGTGTGGAAAAATAAATCTATGCAAGACCCTTCCAGATTTTTTCCCCCTTAGGATGGAGGGAAAGGGAGGGCATTAATCCCCAATAATATTTTAGAAAGACTTCCCTTCACGTTGTGGGGTTTCTTTTGGGGGGGGGGGGAAGGAAGCCAAGATTAAACTCATATGTCTTTCCTAGTGTCATTTTTTTTGATTCTGGACTCAATGATTTTTTTATGGGGGTGCAAGACAGAGAAGCTTTCTGAATGGTTCTGTGGGCGAGGGGGAAATATCCTACTAATCTTTGTAGGGGTTCAAGCTTTTTCTGTGGATTTTTGGGAGAGGGGAGAGCTGTCTAAGGACTTTGGGGGTGAGGGCTTTTCAAGGGTTTGGGTTTGGGGGAGTTCTTTTAATGTCCCTTGGGATCAGGGGGTATTCTCTTTGGGGAGTTTTGGGGTGAGTCCTTAAGTGGTTTTATGTGTCTGTGTGAATTTCTTCAACATATTTTTGGGGGTGAGGGGGAGCTCTTTAAATGGCTGTTGGGGTGAGGGGGAGCTCTTTAAATGGCTGTTGGGGTGAGGGGGAGCTCTTTGAAAGGTTTTGGGGTGAGAGACACTTTTAAAGGCTTTAAGAGGGGACCTCTTTCGATGTTTTTTGGGATGAGGGGGTTCTTTTAATTCTTTAGGGGATGAGGGGGAGATACTTAAATAGTTGGGAGTGAGGGGGGATCTCTTCTGATGGTTTTTTTTTTTTTTTTGAGTACAGGAACTCTCTTAATGGTTTTGGGGATGAGAAGGAGATCTTTATAAAGAGTTTTGGGGTGAAGGGAGCTCTTTGAAAGGTATTGGGGTGAGGGGCCCTCTTAATAGCTTTGGGGCGGAGGAGCTCTCTTAAAGGTTTTGGGGTGCTCTTTCAATGGGATGAGCCCTCTGAATAGTTATATGGGTGAGGGAGACTGTCTTGAAATAAGAGGAAAGAGAAATCTTTATAGGTAAGGAAGAAGCTCTCTAAATGGTTTAAGGAATGAAGGGGCTCTTTCAATAGGTTTTGGGGGGCTGAAGGGGGAGCCTTTTCCCTTTCCATAAATGTCAAGGTGCTCTTTCAATAGTTTTTTGGGGTGTGTGGAGGGGGAGCCTTTCCCCTTTCTATGCATGTGAAGGGGCTCTTACAGTGGTTTTGGGGGGCTGAGGGGGAGAGCCTTTCCCTTTTCCATGAATGCAAGGGGACTCTTTCAATATTTTTTGGGGGTATGTGAAGTGGGAACCTTCCACCTTTCTATGGAGGGGGAGGGGAGGGGGGTTCCTTCAATGTTTTGGGTCTGGGGAGTGCCTTTCCCCTTTCCATGAATAGTAGGGGATTCTTTCAATGGCTTGGGGGGTCTGAGAGGGGAGCCTTACCCCTGTCTATGAATGCAAGGAGGCTTTTTCAATGGTTTGGGGGGATTTGGGGGGCATCCTTTCCCCTTTCCAGGGGGCTCTTTCAATAGTGTTTTGGGGACTAAAGGGGGGGGGAAGCACTTCCCTTTTCCATGAATACCAGGGGGCTTTTTCAATGGTGGTGGTGGGGGGTCTGTGTCTGGGAAGGGGGTCCTTTACCCTGTCTATGAATGCAAGGGGGCTCATTCAATGGGTTTGGGGGGCATCCTCTCCCCTTTCCAGGGGGCTCTTTCAATAGTGTTTTGGGGACTAAAGGGGGGGGGGGAAAGCATTTCCCTTTTCCATGAATACCAGGGGGGCTCTTTCAATAGGTTTTTTTTTGGGGGGGGGGAGGTCTGTGTGTGTGAAGGGGAGGCCTTTCCCCTGTCTATGAATGCAAGGGGGCGCTTTCAATGGTTTTTTAGGCGGGGGCAACCTTTCCCCTTTCCAGGGGGCTCTTTCAATAGTGTTTTTGGGGACTAAGGGGGGAGGAGTATTTCCCTTTTCCATGAATACTAGGGGGCTCTTTCAATGGTTGGGGGGTCTGTGTCTGGGAAGGGGGGGCTTCTCTCTGTCTATGAATACCAGAGGGTGTGTGGGGGGGAGGGAGGGGGAAGGAAACTATGGAAATGGGGCTGAGGGAGGGTTGGGGCGAGCCTTTCTCCGTCCAAGGGGCCCCTGTGCCTCCCTCTCCCTGTCCTCTGAGGGAAGAAGGGCTGCCTTGGGGGTCCCCTCCCGTCCCGTCCCGTGCCCCCCCCCCTCTTTTTTTCTTTTCCCCGGACTTGGAGGACTCACCACTCGGGGTTCTCGGCGGCCTTGGGGTTGAAGCGGATGTCGCTGTTGACGTTGAAGAGGACGTCGCGGTCGGCCAAGGCCGGAGGGGCCCCCGGGAGCTGGTAGAGCCGGTGCTGGAAGAGGGCGGCCAGCTTGGACGGAGGGGCCTCTCCGGCCTCTTGAGGCGGCTGAGGCGGCGTCTGAGGCGGCGGCGTCTGAGGCGGCCAGGAGCGCTTCTTGGGCCCCGCCTGGGAGGACCGGGCCCCTCCTGGCACGATGAGGGGCTTCTGGTTGGGGTCCTTGGCGGAGGCGGCGGCGGAGGCGGCCGGAGGAGGAGGAGGAGGAGGCGGCCCTTTCTTCTCCACGGAGCGGGAGCTGAGGTTGGAGCCCGGCTCGCTGCTGAAGTCCTGCAGGAGGCGGAGGGTGTGCTTGCTAGGCCAGCCGGCCTCCGAGGCCCCGGGATCCGCCGGAGCAGAGTCCTGGGGGGCCGCTGGGTGGGCGCAGCGGCAGCCCCCCGCGGGGACCCCGGCCTTGGCCTCCGCCGCCCCCAGCAGACCCAGACCGGGACCCAGACCGGGACCGAGCCCCGCGGCCCCGGCTTCCCCGCCGCCGCCGCCTCCGCCGCCGCCTCCGCTCCGCTCGCCCCCCGCCGAAGCCGCCCGCTTCTCCAGCTTCGGGAGCAGGTCGATCATGATGTGGAGGGTGCAAGCCAGCAGGAAGACCATCACCAGCAGCACCCGGAAACGGCGGAGGAGCAGCACCTTCATGGCCGCATCGAGTCCGGCGAGAACAGAGGCTCCGGGGAAAACGGGGGGGGAGGCTGGGCTTGGCTTGGCTTGGCTTGCCTCCCTCCCTCCCTCCCTTCTTTCCTTCTTCCCTCCCTCCCTTCTTCCTTCCTTCCCTCTCTCCCTTCCTTCCTTTCTTTCTTTCTTCCCTCCCTCCCTCCCTTCTTTCTTTCCTTCTTCTCTCCCTCCCTCCCTTCTTTCTTCCCTCCTTCCTTCCTTCCTTCCCTCCCTCCCTCCCTTCTTTCTTTTCTTCTTTCCTCCCTCCTTCCCTGCTTCCCCTTTTCCTTTCCTTTCCCCCTCCCTTTCTCCCTTTCTCCTTCCCTTCTTTCCCCTTCCCTCCTTCCCTCCCTCCTTCCTTCTTTCCTTCTTTCCTCCCTTTCTCCCTCCCTCTCTTCTTTCTTCCCTTCCTTCCTCTCTTCCTTCTTTCCTCCCTGCCTTCTTTCCTTCCTTCCTTCTTTCCTTCCTTCCTTCCTTTAGAGAGGTCGAGCCAGGTTGTCCTCTTCAAAAAGGGCTCCGGAAAGGCTTCGGGAAGGGGCCCCGAGCTCCCTCAGTCTGTGCCTCTCTTGGCTTGAGGAAGAGGAGGATCTCTGGAAAGGAGGCCAGCGAGGTTCGAGAAACCGGAGCAGGCAGGGATCGGCGTTGGGAGCAGAGGGGGGCAAAAAGGAAAAGGGACTCAAAAAGGGATGTGGGTCAATACATCATAGCCGGGATCAGTGTTTTTGGGTTGAGACTGGGGAGGCCAAAAAAAAAAAAAAAAAAAAGGATTTTGGGGAGGATTAAAAAAAAAGGGGGGGGGGCAGCAAAGTTGAAGAAACCGTCGCAGGGATCTGGGTTTGGAGTTGAGAAAAAGGATTCAAAAAGGGACTCGTGAGAGAGAGAGAGAGAGAGAGCCGAAGGGGGATCAATAAAGCATAACAGGGATCATCAGGATTCTCCTTTGAGGCTGAAGAAGGGTTTTTAAAAACAGGGATCCAAGAGGGAGAGAGTCCTAAGGGGTTCGGTAAATCATAGCAGGGATCAGTATCTTGATTTGAGTTTGGGAAAGGGATTCCAAAAAGGGATTCCAGAAGGCGAGCCGGAGGTGGTTGAATATGCAATGACAGCTCAGTATTTCTCTTTGAGATTGGAAATATATATATATATAGGGGCATTCAAAAAGGGATCCGAGAGGAAGAGCCGGAGGTGGGTCAATAAAGAATAGCAGAGATCAGGATTCTTCTTTTGAGACTGGATTTCCCAAAAGGGATCCGAGAGGGAGAGTCTCACGGGACCCAATAAAGAGTAATAGAGCTCAGTATTTTTTTTTTCTTCTTTGAGATTGAAAAGGGATTTTAAAAAGAGGTCCAAGGCATCACAGCAGAGATCAATATGTTTCTTTTCAGCTTGGGGAGGGGGAAAAAAAAGAGATTTTAAAAAAGGGATCCGCCAAGGATGGAGTTCGGGGAATAATAACAGAGATCAGTCTTTTGATTTGAGATCGAAGACGAACTAAAGGCATCAGCGAAGGACAGAGTTCAGGAAATAATAATAAGGGGTTAATATTTTGATCTGAGATTGGGAAATGAAAAAAAAAAGGATTGAAAAAAGGGATCTCTATTATCAATAAGAGAGATCCGTCAGGGCGATCTGGATTGATGATGATGATGATGATCTTTGAAAGCCTCCCAAGGTTGATAAATCTTGCTGTTTTTCAGGCGCTGGTCCTCAGTCTTTCGAGCTTCCCAGTCCAACCATTCATTGCGGCGGGAGGAAAAATACTAAATAAATAGGTGTCTTGTTGGGTTGGTGGGGTATACAGAAGTCCTCGTTTCATCTTCTTCTTTTTTTTTAAATAATGCAAAAAATTAAAAATAAAATAAAATAGGGGGAGATCGGGAAGAAAGGAGAGGAAAAGGGAAGCCACAAGTCCAGGGATCGGAGATCCAGTCTTTCAAAACCGGTCAGGAAAAAGGCAAGAAGAGCTTCGTGGGAAGAAAAAGTCTGCAGCTCCGGGTTTAAAATGTAAAATTGGGAGGGGAGGGGGGGGGGAAACACCAAAAAGGCAAGCCAAGAGGCTCTAAATCCCTCCTTTCCAAAACCAGAGCTTTATTGGAAGTGATGTCTTCTCTTCCCTCCCTTAAAAAACACCCCTTTTTTTGGGGGGGGGGGGGGAAAGAAAGGTGGTGATCCCAACCAAAAAATAATAATAATTGGAATGAAAAGCAAGGGATGATCGCGAAATCAAAGCAAGACAGGAAAGAGGAGAATCGAAAAGACAGGAAAAAGGAGAAGGGGGGGAATGCCTTCTCAAAAAGAGAAAGAAAGGGATCAGTCAGAGCTCCTTCCCAAAATCCACAGGGTTTGAAAAGATCTCAGATGGGCTTTTTTAATTTCTCCCTCCCCCCCCCCCCCAAGATGTTTCTCAAAGGGGAAAAGCGATCGAGACGAGAAAAGGCGAAATCTGGCTCCTAACCTTGCCTCCTTAGGTTTCTTCTTCTTCTCCTCCTTTCTTTCTTTCTTTCTTTCTTTCTTTCTTTCTTTCTTTCTTTCTCCTTCTTCTTTCGCGTGTTTCCGGAGTTTCCTTCCAAGGTTTGGAATGGGAGGCGAGGCGAAGAGAAGAGTCAGACAACTGGAATCTTTGCAAAAAAATTGAATTAAATTAAAAATAAAGTCTGTGCGGTTCCAAAAAAATAAAAGAGAGAGAGCAAGCCTCACGGAGAGAGAGAGAGACACAGAAAAATCAGAGTGGCTTAAAAGCAATGGGAGCCAGGCGTCTCTGCGCAAGAGCCAGCTTCCCAAGAAGAAATAGAAATAGGAAAGCCTTGGAAGAAGAAATAGAAATAGGGATGATTTTCTGCAGCAAGGTCGCCTCTGCTTGAGGATGGGTTTTTGGGGAAAGGAGGGAAGAAAGAGGGAGGCAAGGGGGAAAGAGGGAGCCTCTCTGGCAGGTGCAGCATCAGTGTCCCCCCTCTCCTCCTTTTTCCCCTTCCCTCCTTCCCTTTCTTCCTCTCCTCTCCTCTCTTTCTTTCTTTCTTTCCAGGCGCACAGATTGGTTGGCAGGGGAGAAAGGGGTGTGTTAAAATATTCGGAGGAAGCCATCCAACCCGACGTCAGAGGGAAGAGATTGGCTAAAGCCAGGATCCAGTGATAGGAGCAGGAAAACCTCACACAAACACACACAGAGACACACACACACAACCCTCCCAAGCTTTGGGGGCTTTGCTTGCAGAGCCATCTGGAGCGCAAAGGGGGCGATGTGGGATTTCATCGTGGGTCTGTTTTGGTTGCCCCCCCCCCAAGATGTGTTCAGAGGAGGTTTGGCTTTGCCTTCCCCTGAGGCTGAGAGAGTGTGACCTGCCCAACCCACTGGGTGACTTTGGGCAAGTCACACTCTCTCAACTGCAGAGGGTGGCAATGGCAAACCCCTTCTGAAGAAACTTACCAAGAAAACCTCTTAATAGGCCTTCGTTGGAAACAACATGGAACCATTTTGGGAGGGATTTCACACAAAGGAGTAAAAAAAGGGTCAGAATTCTGTACAAGAATCTGGTCAAATACCCCAGTGGAATGGACCAAAATTCAAAATGACCTTAATAGATTAGAAAGCTGGGCCAAGACTAACAAAATGAATTTCAACATGGAGATATGTAAGGTATTGTAGTTAGGCAAATAAAATAAATTAAAAAGTAAAAATAAAATAAAATTGAAGTGCAAAGGAGGGTGACTAAAATGGTGAGGGGTCTGGAAACTATGCCCTATGAGGAACGACTTAGGGAGCTGGGGATGTTTAGCCTGGAGAAGAGAAGGCTGAGAGGTGATATGATAGCCATGTTGAGGATGGAGCAAGCTTGTTTTCTGCTGCTCCAGAGAACAGGACACGGAACAGTGGATTCAAACTAGAGGAAGAGATTCCTCCTCAACCTTAGGAGGAACTTACTAACAATAAGAATTGTTTGACAGTGGAATACGCTCCCTTGAAGAGTGGTGGAGTCTCCTTCTTTGGAGGTCTTTAAACAGAGGCTGGATGGTCATCTGCTGGAGGTGCTTTGACTGTATTCCTGCATCTCAGGGGGTTGGGTTGGATTGCCTTCGGGGTGTCTTCCAACTCTATGATTCTATAATAAACTATAGTTTGATTTTTTTTTTTATTTCCTCAAACCACAATGTAGAATAGCAACATTTGTTGCATGTCTTCAATATTTCATAACAAGAGCCTTTCTTCAAAAGGAAAGATACAGTGCCTTTGACACACAATACATCTTTTTCCATAGCTCCCAGTGCTCACAGGGGATGATGGTTGGTGGTATCTACTTTGGTGGAGGAGTGTATCCAATGTGTGTAGGGGTCTGAACCTTTGAGGAGTTATCCAAGGTGCTGAACCTATGGAAGAGAATTGAACACCTTGAATGTCTCATTGCAGGGTTGGCTAAGGCTGAATACTCAGGGTGAAGGCTGTTTTAAGGGATTATTTCCAAATTTGAGCCCCACCTAGCATGCATCTGCAAGCCGTTTTACCTGTCAATACTTCTCCTCTTGAGGACTGTCCTCTTTATAAGTGACCCTTTACTCATGAAAACATATCCAGGGGTAGCTGCGTTGGCCATGTAGCAAAGTGCAATGACATTGAAAATCCACAAAACAGCGATGCCTGTATTCGGCCAAGCAAAATGCACAGAATACATGCTGCAAGCTTTCGAAGCTTCATTGACTTCTTCATCAAGCAAAGGTGTTAAAAATCATGCATGGGAAAGAAAGACAAATGCGGATGTTAGTCACAGGCCTGCTTTTGGTCAAGACGTTGTGGTGGCTGTCTTCAGTTCAGATGGCATGGAGGGCTATTCATGTAGGCAGGCCTCTCCTCCTGTACTTCTATACTCATGCAAAGATCTTCATCAGGTGGGTACTTTTATATTTGGCGGCTGACCAAACTGCTTTGTTAAGCTCTTCTGACCCCTGCATCTAAGATGGCTGCTTAGAATACACCTGCATATTCAGGGAAGGTTTGGCCACCTTTTCCCACATTGCTCCAGATCATGCTCATGTATGCTTTGAGATGAGCTGGCTTTCATATCATTTCCCCTCCAGGTCATCGTCTGATAAAGCATCATGGCATCTCCAGACATTTTGGATGACAGGTCCCACCAGCTAGCATGGCCAACGCTGAAGAATCACTGGGCTTGAAGCCCAAGATATTTGGAGACCCCAGGCTGTGGAAGGCTCACATAGAACTGAGGGCAAGAGCTGTGCACCAGGGAGTTTTGGGTTGAGATCTGAGATCTCAATCCAATTGTTCATCCCAACTAGAGAAGATTCACTAAATCAGTGGAAGCTTGATAGGACCGTTGCTTACTTGGGTCTACTTTAGTTGGGACTAACAAAGAGATTAGAAGGTGTCGCCAAAGTGCAGACATAAAGCATTTTGACACCACTATTATGGGGAATCCTTGGATTTGTAGTTTGATGGGGCACCAGAGTTCTCTGAATACCTGAATACCTCACCCAAACTACAAATCCCTGGATTCCACAGGACAGTCAGGAGGACTGTCCTCATCATGAGCAACCCTTGAAAGTGGTATCAAAATTCTTTATTTCTGCAGTGTGGCTACATACTAAGGTCTTCCTTAGTTTAAATCTCAAACGTATAGATAGCTACTTATAAGTACTGTATGTACTCAACAATAAGTCGAACTCATGTATAAGTCAAGGTCAGGTTTGGGGGCCAAAATTATGGATTTCGATATGACTCATGGATAAGTTGAGGGTAAAACTCATGGGCATGTAACAAAGGATTCAAAAGGTGATGCAAAGGAAGATGATGCCAAAGAACTTACAAAATTCCAGCTGATATAATTGTTTGTGCTCATCCTGAAGGATGGATGGATGCGAGAATAGAGAGGGGTCAATACTCCAGGGCAGATCATGCTCTTGCCCTTTACCAGAGGATGGCTCATTTTTAAATAAAAGTTAAAGTACAGTACTTACATTGACCTGTGGATAAGTCGACTCAGGTTTTTGGGGGTCAAATTTGGACTAAATCTTCTAGACTTATACATGAGTATATACAGTAAATCCCATTCGGTTAAAGAGTGTTTGCCTCCATGTAAATGGGAGCAGGATTTCAGCCTTTGTTTTGGACTTACTGGGTGATACCCTGGTCTCTACACAATTATAGTAATTTGATACCACTTCAGCTGCCATGGCTCCGTCCTAGGGAATCCTGGGATTTGTAGTTTTGTGAGGGTGTTTAGTAGTCTAACCAAGCCACACTTCATAGGGTAGAGCCATAAAGTTGTATAATTGTGTGGCGTGAAGGAGAAACCCTGTCTACCATCTGAGTTTAAGATGTTTAGTCTACTTTGGTTTATTATGAGGATTACTGGGATAATATATCAAACATTTCTATTGCCTCCTTTCATTACGATGTTGGTTTGATGCATTTTGAGGAAGAGAGCAGTGGGACTGCAAATGTTTCCTTGTTAGGGTTTAAGCTCAAAGTCTTATGGAGCGACTTTGCCAAATGGTTTCACGCTCTCTATTTCTGCTGTGTCAGATGAATATTACCCTTGATAATGCTTCCGCTATTATAAACGCTAGGGAATAATGAGCTCTTAATGGAATTGCCCATCATTAATATATTTCTTTGCTAGCTCATAAATTTAATAAAATGAACTCTTTGCTATATTAGAGTACCTTTTTAAAAAGAGGTGTCTTTCTCCTTCGACTTACCACTGTCTCTTTCCCTCTACAACATTACGACTATAATTGATTCAATATAATCTGTCGGTCTGATGCCTCGTGTTCAGATGGAACAACCTATAGAGAGAAGCCATGGAAGTTAGCAATTTGGACTGCAGCTCCCAGAATCCTTCATCCAGGATGGATGATGGGCAGACTCCTAGGGAAAATGCAGTTTAAATGAACCCAGGGAGAGGCATTGTCCTGGCCAAATAAGGATGTTGTCCTCCCCCAATGAAATTTCCCTCTCTCCCCAAATTTCTAGCGTTGCTTTAATGTAAAACTTAAGCTGAATGCTTAAAAATACAGAGGTATAGCTGTGTTAGTCTGTATCAGTATGTAGAGAGATCTTGTCACACTTTTGAGACTAACTGAAAGAAAGAAGTTGGCAGCAGGAGCTTTCATAGACTTCAGCCTACTTCTTCAGATGCATGAGCTTTCATAGACTTCAGTCTACTTTCTCAGATGCATCTGAGGAAGTAGGCAAAAGTCTATGAAATCTCATGCATCTGAGGAAGTAAGCTGAAGTCTCTGAAACCTCATGCTGCCAACTTCTTTCTTTCAGTTAGCTTAAAAATACAGATGCATCTAAGGATGTAGACTGAAGTCTACGAAAGCTCGTGCTGCCAACTTCTTTCTTTCAGTTAGCTTAAAAATACAGTTTAGGCATCCAAAGACAAAGGAGAGACAAAGGCCTCATCTGCACTGCAGAATTAATGCAGTCTAACACTGCTTCAACTTCCATGGCTCAATGCTATGGATTTCTGGGATTTGTAGTTTGGTGATACATTTCACCTTCTCTGTCAGAGAGCTCTGGTGCAACAACAAATGACAAATCCCAAGATTCCATAGCATTGAGCCATGGCAGTTAAAGTGGTGTCCAACTGCATTATTTCTGCAGTGTGGATGAGACCCAGGTGACCGAGGGAATGCAAACAGAGAGCAACTATAAGGCATGAACAATTTTCAGGGTCCCATGCGCTGCAATGCTGAGAATTTGGGGACTGAAAGAAAATTTCATGGGAGGCAGAACTCTTATTTGGGGGATTCTTAGTTGACTGGACCCAAGCCCTAGAAGTCATTACCAGAATTCTGAATTGCTTGCTAATTAGATAGCTAATTGGTCAAGTTCTTGCAGCAAGTTCCATGGAGCTGAATTCCCTTGGGCTCAAGCGTTTGATCGAATTCCAGTCAATCAATCACAAATGCATAGTACATCATTCTATCCTATATATACTCAGAAGAGATTAGGACCAGTGATTAGAAAAGAGATTTTTTTTTGGAGTAGTTTCCAGATTCCAAAGGCAGCATCAACACTGGCCATACTAGCCAGGGGCTTTGGGGAATTGTAATCCAGTTCTTTAAGTAGGGCTTTATGGTTCCCAGACCCTTCACCATTTTGGTCACCCACCTCTGGATATACTCCAGCTTGTCAACATCCTTTTTTTTTAAAAAAAAAAAATTGGGGAGACCAGGACTGGATGCAGCATCCCCCCAGAATTCATCCTAGACAATGAGAAAATTGAAGAAGTGAAAGAGTTCCCATACCTTGAATCAAACACTGAGCAGACCGGAGTCTGCAGTCAGGAAACTAGAAGTAGGCTAGGATTGGGAAGGGCAGCTATGGAAGAAGTGGAGAATATCCTAAAGGGCAAAGATACAACTCTGAACACTAAAGTGAGGATCATCCAAGCATTGTATTCCCCATCACCATGTACGGATGTGAGAGCTGGACAGTGAAGAAAGCTGATAGAAAAGAAATCAACTCATTTGAGATGTGGTGCTGGAGAAGAGTGCCGAGGATACAGTGGATGGCCAAGAAGACAAACAAATGGTTTCTAGAAAAAGGCCAGGATGACTACAGGTGGTTGTACTTTGGCCACATCATGAGAAATCATGAATCATTGGAAAGGTAAGGATGCTAGGAAAGGTAGAGAGTAGTAGAAAGAGAGGAAGGCCACAGACCAGATGGTTGGAATCAATCCAGGAGGCCATGGACCTGGGATTGCAGGATCTGAGTAGAGCAGTGGAGGACATCTTGGAGATGTCTAATCCACAGGGTCGCCATGAGTCAAGATTGGCCTGAGAGCAGTTAACAACAAACAGGAGTAAACATTGCTTTTTTAAAAAAATGATGCTAATTTTGTTTTTAAAAATGGGGAGCACAGCAGGCTTTGGAGGGCTGGATGGTGGGGTACTTTAAGGTTGGGAATGTGTGATCCAAGTGTCACATGCAGCCAATGGGCCCCATTGTCTCCGCCGTGCACTACAGCTTTTGCTTTGTTGCAGTTATCCACTATTGCTTTCCCTCTCCCTCTTGCATCTTAACTTTTATATGGTACATCATTATCTTTGGCTCACCAAGCAGCTGATGCTGTATATAGATAGTAGTAACATGGTTGCATTATGTGCCTTGCGTCGTGTTTTTACAGGTAGCTGTCTCATGGTACTCATCTTGTCAACAGGCATCCACGATATGTCTCCCTGGGAAAACAGCAAAGGTTTGCCAGATGCCTCTGATTTATCTCTTTGCCTTGCCAATGCATTGGCAATGGCTAAAAATGACATGATTTGTTTAAATTAAACGAGCCTGGTTTGTCCTGAGTATGCCTATTAAATAACTGACATTTCTTTTTGGCTGGCTTCTGCACAACATGCCTGTTTGAATAAACGCAATAGGTCCAAGATGAGGATTTTGCATATTTATGGTCTCCTTGAATCTCAGTTTGGGACAAAGGCAGGATATAAATCCCATAAATAAATAAATAAATAAATAAATAATATTACTTATGCTGGCATCATCCATATGGATTCACAACATGTTTTAATTATTAAAAATCAAAATTTAAAAAGACTACAACATGTGCAAAATCAACATAGCAAGAAACACCAGCAGCATAATGCCTTCCGTTGTCATCCAGATTATATAAAATATTTAACAATCAGTAAATTGAACAATTGATCAGTAAATCTTTCAATAAATTACTGAATTATCTTCTGAAACAGGTAGATCACACTGGGCTGTTTATGTTAAACTAATTAGCGGTGCCCATATTACATAGAATACATTTTGTGGCTGGACCTTACTTGCTGTTCCATGAGGGCCGGAGCATCCATAGCATTTTAGAAAAGAAAACACAAGCCAAATAAACAAATAAAACCAGATCTTTGCCCCCAAGAAGGCTTGAATGAACTTATTTGAACCTAAATTCTATTGGTATTTCCGAGATGTGATGGCTCAGAAAAAAACTGGGGGGAAAATTTGGGGGGGGGGGGAACAGATATATTTTTAAAAAAATGGAAAAAGGAAGAAAATAAATTATGGAATGTTTTATATTAGCATCATTCAATGGGGAGAGGGAGGGAAGGACAATGTATTTTTTTCTGAATTTTTATGGGTTTTTTCCCCAGGCCTTCACATCTCTATTCCCAACCAGAGTACATCCATTGAGTCAACAGTGAGCTACCAATAAGACTGAGAATACGTACTAATAGGACTAGTGGTCTGGCTTCCAGTGATAAGACCTTATCACATGCGGGCCACAAAGCGATAAGAAAGCGAAATAAGAATAAATCCAGGAATATACCGAAAGAAACCCCACAATACGTAAATGGCTATCAGACGCAACCAGCATCATCGCGCAATTAAGAAAAGCGCGATGAAGCGCTCCCAGGAACCGTATTTGCTGTTTGCACACAATTGAGAAAATCCCGGACATAACCAAGCAATGATGCACGCGGCTGTCACTTGCTGCGGCTGTCAAACACACCCCTTCCCAAGCCGGCACAGGGTCCGCGCTCTGAGCAGAATGTCCTCGGAGAGGCGCCTCTCTGAGGACATCCTCCTTGCAGCTCGGACCCTGCGCGGGGCCTGAGCTCCGAGCAGAACGTCCTCGGAGAGGTGCCTCTCCGAGGACGTTCTGCTCGGAGCGCGGACCCTGTGCCAGCTTGGGAAGGGGTTTGGGGGACAGCCGGCTTGGGAAGAGGTGTGTTTGACAGCCATGGAGCGCAGGTGGGGGCGGGGAAAAGCTCCACAATACGTATTGGGGAAATGCTCCCCAATACGTATTGTCTTTTCAAACTGATAAGGTCCCTACGATAAAAGCGAAATGATTCCCGTCGCGCACTTGTACTTCCTGAAGAAACCGAAATACAAAAGATCTCGGTTCTTGCCGCATTCTGTCGGGGTTCTGTCGGGGTTCTGAGCGACGTCGTGTGGACACACGGAAAAATAATACGTATCAGGTCAGGATTTCGTTTGGGTTCTGACTGCTTTGGGCCCCGTGTGATAAGGTCCATAGTGGTGAATTTTGAAGGGAAGGTTCTCATTATAACCCTCTGTATAGACATGCTTCCTAAGAGAAAGCCTCCAAATATAGGTGATTGTGGTGATCCAAGTCTCGGTGTGTATGTATCTGCTTTGCATATGTGCCTACATACCCACCTATCCATCCACTCACTAGCCCTATTCAGGTATCCAGATGGGGTTAAATCAGGGATGGGAGTCCTACAGCTCTCTAGATATTGTTGGACTGTAGTTCCTAGCATTTAGCACCATTGCCTATGCTGGATAGTTTGTAGTCCAATGACAACTAAAGCGTTGCATGATTCCCATGCCTGGGCTAAAGTCAACAACCGAGGAAAGGAGCATACCAGTTTCTCTGTTTGATTGTGTGAAAAGGGATGATTCTTCTTTCATGAAGGATCTACACAGGAATTAGGGTTTTATAGTGTTTCGGCTTGTATGGAGACTTCTCATGCATAGGAGAGGCTTCCTTTCAGAACTACTGATTTCCACATGATCAAAATGACAACGAAAGACAGTAAGATGAATCACAGAATCATAGAGTTGGAAGAGACCGCAAGGGCCATCCACTCCAACCTCCTGCCATGCAGGAACTCTCAATCAAAGCATCCCGAACAGATGATCGTCCAGCCTCTATTTAAAGACCTCCAGAGACTATCTTTTCCTTGCAGGTTCATTTAACACCCTGCTGAATTTATATATTTATTTATTGGAAAAAATCCTAATAATAATAATAATAATAATAAATTTATTCCCCGCCCCTCTGCAATGCAATCGGGTCGATGGTGTACATCAATTGAGATGGTGTAAACTGAGATGGTGTAGTGCTTTGATTGTTGGACTAGGACACTGGAAGACCAGGGTTCAAATCCCTGCTCAGCTGTGGAAACCTAATTGGGTGATCTTAGTAACTCTCTCTCTCAGCCTCAGAGGAAAGACAGGGCAAAGCTCCTCTGAACAAATTCTGCCAAGAAAACCCTGCAATAGGTTTGAGCACAGACCAATGCTCAAACCACTACAGCATGCTGGCTGTTTCGGAAAAGGTTCCCGGGGTGTAATAATAATAATACATTTTATTTATAGCCTGCCTCTCCTTGCAAAAATTCCCTGTAAAATTCTCCTCCAAACGAATACAAAATTTTATTTACGGCACACAGCCAGCTAAAAAAACAAAAACAAAGCAGAGGTCAAAACTTTCAGCAGTATATACACATGTACACGCCATATACGTGACATAAAATTACAGCATCAACCTTGCAAATATACCAGATGTAAGTTATGTATATTTTTTAGCAAGGAAAGCCAATACTGGTCTGGAAAACTCCTCCAAACTCGCCACCTTTGCCCACCTCAAGGTATCTTGTATGCATGCATGCAAATACACAGATGTGTGGCTCAAATCCAGTTGTTAAAACTTTGCTTGCCCTCTTTTGCAGCACAAGGATCTCCGCTCATCAACCTTTCCCTCCCGTCAACATTTTGCTAAGGTCGATTGGAGCTGTATTGAGCTAGCTGGCTCTGGCTAGATAATGCAAATAAAAGGAGTGACACATGATGGAATTCCACTCTGAAGCAAGCGTGTGTTGGATCAGCCTGGGGGAGAGGGAAGATAGGCTACTGTGGACAAGGAGATGCTTTTTCTGCTGACTTAGGAAATTTATCAGCGCATCTCATTTCCATGGATCAGCTCCTCCCCTCCAAAAACATGATCCTCTTTCCCTGTGTGTAAAGCTCATTTATTTCTACGTTGCCACTTGTCACTTTGAGGACTAGTGCGCTTAAAGGAGAAATCACTGACTTAAGAGAGTCATGCTTCGGAAGGATGCATTCTGATCTGGGCCTCCCAACAGATCACAGAGGAACACGGCGCTGTGTTTGTTTGCTTCCATCTTTCTCTTTTTATTTATGCATTAACATTTATGCTGCCCTGGAGCATACCATTTTCTAGACAGCTTATAATAAGCACACATTTTAGAAAAGCAGAAGAGCGCAGAACCAAATGCAGTGGAAACACCGTGGGAAACAAAGACAACAGCAGTCGCAGAGCTGTAGCCCAGATTCTTGAACTGAAAGGCTATAATTCAAAGATGTCGCCATGTTAGTCTGTAGAATGAGTATGCAGAGAGATCTTGTAGCACCTTTGAGACTAACTGAAAGGAAGAAGTTGGCAGCAGGAGCATTCGTAGACTTAAGTCTATTAACTCAGGGGGGTTGCAGACTGCCAGAAATAGTGTGAATTCAGTCCACTTTTAGGGTTAGGGTTAGTGCTAGGGAATCATGGGAACTGTTATTTTTCTGAGACATTGAGCCTTCTCTATCAGACAACTCTGATGCCACAATAAAATACAGTTCCCATGGTTCCCTAACTCTAACCCTAACCCTAAAAGTGGACTGAATTCACACTATTTCTGGCAGTCTGCAACCCCCCTTAGATGCAGATGAAAGGCTGTAAGTTATTCTGAAGGCTTTCCAAACAAAAGGGTTGTCCCTTGGTGATGGAAAGACCACGACTGCTGACTTCTTCCATAACTAGGGTGCCACCACTGCAAAGGTCCTTTCCTTATTGTCTGCCAACTGTATGTAATGAGGTGAGGGCATGAAGATCAGGATGAGCCAGCATGTTGTGGTTTGAATGTTGGACCAGGACTCTGGGAGACCAGGATACAAATTCCCATTGGGCCATGGAAACCCATTGGGTGACTGGGCAAGTCACACTCTCACAACCTCAGTGGAAGGCCATGGCAAACCCCCTCTGAACCAATCTTGCCAAGATGACCCCTTAATAGTGTCACTTTAGGGTTGCAAAAAGTCAGAAATGACTTGACGGCACACAGCATGGTGGCTTCCATGTCTGTGGGGTGGTACATCCATGCCAGATTTTATTTTTTAAAGGAGCTGCCCAAGGTGTCAACCTATAACCCCCAAATAGATTCAGTATCTTGGATATCTCCTTGAATGTTTATATTAAAACCTAGAGTGGATTCACCACCCCACTGACATGAAGTCACCAGCCACTGTGGCCCCACATTCCTGTTACAATTGCACACAATGGGAAATGGCACCTGGGGAAGCTTAGCAGTAGAATTGGGAAACGTTCATCTTTTAGATGACAACTTCTAGAATCCTCTTGCTGGCCATGCTGATGGGGGAATTTTGGGAACTATAGACTACTAGTATCCAGATTTTTCTCCCCAAGTAACTCTTTCAGTTCCTTTTGAGAAATGAGAAGTAAGTCATTACTTTAAAATATAACTATAGTATCAAAGAATTACTATGGGCCTTTGCAGACTGCCAGAAATAGTACAAATTGAGTCCACTTTTAGGGTTAAGGTTAGGGAATCATGGGAACTGTATTTTATTGTGGCACCAGAGCTCTCTGACAGAGAAGGCTCAATGTCTCATGAAAAAACAACAACAATTCCCATGATTCCCTAGCACTAACCCTAACCCTTAAAGTGGACTCAATTTGCATTATTTCTGGCAGTCTGCAAAGGCCCTATATCTAAGAGCCAGCATGGTGTAGTGGCTTGAATGTTGGACTATGGCTCTGGGGACCAGGGTTTGATTCCACGCTTGGCCATAAAATCCGCTGGGTGACCGTGGGCAAGTCACACACTCTCAGCCTCAGGGGAAGGCAATGGCAAACCTCCTCTGAACAAATCTTGCCAAGAAAATGATTTCAAGGCACACAACAACAACAACAACAACAACAATAACTATTGTCTATAACCATCATGATACGGTACCATTTTAACAGTCACTAATTATTTAGAAAATGACTATCCCGAGTACTTGGTTGCCAGGACACTGAGGAGCTAAAAGCAGATTTTGGTGCTTTGTCTCGGCTCCTTGAAGTTGAATGGAAGCTGCTGTGTCAACAGAGCTTTTTCTGTGACCTTTGATAAAAGTCTCCTTTTCGTTGGGGTTGTGTTAATGTGTATAAACTTTTCGGCTGTGTGTCTTCTTTTTCCACCCACCCCCTCCTCAAAAAATAGCTCAACCGAAGCAGTGATTCACTAGTTGAAAAAACCCAAACTTCCGGAGTCATCAGCATGAGCCAGGAAGTGTGAACAAACTTTCTGGAGTGGGTTGAGATGAAATCCTTGACCGCAAGACCCCCCTCCTTGCTTCCTTCCACAACCCTGTGCTTCTTTGTCCATTGTTCAGACTGGAAACATGTTGTGTGGGGGGAAGAGAAGGGAATCTGGGTCGGCAGAAGTCACATCCCCTCCATTTCAGGTGCCAGAAGACAGAATCAGAGGCTGCATGTCTCCCAAGCAGAACTGATTCCTCTCATCTCAAGTGTTTTCATCTTTCCTCTGATCCTTCAGGATTAATCTTTTTTTGGTTTCTGGCACTGTTGTTCCCCCCCCCCCCCCCTTTACACTTGAAAAAGGCTGGGGAGAGAGAAGGGAGGGTGCAAATTAGATTAATTGATTTTTAAAAATGCCAACCACTAAAAAGGTCACCTTGATTAAGTGGGGTACAGATTGATATCTCTTGTCTGGAGGGAAATGCTTCATTTGATTTCTAGAGTTCTGGGTGCGCCTGGTTTATTATATAACAAAAATGGGGCCATCTGTGCATAAGAAAAAACAAAACAAAACAAAACAAACCCAGGAGGCTCGAGGAGGGACCCCAAGAAGTGCCAGTTTTTAAAGGGATTTAGGGGACAAAATAACTCTATGGAAGTACAGAGTGCCTTGGGTTCCACTGATAGCCAATCGATTGACCATTGATGGCCAATCCATGACTGTATCCAGTCCTTTTTGCAGCCATCCAAATGGTCAACCGGAAAACTCCTGGAAGCCAACTGAGGCCGTCGTACTTTGGACACATCAGGAGAAGGGAGGACTCTTTGGAAAAGACAATAATGCTGGGAAAGAAGGAGGGAAGTAGGAAGAGAAGAAGGCCACATGCTAGATGGATGGACTCTATGAATCATAAAATCATAGAATCCTAGAGTTGGAAGAAACCCCAAGGGCCATCCAGTCTAACCCCCTGCCATGCAGGAACTCAAAATCAAAGCATACCCGATAGATGGCTGTCCAGCCTCTGTTTAAAGACTTCCAAAGAAGGAGACTCCACCATCCTCCAAGGGAAGGAGGTCACAGATATTAAGGGGTTGCAGGAATTAAGCGGAGCAGGGGAAGACAGGGGGCATTGGAGACGTCTCTTCCATAGGATTGCCATGGGTCAAGATCGACGCAAAGACAGTTAACAACATCATCAACACATACATATTACACACACACACACAGATATACATATATGTATGTATGGACAGCCAAAAGGACAAACAAACGGGTCCTAGAGCAGACCAAGCTGGAAACCTCCCTGGAAGAAGCCAAGATGACCAAACTGAGGCTGTTGTACTTTGGGCACATTATGAGAAGGGAGGACTCTTTGGAAAAGACAATAATGCTGGGGAAGGTGGAGGGAAGGAGGAAGAGAGGAAGGCCACATGCTGCCAGATGGAGGGACTCTATTATGAAGGAGTATGGGTTTGCAGGATTTAAGCAGAGCAGGGGAGGACAGAGGGTCTTCTTGGAGATGTCTCATTCATAGGGCCGCCATGAGTCGAGATCGACTCGACGACAGTTAACAATAACAACAACATAAAGTTCCACCATTTCACTTTGTGCTGCATGAAGTTGTCCTTCCTTTTGTCTATCCTGAATCACCCATCTTTTAACTTTTCTGGATGACCCTGACTTCTAGTATTATGTGAGAAAGAAAGAAAGAAAGAAAGAAAGAACATTCTCCCTATCTGCTTCCAGCTACAGCACTCCTAATTTTATACTTCTCTATCATGTCTCCCATATGGAGAAACAGAATGGTTTCCCACTGGCAAGGGATATATTACAAAAATAGCAAAGATGTGGTATGACTACAGAGGAAAATTAAGGGAGAAAGTGCAAAAGCACACTTACAATTTAATATTACCAAGTCAAAAACAGTTATCACAAATGATTTAAGTGCCTACATACACAAAAGACATGGAATCCTGTGTGATCTTGGAAGATGAGCAGGGTAAGCCCTGGATAGTACTTGGATGGGAAACCACCAATAAATACCTAGTGCTGTAGGCTATATTTAAGAAGGAATTGATTTTCATATGGTTTTCCTAGGGAAGGAATACTCAGAAGTTATTCCTTGCATAAGCAAACCATATGAAATTCATGGAGTCATCATAAGTTGGCAAGTGACTCGAAGGCACACAAACACACACTCAGAGCAATTAAGGAAGAAAGTGCAAAAGCAGAATTAAAGTTTAATATCAAGAAGACAAAAATAAAGTTATGAAAGATTGCACAACAAAAAACCTATTCTCTTAGTTGGCTTTTCCACCCGTTGTTCTGCCCACCCCATGGAAAATTTCCCCTCTGAGATCCATTTCCAGTTAAACAATTCTATGATTCCATGATGCTGCAGTTCCATACAATTTGCATCTGATCAGTCTGACGTATTAAAATCTTCTCTTTTGGCAGCAGCCTTCCACCTGGTTTTAAAATCATGATTCAGGGAATGGAACATGAGAAGCCGTTTTCACTGAAGAGCCAACAAGCGCAAAGCAAACATTTGTTCTGGCCCATTTGTACTTATGCAAATGACACTCAAAGCGAGCATCCATCACTCTTTATTCTTCTCTTGTCTCATTAATTCATTAGGGTGCACTTAAAAAATAAGTTTTTAGGATGGCCTTATCAAATACCTTGTTCTCTTAATGTCATTATTTTTCTTTTCAGCTCCTTTTGCTTTGTTCTTCCTTTGACGCTTGTCATTTCCATATTTCTCTCTCACTCTTCTAGTTTTGTTTTGCAGCCTACAAACCATTTTTTTAAAGAAATACTACCAATTTCTTTTTGCAAGTTCCTGGAAATACATTGCCATTTAAACTAACCGGTATCACTCAGTAGGTAGATAAATCAACAAGGTATACTATCTATAAGATATTGTTAGGGACAGAGGACATAGTAATAACGGTAGTATTAATGGCAGTATTAACACTGTCCATGGGTATATCTACACTGTAAAAATAAAGCAGTTTGGTACCACGTTAACTGCCATGGCACCATCCTACTGAATCCTGGGATCTGTAGTTTTATGAGGCATCACCACTCTTTGGCAGAGAAGGCTAAAGACTTTGCAAAACAGCAAATCCCAGGATTCCATAGGATGGGACAAGGGTGCATCTACATGTACAAGTAATGCAGTTTGACACCACTAACTGCCATGGCTCCATCCTACAGAATTTTGGGATTTGTAGTTTTGTGTTTCCCCAGCCCCCCTTGGGAAAGAAGGCTAAAGACATTGTCAAACTCCAGATCTCAGGATTCCATAGGATGGAGCTACAGCACTTAAAGTGATGTCAAACTGCATTATTTCTGCAGTGTAGATGCATCCCATGCCTCCAATCAATTGCTGGTGTCAAGTGATATTTATTGTTTATTTATTTATTTATTTATTCATTAAATTTCTTCCTACTGCCCTGAAAAGGCATTCAAACCACTTATAGAAGATCAACAAAAGCAAGACAAAAGACCCCTTCACATTATACAATTATAGCACTATGGTTCCACTTTAACCACTGTGGTTCCATCTTGTGGAATCCTGGGATTTGTACTTTGGTGAGGAACTAGAGTTCTCTGACAGAGATGTCTAATTACCCTTCCCGAAACTGCAAATCCCAGGATTCCCAGGATAGAGAGCTAAGGAGAAACCATAATGCTTCAACTGTGTAGTGCGAAATAAAAGCCTGAAAGTGTAGAGTATGGATGGGAATCACATGGCTCCAGATTTCGCTGAACTACACCTCCTAGCATCCCCCACCATTGGCTTTGATGGGAGTTGTAGTTCACCAACATCTGGAAGCCTTCATGATCCCCACTTGGTGTGGAACTGGGGGGTGGGGGAGAGAAAAATGTCTACAGATGTGAAGTTTATAAATGTGCGTTCGACATCTACCCATTTTGAGTCAACGAAGGCCTGTTTAAAAAGTTCCCAAAACTTTTTATTAGGAAAAAAAAATGCTTTGCAAGAACTTTCAGCTCAGCCCTAACCTTGAAGGCTGGCGAAGCACAATCTCGCAAACTGCCAAGCACAACTCCGCGCCGCCCCTTCCATCCCAGCCTCCTTGTCCCATCTGCCAGCTTTCTCCTATGCTTCAGTGTTTATCAAGGTCCAAACAATGTATATGCAAATAACTGCTTGGAGAAGAGTCACTGTAGCAATATACTATAATTTGGTTTTGGGAGGAATGTGTGTTTTTCTCCTTCCCTTCAGTAGGTTCCTGAGGTTCGAGAGAGCCCTACTCACACTGCAATTTATTTTGTTTTCTTGGACGGGCAGAAAGTCGGTGTTGTTGTTTGGTTTTCCTTTTAAAAGAAGTCCGTGGGAAGAGAACGGCCACACAGTAAATGAGGAGGGCCAAGATCTCCAATGTTGCATCTTGTCTAGGGATGGTGCCAGCTCCCGGTAGATCAAGCCACAGATATACACCCCTCTGAGTCACACACAATGTTGTTGTTTTTCATCAGCCATGCTGAGCAAACCTGAGACACTAGTAGGCTAAGCCTTTTCCTGTCCGTTCAACTTCTGTTCTTTTTCTCAGCCAGTTTGTAACAACATCTGGCACTGGGGGAAAATAGTTTATTCCAGCATTTTCTAAATTTCTGTTATACAAATAGCTTTAGCAACAGTGTTCCTAACTTCAGCCCTTTTTTTCTCCTCTCTCCATTTGCTAGAACACAGAGAGAGCTGGTACCTCCTTGGTCAGTGGGGCAGGGACAAGTTCAACCTAGATAATGAAGACATAGAAATAGTAAAAGAATTCCCATACCTGGGATCAAACATTGATAGAAATGGGGACTGCAGTCAGGAAACCAGAAGAAGACTAAGAATGGGGAGGGTGGCTATGAGAGAACTAGAAAAGATCCCAAAATGCAAAGATAAACAACTCAGCACAAAAGTTAGAATCATACAAGGCATTATATTCCCTATTCCCATGGATGGATGTGAGAGATGGACAGTCAAGAAAGAAGATAGGAGGAAAACCAATGCCTTTGAGAGAATGTGTTTCTGGAGAAGAGGGCTGAGGATCCCATGCACAACCAAAAGGACAAACCAAGGGGTCCTAGAGCAGATCAAACTGGAAACCTCCCTGGAAGGAGCCAAGATGACCAAACTGAGGCTGTTGTACTTTGGAAACATCATGAGAAGGGAGGATTCTTTGGAAAAGACAATAATGCTAGGGAAGGTGGAGGGAAGTAGGAAGAAAAGAAGGCCACATGCTAGATGGATGGACTCTATTAAGGAGGTCACAGGTATTAAGGGGTTGTAGGAATTAAGCAGAGCAGTGGAGAACAGGGACTCTTGGAGATGTCTTATCCATAGGGTCACCATGAGTCGAGATCAACTCGAGGGCAGTTAACAACAACAATTATTTGTTTTTTCCAGCTGCTAACTATCCACACAGCTTCTCTCCTCTCCCAGTGAATATGACATGCAACAACAATTTGGGGGCCACTTAGTCCCTAATCCATTGCAGAAAGCAGTGGATGAAATGGATCCCTGGTTCAGGTTTGATTGAAGATAATTTTCGGTGTTCCTAAGAGGTCAGTCACATATCAGTTGCTATGCAGCCTTCTATTGGTTCTTCTTTTTGAGTATACTGGCCCTTTGCTTCGCCATCTCAGCATGTATACGTTGCATTGATGTTCCAAAACAAAGTCATAAACCCAGAGCCCATAAATCTCTCCAAGAAAATGTATAATTTCAGAAAGTTTTTTTTTTTTGTCAACAATACACATTATTGACCTCTTTCTTCTTCCAATAAAACTTAAAATTCTCAATTGCAATTTGCAGCAATGAGGCCTTGGAGACATTTATATATGGAGATTATTGATAGAACAGAACATGAGAAGACCTCCTTGGGAGCTGGTGAAATATAGTTCTTCACAGCAGTTAATGTACAGTGTGCCATAAGAGGTGAGTACATGAGCAGAGCACAATAATAAAAAAAAGGAAACCAATTAAATCCTGAATTGGAAGGCATTTTCTGACGGCATAACACACATTTGTGATTGTCAATTGGGCAATAAGTTGATATATATATATAATTCCAAATATGGAGATATTATTCCACTTTTCAAACTTTTCTTTGCTAACTTTGGGATGGTTTCAGGAGATATGGAACTGCAAAATCCAAGATCCTCAAATGCAGGCTGGAACCATAATCCAACAGGATTTTTGCACCTAAACCAAAGTCTTTCTGCTCAATCTAGAAGGCAGGGACTCAGAAGATTTTGGATAGAACACAGCTCTGAGGATTGGGAGAAAACCAATCATCTTCTTTCTTTATATCCCTCATTTTCTCTTTTTGTTATTTCTTTTGCTGGTAGGAAGGTTCAGGTGGAAAGATTTAGAAGTTGGTGATGGGAAGATTCAGCCATTGCAGAAAGTATAAGAAAGCTTAAAATATGTGTCACAAATGTTCCCTATAATTGTCTGATGGAAAAGCTATCTCGAATATTTTCTTCTCCCCCTCCCCTTCAAATGCCTTTCTCATGAGTGTGATACATCAGCATCTAAATGGCTTAATTCCCTTTATACAAAATTGCAACTTTGCTGGTTACTTGCTTGAACTGGATTAGTGGGCTTGGTTTTCATTTTTGGCTTCCTTCAAGTCCAATGTGAAGTCAAACTTCAAGTCCTTCAAGTTCAATGTGAAGTTGACTTCCTTCAAGTCGTTTCTGACTTGGCGACCTATGTTGACCCTATCATGGGGTTTTCTTGGCAAGATATTTTTCAGAGGAGGTTTGCCCTTGCCTTCCTCTGAGACTGAGAAAGTCTACCTTGCTCAAGTTCACCTAGGGGGGGTTCCTTGGCTGAGCAAGGACCCATTGTAAACCACTACACCATGCTGACTGTCATTAGCTGGCAAGTCTTCTCACTTCTTTTAAAATAATGCCCTAAAACCAATTGTTAGGCCCAACTAGATTGAATTGCTGGAATGTGCAAAAGTGATGACCTATCATGCTCCCATAGATCTCCTGGGCCTCACTCCAGTTGGGATTACTCAATTTGATTTGGGCCCTTGGTCTCTTTTCACGGGAAGTTGTTTCCAGAAGATGGCACAAAGCAAGTGTTCAGGTGGCCCTCATCCTCTCTTTCTCCTCTTGGGCAAAGCCTTTCCTCACCACGTTTCTAGCCATGGAGAGGAACCAAACCTCCCATGGAGCACATTCTTCTGATCAAGCACCCTTCTGAGAAGTTGGAGACAATGAAACAGAGAGCACTTGTTTTAGTATCTGCCAGGTCCTGGAATCCCAAAGAAGATGGAAGCTGATATCAAGTCAAATCCTTTTCCTGGATTGCTGCAAGCAGTTTTGGAGAAAGAGAAAGGAGAGGGGGAAAAGCCCCACACAGCAAGACCCTTCAGGCTAACTTTATGTATGTGCCAGCTCCATAGTGGTTAAACTTCCATGTGCGCCAAGAAGTCTGTGAACCCAGAGATGGCTGATGTTCTTTTGCCCTGATAAATAAATCCCTCTGTTCAGACCTCAACTCTTGAGGGCCCTAAAGGGACACAAAACCCACCAAAACCAAGGAGTTGCTGCAATGATGGAAGCAAGAAGGTTCTTGTTTATTTGAAACATTTATTCCTTCCCCTTTCTGTCTGGCTTCTTGCAATTAAAATAATTATGCATTTGTGTATGTCTGTGTGTATCTGTGTGTATGGATTTATCTTGCATCTGATATGGAGTTTAGGTTAAATTTCCAGGCATGCAGGCAAGTGGAAAAGGAACCCACCTAACTCTGAATAATTTCAGGAGTTATTTGCGCTTATTAATGTATTAAAAAGATTTATCAGTGCTTTCCCCCCCAGCCTTCCAGAGCTCTCATAGTGAGAGAACATAGATAAAATATTATTTAAGACAGATTTAAATGCCAATTTTAAAAACCATTAAACAAAGCAAAACACGGAACAGCACAGGGATGCCTCAGTTAACAAGGCCTCTAACAAACAAGATCCTTTTTACAAAATTCTTTTAGATCCTCCCAGCCCTCTTTCTTCTCATCCTCTGTATAGCTTGAAGATTTTTTTTTTTTAAAAGCAGCATTGACACTGAGAATTATGGAAATCCTTCAATAATGTATGGAGATGAAGTTCTCCACAAGTTAGGCCATTCCAATTCAATTGGGATAGTTATTCTTACATCAGGTTCGAAATGAGGGCATTACCCCCCCCCCAAGAATTGTGCCTTCTGTAAATGAATTTTTCCTTCAGTCTCCAAATTTCTAGCATAGCATTACATTAAAACGTCAGTCAAGCATTTAGAAAGACAGTTTAGGCATCCAAAGAATGGGGCAGGCAACCTGACCAAGGGAATGCAAAAACAGCAAATAGAAGATTTGTAGGTGTGAACGGTTTTCAGGGTTTCACTCTTTGCAGTGCTTGAAATTTGGGGAGTGAAGGAAAATTTTATGGCCAGTGGTGCAGAATTCTTATTTGGGGCATTTTGTCACCTCCTTCTAGCTGCACCCCTGTATTCTTAGCAGGGTAAGAAGGAAAAAAAAATGTTTTAGCTTGGTTGAAGTTCCCAGTCCACTGGCTATTATTCTTCCTGCTTCCCCTGTTGCAGTTACAATGTGGTATCTCACAATACAGATAACATTCAGGGCTAGCTGTGTTGGTCATTTAGCAAATTCAAACAAAAATCCATCAGTGATACCTTTATTGGCCAACCAAAATGCACAATATACTTTTCTTCTTCTTCTTCTTAAATTTGGACTGAATTCACATGTTTTACCTCTACAGCCACTAAAATATTCCTGGTGCAAACACATGGAGACTTCTTGAGGAACCCATTGTTCTCTGCCACAAAGAGGCTTGTGGCTTCACTGGAATGGAGACATATTGGATTACAAAAGAGGGGTCCCTGTTGAGATGCAAATGGTTTTTAAATTTCCTGGACTTTGCAAATCTCCCTACAGCCACAGGACCAGAAGGAGGAGGACCCTGCCTATAAGAGATATCCTCCTTCTCCACCATATACCATCTTAACTAAAGACTGAAACAACATGTAGGTATCTGACTAACATCTCCAATTGCTTTTTCTCCTGTTTGGTTTGTAACATCTTGCCTGATGAAGAAGAAGCCCATGGAGCTTTGAAAGGTTGCAACAAGTATATTGTGCATTTTGGTTGGTATCACTGATGGATTTCTGTTTGAATATAGTAAGGACTGTCCGTGACATCATATTTCCCATTTCTGTGTATGGTTGTAGAAGCCGGACAGTGAAGAAAGCTGAAAGGAAAAGAAATCAACTTATTTGAAATGCAATACTGAAAAACGGTTCTACAGATGCTGTGAACAACTAAAAAGACAAAAAGAAAAAAAAAGAAAAAAAAAGAAAAGAAAGAAAAAGAAAAAAGGCCCTTGAACAAATAGCAATAGCAACTTCATTTATATACCACTTCATACTGTGCTATGTAGTCTCTAAGCGGTTTACAACTGTAAGCCAATTGCCCCCAACAAGCTGGGTACTCATTTTGGCGACTTTGGAAGGATGCAAGCCTGAGTCGAGCCTGAGCCCCTGGCTGGGATTGAACTCACAACCTTGTGGTTTGTGAGTAGATGGCTGCAGAACAGGCATTTAACCACTGCGCCAGCAGGGCTCCAAACAATGAGCTTACAGTTGTAAACCGCTTAGACATCCCATAGCATGATATGAAGCGGTATATAAATGAAGCTGCTTTGCTTTTTTGCTTTGAACTCTGCCTAAACTGGAGCTTTCATACTTTGCCCATATCATGAGAAGACATGACTCACTAGAAAAGACAAAAATATTTGGTAAGGTAGAAGACAGTAGGAAAAGAGGAAGACTGCATTATAGGTGGATAGACTCATTCAAGGAAGCCATGGCCCTGAGTCTACAAGACTGAGTGATGATCAGGTGAATTGGAGGTCTTTCATTCATGGGGTTGCCATAGGCTGAAGTCAAATTTGATGCCAAGTAACAACAGTGTTTGCACAGGGATGTACTCTCTCTGTATGTCTCAGATCCTCACATTTGAGACCTGGCAGGTAAAACAAGGCCCACACCATTGCTCAAAATAGCGGTGCCTCTTGAACTTTGCTAGAGAAAATGAAGGAGAATTTCATTTCACTTCATTCTGTTTATCAGAGGTTTCCACCACCACCCTTTTCTTTTTTCCTTTATAATAATTATGAAAGGTAAAATTACATTGCACGGCTCTCAGTTACATATCATGATGTTATGGCAACAGTAAGGAATAAGGAGATAAAAAAAGAAGAAATCATTACTCATAAATTTCAATAAACGCAGAGCAAATATCTGAATGCACATCAATTTTCAAATTGCTTCGATACATCACTCTTTCAAATATTGCAAGTGATGTTAAGTCTTCTATCCATTGGATCACAGGTGGGGATGTGATATGCTATTTAATGTATTTTAATGTATTTTAAGCATTTTAATCTTTTAAAAGTATTTCATATTTTAGCATTGCATTTGTTTTAATTATTGTAGTCATTTAATCCTATTTTAATGCATTATTTTTGTACATTTTTAACTGTATGGTGTTTTCTTAATGTTGTAAGCTACCCTGAGTCTCAGTCCTAGGAGAAGGGAAGGATAATAATAATAATAATAATAATAATAATAATAATACCTTTCCAATGCTGGATTATACTGGACACCACAACATCTTTCAAATAAAGGCTTATCTAAATCGTCTGACCTTTGGTGGAAAGGGTGTTATAAATAAACATTGTTGTTGTTTTCATCATCCTCATCATCCTCATCCTCGTTCTCATCTATCTGTTGGTGGTGTAGAACTGTTAATGCTTCTTTATGGTTTGGAGATGCCTTGTAGTTGCCATATTCTGGATGGAAGGCATTTCACAAATAAATTTGGTACTAAAAGTTCTTTGGTATTCAGCAATGCACATATTCTTTTATACTATCTACTATGTTTTGTAACATAACACTTGGTCAGTGGAAATGGATCTTTTGTGCCCTCTTGACTGCTCAAAGACTGTTTATTGGAGCGTACCAACATTTTGTGTGCAATTCCATCGTATTTCCAACAGGAAGAACTTGAGGTTTAAACAGTGGCCACCGTTGGCTTCCATGTCCATAGCACAGTGAATCTTTTATATATTTTTGTCCAAATTTTAAAGATGCAGACACCAATCAAGTTTTGCAATAAAACCTGAAGCAGATTCACCAGCCTACTGGTGTGGAAGCCATCCACTGCTTCTGTGCTGGAATCATGAAAATAGAGGAGAAACTGAAAGCTGTTTGAGAGTAAATAAGAGTTATTTTTCTTATTAGATCTTTGTGTGTGTGTGTGTGTGTGTGTGTGTGTACCTTCAAGTCACCTGTTGACTTATGGTGACCCCATGAATCTCACAGGATTTTCTTAGGTAAGGAATACTCAGAGGAGGTTTACCAATTCCTTCCTCAGAAATATAGTCTACAGCACCTGGTATTCATTGGTGATCTCCCATCCAAGTACTAACCAGGGCTGACCGTGCTTATTTTCCAAGATCTACTCCTTCTTATACCACTCAGTTTTGAATGTCAATATGAGCTCCATATAGATGACCCTGTACTTATGGCAGGATTCTGAACCAGTCACACAAATGTATAAGAAACTTTGAGATGTCTTAAGTCTCATTTTGAGTGAGGAAATGCTCTGTCTTTCAAAAGAGTACTTTTAGAGTCTTTGCCGGGTTTTGTCTGGTTGAAAAAGAAATATTTCATACATCCTATGCCTGGTGAACTCTGAGTCTTTCTGAGGTCGCATGCACAAATGCACTTCTTGCTGTGCTCTAGATGTAGGTCAATAGAATTATGCCCAGCTCTCAGCACCTAATCTAATAATGTGGCCACTAGGCTTTACTGCCTTTCACACTCAATGTGAAGAATCGCTGAGCAAGATGGACAGAATGTGGATAGTGCAAAATACAATTTCAGTCTTGGCAGACAGACAGTCACAGAAGCAGCTCAACATTCTCCTTCTGTTGGTTTTTATTAAACAGGGAAATCAGAAAGAAACAACAGAACCTCAATGAAATGGAGAGAGAGGAGAAAAAATGGATTCCTGCCTGGCCAGTCTGATAGTTTTCTTCCCTTTTCTGTTTTAGTTCCAAGGAAATGGAAAGGAAGGAAGGAAAGAAGGAAGGAAGATAATTTTGCAGGTACAGGCCATTCATAAGGCCTGGAAAGAGCCCCTATTATTAGAAATGTTTGGGCCATATTATAATGTGAATTATTCTTCCCAAAAATATGCCAAAAATATCTCCCAGCCGTGATGAATAGAAGAAGAGTCATGCTTTAATTGGAAGGTTTTCATTAAGTCAGGGAGTAGTTATTTTCTCTCTTTTTATTACCCTCTGGGAGATGGATACTTCATGGTACTGTACTTAGTTTGAAAGGACAGTGGAGAAGCTGTGCTCCTTCAGAAGATGTTGGACTCCAGCACCCATCAGCCCCAGCCAGTATGGTCGTGGATGATGGGAGATGTGTATGCCACCCCTGTTTGGAAGGACACCCAAATTGCTCACTTCAGCTCTAAAAGGGCAGATCATATGACACTTCTTTATAGAAATGTAGACTCAATGGCCAGAGTTCACTCAGGGACTTGTATCTTTCTAAATGGAGTTATCAGTGGGGAACAGAATTAAGCAGTTTTGCAATATCATATTCAGAAAGAAGCTGCTGTTGCCTCACTACATAGAGGAGCCAGCAAAGTGACTGTTGCACATTGGGACTGTTGCACATTGGGATTGGGATTGATGCAGAATCAAACCTGTTGTGCATTGGGACCAATGCGTATTGGGTCATTGGCTAGGGATTGCTGATGTGAAGTAAAGCTCAGTGTAGATTGGGACACTCTTGCCAGTGTCCTGTTATGCATCTTGGTCCTTGTCACCTCTGCAATGTAGTGGAGTACATGTAAAGTTAACCAACGTAGACCATGATAGAAAATTCTGGCCATAGAGCTGGAAGTGATCACCTACAGAAACCTGCTGCCATATAGAAATACACAACCAAGGACATGTCTATGGACCATTTGCAGTTGTTCCCTCCCACCTCACATTGCCTTGTTTACATGGGGAAGAGCCAAAGGCCTGATTCTAATATGCACTGTTTCCAGCCCATACTTCCCTTAAAGCAAATTTTAAAAACCTTACCATTTGCTCTGGATCTTTGCAGATGCTGGATGTCAGTTTACATAGTGTCCTGCTATGCCACCCAGCACCAACTCTGCTGGCATTAGTCACTCCATCTGAGACCACAATGAGAGAAAATTATATTCCTTAAATTGTTAATTCATTTTCGAACAAGATATAAGTCTACAAAATGTAATACAAGGTCTTCATGGTTAATCCCATATATAAATCCATGAAATCAGTTGAATTTACACAAGGGTTGATTTACCAATTTCCCATTGATTCAATGGCTTTACTCTAGTTGGAATAACAATTAGATTTAGCCCATGGTGTCCAGCCATCTATAAAATCATCCAAGCCTTCCTTGTTTCTTATGAATGAAGTTAAAATGGTCACTGTTTCCAAATCCCACTGTTGGGATATCCATTTTTCCATGCCTGGTGTTTTAACGCATTTCAAGTATTTAACATAAACAAGCTTATCTTCCTGGAATTGTGTTTACTAAGAAGTTAGAACACTGTTGTTAACAATTAACACATTAGCATGAGTTGCTAACTTTATTAGTGATGTGTTACCGACATGTTACTTATCCAGTACTTTTTAATTAATTATTTTTTAAACTCTGACAAAGCCTACTGTAAATGACTTTGAGAAAGCCATTTGGGATGTAATGAATAACCTGATAATCCCAGTCATAGAAGCTCTGTAATCTTTACTCAGCCAAATGTGGATACAGATACTTCTTTGGATCTCATATCCACCAGCATTTTGTGGATCAAAACAAGACACCTGTGGCCAAGCACCATCAGAGTGTGGTCAGGATGGCAAATTATTCCTGAGGAAAAAGACAAAAGCTAGGAGAAGCTGCAGCAGTTTGCTTTTGCCTGACTCTTCTGGGAAGATGGAAATGAATAATAATAATAAAATAAAATAAAATAAAAATAATGAATACTTGTCATATTGCTAGTCCACAAATCATGAGATTTGATGAGGTCCTTACAGTTCTCTGCTAGAGGATTCTAATCCACTACAGTACTCAAGCTCTCTAACAGATGATTCAAAGGGTCTCACCAAACTACAGATTTCAATCTGCTATAACTTTGCTGAGCAGATACCTTCTAGGTTGTGTTGCCAGAGGACCCAAATAGTGTAGTGGTTTGAATGATGGATGGTGACTCTGGAGATGAGGGTTCAAATCTCCTGCTCAGCCATGGAAATCCACTGGGTAGCCTTGGGCAAGTCTCATTTTCTAAGCTTCGGAGGAAGCTAAAGGCAAACCCACCCCTGAACAAATTCTGTCAAGAAAAACCCATGATAGGTTCACCTTTGGGCGCATCTACACTGTCGAAATAAAGCAGTGTGACAACAATTTATCTGCCATGGGTCCATGGCACAGAATCCTATGATTTGCAGCTTTGTCAGGCACTAGCCTTTTTTTTTGGTGGAGAAAGCTAAAGACCTTGTAAAATAACAAGTCCCAGGATTCCATTGGATGGAGGTACAACACTTAAAGTGGTGCCAAACTACACTATTTCTACAGTGTAGATTCACCCTTAGGGTCATCGTAAGTCAGAAATGACTCGACGGCACAAAACAAGAAAGCGTTGCTAGATAAAATAAATACAAGTCAGGACTCCTGTACCTATAACAGTTGTTCAAAAGAGGGAAATTCAACAAGTGGAGCATGCATGAACTGTTGAAATTCCCTTTCTATGCAACCAGTAAAGATACTCTTTTTCAGCCTGAAACCCTATGTCTATTGACTGTTGCCTGAAGTTCTCAGACAAGACCTACTTTCTGCTGAAATATTTTGAGTTAGCACTAGATTGCATGCTACATTTTGGGAGGGGCGGGAGGATCCCTTTACCATTTATCGGAGGCAAGTATTATTTGAACATGTCATTTAATATCTGTCAGGCCTGCCGCATTTGTTCGCCAAGGGACCGTGGGGTTTTGATTGGAAGCTGTCAGCCTCTAAAAAGCAAAGCACCGACTAAAATGGAATCCCAAGGATGCCTTTCAGTCTGGAAGCAATAGTATTGGCAAAGTGGCTCTGGCAGATAATCCCATTGAGGTCAGACCAGGCCTAAGAAACCTTAAGTAGTATCCATTCGCCTTAGACAGCCGATGAGAGCTAACCTTAAAATAGCAAGGCAACCAAGGTATACCCCATCTCATGGTACTGAGTTGCAATTTGTTTCTGTGTCTAAACTATATTTCATGACAAAATACAAATAGGGCAGATGAAATATTTAGAATGACAGAATAAATTCATTCTCAGTTCCACTGTGTATCTTCCAGTTCCATCTGTATTCTCACTCATCTATGGTTTGTCTCAAGCTGCAAGAATGTATTTACAATTTTAAACGAAATTTGTGTGTAGCCATTATTATTATTATTTTGCATCTGAAAAATGTGTCTATTTTGGCATGCCTTTTTCATGTACATATTTTTGTATACATTTCCCCAACTCATTGAGTCCTTCTCCTAATTGTGCACCTTTATTGCCATTTACATTTTCAAAAATGTCAAAATTATTTTATGCATAGTTCAAGCCACTCGGCTGAAATCCTGTTAGCAAGGGGCCCTTTGTCTTGCAGTGAATCTCAGGAGGTGAAAAAAATAATAATGATACTTTGGGGAAGATTTTTCTCCATTGCTATGACAGTGATAAAACAAAGTGATAATATAATGGATAAAGCTGAATATCAGGGGTGACAATGTCAAAGCCAGAGAATATCTATACACTATGAAATCTCCAAATATGGCAGGTGAAAAGAGGCTTCTTCTGCTCACTCCACCTCTGTCCACAGCACTTATAGTGGTGTCAAACTGTATTATTTCTACAGTGTAGATGCACCAATGGATAATTACACCTATATACTATAATATCATATTATAATTATACCTACATGCAAACACTTGTGTAGCGTTGTGGTTTGAGCAATGGTCTACGACTCTGGAGACTAAGGTTCGATTCCCTGCTCAGCCATGGGAACCCACTGGGTGATCTTGTATGAGTGATATTCTCTCAAGCCCCAGAAAATCCCTTAAGGTTGCCATAAGTCAGAAGCAACTTGAAGTTACATAACAACCACAACCACATATGTTACCAACAGTATCCTACTCTGAGGCAGCCACATTATGTTACACCCCAAAGGAAGGAATGGGTAAGAGGGAGCAGCCTCCAATCTGCTCCCCTTGGTAATGGCATAGATAAGTTGATGGAGATTTTGCCAATGTACTTATGGGATCTTGCAAAATATCACAAGGTTTTTTTTGTTTTTTTAGAAATTTGTTCAAAAACCAGTTGTGCTCAGATAATGTTTGCACAAAAAAACCAGTTCTGATCAGATAACAGTGCCCTTTGTGCAGAAAAGTTTACTTTGTGCTGAAAGCAGTTTAGTTGGCCCCAAATACTTTTTCTGGTGCAAAATCCACTGTTTTCTGCCCAAAATTGCTTTTGTGCAAGTGAAGTTTCAGGGGGGAATAGCGTCCCCAATGTGAAAAATAATTGAAGCCCGTGCAAAAATATCACAAGAAGGGAAATGAGGGAGACCAGACTCAGACCAGACAACTCTTGAAATAGAAGATTCCTTTGAATGGAGAGAAAGCTATCCCAACAGAGGCATTTTCTGTGTAAAACAGGCCACGTCACAAACATCTTTACAGTCAACTGATCCTTTGTTCAAAACAGGTTCTTTGCTGCAATTGCCCATAATGCAACATGACAGGATATACACATCTGAAACTTAAGTGTGCCACTATATCCTATGTTGAACACCCAGTATATTGAGACATATGAGAGAATAGCAGCTTTATTGTGGGAGAGGCATATAGAGGACAAAACTATAAAGGAAGAACTAAATCTTTGCCGCAACCAGTTCCAGAGATACATCATCTAGTGCATGCAAGAATTTCTTTCTATATGCAGGGCTGGCCCAAGATGATTAGTTGCCAATAGGAAAAGGCAAAAAATGACACTATCATTATCCATTCCACTTATAGACAATTGAAAAGCTTTTCAAAAAGTGATTAGCTACAATTCTAGGCTGAGCTCCTGCATCAGAGTCTATGAGGCTGTAACGTTCTGATGAGGGAGCTATAACACCAGCACAATATGCACCCACACTAGTGAATTGTGATGATGCACAAAAGGGCATCATTCAAAATATCCCATTATACAATGGGACCCTTTAAGCAACAGAACACATCACATAACAGGACACATTGCTCATGACCACACTGCTTGCTCCACTTGTGCAATGGTCCCAATAGCATAGCTATGTCTCCATTCCTTTGTGAGAATCCAAAGGTTCCACAGTGGTGCAGTTCATTTACACCATTGCAATTGGGTTTATGGGAAGCCGGCATGGTGTAGTGGTTTGAGCGTTGGATTAGGACTCTGAAAAATAGGCTCCGTTCAGCAATGGAAGAGTCTTCCAGGAGTTCCCATGATGTGCCAACAGCATCCAGGCTGGCTTCCTTGCTGGCTCTGAGTGGGTGGACTGGTCTTTCCCAGGACCTTCAGTCTCTGGGAATGCGGGTCTATCCATGGAAAAGCATGTCCGTATACTTCACATCAGTAGGTAGATACCTTCTCTGAGGTGTCACCCAGTGTGATATGCACCCCCTGTACCCTCCTCGAAATACCCCAAATCCTGATTATAATCTTCTGACTATAAGGGCAGGTACTGTATTCCTCTTTAAAGCAGAACTCAATTATGCCAGAATTTGCATCTATACATATCCATGAGACATCCATATTCTGTGCAAAACCGTGTCATCCTTTGTTCTTCATTTTGGCAGTCATCACCTCTTTTTTTGGGTGGGTGGGTGGATGGGTTGCAAGTGCCCACCTTACATTAACCTGAGCAACGTATGACAAGACAAAGCTTTGGGATTTATTATGAAGGACTTATTTCAGCATTGCCTTGTATATTAAGTGAGAAATGGGGAAGCTCATCTGTTCGAGTTTTATATTTTTGTTCTAGACAGCTTTTAAGTACAGCTTGCCATGGCCTATGGTTACAAGCAATAAATATTTATCACATCACAGGCTTGGCTGGAACCTAGGAGGATCAGCCCCGAAGTTTTCCCAGAGCTGAGAAGGAGCCTGAGAGAAAGAAAGGGGGAGAAGGAGAGAGTAAGAAAAGGGAGGTGAACTGAAGGGGGAAGAGGGATCGAAAAGCATGTGAGGAGGGAGGGAGGGAATGTATGAATGCCTCCTTTCTATGAAATGAGGCATTAGGTGGAACAAGGCAGATGCAGTCATGAGTAGAGTAGCTAGCTCATCACACAAATATATTGGTTCCCAACCTTTCCTTTGTAATTTGCAGCTGTGTCCTACAAAATCACCATGTGAGAACAAAGTATGTAGAGAGATCTTGTAGCACCTTTGAGACTAACTGAAAGAAAGAAGTTGGCAGCATGAGCTTTTGTAGAATTGAGTCTACTTCCTCAGATGCATTTGGAATCTCAGATTCATTTGGAGAACACATTTGTGGACCAAGCAAGCAGGGAATATTGAATATCAAGCAAACTAGACACCTCTCACCTTCCTTCCTTCCTTCCTTCCTTCCTTCCTTCCTTCCTTCCTTCCTTCCTTCCTCTTTTTCCTACTTTATCCTCATCTTCATCCTCTTTCACTCATCTTCCATTCTTCTTCCTCCTCCCCCTTCATCATCTCCCCCCTCCTCTTTTTCTTTTTTCCTCTTCCACAATAATGCAAAGCTGACACATTACACAGAATCCAGGCGGAGGCACATCACTGCTGTGAAACTCCTGCGTATGAAGACGTAGATGATGTAACCCACTTGGCGGCATGTGGTAGCCTTCCTGTGAGCAGCTGGGGCTCCTGTCCCAGCCGACTCAGCACATGCTGTTTATTCTTGAGTCACCTCGTTCCATAAATACCACATGCTTTGGAATCTGTGTCTGCATACTAGGAATCCCACAGCTATTTCCCTGGGACTCTTGGAAGGGGATTTTGACTCCTTGACTACTCTTACTCTGCCCATCTTTAGCAACAACAGAGAGACTGTTTACATGTCAACCAAGGAAGACAGGAGGATTATGGGTAAAAACTGGGACAAGAAGAAAGTACTACTGATCTGCAAAATGGAATCATGGAATGAAGCCGAAGTCATGTATGCTTGCTTGCTCCCCATTTCAGAGAAGCTGGCTTGAAACTTCCTTACATATCCACCATTCAAGGCTGGTCTGTTGCACCCTAGTTCTACCAGTGCTTCAAGAAAGCACAAGTGTCACAGATTTGCTTGGTTTAACTTTTCCTTCCCCTTCCTCACCAGATTTGTTAGGGTGAAGCTGCTCAAAACAGCACAGCCATTTTGTGAGCATCCTGCCTCAGCCATTTTTGTTTCCACAGCACCAGAAGAAGATGCAGGTGCTGGTTGCCATGTTGCCTCCACAACTTGCAGACCCTTTCCCAAGCTTCATGTAGAAGGGTAGCAAAACACAATCCAAGAAGAAGACACAGAAGAGTAATCTGGTTGCCTATCAGTGGGCTTCCCATTCTGAATAAAACTGGGCAACTCCATGAAGACTGGGAACTAATTTTCAATCCTGTGCCTCTCCACAGGTTTTACTGGTGCACCACAGTGCATGCCTATCACTTCCAGTTACCATTTCCAGACAGTTTTGTAGAAAATTGGCATTGAGCAGTTGGGGGAGGGAGATTCTGGGGGGTGGAGGTGGATCTGGAAAAGCTAATCCACATTTAAAGGTGGTTTTCTTAGCCTAAATCCTATGTTTCATTCCAATTATTGACACAATTGCCCATGTATTGACTCACAAGTCCACAATAGATTCATTGAATCAACTCTAGTTGAGGCTTATCCTCAGGATTCCAGCCATGATGTTTAAGCCTATTTAGAAATGAAAAATAATCAAAGAGACCATCCATTTTTTTTAAAAAAAATTCCAGGTGTTCAACAGGTTGGGGGCAGATTCAGAGCCTCAAGCAACCCATGGGCTGAACTTCTCCCATCTCTGTCTTACAACCTGGGCAAGCATAAAATTAAAATGAGGTAAAGCAGGAGTTGCTTTCATTGTATATTTCTGCACAATAGGGGTTGCATCAGAGAACATCTGTGGCTCTTCCAACTATATGATTCTATGATTCTATTTGTTGATCTTCCCCAGGCAGGAAAACATGATGGGATGGTCTTGCACCCATCCACCCACCCATCCCTCTTGACATATCACATCTTTTGCTGCTTTCAATGTTTATTATTTTAATTATTTTTTATTATTATTATTATTATTATTATTATTATTATTATTATTATTATTATTTATTATTATTATTATTATTATTATTATTATTATTATCCCACCCTTCTCCCAGGACTGGGAATCAGGGCAGTTTGCACCATTTAAAAAAATACAGTTAAAAACATACAAAAATAATACATTCTTTAAGAGCATGTTTTGAATGCCTGTCCCAAAAGGAAGGTTTTTGCTTGTCAGCAAAGGGGTCATTCTGGTCTCCCTGGGCAGGGAGTTCCAGAGTCTAGGGCAACCACAGAAAAGGCCCTCTCTTGTGTCCCCACCAACCGTGCTTGTGATGCTGGTGGGATGGAGAGAAGGCCTCCCTTGAGGATCTCAGCACCTCGGCTGGCTCATAGAGGCAGATATGATCTGCCAAATAGCCTGAACCTAAGCCATATAGGGCTTTAAAGGTTATCCCAGCACTTTGAATTGTGCCTGGAAACAAACTGGCAGCTGGTGGAGCTGTTTCAACAGGGGTGTTGTATGATCACCAGAACTTGCCCCTGTTAACAGCCTGGCTGCAGCTCTTTGGACCAGCTGAAGTTTCTGAACACTCTTCAAAGGCAGTCCCAAGTAGAGCACATTACAGTAGTCCAAATGGGATGTAACCAAGGCATGTACCACCAAGGCCAGATCCAGAATCTCAAGGAACAGGCACAGTTGGTGCACAAGTTTTAAATATGTGAAAACACTCCTGGTTACTGCAGAGACCTGGGTCTCCAGCTTCAAAGCTGAGTCCAGGAGTACCCCCAAACTGTGAAACTGTGTATTCGGGGGAGTGTGACCCCATCTAACACAGATCTCTATTTCCTGATCTGCCTTCCGACTGACCAGGAACACCTCTGTCTTATCTGGATTAAGTTTTGACTTGTTTGCCCTCATCCAGTCTGTTACTGATGACAGGCACTGGTTTAGGACCAAGATAGCCTCCTTGGATTGAGATGGAAAGGAGTAGTAGAGTTGAGTGCCATCGGCATCTTGATGACACTGCACCACAAAACTCAGACGACCTCTCCCAGTAGCTTCATGTTAAATAGCATAGGGGACAACATAGGGAGAGACCCCACAAGCCAATGGCCAGAGTCTATCAGGAGTCCCCTAGCACCACCTTCTGGGTTTGCCCCTCCAGGAAGGCCACCATAAAACAGTACCTCCAAGTCCCATCCCAGAGAGGAAGTCCAGAAGGATGCCATGGTCAATGGTATCAAAAGCTGATGAAAGATCCAGGAGAACCAACAGGGACACACTCCCCCTGTCCAGTTCCCTGCATAAGTTATCCACCAAGGAGAAGAAGGCTGTCTCTGTTCCATAGCCAAGCCTGAAACCAGATTGAAATGGATCTAGATAATCCATTTCATCCAGAAACCCCTGGAGTTGGGAAGCCACCACACATTTTAAAACCTTGCCCAAAAATGGGCATGAGATTGACTGATAATTATTCATTATTGTGGAATTCAATAATTATTGTTCCAAGCAATAAGGGACCTGTCTCTTCATCTCAAGGCATGGTTTTGCCATGAATTGTAAAGAAGGTCTCCAAGGTGGTGAACTCTAATTAGATTCAGCACCTTGCATAGTTTTTTGGAAGTTCAGACTACAATCCAGAATGGATTCCCTGCCCCATTGACATGGTAACTGCCAGCTTCTCCTCTTACCATCATCTGGATATCTGGACAGCAGATTTTGCTTGTGGGATTGTGTATCGCTCTTGCAGCTAACACCACTTTTTCTCTCACTCAAGCTTTTTTTTTCAACCTTGAACAGCGATCTCCCTTTCTTTCAGGGCAGATAATACAAGGATTATGCTGTTCATACAAATACAATAATAGAAAGGGGAAAAAAATTGGCTAGGCAGTATTCTTGCCAATGTGAGTGCGCCAGCAAAATGAGGCATATTGAAAAGACAGAAACAGATCAGCCTCTAATGTCTTCCTGCCTTATTTATTCCTCAGTACAATCCTAGGTGTGTTTGTGTTGCTGTCCAGGGACAGAAGAGAAACTGGTTTGGCTCTCATTTTAATGTGAAATTAGACAAAGTTAATTGTTCAATAGTTCAATAAGTTTGAACTAATGTGATTGACTTTGGTGAGCAGTCACCAAGAAGGATCTCTCCTGTGTCCTCCGCAACCATGCCTGTGAAGATAGTGGTACTGAGAGAAAGCTTTTATAACAGGGGCTGGCCTGCATGGGGAGATACAATCTTGTAGATAGGCTAATAAGAGGGGCATTTGGTGGGCAGGAGCAGAAACGGAGATGAGAAAGAAAAACAGTCTCCTGTCTAGTTTTCTGTGGGATTTTGGGGCTATGTGGCCCAAAGATGCCAGCCACAGTTGCAGGCAAAATGTCAGGAATAAATTCTTCCAGAACACAGCCAAACAGGTTGAGAAACCAATAGAAAACTATGGATGCTGGCCATGAAAAGCCTTCAGCTTCACATTGAAGTCTCCTTTCTGTTGGTAGAACAAAACTAAGTTTGATCATGTACAAATACAGCACATCTCATCCTTCACCCACCAAACCCCCATTTTCTAGCTGCTGCAACCTCCCTGAAGACAACTATTTATGGCCATTGGAAGAGGGAATCAGAGAACAGCCCAGCTTTGTTCTTGTACCTGGATGTGCAGCACTGATGACAATATTAAGAATCATAAAATAGGGGCATTAACAACAAACAAAAGTTAACTAGGCATCTGATCTATAATCTGAGTCTTCATCAGACTGCCAAAACGTTATATGGCTCCAAAAAATGCTAAGGGTGTCTGGTGCACATGAGAACAATATAACTAGTACAACCAAGAACAACAGCAGCAACAGCAATCAAGCTTTCCATGTGTCCATGGAAGAGAAGAAAAAAAGAGATCTGACTACATTTGCATAATTTACATTTGCTAAGGAATAAAGAAAAACTTTGCTATTAGTGCCCAGAGATGCAGCTGTAGTTTCTTGGCAAGTGACTCTCATCCTGGCTGGCAGACTGTGAATGAGACATTGAAGTTGGCTGCTTTTAAAGTCCACAACAGGTTTTGTGACTTGGTGCCAATGCTTTAGGAATATACATCATCCTGCAGAGAAGGGGAAACTCTTTCCCACTGGACAGCTCTCTCTCTCTCTCTCTCTCTTTTAAATTGGGTAAGGAGACAGTTCTTCTAAAAACATAACCCCACCAACATATATGGATATTTTCATATCTGGATGAGATCATGGTGGGTAAAGTATGGATAGAACCAGTATGGTATAGTGGTTTGAGTGTTGGACTGTGACTTTGGAGACACAGAGTTCAATTCCCACCTCAACCATGAAACCCAGTGGGTGACCTTGGGCAAGTCACATGCTCTCAGCCACAAGGGAAGGCAATGGGAAACCTCCTCTGAAAAAATCTTGCCAAGAAAATCCCATGATGAGGTTGCCTTAGGGTCATGATAAGATGGAAATGACTTGACGGCACACAACAGCAGCAGCAGCAGCAGCAGCAGCAACAAGGTTTTCTTGGCCAGAATTGTTCAGAGAGAGTTTGCCTTCTTCTCAGGCTGAAAATGTATGATTTGCCCAAGGTCACCCACTGAGTTTCCATGGCTGATTCAAACCCTGGCATCCCAGAGTCTTCGTCTAGTACTCAAACCACTACACCACACTTCCTTTTTATTTCTCTGAAGCCGTCCTTTGTTTATAATCCTGTCAGTATGGTAGCCATGAGATTGCTACAAGTGGAAAGATAACAGGGAGATTCATGGATATACTCCCATTCAAAAAACTTGCCCAAAGCTAGAAGCGGGCTGAGTTCTTCCAATAAAAACACTTAATCATGTAAAACACTTATATCTTTTATGAACTGAAAGTTATGGAGAATCTATGGAAAATTCAGTCTGACTGTAGAAGAGGCCTTTTTGTCTAATATTAATGAAATATCACAAGGAATTCAAGGATACTTTCATAAGATGTGTCACTGTCATTTTTATGGCCTGTGCCTAGGGTTTTTTTTTAAGGTAAAAAATAGGCAGAATTACAGCATCACCGTTAAAAAGAATAAATAAAGAGCCGCATCAACAGAGAAAATAAATGGGAAAGTAAGGGTGAAAACACATTTTCTGTACGTTAAGCACGTATAGAATCACAACTGGGAAAATAAGATTTAGACAAAGAGCGATAACTGATCAAATTTAGAGACTGGTGCAAAATCTCACAGCAATTTTATTATAGATACAAAAAATTATTGTAAAGGCAGCTGTAAGGAAATAAATGATGGCTCTTGCAGAGTGTGATGCTACAACAAAGCTTAGTGAAAGGATGGAAAAATAGATGAAGATGAGCTGGGAAGACATCGTGTAATCGTACAAATCGAGATGTAAATCCTTGAATATTTTGCCTTTGCATATGAGGACAAATAATTACAGTAGTTTTCAGCCTGTTGTGGGAGAAAATTAATATTCTCCCTGTATTGTCCATTCCAAAGTGTTGTGCTAGAATTACACTGCAGAGAAAAATCACTTTTTTGTTTTACAAATATCCCCCTTTCTATACAGAAATTGTATACATTTCTATATAGAAGTTGTATAAATTGTATTCTGTACAGAATACAGAAAGCAACATAAACAGTGTGTTTCCCCCTATGGAATGGAATCTGTGTAACACTTGAGGTTTTAAATGCCAGTAGAAAGTTGTGTTAAATCTCTGTTATAAAATCTCTGTTCTGTTAATCTGCCCTACTGTTAGGACACCCATTTTTCAGTGAGGGAATGAATAGTTGCAAATATTCTTGTCATCCTTAGTTTGTTGTTAATTGCCACCAAGTTAACTTCAAATTATGGTAACCCTATGAATGAGAGACCTCCAAGCCAGCCACCCTGTTATCAAGATCCCGGCTCAGGTCTTGCAAACTCAGAACTGTGGCTTCCTTGGTTGAGTCAATCTGCCTGTAATGCAGTCTTCATGTTTTCCTCCTGCCTCCCACCTTAGCAAACAATATCCTCTTTTCTAATGAATCACATCTGTTTATGATATGTCCAAAGTATGATCACCCCAGTTTAGTCATTTTGGCTTCTAGGAAGAATTCATGCTTGATTTGCTCTTGGACCTATTTATTTGTCTCTTGTTTTTTGTGGGTTTTTCAGGCTGTATGGCCATGTTCTAGAAGAGTTTCTTTCTGACCTTTTGCCAGCATCTGTGGCTGGCATCTTCAGAGAAAACTGGAGTGGAAGAGAATGGGTCTATATATACTGTGAGACCCTGGGTAGGGGGGAGTGGTTCCCAGGTGAGCTGTGTGTTGTTCTGTGTTGAATAGGTTATTGTTCTGTTGTTAGTGGCATGGCTCCAGGGTGGGAGGAAATGCACTCAAGGTTATTGTCTGATAATTCCATGTAAACTGTGTATTGCTCTGTGTTGAATAGGTATTGTTCTGTTGTTAATGGCATGGCTTCCAGGTGAGGATATGCAATCAAGGAGATTGTCTGCTATTGTCTGCTGGGAAATAACCTTCATAAAGAAACTGTTTTAGAACATGTCCACACAGCCCGAAAAACCCACAAAAAACTATGGATGCCGGCCATGAAAGCCTACGACTTCCCATTTGCCTTTTGCCTCTCCATGGTATCCGTAAAATTCTCCTCCAGCTCCACATTTGAAATGAGTTGATTCTCTTCCTTTCTTCATGTCCCAGCTTTCATATTTATCCATAGATATTGGAAACACTATGTCATGGAGGATTCTGATCTTTTCATTGAATGATATATCTTCATCCCTAGTCATGAATGTGCTTTAAGAGGCAGAGAGAGATTGGGACACAAAGATATCTCCTTAGGCTATTCAGAATGTAACTGATGAAAGGGAGACAGGGAAGATGGACTCCCAGCTTCATAGCTAGCTATCCAAGGATCTGTCCAAGGTTTTGAACTTGTTTTGGAGTTTGGTTTCAGCACTCTGGATAGCTCCTTTAAACCTAAATTAGGGGCTTTTGCAGACTGCTAGAAATAGTGCAAATTGAGTCCACTTTAACTGCCCTGGCTCAGTGCTAGGGAATCATGAGAATTGTATTTTTTTCTGAGACATTGAGCCTTCTGTCAGAAAGCTCTGGTGCCACAATAAACTACAGTCCCCATGATTCCCTAGCACTGAGTCAGGACAGTTAAAGTGGACTCAATTTGCACTATTTCTGGCAGTCTGCAAAGGCCCTAACACTCCAAATGGATTCAATGCCCTACTGACCTGGAAGTCACCAGCTACCACTGTTGTGCACACAAAACTCAGCTTCAAAAGGCCCATCTCAAGCCATATAGTACACAAACATCCTAGACATATCTGGGAGGTCTGAAGGAGGAGGTCTACGTCTGTCCACTTGAATGTGAATACAGTTTTTCCCATAATGGAAAATCCTGACAAAACATCAGTATCAAATTTCAGCAGGTTCTCTGTGTGAAGGCATAAGAATGAAGATATTACTGCTTTATTGTTATTTTTTTTTTTAAAAAAACACCTCACCAGCTTAATTAATTCAAAATAAATGAGCATCAGAAGGAAGCTCTATGAGAAATTCATGGATGTCAAATCTTTCCCATTTTCCCTAGGAATCAAAGACCACAGACTCTTTCACTGTTGTTAAGTCAATAATTAAGAGTATTTGAAGTGCAAACCACAGATCCCCTTTAAATAGGTTAATGACACAAGGACTCAGTCAAAATTGCTGTGTTGATTTTATGTTAATGGGTATTTGACTATGAGCTGAACTATTAGCCAAAGATAAGTGGAACTAATGCTCAGGCATTAGAGGCAAAATATAATTGAAAGGAGTTCGTGCAAAATGGAAGCGTTATCTCCAGCTTCTAGGCAAAGACAACCTGGTATGGAAAGCCAAACAGCATCCAGTGAGCAAACAGAGGAGATACGTACTGTGATTTAGGAGAGATTAAGGCATGTTTAAAAGATGAATCCATCTCCCTGGGGGAGAAGCAGGTGACTGAGATATGACTTGATTTGATCAATTTTTAAAATGTTCCTTGAGCTGGGACAGATGGGCTGTTTGGGTAGGTTGCCTGTAAACAAAACATAAGAAGAGCTGTGCTGGATCAAACTAAGGGTCTTTCTAGAAAGGAGGGAAAGAATATTCATTATTACCCATTCCAAGGTAAAAAAAAAATGGGGTTCCTGATGGTCAGAAAACCCTAGCAGAAAGAATAATAGACCAGCAAGATGTTTGCACAATTTATTCTCACTATATGAATATTAAGACATGTTGTGGAGGAATTCTTCTGCCTACAAAAAAATATTACTATTTCCCCCAAGAAAAACTTGTTTTCTGCACAGAATGGTTTCCTGCCCAGAAAACAGCCTCCTGTGGAAATCTCCTTGTTTTCTGGCCAGAAAACAGTGCTTCTTATACAGATTTTTTTTATCTAGACAGAAAATATTTTTACATGAAAATTCATCAACATCTGTGGATGAAATAGTTGAGGATTTACATTCCTACCTTCTAATTCACTATGTTGCTCACTCACATGGTGGCCAAGTAACAGCCTATGGGACACCTACAAGCAGGACATGTTTTAGCTCAGAAAGCAGCCTTTCTGTGCAGAAAACACTGGATGACGTGCTGTAGGGCAGAGCAAAGTGTAAGACATACGCTCATGTAAGGTGAACATACCCTGGCATATATCACTAACAAGATACCAGCTACAGTTTTCTACATCAAATGTACAGAACAATTCCCTGGAATGTTCCAGGATGTGAGAACAGAGTAAGAAATATTTCTTACATGCACAGAAATATTTTTTTTTCTCTGGCAGTGAGAAGAAAACTATGGACGTTACTCATCTTTGCATACAAAAGCAAAATAGTTGAAGATATGCACCCCTTCTCTCACCTTTGTGAAGAAAAGTACAGACACCCAGAAAGGAAAAAGGACGGTCTGCTTGATGAAAAGATGAAAACAACCCACTTAGCATTTCTAATTTGTAGAAGTCAAAGCAACAAAGCAGCAGAGATCATGGTTTTGTGCATTCCGTACATGGTTATGCAATGCTTACTAAAAAAAAGCTTCTTCCAAATGCATATATTCTCATCAACACCTGCAGAAAATGTGTCACCATGTTTTGTTGTTGTTGTTGTTGTGAATTTGGATTTATTTTAACTGCATTAGTTAGGCATCTAGAATTTCATGACTAACATACTGTCACATTTAGTGGGGGCAACTTTCTGTGACAATGTAAGAACACTGCTCACCTACTCAGCTCATGGTCGTGCTCTCCACAATACAGCTGTATTTACAACCAGAACTTGGAAAGTCACTTAAAAAAGAAAAAAGAATTCCTTAACAAAATTACTAACTTTATAAAATGTAGAATCTGAGATTCTAGATCAGCAACCTAACAGGAGAACAGACCTCTGTCATTCACATCAGCCGATGCCTGGTAAATCAAGTTAGAGGGATTTCTTACAGTCTTTACATATTCCCTACACTATTGCCATGATCACGAATATGTAGCAATCATGAATACAAATCCATTAAGGATGCATGGGTTCTTGAGCAAATGGATTCTTGAACAGATCAGACCAGGGCTCTCCTTGGGAGCAAAGATGATCAAGTTGAGACTATCGTACTTTGGCCACATCATTAGAAGGCATGGATCACTAGAAAAAACAATAATGCTAGGAAAGGTAGAGGGTAGAAGAAAGAGAGGAAGACCACAGACCAGATGGATAGACTCAGTCAGGGGCGTTATTATGGGCAAGGGCTTGCAGGATCTGGGCAAGGCAGTGGAAGATAGGGATTCTTGGAGATGCCTCATCCACAGGGTCACCATGAGTTGGAACTGCCTCAAGGGCAGCTAACAACAACAACAAAGGATGCATAACTCTAAGTTATCTGTTTGTAACTGTCATAAATTCCAGCCCTTCCTTTGACTATAATTAATACTTTTTAATAATTATAAAATAACTTTCCTTAAAATAACCGATACTTATATTTTAGTTTCTTTAAAAAGAACCAATCGGCCTGTAGTGCAATATGCATCTAAGCAGACAATAAGACAATATTAAGAAATAAATATACCTAAAAGAGCATGCGGCAGCACCATAAGGCACAGCAAGAGCCAGTCCTTGAACCATGTGTGATTTCTCCTCCAATTCCCAGCAAGGTGGCAGCCCCTAATTAGAAAAATAACTCAAAGATAACAGTTCCACTAAATAAACAGGTAGCATTATTCCTCATTCACTTGCTCCCATAATATGCCCTAGTTTTACTTTTGTTACTGAAAAAGAATTTATTACAAGTAAATTGTAGTTTCCAGCTAATTGATTCCATGCTCTCTCTCTCTCTCTCTCTCTCTGTTTGTATGAGTGTTTGTAAATGCTTGTGTAAGAGGAGAAAATGATAAAGCACATAAATAAAAGAAAGAACTCAGAGTGGAAAAACTTTCCCAGATAAGTCATCACTAGGGTTGGCATCACCTGGTGCCGTGACTCATGATGCCACCTCCTCATTGACTTCCTTCTATACCACACCATACAGAATCCTTTAAAATAGTTTTTTTTTGTACTAATTTAACTCATAAAGCATATTTTCTGTATAATCACTGAATATCATGGCAATTGTTGTGAGCTAAACAACTACCAAAATTAAAATTGTACCTTTACAATATCATACACATAGCTTAAGTGTATTTACATTTATATAGTTTCATGAGGTTAAAGTGAAAATTTGGTAAAGTGTGATGTTTTTTAAAAAAATTATGGGCCAATGCAGATTGCCTGTAAGGGGTGGCTCTGTGCCGCCCCTGGGAGCACCAGATCGGGACTGTGGCAACACACGGCGGTCCCAATCCTCCTTTTTGCCACCCCCAAAAGAGTGGGCAAATGTGGCTCTTTTGCATCCCTTTGGCACAGTGTATCTACACCAATGGGGCACCTGATGCTGTGCGCCATGCGGTCAGGTGCGTGGCGTTGGGGCGGCCGGCGTGTGGTCACCCTGCCCCAACTCCACCCCCAGGCTGGCCTAAAATGCCAGTCTGCAATGGCCCTATATGTATTCAAAAACCCGAGGCCTCTCTTATCTCCTCCCACTGAACCACCTCCCACTCGCCATCTTCTCAGCTGAAAGCCAGCATTTTAAAGGGAGGCAGGTGAATGCCACAGTCCATTTCTTCCAAAAAGCCAATGTTTGGGCAGCAGTGATGTCACTTCCCTTTAGGGTGTCACCTGGTGTGACCCACACTCTCCGTACTCCCTTAGTGACACCCCTGATCCCAAAACTGGCTATTAGCAAAGGCGTAGGAAAGGGGGAAGGAGAATGAGGGCATTGCATTTCCAAATAGTAATTCTCCCCCTCTCCCCCAAGTGAAATTTTCTTGCAGTTTCCAACTCTCTTGTATTGCAGAGAGTGATACACTCAAACTTCTTCACACCGAGAGCTCTTCTATTTGGGATCCTTTGGTAATCCTCCCTACCCCTTTTCTTTGGATGCTTAAACTCTATTTCAGCTACAGTTTGAAGTCACTGCAATTGCTAGAAATCTAGAGACTGAAGGAAAATTTCACCAGAGGGAGGACTTTTTGGGGTAGGGCAATGCCCTCATTTTACTCCCTCCTTTTTAGCTACTCCAGGCTAACAGGTAGATAAATACACTGTGGTGAATAAAGGGTAAGCTTAGAGACCAAGAGAAGGGCAGCTATTCTCATTTTTGAACAGCAATATATGGTAGATTGTGGAAACCTTTCCCATTATTTTCTTCATTTAAAATGAGCCTGGCCAAAAGCCCTCAAGAGAATGGTGTGGACGGAAAGAGTACGCTGCCTTTGGCCTGTGGATAATATATATATATATATATATGACCTAATAGCTTTTCTCATTTCTTAACTGTTGTGCTCTAAATAAGAACAGGTCTGAGGCAGCTACTAAATAAGGTTTTATTGACTTTAACATTCCTGCCCCTTCACCTTCATGTCACTCTACTTGATTCTTGCTCCGGTGGAAAAAGCAAGCAAAGCAATTGGTCTACTTTTCAGAGCATGTCTGCACAGTCCACTGTTAGTGCTTAAAGGCTGCTCCTGCTGGAGATAGACAACCAGGTCAGAGGCCAAGCAGAACATTCAGGATCAGGACCTGGTGTTATCAGAAGTGGTTTTGCCAGTTCCATCCTCTGAAATATACCCTACAGCACCTGATGTTCAATGGCAGTCTTCCATCCAAGTACTAACCATGGCTGACCCTGCTTAGCTTCCCCAATCAGATGGGATCTGGTAACGTTAGGGTGTTTAGGCCCTTCTCTATGAAATTCTGTCCTCTTTGAAATGGAACGAGAAAGAGTGCCAAAGACCATGGGTAGTCAGACTGTACCCTGAGTCTTTGCTCGGAGGTTTGAAATTTACAAAATTGACTTTCTTGGTGACCCTTGCCACTTCTGACTTCTTCAGTCAGAAGAGTGTGAGTCATTAAACAAGTTGTCAATTGTTGACTTCCATGTCAAAAATTCACAGATATTTTCAGGAAGAGGCAGTGACTAAGGCACTATTGGTGATTTTGTTGCATCATATGCCTGCTTGCAGTTTAGTATGGAAAGGGGAAGTTATAGGAATTATTTTCCAAAGTCTGTCGGCAGAAGGCTGTTCGGAGAAACCTTGGCCAAGGAAATCAGTATCACTAGAAAGAGCCAAATTTCCTTCCTTTGGCACACACACACACACACACACACATATATATATATATATATATATACACCCCAATCCTTAGCAATGTGTCTTATAACTGGAGCTTGGCAGGGGTGGGAAGGCAGGAATTTGGAGGGTTGTAATCCAAAATGTAACTTTTCCAAGTGTTGGTCTTAATGGCAAATCCAGGCTGCTCTCACACTTGAGATTTCCACGACAGGTTTCTTTTTTATGAAGACAAAAGGCCTGTTTATGAACGCCAACTGTTGCTGCATGCAAAAATGTCTCCCTTCATGAGCCAGATTAGTAGGTCCATAAAATGAATAGTTGTGTGTTAAACTCCTCCAAGCAATGAGCAGCTATGGAATTTCCTGCAATCTCCAGCAGAGAAGGGGATTCTTTCCAATCTCCGCTCTGTCCTTCATAGCTAGGGAATATGTGTGTGTGAAAGAAAACGCTCTGCTTCTGACCTTGAAGCACAGTTACACTGTCAGTAATAAATTACCAAAATGTGTGCCATTCAGTTTACCATCATGACTCCCAGTGATCTGATTAGACAATCATGTAACTTAATTTCCAATAAAATAAAATAAAATAAAATAAAAAATCATTGTGCCATCATTTTCTTGTTTGTATTGCTGGCGGCCATGCCTCTCAAGAGAGTGATGGCAATTGTGTTTAATGCATTATTTATATTTTTTTTTCTGGAGGCATTTATGGGAAAGGGGCATTGTGTTATATGTATGATCTGTTAATCACCTTTGGAGTGCTGTACAGAATAAGGTATCGCTCACCCTGAAACTGCAAAGACAGATAGATTCCAGAGCTTGGTCACTTGGCATACAGATATTTGCCAGTCAGGCGAATGGTTGCATCTACACTGCAGAAATAATGCAGTTTGATACTGCTTTCACTGCCTTGGCAAAATGTTAGGGAATTCCGGGCTTTGTAATTTTGTGAGATATTTAACCTTCTCTGTCAGAGAGCTCTGATGCTACAACAAACTGCAAATCCCAGGATTCCATAGGATGTAGCCATGACAGTTAAAGTGGTGTCAAACTTCATTAACTCTGCAGTTTGGCAGCAGTCACTGTTAAAACTAAGGACCCTGCCAGGGAAAAGAGGTGGCTACCCTAATCCAACAATGCCAACCCAATCAAAGAGACTATTTATTTAATTTATATCCTGCTTTTTCCTCAAATGAGACTCAAAGTGGCTTATAATATAAGTCAAAACAGAACAGCTAAAGCAATCTGGAGTACAGAAGTTTTGTTTTGTTTTGTTTTGAAGCATGAAACCATTAATCCAATTAAAACACTAATTGGAAATCATCATTGCAGTTATACCTGCATAACCTAGAGCTTCTCATTCATAACTGAGTTGCAGTCATGACCATTGAATATTCAATAGTGTAGAGAATACGTAGGGACTGTAAAAGTCCCCTATCCTGACTAATTGGGCAGTAGGTGATGCAAGTTCAACCTAGAAAATGAAGAAATAGAAATAGGAAAAGCATTCCCATACCTGGGATCAAACATGGATAGAAATGGGGACTGCAGTCAGGAAATCAGAAGAAGACTAAGAATGGGGAGAGTGGCTATTAAAGAACTTGAAAAGATCCCAAAATGCAAAGATATACAACTCAGCGGAAAAGTCAGAATCATACAAGCCATCGTCTTCCCTATTACCATGGATGGATGTGAGAGCTGGACAGTTAAGAAAGATGATAGGAAGAAAACCAATGAATTTGAGAGAATGTGGTGCTGGAGAAGAGTGCTGAGGATCCCATGGACAGACAAAAGGACAAATGGTTCCTAGAGCAGATCAAGCCGGAAACCTACCTGGAAGAAGCCAAGATGACCAAACTGAGGCTGTCGGACTTCAGACATATCATGAGAAGAGAGGATTCTTTGGGAAAGACAATAATGCTGGGAAAGAAGGAGGGAAGGAGGAAGAGAAGAAGGCCACAGGACAGATGAAGGGACTCTATTATGAAGGAGGTCACTTGGGGTATTAAGGGATGGCAGGAATGAAGCAGAGCAGGGGAGGACAGGGAGTCTTCTTGGAGATGTCTCACCCATAGGGTTTAGTTGATGCAAGCATAGGTAAAGGAGCTGTGCCAGTCCCACTACAATCTAACATAAGAGAAAATAAGCATACTCTGTGTGTAGGTAAGGGGAGAAACTTGTTTGGTTTGACATTGAACTAACCTAATTTGCACTTCCTGGGCTAAAATGAATTGCACCATAGTTATCCTTCAAACTGTGCCCATCTCCAGATTTGAAGTCATTCTTGCCTCAGAAGTGTGATTATTCGTCATGTACAAAATGCATATATAAGAGGAAGCTACTGACAAGAGCATGCATGTGAAGGAAAAATGCCATTTTTTGTGTATATGAGCGAAGCATACATTCATTGGTCAAGAATTTGGTTTGAATAGGTCCTAAGACTGAACATGTGTGAAACTGGCAAGGAACCAACAGAAACTATTTGGTTCATCTCTAACCTCACTGAGCCCCACAGATTTTCCATGGATTTCAGATGGCTTCTGAATTAACTGAATTTGTACAGTTGCCATGGACAACACAACAGCTGTCTGCAGCTTTGCCTTCTATCTTTTGCACCAAAGTATTGGGTAGCTGTAGGAATATGCATACATATACACACCATATGCAGTTCTGTCATGAGAAAATGTTGTCAGTCGCAGCTCTCTTACCACACAGTCCAGCAATGCATTGATGCTTTTCAGCAGATGGCCCTGGTAGAAACGGATATAAAAATAATCTGGACCACCAAGGCACCATAAATCAGGATGACCCATTATTACATGGAGCAGACTTCATTTCTTCTCTTGTATTACTACAAGAGAAACAGACCAAGAAAAAAACTAAATAAAATCTCATCACATGCATCTATACACACACACACATTTATATATGGAGAAATTATTCTTTAAAAAGTTTCCAAAATTTTTCAAGAAGAAATTGTGGGGTTTTTTTTTTTTTTTGAGGGTGGGTGGTTTGTTTCTGCAGAGTTTTGCTGTGGCCAGAACTCAGAATATGTTACAGAAAACATGTTCTGAAAAGCATTACATTTTGAGGTAATAGGAGTGCAATAAGGTTACAGACATGCAACAGTTAACAAAGACCACATCTGCACTGCAGAAATAATGCTTTTTGGCACCACTTTAATAGCAATACCTCAATGTCATCAAATTCTGGGATCTATAGTGTTGTGAGATATTTAGCCTTCTCTGCAGTGCAGATGCAGCCAAAGCCTCTGACAATGAAGATCCTTTCTGAAAAGTATTTTTACACCTTCCAAACTGTCCCTCTTTCCTTCCTCATCCTCCATCTAACTGGAAGTTTTTTAGCACCATGGATGGCAAAGATGGTCTAGAGAAAGACAGAGTTTCAGTGTCCGTTTGCAGCAGCTGTAGTAAACAATGCAGTAAAGCTTGAATGAGGAAAGAATGGGATTCTATTCAAGGCCCTGAGTGTGTAGCTCTTCTTCTCAACCTTCTCCCTCAAGCAACCCATGAGGGCTTTCTTCCCCAATGTCATCCTCCTCAGATTTTCTATCTTTCCTGCTCTATCTGCCCCTTATTGCTGCTGCTGTGTCTCCATCTGCCTTGCCCTTCACTTCCATGCACATGCTTTACTCTCTCCTTTTAAACCCCGCACTTGCTTCTCTTCCCTCATTCTAGGAACATTCCAGGAAACCATTGCATTGCAGGTGAGGCTGGTGCTGGTCAGCACTTTCTGCTGACATTTCTTCTAGTTGATGTCAGCTCCTCTAGTCTGCTGTTGGCTTTCATATCTCCATCCCTGCAAAAGAGATAAGAGCTACGTTGTTCACCTCAACCCACTCCCTTGTCTTCCCCCAAATAAGACCTAAATGCATAAGTGCATCCCAAGTGCATAGGCCATATACATATATGTGCACTCTCTTACCTCAAGGTCTAGCATTCCTCCTCACTTCCCATTTCGATATCAATTTGATATTAAATGGATGTTTTAGGCATGTAGCCAAGAGGGCACTCCTAGTTCAAGGACATAGCCAGGATAGATAAATTAAGATTAGAATCTGTATAATTCCTTCATTGATAGGAGCAATGATGGGTGCTAGCCTTTGTGCTTACAAATGAATAGAAACCCAACTACACTTCCCTCTGGACAAGATGCTCCTTTGTCCAGAGATATTTGCACTGATTCTCCAGCCATTTACAAGTTCCCTTCTCATTCTTCTTTCCTGGAAACTTCATTTTAATCCCAAATCTGCCCCAGGATACATTCTGCTTTACAAATATGCCTGCCTAGGCACTACCAATTTGGTCTCTTTGAGGTCAGACAGACACTCTGGCAGTATCCTCTGCCAGCAATCCTGAAAGTCACTATCTGTTACTACTTTTATCTTATTAGTTCTTGTATGTGTGTATGAGTGTCTTTGTGTGAGTGGCGATTCCCTTTGGTCTGCAAATAAAACTACATTTGGACCTTGCATTCTAGAGTCCTGTTTCTTGGAACCGATATACACAGGCTTGATCCCTGCTTTTAGTTGCTGAAAGCCCTCTCAGCAACTTTACTTGAGCTATTAGAATTCCCCTATTAAATACTGATTGTCTATGGAAGGCACCACATGACAGAACTGTGCTTTAACAGCTTTGAATGGAATGTGGATACCAAAGACTGTATATAAATCAGAGTTTGCAATGGGATGCCAATTTTATTGGCAAGCAAGGCCAACCCAATCACTTTTGTAGAGGTCAGAGATGATCAACTGATCCATTCTGCTCTATTGGTTAAGAGATGTGTCCTTGGTGGATCTTTCTTAAGTCCTATCCACTGTTCCATATGAACAGAGTTCCTATGCCAAGTAAAGTTTAATAGAGAGATGTATATTCATGTGAAGCAGTTGTATTGATAGGATTATAGACAGAAAAGAGCTTGGTAGGCTGTGTAATGAAATCCTTTCTCAGTAATCTTTTGTTTTAATTCATAAGCCACCTTAAGTCCTAGTTTTGGATATAAATAAAGAGGAGAGTGATGGTGATGGTGATGATGAAGATGATGGAAGTAATTATTTGCTCATTTTCTTCTCAAAGAAAATAACAAGTAATTTAAGCAACAAACTGAATCAGTTTTTGGAGACTATTCACTCTTTGAGACTTATTCTGTGCAAAATTCACAAGGGGTTGTTATTCGTGGAATAAATTCTGCACAGAAAACAGCATTTGAGAAAAATAAAATAGTAGTTCTATGCAGAATTATTACTGCATATTATTTCTGAGCAGAAAATATAAAATAAAAATCTGTTTTCAGAGCAAAATGTATGAATTTTCCAAAGAATACACCCCAAACTGTGATGATTCTGATCATTCTAGGATTCTTCTCCCCAGGGTTTCTAGAACTTGAGAAGTCCATTTTTCAACTGTTGATTGAGTGGTCTTGCAATCCTTGATGTCGATGGAGATGATGATGACATGAACAATATGGAGCTGTTTGCCAATAAAATAAAATAAACTCTAATGACTATTCCATCTGATTTTATAATCTTGTTTTTCCAGACCAGCTGAACCATGATGTGACTCAGTTATGGGAATTGCTGGGATCCATGTACAGCTCTCACATATAGTGATCCATGAAATCACAGCAGATGGCATCCAGGGCACTAGTGGGCAAAATGTGGCTGGTGGAGGCTAGGCTGACCCCCTCCTTGCTTGCCTATACAGGAATGTTTATGGTAATTTTATACTATTTCAATTAGACAATTTTAACTGTTTTTAAATTCTTACCATAAGTTTTTAAAATGTTTTAATCTTATGAGTGACCTTGGGTCCAGTTCTGGGATAAAGGTGGCACAAAAGTGAAATAAATCAATAAATGTAATCTACTTAATATAATTTTACCCTCACTAGACTTTATTGGGGAGGGCAGAAAAGTCTTCTTTTAGAAACCAGTCCTGACGGATAGGGTGGCCAGAGTGAGAGCAGTACAGGGCTCCTGTGGTTTAAATGGTTGCATAGAAGAGGGAATTTCAGCAGGGGTTGCTTGTTACTTGGTTTTATGCCAAGCAACCCCTGTTAAATTTCTTTCTCCACAACCACTAAAGGTAGAGGAGCCCTCTCCAGTTTTCACTCTGTCAACCCTACCGGTACAAAAAGACTGATAGACAGAAACTCTCCTCTATGATCTGTCAAGCCAATATACTAGGGGGGGGATCAGGAGAGGACCGTCTCTGCTGTGGCACCCCAGTTATGGCACTGGGAGCATCTTCTGCTTGAAGGTCTTTTTGGTGTCAGCACTGCTATTGTTAAAGTACAAAGTGAAAACATGGTTATTTACTAAAAAAAATTTTTGTGGGGAGGGAGGGAGGGTCTAAATTGTTTTATACAAACCTTCCCATGTATATTGCTGTACATTATTTTAAGCTCTTTTACCTTTTTAAATCTGTCCTTTTAACTTGTTAAATTGTTGAACATGTTTTTAGCCTTTCAAATATCATCTTGATTATTCACACTGTTTTCAACAGGTCACAGTATGCCATCCTGAGATCTCTGGATAGTTAGCTATCAATATTTAGATAAATAAATAGGAGCAAGAGCAAAAGAAAGAGCGAGGGAAAAGGAGGAGAGAGTGGAAGAGGGAGAGAAAGGGAAGGAGAGAGAGAGAGAGAGAGAGAGAGAGAGAGAAGGGTATGGGAGGAAAATACAGGCAAATTGTCCTCCATTGAGGTTTCTGGGGCCACAATTTACCTATATTTTCCACCAGGGTTGTGGACTCTGCCCATCTGGGATATCTGCTGAATCCACCGAAACATTAGAGTTTTTTTCCCCTCCTATTGAGGCTTACTTGAACATTAACTTCACATTCAGCATAGAAAGAACTTGAGGTTTTCAAAATCCAAATGTGAGAGAAAGGAATACAGACATTTCCCCATCCCTAGTGAGCATACAAGACATGGCTTCTGCCCAGCAATGAGCATGCCAGTGACTTTTATGTCAGTGGGGCAGGGAATTCACTTTGTGTTTTAGCTTGATCCTTAAGGGAGTTATCAAAGAAGCCGAGCCTTATCCCCCAAATAGTTTTAGCACTTTCTGTTGGTTGCTGTTGCTGTTGTTGTTGAGTGTTCTTAAGTCATTCCCAACATTTGGTGACTCTAGGATTACCCCATTACAGGGTTTTCTTGCAAATTTTTTTTCAAAGTGGCTTTGCTATTGCCTTCCTCCGACAATGAGAGAGTATGACTTGTCCAAGATCACTCAGTGACCACCTCCTTTAGAATTCAACCGAAAACCTGGAAGAGTTTCACTGTCCCATTGACTTGGGAGTCACCATCTTCCATTGTTGTACAGTCCCTATCCTCTTTGCTTCCTTCCAACTGACACATTCTTCATTGGCCTCTTGCCCCCAACCCTCCCCAGTCAGCTTCCAGTGATTCTGCATTACACCATTCAATCTCACTTACAGTCTCCTAGGCTAGCTAGCACTTAAGGATTTCAAGCTGTTTGCTACACTTCTTTGGCAGAATTCCCTGTGAAAGCTCCAGGCCCAACAAGAGTTGGTAGTGTCTGTTGACATTTCCCTGCACCACTTCAGTCTTGTCAGGCCTGCCAGAGTTTTTTCTAGGTATTCAGTCTTGAGTGCTGGCTTCTAATTGTGCCTTGATATTTAACTTCATTGGCAAGAGAAATCGACTTCTGAGCCTCCTTCTTACATACGCTCCCTGCTACCTCCTTTTCCTTGAAGTCTAGGAGAAAAAGTCCAGTTGAAACAGTGGCAGCTGGAGGTGTCCAAGGCAGTGGGGCATGAATTCACTCCAGGCTTTAGCCTGATCTTTAAAAGTGCTATCCAAGGTGCTGAACTTATTTTTGGAGGGATAGAATTCCACACCTTCGGTCTCAACCATGGAGTGGATTTAGGACTCCACTGGCAAGGAGGACACCAGCTCTCAAACAGCTAAAAAGAGTGATGCACAGAGGACTTGTCAGAAAAGAGAAACAACATACACAGAATGAAATCTTCCTCCTCCTCCACAATTTGAGCACAAAATGGTCAACTGAGAGTCATTTTCAGGGAAAGAGAACTACCAGAGTGTGGAGAGCTATTTTAAGAAAGTAATTAATGACAGTTGTTGTTCCAAAGTGGCTAGTTACATCATAATTTCATTTTTGGAACGTTATTAGTTACAAGTAAGGACTTGTCAGAAAAGCAATAAAACATACAAGGAGGTTCCCCTTCATTTGAACACAAGGTTGTCAAAAGAAGAACTTTTTTTTATGGAAAGGGAAATACAAGAGTGTGGAAAATTACTTTTAGAAAGTAAGAGTTACAGTTATTATCCAAAGGCAGGTCACTGTCATCCTAATTTTATTTATTAAAAGTGACCTAAAATGATGACTCTTCAATTACTTAAGAAGGCCACACCTGAATGTTAGAAGAAGTGAACCAACGGGACAGAAAAACATTCTCCTCTTGTCTACCTTACTGTTGTCTCAACATCTACGATGTTGTGTGAGTCACAAGCTAGGAATTATGTGATATTCCCCCTCCACTTTTTATGTATGACACATCCCTAGGACATCACAAGCAAGTGAAATTGCAGTTATGCCACAAATTTATCCCTAATTAGGTAATGGAGTTGTTGCTTTCTAAACTGGAAAAGGGACTGATCATAAGTAATGCTTCTAAAGCCTAGGCTTTGGGAACTTCCACATCTTAAAATCAGAAAGGGACTGAAATGGACAAAAGAATAACAACAGGGGAAGAAAACAGCAGCAGAAAATTGATCTGAAACATTCTAGGGCTGCATCCACACTGCAGAAATAATTGAGTTTGACACCACTTTAACTGCCATGACTCATTGCTATGGAATCTTGGATTTTTAGTTTGTTGTGGCACCAGAGCTCTCTGACAGAGAAGTCAAAATACCTCACAAAACTACAGTTCCCAGAATTCCCTAGCATTGAGCCATGGGAGTTAAAGTGATGTCAAATTGGATTATTTCTGCAGTGCAAGCCAGTGTGGTGTTGTGATTTGACCATTGGACTAGGACTCCAGGAGGCTAGGGTTCAATTCCTTGCTCAGCCAGGGAAAACCACTTAGAAGAAGACAATGGGGGAAAATACCTAATTGGAATAAATTTTGCCAGTAAACTCTAGCATAAGGACACTGTTAAATTGGAAGTGACTTGAAGACACATGGCAACAAAGTTTGTAATATAGAAGCCTAGTTTGCAGTTTGAGGCTTAGAAATTTGGAATTCAGAGCCTAATTTGTAGTTTGAGGCCTGGTAATATGTAGTGTGTAGTTGGATGGTAGGGCTAGGGCTCTGGGAGACAGGGGTCAAATCTATTCTCAGGCATGGAAACCTTGGTCACCTTGGACATGTCACACACTCTCATCCTCAGAGGAAGGCAATGACAAACCGCTCTGGAATAAATGTTGTCAAGAAAATCCTAAAACAGGATCATAAATTGGGTCACAATCTCCTTGGGAATAAATCATGCCAAGAAAACTCCCGGACAGGTTCATAAATTAGCTTGGAGGCACTTAACAGAAGCAGCAATAACAAAAAGCAACAACAGACTTTTATTATAGTGTTCCTCCCATTGGTAATTCAAAATTTTCACACAGATTTTGGAAGGAGGTCAACTAAGCTGGGGACCCCTGGTGACTGGCAGCTCCCATATCATGCATGCTCTAAGTCACTTTGAGCCCCATATTGGAAGTAAGGAAGGTACTGATAGGTTCAGCACCTTGGACAGCTGCTTTAAACTCATCCTATTCCATGGACTTGACCCACACACCACCACCAGTTGGGACCTACTTAACACTTTGCTCTGTAGTCTCATCACAATGAAGAGCATATCGCCCCTTGACAGAGACTTCTCTGTGAAGACCCTTAGGAAACCATGCCCTCTGAGGAGCCACTTAGGGAGCCGGGTATGTTTAGCTGTGAGAAGAGAAGGTTAGGAGGTGATATGATAGCCCTGTTTAAGTATTTGAAGGGATGTCATATTGAGGATGGAGCAAGCTTGTTTGCTGCAGCTCCAGAAAGTGGGACCCGGAGCAATGGATTCAAACTGCAAGCAAAGAGGTTCCATCTCCACATTAGGAAGAACTTCCTGATGGTAAGAACAGTTTGACAGTGGAAGACGCTGTCTCAGAAAGTGGTGGAGTCTCCTTCTTTGGAGGTTTTTAAGCAGAGGCTGGATGGCCATCTGTAGGGGGCACTTTAATTGTGTCTTCCTGCATGGCAGGGAGTTGGACTTGATGACCCTTGAGGTCTCTTCCAACTCTATGATTCTATGATTCTCTATGACCCTGGACCTGTACTGATGCCACAAGAACCCAAAGAACTCCCCTGTTAGTAATTGGATATGGCTGGATAACTGGTAGAACACCAGCTCCATGGAAACACAGCATCCCTCCTCCAATCCACTCACTCTGGGTCCCCGCCAGAAAGTGCAAGCTGCTGCTAATGCCATGGTTTGCCTGTTTACTATTTTGCGCTGCTTGATTACTGGTTGTCCTTCTTCATCTTTTCCTTCTTCATCTTCTTTAAAGCAAAGACTAATTAAATACCACTTGGATGTTCATAATAAACAGAGACTGTCTTCTCCGCAGCCCCACTGAAACTGTTTTGGAGGGGTGGCGGGTGGGATGCTTGGTTCTGGCCTCACGTAGACATGCAGAAGAATGAGAAACCTAATTAGCGTCACCTGAGACGAAGGACTCTGTAATCATGACTGCAATCTCTGAACAATTAATCATCCACCTCTGATAGGTCACCGAGCTCATTTTTCAATTTCTTCTCTAACTAACATCTATTCCAACTGGAGAGCAGTTTAGTGGAGCAAAACAAGGCTATGTGATTAGGCAGAGAGAGAGAGAAAGAGAAAGTCCTCCAAAATGCAGCCAAGTGGTTAATCAGGGAGAAATTGGTGCACTGGAGGTAAAGCTGTTGAAATGTTTCTATTCCATCCTCTTCACTCCTCCGTGCTCCCAAACTTTATTAAATTTAGGCTTTGAGTTGGCTGCAGGAAGCTGGAAGAGATGGGGCAGGGAGATACCGGAGCCTTACCTTGTGGTAGGAGGTGGATTGAGCATGGTGCTTCACCCTGGGGATGGTGGGATGGGATCTACCTTTATATCTCAGTTCATGAACAGTTTATTGACTTGAGTCCAACCAAAAATGTGGAAAGCATGTATTCATAGTGGAAGAATGACAGGAGACAAAGTTCCATGTGCTGTGCAATGGCCCAAAACCATTTATATCTTAAAAAGCCCAATACCTCCGTCTACCACCTCATTCAAGTGGTGTGTAGCAGTTGCTCAGTTGTGGTACAGATGATGCACTGCATGTAAGAATAAGACAGTTCATGAGTTTTAACAAAGGGGAGCAAATTAGGGGTCAATTCCATGGGATGAATGTCCTGTTCAGTCTCAGGTAGAACTCTACATCTCCAAGTAGGAATGGATATCTGGAGTTTACCTTATCTGACCTTCCTGTTTTCCAGCCTCCTATTTGCTTGCAGCTCTTTTGGGAACACTTGCTGGGTCCCATATGTGAGATTCAGACCTCAGGTTTTCCCCCTCTGATTACGAGTCAATCAAGTAATAGTCCATGTATATTCAGTGTTACATGCAAGTATGTAATCTGTTATAAATATGTGAAAGCAAGGAACTGGGCCTGAAGCACCCTTATCCTCCTTTCTTCCAAAATGAACACTGAGTTGATATAGTATGTAATGGTTGCCACTTTTTTTGATTGGACTATGGTCAGAGAGGGCTCTGTGTCTGTGTGTGTGTCAGCTTTGTTGGCCCTATAGTTTGGCTTCTAGTCCTGTTCACTTGTTTATTTTTCCCATACCAACCTTCCCCTGCCTTTTGGTTGTTTTGAGCTCAGTTTGAATTGCTTGGGAAGGGGTGCAGCAGAAGCAATAACAAAAAGATTTCCAGCGTCACCCCAAATCAACAAACAAGCAACCAAAAGAGAGGGAGGGGAAAAGCAAGGAGGGGCATAAGGAAAGCACAAGGAAAAGGTAGCAGTAGCAGCTGAGGCAAAGCAAGGTGGGATGGAGATGGGAGTGAAAGAAGCATGAACATGTTATGCTACTGAACCAAGGCCAGCAAGTCAGTTGCTAAAAAATTGCAAGTCTTGCATCAAGTCGAGTCATGTTGAGTCAAGTTGAATTAAGTCAGCCAATCATTTATTAACAAGTCAAGTCTGTTGGAAGATTTTTACATTCTCTTTCCCTCTCCTTAGATAGATAGGGATTTCCTACATGCAAGCTCTCTCTCTCTCTCTTTCTCCTCAATCTCTCTCTCATTCAAACTAACCTTTCTGGAAGAGCTAACACTCTACAGATATTCTCTCTAAAGATTTTCAAATGAACTGTTGATTTTCCATTTTCTCCCTCTCTCAACTTCCTTTGGAAAAATAGATGATGAGATAAAGATTTCTTTTTACTTGAATGATTCACTAGCTAGATTAGGATATAGCTTTTATGTATATATAGATGAAAGCCATTAGCAAACTTTTGTTAAAACTTCAAGCTACTTGTGTTGTTTTTGTAGTCAGTGTCAGTTCTTAGGGAAGGATAGTTAGACAAAGACACATTTTTGCTACTCTGCTGCTTTTAAAGCTAGACCTAACAGGTTTGGCTTTGATATTTTTGACATTTAAATATTTTTGTTTCCTTATTAAAGGCTGAAGCCTTGGGAAACCCTACAGAGTCCAAGTCTGACTGCAAGTGTCCTGAGTCTGACTTGAGTCCAACTTGAGTCTACATCACTGCTAAATGGGACTCAAAGTAAGGACAGGTGAGAATTTTATTTGGGTTATTTGAGTCATGTTTTGCATCACAATCTTTGGAGATATGGGGTTTGAGTGTTGGACTAGGATTCTGGAAGACCAGGGTTTGAATCCCTGTTCAGTCATGGAAACTCACTGGATGACCTTTGATCAGACACAACTTGAAGGCACAGAACAACAAACAACAATTCTGAGAAATGTGAATACATAACAGTGTTCTGGTTTGCATATTGGTTCAAGAAGAGCAAAGCTGGAAAGCTCTTGTCAAAATGTGAAGAGAATGAAATTTCTCCCCCTTGCTGCCATTACGTTCAGATGGCTCTTACAATCTTTCTGCATTAACAGCTGGGGAAAATACTTCCACTTGCATTTTCCAAAACCACTTGATAACTTACATAGCACTCACCATCCATTCGGAAAAATACCCATGTTTCTTAATGCCGGACTTGACCTTTTGGTGCAAATAATCATAGCAAACTGCCCTTCACCCACCGTGTAAGTGAGAGCGGCTTGAGTCGAGAAAGATGCTGGCAAAGAGAGTTCAGTGACCTGCTGGAATTGGTGAATTATACAGGTCAGATTCATTCAGAGCTCCTTCGCACTCTCTGGGATTATTTCCTGCCAATAATAGGTGCTACTTGTACATCTTGGGTCGTCTCCATTCCTCTGCTGGCTTGTACAATTTAGATTCAAGGATACCTTTGGAAGGAAAACAGCTTGGCTTTATTAGCTTTCCCAAATGACAGAACAATCAATTTCACTTGAATTGATCTTGAATTAAAATGGGTAATGCATTTGGGTAATTTTGTTTCTGGCTTCTGCAATGATCCTCTGTAACCTATAATGACTCACGTTTTGAAGGAGTTTCAGTGGTTATCTTCTCCCCCCCCCCCCCACCTCACCTGCTTCATGCTTTCAGGGTCTCTAAGACCACAGCTCAAAAGAATGTGGATTTACCGGTTTGCAAATAAAATCCACCCTACCAAAACCATTGACAATCCCTGGCTTTTTTTTTCTTTTCAAAAACAGGATCTTATCATTTTTCACATAAAGACCCATTCATCCTTATGAAACAGAAAGAAGGGAAAATGCATGTTCTATTCTCATTTTAAGGGCAGGAGAAGAAATAAATTGAGTGACAGTAATTTACTCAGTTATTGAATTATGTCTTGGCTGAGCTGGGATTTGACCCTGGGTCCAAGTTTAACTCCATGCTTTCTGTACTAGACTTGTTTTTTTCCTCCACTTCCATGCCATGGGTCTGAACTGAGTCCTGCAACCTCCAAAGCATTACAGATAACTCATTACTTGTAATTCCAATAAAAGAGACATAATTACACTGCTGCTCTATCTTAATGAGTTGTTGTGTGCCGTCAAGTTGCTAAGCTTTAGCTGCAGCATGAAAAAATGCCTAATAGTACCAGTGACTCCACAGACTTTAAGAGATAAGACCATAAACCTTGCTGGATTATTATTTGCACAAAATTCATACAATTCATAAAAAATTCACTAGCAAGAATTTGACTTTTTTTAAAAGCAAATTTGGGGGAGCTCACCACAACAAGGAATTTGTGCAGTTCTTAAATGTACAATGCAGTGTGAGAGGTGGGAGTTGTGTATTATTGTGCAGAAATAATACAGTTTGATACCACTTTAACTGCCATAGCTCAATGCTATGGCATTCTGGAATTTGTAGTTTTGTGACATATTTAGCCTTCTCCGTTTGAGAGCTTTGATGCCACCACAAACTTAAGTCCCAGACTTCTATAGCACTGAGCCATGGCAGGCAAAGTAGTGTCAAACTGTATCATTTTCACAGTGCAGATTAGACCTGGGTCTTTTTTAGAAAACAAATTTGAATGGCATGCTCTGTGCAAAACGAGCTGATGCTTCACGTATCAGCCTTAGTAACATCACCCAGAGCTGCCCCTTGTAACATCGCCATCACTTGACATGTTTTGTATTCCCAAAGGATCATCCTAAGGCCTCAGGCTTTGATCCTGACATTGTCTTGACCTGACCACCCTTGTAAGAACAGTACAATTCCTATTGCATTGTATGAACACGAATTAAAAATCAGACAGACCAAAAGATAGCTGATCCCCTATTTCAGAATGCACCGTTTTCTCATTTCTTTTGCAAATCAAAATTCGTTTCAGGAAGGGGAGAAACACTCTACAGAGCATTTTGTGGTCATGCGGATTGTAGAAATGTTGCTGTGTCCCTCCCTCTCTGGCTTCCCCACCTCCTTTTGTTTTTACAATAATGAAAAGGAAAAAGAAGAAGTTGTGGAGGCAATAATGTTTTCTGCTATTGGCCATTCCAACTATCCTACAGCTTAGTACTTAAAGCTACCCAAGCCAACTCCCTGGAGCAAATCCTTTTATATTTCATCATTGGTTTGCTTAATCCCCAGCAGCTGGACCAGCTGTTCCCTCTGCAAGCTGTTGCTCTGTGCACTTCATAGAATGAAAATACTGTTCTACCTTCACAGGTGGAAAAAAATTATTAACCTTCTCTCTTCCAGTCTTTCCTCCTCCAGATCCCTACTAAGTCTGAGGGATGTGAGACAAACTCATTATTGATTGTTTCATTTTAAAACTCTCTCTTAGCAATGCTCCTGGGGGACGATCTTACCTGCTAACATGTCACAGATGAAAACTGGGACACGTGTGGCCGAGCAACTCAGAACACAGTCAAGATGGCATACGTTGTTCACAAGGAAGAATACAAATACCAGGAGAGCTTGCAGCCAAGTTACTTTTGCCTACGCCTCCTGGGAAGGGAAGGATTCTCTTCCCCAAGTTAATGGATTCCAGAATAATTTTCCGCTATGAATTTCTTTTGCAGCAATTGAAGTAAGCCCAGGATGAAAGAGGAAAGTGGGAGGAGGAGAGAGAAACTGGGACATTTTAAAAACAGCTGAAAAGGTAGGATGACAGAGGATTATTTGGGACCATCAATGACAAATAAACAGGTGAAGGGTATGCATAAGCAGTACAGAGAAGTCATTTTGGTATATTAAGCATTCTCTCCTTTTTCTTTTAAAACAGGGGTGGGATAAGGGTGACTACAAGGTTGCATGAAGCCCTCAGGGCTATTTTATAGCCCCTAGTTCCCACCACATTTTTTAAATCCAAAATTTGTTTTCCCCCTCCCCATGATGCCAAACATCCCAGACAGTGTGGGAGACTATTTTTGCACTCCTGTGTCTCTTGGATGTTTTAGTTCCAGGAAAAGCCTTTTTTTTGGGGGGGGGGGATATTTTATTCTCCTTGGAATAAAAGGATGCAGAGAAGCAAAAAATGTGGTGAAACTGGGGGGATATTGGGGGACAAAAAATGATCATCCTTTTCAGGGTGTGTGGTAGAGACCTGTACCCAGGGTTCCAGAACTGTTTTTAAGATGTAGGGCAGGGGTAGGCAACCTTTCCCCTTGAAGGGCCGAGGGACTTCAGCTCCCAGAAGCCTCAGCCATGTTGGCCAATAGTCCCATGTTGGCCAATAGCTCCTGGGATTCTGGGAGCTGAAGTCCCTTGGCCCTTAAAGGGGAAAAGTTGCCTACCCCGATGTAGGGGATCAACATTGGCAGGCATGTTGTTATTAATTTTGTTTTCTGCAAATACTTGTAGGGGGAGGACAAATTGCTTTCCCTATCTATTAACATTCAACTAGCCTTAAATCTGAAGATTTTTTAAAGCCCTTAGAACAGCATGGCCCCCTGACCCCAAGGAGTTATGTCCAATATGTCACAGATGAAAACCAAGAACCCTCTTGCATTATTAAACCCATCCGGCAAAACGAAAATATGTGTTTCCCCACCCCCTACCCCAATCCGCATGACTCTCATTCTCTTTAGGTTGTCAAAGCATGGGAGAGCATTGTAAAAATGTCAGTTTTTTGCCAAATGGGACACTTTTACAACACTTTTATGATTCTCTTCCACAACCAGAAGAGAACAATGTCATGCGGAGGGAGAAAACAAACCACATCTTTTCATTTGCCTGCCAGGTTTGTTTAATAATGCAATAAGGCTCCAAGACACATAGGGCAAAACATCATCAAAGTGTGGTCAAGATGGCAAAAGTTATTAATAGTGAAAAAGCTAAGAGAAGCTGTAGAAGTTTGATTTTGCCAGAGCCTACAGGGAAGGGAAGGAAATGGAAGCCTCCTCCCCTCTTTTCCTTGCTGACTGCATTTTGAACTCAGTTTGCACCCATGGAAGTAAGTGGAGGAGAAAGGTGGAAAGTGGGAGGAGGAGAGAAAAACTGGGACATTTTAAAAGCAGCTGAAAAAGTGGGATGGCAAAGGATTAATCCAGTCTGTTCCTGCCAAATTAGGACAGTTGGAAGCATGACAGTTCCCCACGCCTGTTTTAAACCAAGAGTGATAAAAGTGTGGCCTCCCTGCATGTTGTTGGATTGTGATTCACCAGTAACTGTAGCCAATATAATCTTCAGTTTGGGAAAATAGGAAATAAAATCCAGTAGTACTTGCAGAGTCATATGTTTTTCGTCTTGGCGTTAAGTAAGATTTCCTCAGCCAGAGGAGCCACACATCTAATAGTCTGGCTGCAGAGAGATGGAAATAGAAAATGTCTCTCTGTTATTCTTGTCCAGTAGCTGACATACTGGCAGCTCATCAGAATGTAAGGACCCAATCCCTATGGGCCCTTGGGAAATGTAGATTTCCCTAGCCCATTGCAAGATCTTTAATGTCCATTGGGGAGGGAAGAGATGAATCAGCCTATTTCCAATCCAATCTGATGCAGTGGAGAGGACTAATAAGGGCTTGAGCATGACAGAATAAATGTGCAGGAAACTAAGGCACTGGGTATATTTTTTACTGAAGTAATGTATCTCATAGGAAGAAGGGAGGATTGTGAATTATTCAGATACCTAGTCTTTGACTTGTGTTTAACTGCTGCTGTTAGCAGCCTCCGCAAGAGACAGAGAGATCCGTGAGCTCACATAATGCAGGCAGGCTGAGTGAAAACGGTAAGAAGCATTGGGGAATGTCACTTTATTCACAAATGGGATTGACATTTTTGCATTTTCCAAAGCCACTTGACAACTTACATAGCTCTCACAATTGCATTTGCAAGTACCACTGCACAAATTCAGAGGCATCAGATTAATGCTGGCTGGAGCTGAACTCATCACACGCTACTCAAATCTGACTTCATCTATTTCTAGGTAGAAGATTGCCTAATGGCTTGAAGGAAGAATTCAGCACAAGGCTTCTGGGGGAACTTGTGCCTCAAGTAAGCTGGAGTCCTTTCCTGTTAGTCTGCAAAATTGTGGGTTGCAAAACTTTTTAAAAAATATGCTGTTTTTAATAGAAATTTGGTGTTCTAAATTAAAAAAAAATGACCCTAAATTTGCTTCGTGATGTACAGTTTTTTCACAGCTTGCTTTAACATTTCTACGTTATGATATGGGACTGACTGAAATGATCCTGCAAAGAAGTATCCTGCAAAGAGGGATTCAAGTATTTCAATAGACTTTAATTCTTTGATATGAAACACCAACATCTGTCCAAAAGCATAAAAGAAATCACTCTGGAACATCAGCATCCACGCTTAATTGAAGCTGAGTAACAATTGAACTGATACAAATATCAGTTGTGTGTGGTGCAACATTTTTATTGTTGTTTTTTTAAAAAATTCAGCACCCCCAAATACATTAAAAACCACTATAACATTGAAAACCATTTTTTCACTGCAGTATGTTATCAATAAGAAGGAGAAACTGTACCATTAGCATTATTTCAGATCTTGGTTCACTAATATAAGAGCTCAACATCTTTGAAGAGGGAAAACAAGGTAAAAGCAATCTCAGTTTGCTTGGAAATAGTGACAGCAGAAGGGGAGAGGAGAAAAACCATACCCATACATGCCACATGACTGCTGGAATATCAGAACTGCAGCAGAAGGGACCTATTCCACCAGAGGAAAAAGCAGTGGAAATGCACCGATATTGGGACTTTTTCCCATCAGTGAAAAGGTGAGCTCTACCCATGATTGAAATGCAGAGCAGCAACAGGAGAGACACTATGTTGTGTGATAAGTATTGGCCAAAGACACTTTTATTCTGTTGTAATTGTGATTTACTGGTGCCGTGTGATAAGGTCCTTCAACACAAACCAGTGGTTTCAAATTACAATAAAAGAGACTCCACCTAAACTGTAGGAAGAACTTATTTACTGTAAAAACGGCTTGACAGTCAAATAGACTTCCTGGGTGGGTGGTGATGTCTCCTTCTTTGGAGGTCTTTAAACCAAAGTTGGATGGACATATTTCAGACATGCAGAATCTAGCACTCAAACCACTATGCCAGTGGCTCTTTTCAGTCAGGACTGAGACTTTTATGATCCTTAAATATTCCCTACACTATTAAATATGCTGTTGTTGTTGTTGTGTGCCTTCAAGTCATTTCTGACTTACGGTGACTCTAAGACAAATCTATCGTGTTTTTTTGGGTGGGTGGGTGGGCAAGTGTCTTCAGAGCGGGTTTGTCATTGCCTTCCCCTGAAGCTGAGAGAGTATGACTTGCCCAAGGTCTTCCAGTGATTTTCATGGCCAAGTTGGGATTTGAACCCTGGTCTCCCTACATTAAATATGAATATGACTCAGTTAGGAATATGTAACTGTGGGTTATACATTCATAACCACAGCCATGAATTCCAGCCAAAACTATCATTGCTGAAATGGTATGAATGGCAGGATCACTACTGCACAGAACTATGGTTTCTATCAAAGCTTCTCAGCTGAACACAGAAGAGAGTCATCCCAATAAATGAAGTCCACTCATTGGACCAAGTCTATGTCAATGACAAGAGAACTAGTATGGCTTAGTGTTTTGTGTATTAGATCAAGACTCTGGAGATCATGGGTTGAATGCCTGCTTGGCCATAAAACCCACTGGGTTGCAATGGCAAACCTTTTCTGAACATATCTTGTCAAGAAAACCTCATAATAGGTTCACCTTAGGGTTGCCAAGACAGAAATGACTTGAAGGAACACAACAACAGCAATATCAGTAACAAGATTGTCTGGCTTGTGGCAGTGCTTGGGGGAGTAACTTTTGGGGACTACAACTGAAGATGCCATGCTACCTGGGGAATTGTGAGTGTTGTAGTCCAAAAAGTAACTGTTCTGAATTCGGGGTTGCACTACCTATATTTGCCCATCCTGACCTTGAGAGAATCTTTCTGGATGTCTTCCAAATCATTCCCTGTTTAGCCATTTTGCTGAAAACTGTCAAGTGCTCTCACAATTAGTGCCAATCATTGTGTTGATTGCTGTGATGTCAACACCTGTCCTCAGGCAACGGGATCATTGCAGGCTGTTTCACGTGCCGAAAAATACATATTAATGATGGAGCACATGTGCCCACTGGTAACTTGAAAGAAAACCAAATGCTTCCCCCCCCAAAGTTCAATTTATCACGTCTTTGCTGAGGGGATGATCAGCATTCCCATTGCTTCTTACTAAATCAGTGAGAGAACATATGCAGATCACTCTGAAGCTCTATCAAACATTTCTGACTACATCTGGAGTATTCTGCCCAGTTGTGGCACCATGCTTTAAGAAAAGGAGGTTGAAGTTTGAGTCAATCTAGATAAGCTGATCGGTTTGGCATGGAGTCTCAAGATAAATGTCTGATGAAGAATGGATGAAAGACCTGGCTATGTTTAGTGTGGAAAGCAGAAGATGAGGGAGGAAATATTTGAAGGGCTACATAGAGAATATGGAGAAGACTTGTTCTTGGCTGCTTTTGGAGGCAGGATTAGAATGAACAGGTGGAAAAATGGGAAGCAGATCTTGACTGAGCCTTAAGAGTGTCTTAATGGTATATGTTTCTAACAATTCTCAGAGGGCTCTCTTTTGCTGAAGATATTTATGAAGAGGTTTGATGACCATCTCTTAGGGATGTTGCAGTTGCAAAATTCCTGCACTAAGCAGCATACTAGACTAGATGACCTCTAAGGACAATTTCAACTCTCAACTTATGTAATTATAGGGTCCCATCCCCTATGATGTGATGGTGGCAGATCTATATTCTAGTTGGAAGAGGGGAGGTTAGTTGTGCAAACCTAACCAAACTAACAATGCTTGCATTTTGGCTATTTGGGATCTGGTAGTTTTTAATGGAATTGATAAACTGCATGTACATCCTCTTGCTTTCCACTTCTGAAGGAAGATCCTCAGTCAGGTGAATGTGTTGGTTGGAAGCAAAATCTTGTGTCATCCAAGAGGGGCTGTTCTTTGTGATGCTGTTGCTTGGAATCTCCTTGAGGGCGGCCAAATATCCTACTTCAGTGACAAATCAGACTGACCTGTATTTGAAGGAAACCTCTGTTTGATCAATTGGACCATCCAAGAAGGACATAAATGCCCTGAAGGCACCAGATCCTGTCTGATCTTGGAAACTAAATTGGATCATCTCTGGTTAGTACTTGGATGGAGGGGTCACCAAAGAATACTGTGGGGGTAAATATCAGAAGAAGGCAATGGCAAACTACCTCTGTGTATTCCTTACCTATGAAAACCATGTGACATTAATGAGGTCACCATAAATTAACAGCCACCTTGAAGGCACATACACATTCCCATACCATAAGATCTCAAGGCAGGCTAGAGACCAAATGGCAATTTAAAAGAATTTTTAAAAAAATTAAGAGGAATTGGAAACACACAGACCATCCAAGATAAAAGGAAAGGAAAGAGAAAAATGAAGAAAAGAATTATTGAATGTATGGAAGAAGTACAAAAGGATCAGAAAAGAAGGGGTGGGTGGGAGGGAGGGAGGGAAGTGAAGACAGGAAGAAGCAGAAAAGAGTAAGAGTAGTAAGAGAGAAACAATAAAAGAAGTAATGGAATAAAACCTCAGTTTTAGGCTAAGAGTTACAAATTTTGTCCTGCCCTATGGTTTCTTGGGTCATGGTAGTATTACCGTGGTACTAATGGTATCTTCAGATGATCTCCCATTGAAATACATATAGGTCATCTGGGCTTGAAAGACAGAAACTAAATTTTCTCAGTCTATTCTTGGGACCCTGAACAAATACTTCTGACTGGATGCCAAGACACAGAGCTGAAAACTATTCCTGCCAACAGGATGAGGTCATTGTGGCACAGGGATACAGCATTGCCAAGTGATTGTCTCATTGCTTCATCTTGCTGCCAGATTAGAGATTAGTCCTTTTCCACCTCATCTCACAATGGCCGGTGGGGGGACAAAATCCCCTCTGCCTGTGATTCACTGTAGGGACAACTGTAAGCTAAATGCTTACAATGCAATTCTATGCATGTCTTCTCAGGAAAGAACTGGGTATAGATTTGCAGATTCAGGTCTGCATTCCATTGGTATTCCCAATTAGATTAGACCCAATTCATAAAATATTGAATGGTGAGTTAACATGTAGGTTACTCCTTTTGTGAGAGAACTAGTGTGGTGTAATGGTTTCAGTGCTGGACTAAGGGCCTTTGCAGACTGCCAGAAATAGTGCAAATTGAGTCCACTTTAACTGCCCTGGCTCAGTGCTAGGGAATCATGGGAACTGTAGTTTATTTTGGCACCAGAGTTCTCTGACAGAGAAGTCTCAATGTCTCAGAAAAAAATATAATTCCCATGATTCCCTAGCACTGAGCCAGGGCAGTTAAAGTGGACTCAATTTGCACTATTTCTAGCAGTCTGCAAGACTCTGGGAGGCCAAGTTCAAATACCTGCTCAGCCATGGAAATCTACTGGATGGCTTTGGGCAGGTCATCATTTCTCATCTTGAGGAAGGCAATGGCAACCCCCTTTGAACAATTCTTGCAAAAACCCCAAAAACAAAACTCAGCATGATAGATTTCCTTATGGTCCCCTTAAATCAGAAATGACATGAAGGCACACAACAACACAAGAACAACTTACGTTGAGTCAATGAGTCTACCGTAGTTGGGACTAACAATGTGATTCCGGCTTTAATGTACTGAAGGAGAAACATGCTCAATGTTGTATTCAAGAATGGTAGCAAAGTGATTTGAAGGCAGCAGTTTATTTAATGACCCAGTGCCAGTTCAGATGTCAGTATTCAAACTGAGCAATCTGACACCAAAGCAAGCATAACCCTTACCATTCATAGAAATTGTGGAAAATCTATATAACAACAGCATAAAGAGCAAATCATAGGGTGATACCAGTCATACAATAGCCAGCCTTGAAACATTAGTCAATAAACCATAATGGAAAATTACCGATCAAGCACCACATGTTGAACATTTCCTGTACATTTCAGTAGAAAGGGCCAGTTAGTTGGTAGTATAGGTCAGAATGTTGTGGTAATGCTTAATCTGTTTTTCCTTGAGATGCCTATGAGCTTAATAACACTGCAGCTTATCATTTTGCTCTTGATTCAGAATAGAATAATAGAATCATAAAATCTTGCAGTTGGAAGGGATCACAAGGGCCATCTAATCCAACCCCTTTCCAAGCAGCAACACACACCTACAGTACTCCTGAAAGATGCCCAACTTCCGTTGAGAGGCCTTGAAAGAAGAAGAGTTCTTTGTCCTTTGAGTCAGTCTATTTTATGGTTGAACAGTAGAAGAAGTTCTTCTAGGAAGAAGTTCCTCCTACTGTTGGAAATTTTCTTGCAATTTGAACCCACTGCTTCATGGTTAACAACAACAACAACAACAACAATTTCTTACTTGTTTCTTCCCATGGATTGAGGTGGAGAGCAACAATTAACAGATAAACTAGTCTCTGGAGCAGCAGAAAACATAATTGCTCCATCTTCTATATGGCATCCCTTCAGGTATTTAAAGATGATTATCATGACACCTCTCTGTCTTCTCATCTCCTGGCTAAACAGTACATTTCATTTAGCATGACTTTACCTTGTTTTGGTCTTATGGTCAAACTCTGATCTTTTCCTTCAGTACCTGGGTGCAAAGGCCTTAACAATAGGTGTTCCACTGTGCTATTATACCACAATCAATCCTTAAAACCTACCAGTGTGGGACCACCATCATAATCCCACTCCCCTGCATGAACAAAATAATCAGTTTCTTTCACCACATTCAAACTTCACAGCTTGGCAGGGAAAACTCAGTATGTTGCTGATGATGAGTTCAATGTGTATGTATTTTAATAGGCCACTAATTCCTAGTAACTGCTATTGCTTTTCTCCCACATGCTGTCTCTGGCATCTTGAGTGAATTACATCATATCCCACAAGGTTTGCTTCCTAGTTGACTGCTGGGACTCTCCGCTCCATTTTCCTCCCTATTCCAGTGATGCTCATTATAATCTCCACTGTTGTATGATCCCCGGATCTGCCCTTGAGATTCCTGCTGCTGTGCTTCCTACAAATGAGATCAGCTTTCCATACCACTTTTTGCAAAAGCTGTCTATTTCTAAATTTCTAAAGGCCCCCGTTTATTTGAAGGAAGAACAAATTCAACCCCCCTCCTCTCTCCAAAATATTAATGCATGCCCACATAACCCTTCTCTTTAAAACCCTTATTGGCTTTACCTCAAGATGTGTTATGGCATATGTTTCACATGCTTGCTGATCAACGCTCAAGGGATTAAGCCTGATTAAGATTTTAATAGTGTCTGTTACTCAGGGGATCTAGGCCTTTCTGCTACTGAATCACAATATGGGGAGCAGGTGTTAGAGCATCCCTGAGATCAGTACTTTAATCCCACCATCTTGGTTTGAGGCTAGAGGACCTCTTTCAAAAATGCATTGAGGAGTGAGAGGTGCTGACATTCTGTTGTCATGCTCATATGATGCCAGAGGTTATGGTGTGGGCAGAATTCTGGTGGTGACATATGCTGGCGTAACCTGAAAATATGCCACTTTATGGAGGAATAAAAGGAGGTATTATTCACTACCTCCTTCCATACTCCATCCACATTGGCCACTTTGGCAGGAATGGGAACGTTCCTGGTGGAGAGTATGCCCTCACAGCCATGTGAAGGTTGGTAAAGGGCATGTGAGCAGTGGCTGGATATAATTATGCAGTCAGGTGATGGGAGAAGGCGCAACCTATCTAGATCTTCATGGAGTACTTGACTTTGCTGGTTACATGAAACATCTTGGTCCAGGACTTTGGAATAGGAGTCAAGAGCCCTACTGTACAGAATGAAAAGAAAGTCCCAAGATACAGACAGGTGGGCTTGTTGTGTGGTTGTATGTCCAACTTTATGGGGGACTTTTCTCTATCTGAAAAGGATGTCCTGTCCAATCCTAGTCTTATTTAAAAGCAGACAATGGACCTTGAAGTTGTTCCTCAATAGTTAGCACCTGGCTAACAATCACCTGCTATTACCCATTATGGGAAGACAGACTGCATTTCTTTTTAAGTATTTGTAATTATTCCTAAAATTTGCATAGACTAGAATATTCTGAACTATTCTGAACTAATCCCTGGGAAATTTAGCCATAACTAACTGTGGGGCCATGAAATGTCAGGAGGAACCAATGGGACTTCCTCGAAGGAAGCTGATGGAGGTATGATGAGGCCTGAAGAACAAAAATATCTCATTCTTGTTCCAGCCAGTAAATTGACATAGATCCCCAGCACACAGACCTAGAAGGACCAAGTTTAAAAGCCTGATCAATCGTGACAGCTCACCAGCTTCAATGTTCTTCACCTTTCTCTACCAATTCCCTACTTGTCTGCTTGTTCTTCACATAGTGCCACTGTTTCTGTTGCTTGTCTCAGCTCTTTAAGCATTTGGCCAGGATATACCACAGAGAAATTTGTCTCGCTGGGCAGCAGAAGCCACTGAGGCAATGCTGCTGCTCATCTATATCCATCATGAAATGTAAAGATACATAAACAGCTGCCTTAACATCCACCTATCTTAGTATACAAATTATTTTTCTTATTATTTTTTTTAAAGCTGCTGTTGTCATTGTTGTATGCATTCAAGTCATTCCAACTAATGCCAACCCTACTGTGAATCCTGAATGAGGTTTTCTTGGCAAGATTTGTTCAGTGGGGACTTGTCTTTGCTTTCCTCTGAAGGTCCAAGATCACTCAGTGGGTCTCCATGGAGGAATGGGGATTTGGAGTCCTAGTCTAACAATCAAACCACTAGACCACACTAGCTCTCTACAAGTCAAGGTCTACAACAAAGAAAATGAAGTACTGACTGCAAGCACCTGGGGAACAAGAGTCATGAAAAATAGGATTGTTGACTTTTCTTTCATCCACTGCCAATGTGCCTTCATGAGCAGCACATTTCAACCCCCACGTTGTGAAAAGCTTCCTGCTCTGGATTTCCTTTTACACACTTTGTTGTTGTTGTTCTGTGCCTTCAAGTTGTTTCTGACTTCTGACAACCCTAAGGTGAACCTATCATAGAGTTTTCTTGGTAGTTTTCTTCAGAGGGGGGTTGCCGTTGCCATCCTCTGAGGCAGAGACAGTGTAGTCGTAGGCTTTCATGGCCAGCATCCATAGTTGTTTGTGGGTTTTTCGGGCTGTGTGGCCATGTTCTAGAAGAGTTTCTTTCTGACGTTTTGCCAGCATCTGTGGCTGGCATCTCAAAAATGCCAGCTACAGATGCTGGTGAAACGTCAGAAAGAAACTCTTCTAGAACATGGTCACACAGCCCGAAAAAACCACAAAAAACTATGAGAGAGTGTAACTTGTCCAAGGCCACCCAATAAGTTTCCATGGCTGAGCAGGATTTGAACTGTGGCCTCCCAGGTCCTAGTCCAATGCTCAAACTATTACACTTCATTGGTCCTCTTGACACACCTAGCTGCTGTTGAATAACACTTACAAGATTGGGCTCAAACCAGCAGTTCAGAAAATTGCCTGATTTGTATTGTATCCATTCAGTGTCGTTCCAGGTCAGCTTGGATCCAAGTCAATCTTTGATCTTGAATAACTAATAATGTTTATTCATTATTTTCCTTGCTGAGAGGGGATGCTTCAGCAGATATTTTGAAGGATTTTTGTCCATGTTTCAGGTCAATTTTCTAAATTTTTGCACAGATCCCTCCTCAATGGGAAATAAAATGTTAATAAGGAACATAATGCATTGTCTCCCATTGTGATGGTAAGGGTAATGAGGTATTCATGTGTGTAGATATATGTATATGTGTGTGCTTGTAACAAGTCAAACAATTAATTTATTTTGAAATATAACTTTCTAAGACTGACGTCCCACTGATTTTGCTTTCATGTCTGCCCTAATACTCCATACACTCTGGTCTGTAACCTTCTGGAAATTGGATTTTAAGATCCTTAAATTAAACTGGTTACAGACTACCACTGATATAGGCAGTGAAGGCTGTGGATTGGTGAATCCATGCCAGGTTTCAATCCAATATTAAAACTATCCAATGTGCTGAAATTAAGGATGAGAGGCTTCCTTGCTGATGAAATCACCCTCTGTAGTCTCCTTCTATGACTTTATGCTTAACACACACACAAACACACACACACTTGTGGACTTCCATGTCGTAAGACAGAGAATCCCCTCCAGCTTTTAGATCATGGAGGAGCTACCCAAGGTATCAAAGATGATCCCCTTAAATAGTTTCAGCACCATGGATAGTTCCTTTAAAGTTCAAACTAAGACCTGGAGCAGATTCACTGCCCTGCTGACCTGGGAACTACTAAATTTAAATGCATATCTTGGGAGAGAATGGGGGCTCCATGCCTGCAAATATATTTTTCTATTGCTCTACAGTGAATCATTTCTGCCATGTAGACCAAGTGTGTACGCTTGGACTGCAGCCTACCAATTTTACAGCTATTTTAAGAGCAAATTGGCATTTTTCCGGTGTATATATAGTCCAATGTTTTCTAAGTAGCTTACACAATGGGTGTCATTTTATGAAGTTGGCTTTCTCATTCTTGGCTACTCATCTTAAGGCACTGAGCTGCTTTGTACACTCTTTAATGTTTCCATTTATATTCTGAACAAAGATCCTAGACTTATCCCATCATCAGAAATTCTTCACCACTTGATACCCTTTTTTTTTTACTGTTTCCATCAGGTAGGATTATTATTTTGGTAGAGTAAGAGGAGGTTTTCTTATTTCTCTCCCTACCCCCACTAAATCTTCCCTTCTTTTTTGCTATGTATGTTTGGAAATAGCAAATTCTGTCTATAAAAGAGGTGGGGTGGGAATAAAAAAACATGGGAGAGTGAATGAATGAATGGTTTTAAAACAGTGCCCCTGGGGTCTTTGGATATAATGAAGCTGGGTCTTTATTAAGGAAACCTCTCTTGGGTTTAGCTATTAATCAAATTCCTATTAATGGGAAGGGGTTATTAATGGAATGGAAGGGAGACTGGTAAGGTAGAGGGAAGAAGAAAACAACCAGGAACCATTTTGAGAATCTATCTAGGATCTCATGAATCCCGTGGTCAACCCTATTATTAAATGAGGCAGAAACTCGAGAGCATCCAATGGAATTCATAGCAGAATTTGGAGACAGTTCTCAAGATGCTTGTTTTGTTAATAAAGCAACCTCCTCCCACTCTTGTAAAACCTTTCAGAGTTTTCTGCTGGTCTCTCCTTGAAGGCAATGGAAAACCTCCTCTAAACAAATCTTCCCAAGGAAATCCCATGATAGGTTTGTTTTAGAGTCACCATAAGTTGGAAATGACTTGAAGACACCCCCCCCCCTACACACACACTTTCCCTATGGACAAAAATACATTGTGAGTCCTTTAGCTTCTGCTCTCAGGTTTTTACTTGTCTACTAAATGATTTCAGAGTTCCTGGTCCAGAAATGCTTGCACTTTGGTTCTAAATAGTTATATATAACTTAATCAAGACTCAAACAGGAGACTCACAGCCATGAGTTTGAAAGACCCAAACAGGGCTATTGATGGGTGACTTGGAGATCTCTCATTCATAGGGTCATTGTAAGTTGAAGCTGACTTGACAGCAGTTAACAACAGCAAAGTTATGTACAAGCCACAGGCAATATACTAATGTAATTATGTTTTTATATAATGTGAGATTAGGTATTTATGTGCTGTCTGTTATTTTATGTAGCTCCTGAAAAAAGTCTTAGGGTATAAAGAGACTGAAATGCAACAGTTAAAAAAAACCCTGATAGAACAACCAACTTTCAAGTCTCTTGATATGTGTCTCCAGTTTTTGCTGTGCAATCTTACTATGAGGCAGAGCGAGCCAAATTGCCTTAGGTGACAGATACTGGATGTCATGAAAAGGCAAGGTGCTGAACAAATTATTAAATGCAAGCAAATTATGTTACACATTATGCTCAATAAATATGAATATTAGACAGTGCATAAGACAGGAAAGTTATCTGTTGCCAAAGTCTATACAAATTGTTAACAAAGCATACTAGAAAGGTAGGGCTGCTGATGGTGGCCTGAAACCTTTGTCCATCTTGGGAAAAGCCAAGCATATTTTAAATTTCAAACTGGAAATTGCTTCATTCCCCCCTCCTGCTGACAAGGAAATAGTTGCATTGATGAAAGCAATCTGGGCTTAATTGTTCTGTCTACCTCCACTGAATGGAGACCTGCCGAACTGGCTCAGACAGGTACACACCACATTGTGAGGCCTTCAGAGAGGTTGGCCAACACATCTGGATATAGAAGAGGGTAAATATCTATACTTGGCTGGAGTTTGGTGTACCCTACTCCAATGTCTTTGTATACCCAGACCACCTAAGAGTCATTATGAGTACCTAAAGGTGAACGTTCACCTCTGCCCTTTTGCATGCACACATTGTTGGTTTTATTAGAACAACATTGTGGCCATGCTTGGCCCCACTCAGAGATGTTCCCTTCACTTTTAGGAGACCATCCCCCAAATTAGGAAGAGGCTAAAGGACAGACCCACAGAGAGAATCTCTCTCTTTTTGACATGTGTCCCTCTTTGACTTGCTTCCCTCTCTCTGAAGCATACATCCCTGCCTCTGTCTCCAGTCATCATCTTTATGTCAGAGAGCAAGAAAGTCCACGAGTGTGTTTTAGCCTGTAGTGCTTTAAGCTTAGCTCAACACCCCCCCCCCCTTAAATTGGTTAGGAAAAGGGCTTTTAGCTTCCATGCTGTCTTTCCCCTCTTTTACTTTGAGAAACAGTTTGCGTTGAGTATAGGATATTCTGTTGGTTTCTGCTGTTATCTTTTTCTGTCTTTTTATTAAAGAAATAGTTGTTTTTGCTACAAAATCAGCTCATCCTTCTACCTCATTTTTACTTGAAGTTACTCTGGTTAATTGTCTGTTCTTAAAACCTTTACCCTGCAAGGTCCTGTTGAGAGTTAGTGCCTGGATGAGCTTTATCACCAGACTAGTAAAACCAGTGCACTGCTCTTAATGATTATTAGTTTTTAAGCTTCTTCTTCTTCTTCTTCTTCTTCTTCTTCTTCTTCTTCTTCTTCTTCATCTTTTTCTTCCAGGGATAGAAGAGGCACTTCTGGGATATTCTGCGTCATATACCAAAATAACTTGGCTGGCTATGGGTATGATTTTGTGGCTGGGTGGGGCCATTTTCTACACTTCCTCACCATCTTTGGCTGATCATTTGACAAGAGAAGGCCACAACTTTCCTTCCTTTGTATGCCAGCATCTTGATGGCTGGCCTGGAACAACAGTTTCTTAACTCCTGCACAGAGAAACTTCCTTGTCTACCTAATGTCCATCAATGATGTCTTTATCATTTGAACTAATGGAGAGGAATCTCTCAAGAAATTCCATCTAAATTTCAACTTCTACCCCACTGTCAATCTTAATCTGGAACTATCCTCATGAGAAGTTAACTTTCTGGACACTGTTTGTATGTTTGTGTACTCATCTTGGCTCCCTCCTTTGTCCCATAATTACTCTTTTCAACCATCATTGGAACGGAACTTGTCATCCCATCATCATCCCAATATGGTTTGCATTTCTATGTCTATTTTGCCTTACTATTCAGGAAGCCAGTGTGGTACAGCGGTTTGAGAGTTAGACTAAGATTCTGGAGATCAGGGTTCAAATTCCTGCTTGGCCATGGAAACCCACCGTGGGACTTTGGGTAAGTCACACCCTCTCAGGCTCAGAGGAAGGCCAGGCCAAACCAGCTCTGAACAAATTCTGCAATGAAAATCCTGTGATATGTTTGCTTAGGGTCACCACATGCCAGAAATTATTTGTCTATTCACAGGTGTCTCAGTCCATGCCTCTGATGAAGTAGACTGATTCTGTGGAAATGTATACAACAAACTTATTTCTCTCAATTAGTCTCAAAGGTACTACAAGATGCCCTAATATTTCTCTGTGTGCTATGTTTTCATATTTGGATAACCCCCTCCTCCTGGTCTGAATATTTCTCCTGACCTTTCTTTGGTTTTCCTTCCCAAGTCCCCAAATATTTTTGGACTATCTTTGCATGAGTGCAAAGGAAGCCTCAATATAGTTTCTTCTTACTTTTTTTCATTGCCAAGAGTCTCTACATCAGAATAGCCACTGACAGTTCATAAGCCACACGTTAAAGCAGGAAGATATTTTTGGTTCTTCAACATTATAATTTGTTGCAACTTGTAAATTGACTTGGAATGTTTCCTTTCCCCTTCAATGGGTTTGCCTGAAGACCAGATGTGAAATCTGGCATGGTGGGTGACTCTTGGATGCGATCCAGAACATGACATCCTTGGTCTTGTGTCTGGGCTAATGGATGACCCCATTTGGTAAAACAAATTAGACATGAGTATATTTTCACTTGGAACTGACTTAAAGCTGGATTAACACTTATGACCCCTATTACAACCAAAGCAAACCTACATGTGGGAGCTGTAGTCTTTGTCAGAATATTTCAAATAATTTGTTAAGGATCCTCCCAAAGGATTCATAAGCCATGATAGCCTGAAACAAACAATCCACCCATCCAATGCTAATTTACACTTTACCACCAGCTTTGGAAGTCTATTGCCAAGTGGGAAAGTGGGATATAGATATTTAAATATATCAATCTACCACCAAATCCTATTCTACTGCCCCACTGTGATGTAGAGGTAGTCCTGGGCCCTTGAAGACTGTGCCAGTGGACTCCATATTCTGGTAGGTTCTACCAAGCTGGCAAAACTTCAAGTACAGCCCTGAGGATGGAGGAAATGTCAGCAACCAAAGACCAGCTACTAAACATGGAGACAATCATCACAAGAAAGTTAGTCACATGAACTATGAGCTTAATGATGCTGTGAAATAGTTGCAACCTGCACTGGACTATCTGCAGTGATGAAACTAAGCAAATTCAATTCAAAGACATAGCCATGTTAATATGGGATATCAGTATGCAAAGGGACCTTGTAGCACCTTTCGTGACTATATATGAAAGCTTATGCTACAACATTACTTGCTCAGTTAGTCTCAAAGGTAATACAAGATCCTTTTGCATACTAAGTAAATTCACGGTATTCAAGATGAATGCAAAAATATATAGTCTATTGATAAAAGCACAGTTCCCATAGCTGCTTTGCTAGAAACAATGTCATCCAAAGAGGTCCAAAATTGGTTTAAGTATATAATGTACCCGCATCTTCATGAAATCACTAGACCATATCACTATCACCATCATGTCTCTGTAAAAACACCACACTCCCTTTTTATTCTTAGTGAAACCATTCCACTTCCTATTTCCTCCTAAAGCAAACCACAGTTTCTTTAAAAACCTCTAGTCTAGCCTCAACATTGACTTTGCTCCTTCTTGACCTTTGTATATGATGATGTGTGTGTAAACCAATATATCCAGTCATCAGGCCCTATGCCTATTCTTTGATGGAGCAGAAGAGTTTACAACAATAAGAATAGCTTCTATTTCTGGTGGGACAATAATCTGAGTTGGAATCTTGGAGATTATCGCATTACCTTTGCTCCTAGAGGCAGCATGTAACTTTAAGAAGATGGATCCTATCACATTCACCTGTCTCCAGGCAGGCCATTTGCAACCTGGACTTCTGCCGCAGCTTTTCAATAATGGGAAAATCCCATTCATGAAAATATGTGAGACAAGCCTAGGGAAGCCCAAATGGGCTGCCTGCTGCCTGGTGACAGGTGAATGTGATAAGATCCACTTTCTAAAAGTTACATCCTGCCTCTATACTGGGAGCAAAGGTAATGCGATAATCTCCTTTGTTGTTCAGATGCATTTTGAATGCACCTGATCAAGTTTTTTTGGGGGGCTGACAAAAAATCTACTTACCCCAGGATAAGCAATATCAGGTTTTCCCTGAGGTTTTTTTTTTAAGACTCACATCATTGGCAGTGAGAATAACCAATGCGAATAGACCCAGAATAAATTGGGATAAAATTGTGTGCCTTGAATGTGTTTCAAATACATCGACTCCATCTTTATTTGAGGGCTGGCACGTGTGAGTAACCAACATCCCAGAGATGTGCATAGATGTAATTCCATAGTGTAAATAACAAACCCAGAATGTGTGAGTGAGAATATTCACATAATAGAATCATAGATCATCACGTTTAAAACAGGATGTCTGAATAACCCCAAGGAGTTGTGCCAGAGGCTTTGCTTCTGGGTTTTGCACCATAGTTTGTTGGAGTGGGTACTGGAAACTTCATCCTGCTGCATCCCAATGAGCAGCAGAACAGATCATCATTCAATGCGACTGCTGGCTTGTAAGGTAGGTCAGCCAGGGTGGGGCATTTGCCATGATTGACAATAAACCCATGATTGTAAACCTAAATACCAAATAGTTTCAGTTGAATAAATCTAACATATACACTTTTGTTCATTGCTCAACAGGATGCCAGTTATTTTTATTTAATTTTGTTGTTTCACACTTAATTTTGTCTTTGTTTTTTTATACCTTGATCTTAGAATGGTTTTCCCTATAAGGGCAAGAAGTCTGTGTGTGTGTGTGTGTGTGTGTGTGTGTGTGTGTTTGTGCTTTCAAGTCATTTGTTGTTTTATGAATTTCTCAGGGATTTTCTTAAGCAAAGAATATTCAGAGGTGTTTTTGCCAATTCCTTCTTCAGAAATACAGCATACAACACTATATATATATACACACACAACAGATAAATAATAGCATTGTGGCATAGGATTTGTGGGAAAAATGGTGATGGGATTTCCTTGTAAATACATCCAGAAGCATGGCAAACAGTGTTTCCAAATACTGAAAGGAAAAACAGATGTTCACACTTTGCCAAATGCTATCCAGTTCCTGGGGGCACTCTGTGAATTTGAAATAAATGTTTGCATTAATTTAGAGAATTAGGTTCTTTCCAACGGGGCTTTCCTTTCTTTCCTTCATCCTTGCTGCCATCATCCTGTCGATGGACAAACAGCTCAGTGCTTTCCTTCTCCTCAACTGGAAAGGTAACAAAGTCCTTCCAGGCCAAAGAACAAAGAAAACAAGTCAGGGCACAAATCCAGCTAGCAGGAAATGTTCTTCTGGAGAATGAGCTCCTTTCTGGTGTGAATGAACTCTTTTGACAAAACAAGATCTGGAAGGATGAATAAGAAAATGACGAGTCTGATAAATTGAGAAGCTACACTTTGTACAGGAAGCTAGACCCTGCAGAGAGTCTTCCAAAGATTCCTGGATGATCTGAAGTAGTGGAAACAAAACACCCCACTTGTTTCAAGGAAGCTGAATTCAGAAAAGCTTAATGCAAATAAATAGATAAAGCAAGCAATTTAGTTGGCTCTGCAAACTGGAAGGGTTATGTTTGCCTATTGTATGAGCCAGTAAAAGATTGCTTGAGTAAGTACACCAGCTAGTAAGTGTAGAGTTGAAAAACTCTGTGATCATCTCAGATTGTGGCCATTCATAAATACAATCACCACTCTGTTTTCACATCTCTTGCCCATTTGCAGGCAGCAAATGGAGGGGCATAAAATGGAGTGCGTGCCCCCCCCACCTTTTCAATGGGGCTCAAATATTTGTGAGCCGCCATTTTCACAAGGGGGTCCAGAACGAATTCCCCATGAACTGGGAGGGTAGGATTTTACAGAGTAAAATTCTGGGTTCTATGGGGTCAACTATAATAGAATATTGCAAACACAAACACAATTTAAGTCTCTCTCTCTCTTAACAACAATACAAAAATTATTTTACTTTATTTTCAAGCATCCAGTAAGGGGCCAGTGCAGGACTAGATTGCAAGACTCTTGTGCCTCTGTTTCTCAATTGTATTGCAGCATTTAGATGCACATCTTAAAGTCCTAAATAAAAGGTACAAAATACAAGCAAATGCAATATACAAATTACACTACAAAGAAGTTAACCCTTTGTTCCCACCTAAATTGTTCCTGTTGTATGCCTTCAAGTCATTTCTGCCTTATGGCAACCTTACGACGAACCTACCATAGGGTTTTCTTGGCAAGATTTGCTGAGAGGGGATTGCCTTTGCCTTCCTCTGAGGCTAAGAATGTATGATGTGCCCAAGGTCACCCAGTAGGTTTCCATGGCTGAGTGGGGATTCAAGTCTGACATTCAAACTACTACACCACATGGTGACAACTGAAAATACCACTATCTTAATGAAAGTGAAAAGGGCCTATTCCTTAGTTTTGGTGGCAACTGCAGTTCCTTTCCAGTTTTTCATCTCTTTCTGAACTCAACTAGTAAGTGCAGCCCCTACCTTAAGGATTCCCCACTCAGCCAAACCAATTACTCATAGAGGTTACAAAATTAAGGTGAACCATAACTCATGAACCACATGGCATCATCATGAAGCTCATAGGAGCAAGAAACAATTATTTGTGCCTTCACTCTGTCTTCATGAAGAAGCTGAACTTGCACTAAAAGAAAAAAAAATGGCACACATGAGGTAACAGATAGTAGACTTTGCTACCAAGTCTTCTTCTAAGTGTATGCAGACTTCCATTATATATGTGTACATGCACAAGCACCTCCCCAGCAAATATTAGGATCTTTTGCAGAGGTGTGATGTACACATGAGTCTTCAGTGGTGAATGGTGGCCCTTATATCAGTGGGATGATGAATCCACTCCAGGCATTTCTCTAAACTTTGAAGGCATTATTCAAGGTGCTGAACCTATCTGAGGGATAGGATTCTCCAAAGGAAGTTGGATAGTTCCTTCAAACTTTGGATTAAATCCCAGGGAGGATTTACTAGTCATTGATATGGAAGGCACCAGCTACAACTGCGATTACTTGCTCACTTTACAAGACTAATGGAGAAACTAGCTTAGAAAGGCTGGCAAAGACCAGCACATCCCATAGTTCAGTGGTTCCCAACCTTTTGTCCTCCAGATGTTTTGAACTTCAGCTCCCATAATTGCTGACTGTTGGTCAAGTTGGCTGGGGCTTCTGGGATCTGAAATTCAAATGAAATGGAGGACCAAAGGTTGGGAACCACTGCTAGATCCTAGCTTGTTCTCAATATCTTAGGAAGGGAGACAGATGCTGAAGAATTCATGACAACTTGAGCAGATTTTAGGTCCAAGTGGTCCAGGAAGGACAATATGGGGGCAGTGGTTTTCCAGGGAAAGGGGTCAGAAAACACAGACCATTCTTGATATATTTGGACAGCTGGAGAATGTGAAGGAATTCAGTTGTTTGTGCTGGTTCTGGGAAACTTCCATGCTACAGGTCAGTCACTGGCTGTAGCATGTGATCTGTCCCACATTACATAAAGTCTATTTTTCTGGTTTTCATCACTACCTTGTCTTGCCACTTTTTTAAAAAAAATAATGAAACATAGTGTTCCCTGTGGCATAATTTCCCTTCTCTTTCTTCTCACTGTCACAATCTCACTATGTCTCATTTATTGTCTTCTTGGAATTATTCTTTTCTAAGCATCAAATATTACCTTGTTGCAAATGTCAGTTTTCTTTGGAAAATCTGTCCTCTGGGGTTGTTAATTAAAATATCTCCATGAATATTTGAACAAACCTGAAATGCATCCTAGAAATAAGGGAGTGCGGCTCATTTTTCGATTAAAGAGCCACATTGAAAACACAGAGAGAGCCATTTCCAAATGCAGTCCTGAGCTGGGGGAGTTCCCACTGCCAGTAATTTAATTTGTGAAGAATTCTCTAAGAATTAAAAGAACAAAGGCTTCAAGGAGCAATGAAATCTCAACACCCCCCTTCTGTCCAATTTATAATTAAGACCAAGGCTAGGTGTTGCAACTGAAAGCTATGTGCAAAAAGAAAGAACAATTTCCATAAGAGAAGCCCTGCTAGATCAGGTCAGTGGGCCATCTAGTCCAGCTTCTTGCTTCCATAGAGTTGCCAAACAAATGGTTCTGAGAAGCCCCAAATCAGGATATGAAGGCAATAGCTTCTTCTCTCTTTGTGTCATATCTTATCCTCTGGAATCTAAAAAACTGGATTACCAAAGAAGAGTCAGACTACCAGAATTTTATGGCTCCAGTCAATGGCAGCCCCTCTGAATCCAAGGAGCTGGGTACAAAAAGAGTTGAGGAGCCCTTTCCTCAGCGGGATGTGGCAAATATTGAGGTCACCCCTATCCTCTGAAGTTTGCAGAAGAGATAAGGAGGGGCTTCATAGGTCTTTGTGTCTCTTAAATAAGGATCACTGACTCATTAAATACCTGGTGGCTGGAGTCAACTGCCTATAAACCTCCCAGCATCCCCTTGGAGTCTTTATTGCTTGCAGCTGTTCTATCTCCATGACTGGCAAGTCCTGTAAGGCTGAGAGGGTGTGTGACTTGCCCAAGGTCCCCAATGGGTTTCCATAGTTCAGCAGAGATTTGGAATCTGGACTTTCACAATCCAGGACTCAAGCCAGCAGATGGAGTGACAGCCTCTGCCCAGACTAGCATCAAACTAATCCACAGAATACATCCCTAAAGAGGATGCAAGAATGCTGCAGGAATGGAAGCAATTTCCATGAAACACCAGTAACCTATGCTATCTTGGTTCTTGGTGAATCTAATATAAGAGTTGCATGTGTATGAAATTGCTTCATTGTGCCCTGCAGCAGTATCAGAACATTTCACAAATTTAACATCGCTACATGCTAACATTTGCTTCGTGTCCCTTGGGCTACACATCTGCTTGTCACCTTGTGGAAACATAAAGCCACCCCATTCTCCTTTCTTCTGTTCTTCTCTTGCTTTTCCTCACACTCACACTTTCTGAGGTGAGATGGTAGGTGGGAAAGAGGGAGTACAGAACAGGCTTGCTATAAATATTTACATAACCACATCTCTGCATTTGTATTACACATCTTTTTCCATCTTGATGAAGATGCAGACCATGCTCTCTTGATGTTCCCTGGAATAATCAGCAAACATTTTCACACATCAGATGGAAGTGATGGGGAAACATGTACACACACAGCCTCACACTCCTCTCCTTCTGGCTTCCAGAGTATTTTTTTAAAGTCTTCATTCATTGATGTTAGGCATTATAGAAGCAGAGCTCAGAAAAGCTAATTTTGGGGGACTGTAACTCCCTTAATCCTTCAGCCAGCATGGACAAGTGACACAACACTCAAGGCTGTCACTATGGGGACAGTGAAATGAAGGCTTTGCTCACCCCTCACCCTGACATTTTCCTTCAATCTCCAAATTTATAGCATTACAGTAGCTGAAAACTTCCATTGAGTATTTAAAAACATAAAAATTAGGGATCCAAAGAAACGGGGCAGGCAAAGTGACTAGGGTAGAACCATAGAGTTGGAAGAGACCTCAAGGGTGATCCAGTTCAATCCCTTGCCATGCAGGAACTCAAAATCAAAGCATCCCCATCAGATGGCTATCCAGCCTCCGTTTAAAGATCTCCAAAGAAGGAGAGCCCACCACTCTCTGAGGGAGTCTGTTCCACTGTTGAACAGCTCTCACTGTCAGGAAGTTCCTCTTAATGTTGAGCTGGAATCTCTTTTCCTGTAGATTGCATCCGTTGTTCCATGTCCTATTCTCTGGAGCAGCAGAAAACAAGCTTATTCCCTCCTCAATATGACATCCCTTCAAGTATTTAAACAGGGATATCATATCACCTCTTAACTGTCTCTTCTCCAGGCTAAACATAGTGTATTCCAAGCACAGCAAATAGAAGAGTTCTGTTGTAGCAGTTTCAGTGTTGGACTATGATTCTGGAGACCAGGGTTTGGATCTCAGCTCAGCCATGAAACCCACTGGGTGACTGGGCAAGTCACACACTCTCAACCTCAGAGGATGGCAATGGCAACCTCCCTCCCCCGAAGAAACTTGCCAAGAAAACTCCGTGATAGGTTCATATTAGGATCACTATAAGTCAGAAATGACTTGAAGGCACACAACAACAAAGGTGTGAATGATTTTCAGTCTCTTTACTCTCTCTCTGTAATGCTGGAATTTTGAGGACTGAAGAAGAAAAATCACGGAGGCATAGAATTCTTATTTGGAGGTGCACAGCCCTTATTTTACCTCCATCTCCATAGCTACATCCCTGACAGCCCCTTGTTTACTGCCTCTGTTGCTGTTTGAATGACTAGCACTGTGTTAAATTGTAAGAACTACCAGGGACAAAGCGGTGATTTATTTTAAGGAGGAAAAACTATGTCCTTGAACATGTTGTCTGGTCTAAAGTCCTATAATCAAGTTAAAATCCCATGGTCTCTTTGGATTAAACACAGCGCAATATTAACTGAGTATCAGAGCAACAGAAGCAGACATATGTAGCTATTGTTGGAAGGAGTGGGGAGTATTTTCTGCAATTTATGCCAGTTTAAAGTATGCCAAACAGGAAAAAAAGTATGACTCTTTTAAACTCTGCAGTCATTGGAAAGGTACGCTCTTCATTTTTGCGTAGGAAAATGGCAAATGGAGACACTTAACAGCAAAAAGTGTAAGCTGCAGATGAAACTGGCATGGTGATAAAGGGATGGGAAGAAGCTTAACCTGCTTATAATTTTAATGCTATGCTAGAGGTAAAGGCATAGAAGGAAGGAAATGGAATGGAATCATAATTAAAAAGGGATTGGCTATGATATAATTTCAGGGCAGAAGAATAATGTGTTTCACATTTAGCTTTAAGGGATACTTTTCAAAGATCTGTTCAGCATGACTGTTAAGGTAGAAATGTTAGCCAGCCTTCTCCAGCCTGGAAATTTATAGACACAATGGGATATCTGATGTGAATCCATCATCCCCAGCAAGCATTGCTCTGGGATGGGTATAAAGGGAGTTGTCATGCATTTGATATGTTTCTAGTTCCTTCTGCCAGGGCCAGCTGAAAGTATTTTGCAATTTAAGTTAGACATGCAAAAAATGTTAATTAATTATTTGTTCCTAAGTGGAAAAATGAGTTCCTGACAGACAGGAACCCCTGATGAGAATAATAATAAACCAGTGATGATTTTGCACAATTTTCCTCTGGTATTTGATTGCTTGGTAAGGTAGAAGGCAATAGGAAAAGAGGAAGACCACATTCCAGATAATAATATTCCAGATGGATAGTCTCAGCCAAGGAAGTCTCAGACCTGAGCCTGCAAGACTTGAGCAGGTCTGTTGAGGATAAGGTTGACGTGGAGGTTTCTCATTCATACATTGAAGCCAACCTGATGGTAGACATTGAGGCTGTCATAGTTTGGCCACATAATGAGGAGGCATAGAACACTAGAAAATAATGCTTGGAAAGGTAGAAGACAGTAGAAAGAGGGGAAGATGGATAGACTCATTCAGGGAGGTCACAGACATGAAATTGCAGGAACTAAGCAAAGCTGTGGAGGATGGAGGTTTTGGAGATGTCTCATCCATAGGGTCACCATTAGTTAACAACAAACAACAGCAAACATGATACCTGAAAGAGTTGCACTGGAAATATTTCATGGAGAAAAACATGCTTTTTAGCACACACACACGCCTCCCCTGCTTTTTGGGTGAAAGATAGTTTTACTGCAGTTTCTTTTGCAGGAAACTTGTTTTCTACACAGAAAATAGGGCATTTCTCAGGTTTAAGTGCAGATGCTGATTGGGATATGGGGCCTTCTGGGACTGATGTCCAAAAGATCTGGAGGTGCCAAGGTTCACCATCTCTAATTTGAACTGTGGTTGAGAATTGGCCACAAACAACAGTTGCTTCCAAACAATTCCAGTTTGAAGGACCAAAGGCCATGTGAAACAGTGAACTACTGGAATTCAAAAGCAATGGGACCAATCTAACTTCTCTTGAGAGGAGCATCCACAAGCAAGATGTCACTACAGAGGAAGCCTTTTCTCAAACACTTACAAGCCTAACTTCTCAGGATGGAGGAATAATTGGCCCTCCACTGAAGATCTCAAATTCCAGGCAGGCTTATATATGATAGACAAGAATTCAAAGTAATAATCCACTTCCCAAAGTTGGGGAGAAACAGGAGCATGCAGCTCAAAAGTTTCTAGCCTCTTGTCTGCTTATTTGCTTTGGAAAGTTATTTGGAGTGGTTTTCCATGCCTGGCTACAACCCCCCAAAAGACTAATTTGACGTGACATGTCCTAATCTAGTATGATCAGACATAATTTGATCTTATTAACTCCCATCGTAATATATTAGGAAACATCAGCTTCCATTTGAGAAATATGCATGTGCTGTACATTAGGAGGCACCTTGAAATCAGACCAGAGTAATGAAATTCATCCGTAGTCTGGGAAGTTTTAGGCAAAAAGAGGAGAACTGAAAAGAAAGAGCAGGTCTTCTTAAAAGTCAGGGGTGGACAATTGCATGAGTTGTTCTTGTGTGCATTCAAGCTGTTCTTAACTTATGGCAACCCTAAGATGAACCTAACACAGGATTGTCATGGCAAGATTTGTTCAGAGAGGATTTGCCATTGGTTTCCTCTGAGACTGAGAGAGTGTGACTTGCCCAAGGTCATCAAGTGGATTCCCATGGGTGAGTGGAGATTTGAACCCTGGTTTCTCACTGTCCTAGACCAACACAGATCATGACACCATGCTGGCTCAACTACATGGGACATACCCCAAAGCAAATGGAAGTACCTCCATTTTCCTCTCCTTTCCTATCAACATTTTGAGAAGGTCTGCAGAGGGAAATTGGAGATTTTTAGAGGTAGTGGTGGATTCTAGGGTGTTTGTGGGTTGGATATGGATATTTTCAAATGTTTTCATGCATGGAGGGATTTTCTGTGTGGCTTTGTGGCAAAAACATGTCCCCAAATCACATCCATTTTTAATCTTTAAAACCATGTAAGGCAAGCTCTTTAAAAACATGTAACTATGGGAAAAGAGATTCTACCTCAATGTAAAGAAGAACCTTCTGAGAGTAAGAGCTGTTCAACAGTGGAACACATTCCCTCAGAAAGTGAGGTAGTCTCCTCCTTTGGAGGCTTTTAAACAGAGGCTGGATGGCCATCTGTCAGGGGTGTTTTGATGGTATCCTCCTGCATGGCAGAATGGAGTTGGACTAGATGGCCCTTGAGGTCTTTTCCAACTCTATGATTTTGATTCTGTGAATGAATTGTTGAATGTAAAGCCAACACATAGGTAATTCCAATGATTCCATATATCTATTCTTTGTAATATAAGCCAGACCTACATGTACATGTAAGTGTGTTCTACTGAATATGTTTACATCTTTTGTTCCATCTCTTTCCCATCAATGCAGAGAGCTCACATGTGCATGTGTTGAATTGGCATGACCAGTTTTTCCTCGTTGAAGGAATTGCATTGCACAAAAGGAGGCAAAAGGTGTCCCTCCTTGTGAGACCAATTCAAGAAAACCCTTTAGATGGTACAAGAAAAATAAGGTGCTTGGAGAATTCGAACATCATTTTCTAAGAAAACCAATACTCAAAGCTTGGATCAAAACAAGAACAGACTTCTACAGAGGAATCCCTGGTTGGATTTCCCCACAGGAAGCTTTTATGAGCAGATTCAACCCAACAGACAACTGGCTAAGATATAAGGATATATTAAAACAAAAAATAGACACAGGAGTAGAGGAGATAAAGGATATAGAAGAAATACAAAATATACAATGTAAAAATCATTGGCTATTATACCTGCAATTAAAAGAGAGATTTAAAATACACTCGTCCTTCCACATTCACTTGGGTTAGGGGCACAGGATCCCCATGAATGTGGAAAAACTGCAAATAACAAAAACACTTATGTTTTTACCTGAGAGAACACCTCTCTAGGAATCTCTAGGTCCTCCAGTGCAACTCTGTGGTCAACATCTGCCAGACATTGACCATAGAATTGCACTGGAGAAGCTACAAATATCTAGTGCAGTGTTCTCTCTAGGAATCTCTAGGTCCTTCAGTGCATCTTTTGGTTAAAGTTGACCATAGAGTTAACATATTAATAAACATAGAGATAACATATTAATAAAATCTATAAATAATCAAATCTGCAAAAGTTAAAACCACAAATGTAAAGGGATGAATGTAGATCAAAAGAAAAGTGGATTCAAATTACAAAATAATGAAATAGGTAAAATACTCTTAGAAGCTAGAAGCTAAACCTAAACAAATCTCCAATTTATACAAAACATTGTTGAAAAGAAAATTAGAAACAGAATTTGTGAAAGAAAATATAATAAAATGAGCCAGAGATATATAAAAAGAAATAGGTTTCGAAAGTTGGACCACCGCCAGAAAACACACATACAAATTCATGAAAAATCAAAATAGAAGGGACAGCTACCACAAGATGGAACTCAGTTGGTACTTAACACCAGCTAAAATAGCCACAATGTATAAAAACCAAAAACCTTTTTGCTGGAAATGCCAACAAAACATAGGATCATGGATACATATGTGGTGGACTTGTCCAATGATAAAACACTTTTGGAAACAACTTCATGATACCATTAGTAAAATTCTTAATATATCATACAATCTGACTCCTGAAATATACTTACTCAATATGATAAATAGGATCAAAACAAAAGATAGAAACAAGCATTGGAAAATTATTCTATACATGTTCTCGCTGAGCACACTAGTTCAAAAATGGAAATCTCCAGTAACACTGAGCATTGACAATTGGCTGTTCAAAATGCTAGAAGCCATTGAAATGGAGAAATTAACAAAAGCAATTAAAGGATTATGAGAAAGAATGGGACATTCTTTTAACATTCTGTAAAGGAAAGTAGACTTGTTAAAAGAAACTAGAGTGAAAGTACGAATAAGTACTAACAATTTAAAAATCAACCTCCTCAGCGAAATGCACAACACACTTAATAAGACAGAGAAAAATACAAACAATAAAATAAGGTGAAGTCAAAAGAAAAAAAGAAAAAAGAAAAATTCACAACATGTGGAATGCACAAAGAGAAGTTAATTTATTGAAAAGTGATATAATTTAAGCTTACTATACTTACTATTTAAGCTTACTATAGAAAATAAGAGGGAACGGAGGAATGTATAATATACTGTAAATATGCATAATGTAAGGTACTGTTTAAGCTATGTATATGAAAATATCTTTTTTAAAAAAATAAAAAACCCTTTCAATGAGACAACTCAAAAACCAACTACTAGAGAGGGGGAGGCCAGACAGAAAACATCCAATAAAAGAAGCATAGTCAAGAAATTTATGCCCCAAAATTGACCCTAAAATCCTGGGTCAACTTATATACGGGTCAATACACCAACAGTGCTTAGAAAGGTTCAAAAACAAGCAAGCCTGATGTCCCAATCTCCATTTAACACCAATTCCTTCCCTCCCCAGTCCATTTTGCAAGATCTTGTTTCCTATGGAAAAAATTCTCCATTTAAATCCATTTGCTTCCCTTCTCAACCTAATGTTAAAACCTCTCCTCCATCACCTGTGAATCGATTGGGAGAGGTCCAGAGAAGGAGAAGTGGGGCAGAAGTGGTGTTTCCCCCTTTCCATCCTTAGTCCCCAAAGTTTTACCCTCAATTTATCCACAGGTCATATCAAAATCCAGGATTTTGACCATGAAACCTTCCCTCAACTTGTATATGAGAACAAGTTGTACATGATTATATATGGTAATTGTGCGGTGGGAAAGGGTCTCAAATTTCATCCATACCTTTCCATCACCTTTGGAGTCTTATCCAAGGCTGATTCACAAGACCGCTCTTAGTGATGCTACTCCATCGGAGATACAAATTGATGCTGAATGAACCTCAGGTGTTGATAGAGAATTAGTCCTTTTAGATTAAATGGACATGCAGACTATTAATTGCTTTTCCATTGCCAACATTCTTGTTTGGCCTTTTCTTTTCTTCCCCCTACCCCCTCCTTACTCCCTGGTTCATTTTAAATGCTGCCAGTAGACATTTAAATACCATTTTAAATTAAATCCAATCCATTGCTGGTACATGACAATGAGCAAATAGGCCAGGGATTCCTGTGATGAATTACAGGTGTTGAGCACGCAGCCATGTGGAACTGTTCTGAGTTATGAAAGCCACATTTCAGTTCAGGGCTTTCTTGGCCACGAGCAAGACGTCATTTTTAACTGGATTCAATGACCAACTCTTCTTTAAAAAATAAAAAATAAAATACAAAAATAAAAACCCATCTCCCCCTTTCTCTCTCTCTTTCCTGCCCCAGGTTTTCAAGCATGTTGTTTACTTTCAATAAATAAATGCGGCTGAGAAAGAAATGTGTGCAGGAGGAATGTGTAAACTGACAAACTGTTATTGGAGAAGGGATGAAACTACTTAGCTAGTATGGTGGGAGGGTTATTTGATTTTTGTTCTTTTAGAAAGAGTGCTAAAAAGGTTAATTTTTCTTTTTTAAAAAGATTCTTTTTTGTCATTTAGAAACATATTTGTGTTGTTTCAATGCATATTCAGTGTCCTTCTGTTCCCCGGGCATTAGATGGTTCATGGCAATGATTTCTTCTTTGCCCTCCCTGCCCTTCTTCTTCTTTGCCCATATTGACATTTAATTTGACCAGTTCTGTCAGTTTGTGTGGTTTAGTTGATTGGTGTCAAGAACTTTTTTAAAAGAAAAATATTGTTGTTGATGACCTTGTGGATGGCCATCAACAAAATCATAGCTGCCTCAGACACCAATTGGACTGAAGAACAGTGAGGGCAAATGAGGCCTTGAGAAACAGAAGGAGGCATGGGGATAAAGGGATGGAAAACATGATCCAACATTGTAATTTTTGAGCAATGAAATAAATGATTAGTGGTGTTGGTGTTGTTTTGTTGAATGAAATGTATCCCTTCCTAACTGAATTGCATTATTTTCGAATATTCAGACCAGATCTCTTCTTGATTTGTTGATTTACTTGTTTTGGGTTGAGAGCTAGTACTGTTATCCTGAAAGGAGGCATATTTACGTTGCCAAATGTATTTATTATTTATTCATTTGCAAATATTTATAGAGTACTTAGATCTGGAGATTTCAAAACAGTATGTTATCATTTAAACTTATCTTTAAATTGGTTAGTTTTAAATGAGAGTAGAGAGGGGTCCAAGGGATCTAAAACTGTGTCCACTACTTTAAAAGCAGGTGCTTTAAAAGCCTTAAGTATAGGGATGGTTGGCCCATCAATTGAATCCAAGAGTCAAGACCTGAGCTGAGGAGTTGGAGCCAAGAAGCAAACAAGACAGAAGAGTCAGGACTCCATCAAGATCCCTGGCCAATCTGAAAATCTTTTTATAGCCCTTCCTCTGCAGGAGAATCCAATAGCCCATAAATGATCCATACTCTAAGTGGGGGCATACTCCAGAACCTGCAAATATTTCACATTCAGGAGGTCCTGATTACTTGTCAGCTGGGACAGCCATTTGTAGAACCGAATGATCCCTGTTCTTGTCAAGATAGCTCTTGACACATCATGTGTAGATCTGATTGACACATGTATGGACATACTTGACTTTCTTGCACTAGATATCATGTCCTTCCTGGATGGCTAGGAACTGACTCCATTGTTAGAGGTATTGAGTTCGAGTTGATATGAGAATTCTGTTTGTAGTGTTAGATCTGTGGTACTTTGTTCACACCTGTCAACCACCATAGGGTATTCTGTCCATCAAGTGAGAAATGGACATGTATGGTATGTCAGTTCTTGACCATGCCAAATGCAGATAGGTTTGTCAACAACATTGACATTCTTTCTGTGCCACGTGACATGTGTGAGGAGTGCCTCATTCACACATGCAGATTACTGACTGAGTCACATGCATATGAAGTTGACCTTACAAGCGTAAGAACTGCCATTTCTCCTTGAGGGAAATAGCAACTGAGAACTTATTAAGTACTTGGATGACTCGTACATGGATGGTTTGCTTTACTGATAAATCATACCTTACTCAAACAGCTGAGTAGAGATTGAGGAGACAATTTTGTTTAGCCTGTATTTTTAAATGAAAAAGCACAGTCCCACTGCCATGACTAATGCACAGATTAGAAGAGAGTTCTCATTTAAACTTCACACTTCTCCATTTCTTGTGATCCAACTCTCAGCTCCTACCTGCATACAAAGGTCTAAGCCAATTGCTACTCCAGTCTCGAAGAGTCTCACAAAATCCAATGGGACTGATGCAATTGCTGATGTATCATTCAGCAGTTGAGGCTACTCTAATTGGGACTAGCAATTGGATTTAGGCAGGGGTAGGCAACCTTTCCCCTTTAAGGGCCGAGGGACTTCAGCTCCCAGAAGCCTCTGCCATACTGGCCAATAGTCCCATGTTGGCCAATAGCTCCTGGGATTCTGGGAGCTGAAGTCCCTCGGCCCTTAAAGGGGAAAGATTGCCTACCCCTGGATTTAGGAAACAATGCAAACGTTAGGAAAATATATACAGTGGACCCTCTACATTCGCTGGGATTGGGGCACAGGACCTCCACAAAAGTGGAAAAACTGCAAATAAAAAACCTATTTTTTTTCCCTCTGAGAGAAGACCTCTTTAGGAATCTCTTGGTCTTCCATGGCAACTCTATGGTCAACATCTACCAGAAGTTGACTGTAGAATTGCTCTGGAGGACCTACAAATGTCTAGAAAATTGTTCTCTCTAAGAATCTCTATGTCCTTCAGTGCAACTTTTGGCGGATGTTGATGACAGAGTTGCACTGGGGGACTTAGAGATTCCTAGAAAGAGCATATTGATCAAATCTATGAATAATCAAATCTGCAAATGTCAAAGCTGCAAATGTGGAGGGCCAACTGTATGTGTGTGTATCTACATATATATATATATATATATATATATATATATATATGTAGATACACACACACACACACACACACACACGTGATTACCTGTGTGTAAGGAACATTTATCCTCCAAAATTCACTGACTGATGCAGATTATGGGATGGAAGGATTTTATGAATGAATATTATATGCCTAATAGTCATGGATCAATTTTTTATAGATTGATTCATTAATATATCTGAATCTCTTTTATAGAAGATGAGCCAGTGGCTGAGATCCTTCATTGAAGTTTTGAAGCAGAAATATCCACATTCAAAATTACATATTTAAGCCAGCATCCTGTTAGTGACTTAGGCACATGTAAGTGCACCTCACACATATGTGGGTCCCTTTCTAGACAGGGCACAGAGAACTGTTCTCCTGACTTTGCAGTCAGTCCAAAAGCTTCCCACTGCTCGCTGATGTCAAGTCCCAGGGGAAAGGGCACCGTGATGTGGTCACTTACTGGTGGGGAAGAGGAAAGCAGTTCAGTACATGAAGATCTGGCTGCTCTGGGCTCCAGGAGGAAGAAAAAGGTGCACCCTCATTTCCTCTCGCCTACTGAGTTGAGACCAGCTGCTTCTTGCTGGTATGAATTGTCTCCCAAACCTCCCTCCCCATCTGTAAGTTGTAGGAGGAGCCCTCAGCTCAAGACTTTAGAGCTGATAAGCAATGGGAGGACATGCACATGCAGAGCTACACACCATTGGAGGATCTTGTCCTAACTGTGATAACACAGCCCTTGTGCTGAATGGTAACATTGCACAACTGAGCCAAGGTACTAATTGGGTAACTGAACTCACAAATATGCCTATGCATCCAGGGTTCCATGTTCAGGGGAAGGCAATGGCCTTTGAACAAATCTTGCCAAAAAAGATGGCAATTTGTTCTCTGAACAAGACTTGCTGAGAAAACCTCATGTTAGGTTTACCTTAGGGTCGCCATAAGTCGGAAACAACTTGAAGGCATGCAACACACACACACCTGTGCAAAATGTGACTTTCAGAGCACTATGCACATATGTATCATGTGCAATTTTCAGCCACTCAGAAGGGCACTTCGTGTGCAACTTTGCTTCGGCATGGGAACATATACCTGCCTAAGACTCCAACAGTATTCCAGCCACAGTTTCTGTACGCACTTGGTAGAACATACATGGTAGAACATACATATATACATTCTACCATGTATGTTCTACCAAGTGCGGACAGAAACTGTGACTGGAATACTGTTGGAGTGGGTGATACCTGTACCTATCTCTTTCATATAAAGCAATGGAGTATGGTGAGAGGAGGTACACTAGGAAGCACATGTTTCCTGTTCCAATCTTCTCTTGTAACATCTGAGTCCTACCTTGTTTGTAGAAATAACATAACCCAGTTGTGCAACAAAGCCAGACAAGATAGGGCTCCTTTAGCACCTCAGAGCATCATTTGTGCAGATTAACACATGTAATCTGATCTGACTCCCCTTTGATGACCAAGTTGTGTGTCCCCACCCATACCTTTCCTTTCTCTGGTCAAAACTTCACCTCCTCTTTCTTTTCTTTTCTTTTTCTTTTCTTTTCTTTTCTTTTTTTTTTTTTTGTGTGGGCTTTTTCAAATGACATAATTGGGAGGGAAATCAGAGTGTCTGAACTCCTCTTCCCTTTGATGAAATCAAAAGCCTTCCACCTGCATTCTTGAGAGTCTTGGGGTCAAGACACAACTCGCTTTTCCCCTTTGAAGATGCAGATGTTCCCTAGTTAAGCCACACAATTCATCAGTCACACAAGGGATATTGCCAGGTTTTCCTTCCTTTGTGAAATGCACTGATCTTCAAATAAAACTTGGTTGTTTTGACACTTGGAAACTGTACTCAATGAACTCATGATTAGTTGGGCTGCACACGTCCTAATGCTCTCAGTGGCAAAGTGTCTTTGAAATCGAATCTGTCATTACAATTACATGAAGGAAAGTCAGATGTTCTTTTTTTTAAAAAATACTTGCTTCAAACTTTGTTTCTTCCTTTACGAAATTAATCTGTAGATGAATTTCAAATGATTTTGCAGGTGTACCAATTTAGATAGGGCAAGGAAGGGCAGTGTCCCCTCTGAGTGGATCACATGTTAAGGATCACATGTTAAGATGCACTTATTTAATTTCCATATCCCACAATTAATACATGAACTGAAATGCAGTTATATCACGATCTCTGCTTTTTTCCAAAGTTTGCAATCCCACTAAAAATGCATGTAAAAGCATTAGGGGACATCTGCACAAAAATGTATTTACCCATAGAAACAACATTGCCAAACATATTGGCTAAGATATGTTTAGTCCTGATTAGAGCAGACCTATTACATCAATGTGATTTATCTATTTGTTGTCTCATCATTCAGCAATTGATTGAATGGGTCTGGTCTACCTGAGATTAACTAACAACCTATATGTGACTAGTCCTCAGGAGAATTTGCACCTTGTGCTCCACTGTTGATTCTTTTTATATCGAATCTCTGCTAAATCTGCAAGAAGTGTGAACAGAAGCCTGATTCAGGTAGTTTCCCTCAGTATAACCATTGTACAAAGGAGAGAACAGGATTTGAACATGGGACATTCTACATGCAAAATTAATACTTTGCTATTCAGTATGCTCCCTTTCTGTGTAGGCACATCACATTTACATAGGTGGATTAGAATCTAATTATTCAGCAAAAGCCCAAGCTGAATCTAGTTTATGGAAGCAAATCTTTGACCATTTCACTCTCACATGGACAATTTCCAGTTTTCTCTCTGCAATGAGAGAAAATAAATATTTCTTCTCAGATTTTGGCTGGTATTTGTACATCCTGAAATGTTTCACAAAAATTATTCTACGCAGAAAGAGATACAGGGTCCTTGGTGCAAAATTGACACATTTTGTACAACAAAAATCTTCTTCTTCTTCTTCCTGAGGTTATTCTTCTGTGTAAAATGCACTTTTTCTAGAAACCCTGCACAAAATGCACAGTTTTTGTGTAATCCCTTCCTGCATTTGCAGAAGCATTTTCCCCCCTGAAAAAAGTGTGTGTGTGTGTGTGTTTGCACAAACCCACAATTTTTCTTGCGCAAAACCCCCATATGTATTTCTGTGTGGCATAATTGCCTGAAATGTTTCAGGATGCATGAATGCCAGGCAAAAATTCTGCAACATTATTGCCCTGATGTTATTCTTCCTGATGGATCTTCCCAAACGTTGGGAAACGCCTCTCTCTCTCTCTCTCTCTCTCTTTTGTATTCAGCAAAGAACACCAAATATTACCTTTACCATCCTTAATCTGGTTTAATGAGAGTGAAAACAGTTATCATCAGTGATCTCAGAAGAAGCTGAAGAAAACTGAAGCCATCTTTTTTCAAGAAAGAGAAGAAAGAATGAGAATAAATGAGAGAGAAGAGAGTAACTAGACAGAGATAAAGCAATCCTATTTTGTAGCCTAGTTAGTCCCCTAAAGCAAGACAGTCCCCATGATATGAGCAGAGTTTCCAAAATAGCATGACTCCCCTTCTGATGCCCTTCTGTCTCTTTGCTTCATCGCTCATCGTGTGAACTGCTAGGCAAGTGGTAGCAGCTTTGCTGGGAGGGCTTTCTGCTCTTGAGAGGTCAGCTAGTGCCAGACCTCCTGCAGCAGCCCTTCTGGGTTTCCAACAGTCCTGGGTCATGAGGGTGGATTTCCGCAAGGCTTGCATGGCTTCCCAGAGCCGACCCTCGCCTGGTATTCACAGACATGCTGTTTCCTTCCAGCGTGTTACTGCCAATTTGCAGTAAGATCTCCTGGCATTACAAATTCAATCTGAAATTGCTATTAAAGGCAGCACGCTCTAGTGAAGGCAAATGCCCCTGATGGTACAAGAAGATATCGTCATGCCAGCGGTATTAGCAAAGTTATCAACAAAGGTGTGCAAAGGGGTCAGGAAAAGATGTGCCCTCCTGCATGTCCCGTGTGCCTTCGCCAGAGCTTGGATGGCATTCCTGACAAAGAACTTGTTACTTTCCCCCAGCAGTGATGCTATGGCTGAGATTGTACATCAGGGTCAATCTCTGCATGCTGAATTATGTGCCAGTTTTGTTAGGCACACCATACATTGAATGACAAGGTTGTGCAACTGAGAACACATATCAAAATGTGTTCCTGAATCAATAAATAAATGTGTGCATTCATTCCATGTGCACCCATGCACATTCCATACTCATCTGCATCCATATCTCTAAGTGAAATGGCACCACATGTGCAACTTCACTTCTCCAGTCTTGAATTGAATGTGAACAGGAAAAGGGATTCCATCTAAATATCAGGAAGAACTTTCTGATGGGAAGAGCTGTTCAACAGTGGAATATGCTGCCCTGGAGGATAATGGAGTCTCCTTCTTTGGAATTTTTTAAACAGAGGCTGGATGCCCATCTGTTGGGGGGCTTTGATTGTGTGTTCCTGCATGGCAGGGGGTTGGAATGGATGGCCTTTGGGGTTTCTTCTAACTCTATGATTCTATGATCTGACAAAAGCTCCACATGCTTCCCTTTATGTATGTGTAAGACACCAGCAGGATTCCAGCCACAACTAAAGCATGTTACAATTAAAACTTAATAAGAGATGATGATATCTCTTTAGTTGTGTAACACTGTAACATTTTAGTTACTTTTGCAGACCTGGTGGCAATAGAAGAAGCTTCACTTGGCATAGAAGGGACCAAGGATATAGTTACAGGGAGCAAAATGATGTGATTAGTTAGGGATCTAAAGAAATGGGGTAGGCAGCCACCAAGGTAATGGGAACACAGCAAATTTAAGAGTTCTAAGTGTGAATTATTTTTAGTATCTCACACCCAGCAATGCTAGAAATTTCAAGATGGAAGGAAAATCTTATTGGGAGGCAGAATTTTTATTTGGCTGGGTAATGCCCTCATTTTGCCCCTCTGTAGCCAAGCCTCTGTAATAAACACAGAGAGCATTTGATAGACTGGAAATGGGCACAACTTTGTTGGTTATAGCTAAAGAGGCTTGGCCTAGTATGGGTCTGTATCCAAGCATCAGTCAACCTACCTGCTTGCTATTGGAAACCACTTCACCCTACCCATTTGTTGGGTAGACATGAGGTGATAGACTTGACATTCCAGCTTGGTTGAAAGCACTGTGTAGTTCCCCTGCCATTTTGGCAGGGTAAGAGCCTCTACCCCAACAAGCTTTAGGCAACAAGGAAGCCACCAGTACTGGGTCTGATGGACACATAGTTCCCATCTCCAGCATATTGATTGCCCCATGCCAAAAACACCCAAGTTGTGAAATGGTCAAACATCAGCTGCACAAAGAGTAATAACATTCTAGTAAATATCACTAGTTCAAATCCCAGAACCTAAGGAGGAAGGGTAAAAGAGAAGAAGCCCAGAAGCCAATTGATGGCTGGTATATCAGGTATCAGCTGCTTTATATGCTTCTCCAGTGGACCTGATATGTATTCACAATCTCTAAGTAGTCACAATGGTAACAATAGAGTAGGGGATACTTAGGGATTGCTAAAATTCCCCAGTCCCCACTTACTGGAAGGATAAAGATCTCCTGTCAATGGGGATGTTTCCACCTTCTGCTGTGAGCGATCTTTGATACAAGATGAAATTGCAACAAGGATCCTGCTTCTGATTGTCCCACTGGAGATTGTTGGTGGGTTGGAAGTGAAAATGTCTGCCTGCTGTGCCCCATTCAACAGGAAAACAGACCCCTGTCACTTACAACAGTTGCTACCTGGTGAAGCAGAATTGAAGGGTTTGGGCCAGAAGACACTCTTTAGGGTGCATCTTTATGTAGAAATAATGCATGAAGTTTGACACCACTTTAACTGCCATGGCTCCATACAATGGAATCCTGCAATTTGTCATTTTGCAAGGTCTTTAGCCTTTTTTGCCAAAGAGTGCTGGTGCCTCACAAAATTACAAATCCCAGGATTCTGTACGATGCAGCCATAGCAGTTAAAGTGGTGTTAAACTGCATTATTTCTACAGTGTAGACCAGTAATTCCCAAACTTTGGTCCTCCAGATGTTTTGGACTTCAGCTTCCAGAATTATAGACAATTGGCCAAGTTGGCCGGGGCATCTGCAGCTGAAGGCCAGAACTCCTGGAGGACCAAAGTTTGGGAACCATTGGTTAGATCAGGGGTAGGCAACCTTTCCCCTTTAAGGTCTGAGGGACTTCAGCTCCCAGAAGCCTCAGCCATGTTGGCCAATAGTCCCATGTTGGCCAATAGCTCCTGGGATCCTGGGCGCCAAAGTTCCTTGGCCCTTAAAGGGGAAAGGTTGCCTACCCCTGCTCTAGGGTGTTAAATATACTTAATTAAGTAGTTGATCTAGAATCTCAGCCAGCATTATGAATCCTGTTGTTAGTACCAAATAGAGTAAGCTATTGAATCAATGGTAATTTGGTAAGTCAACACTTCTACAAATTCCATTGATATAGTAGGTATTCTCTAATCAGACTTAAGATAGATTTAAGCCAATTTATCCCATTTTTTCAAGGGAAAAATCTTCAACTTTCTTGGAAGTTATATTAGCAATGAAGGAGCACCACTTCTGTCTTTTAATATCTCAAGCTTTTGTTCTGTGCTGGTTTTGTTACCGCAAACCCTAACATCAGCCACCATTTCTTTTGTATGTATCTCTTTGTTAGAGAGATACATGTGTGCAGAGGATGAGAAGCAATTTTCTCTGAATTGCAGTTGGCCCTCCTTATCCATGGATTTTTTATTCACAGATTGAAGCATCCATGGCTTGAAAATATTCAGAAAATGTATAAATTCCACATAGCAAACCTTGATTTTCCATTTTATATAAGGGATACCATTCTGCTCTGACATTATATTTAATGGGACTTGGCATCCATGGATTTTGTTATCCATAGCGGATCCTGGAACTAAACCCCAGGAGATAACAAGTTCCCACTGTATGTCTTCTGACCAGTTTTGTCTGAGCTGTAGTTAAACATGATTTAATGCTGGAACCTTCCACACTATTTAATGTTTCTTAATAAAATAACATAAAAACCTTCATAGGTTGAATGGTAGTGGGGAGTAATTTGATTATCTCTTTATGTCTTGATACAAACAGGTGTGTGTTGATCTCTTCCTTTTCGCCTGTCCTGTCTCCATTTCTCAATACATCCAAGCTGGAGGATTATGGACTTTCTACATTGCACAGTTTATCCTAATATAATCTTGCTAGATTCTTATTGATCTCATTAATTACCATAATTGATCCTGTGACTATTTTGTACTGGGGGTTGTGAGTTTCAAGTTTATGGCTACAGGTGGTTTGAAAGAGCAACCTTCAGAAAACCTAACCTCAGATAAAAAAAGATACATTGGCAAATATATCAAGGGATGCTTGAAGAATCTGATCAATTATTATTATTATTATTATTATTATTATTATTATTATGGAAATGTGAACTCACTCATGCCCTTCCATATATTTGTCTGGTCTCTCCTTAACAACAACTGATAACCTGACTTACATATTGCATTACTTATTCAGATATTGCCCAGAATTGTGTTAGGGACTTAGGCATTCATAAATGTCCCTCATACATGCAAATGCCCTTTCTCTAGCATTTTAAGGGTTGGCATTCCCTGCTTTCCTCTAAACTCCTAAAAAACCCACCACCACCCAATTTCTTCTAAACCCCAGACTGGCCTACATGGCCATTTCATGCTTCAAAGTGAGCAGGCAGGACCGAAGAAGCATCTGTCTACATCCTCATAGCCAGATGCAAAATGATCACATCAGCACTGAGATCTGTCAAGGGGGGGGGGGGGTTGCAGACTGCCAGTAATAGTGTGAATTCAGTCCACTTTTAGGGTTAGGGTTAGAGTTAGGGAACCATGGGAACTGTATTTTATTGTGGCATCAGAGTTGTCTGACAGAGAAGGCTCAATGTCTCAGAAAAATAACAGTTCCCATGATTCCCTAGCACTAACCCTAACCCTAAAAGTGGACTGAATTCACACTATTTCTGGCAGTCTGCAACCCCCCAAGATCTACCTGGTTACTCAGCACTGCAGTAATAATAATAATAATAATAATAATAATAATTTTTATTTCTTTCCCACTTTTCCTCAAGGCACGACTTTGTGTTTCTGGTTATGGGGACATAGCCAGATGATTTTCTGTTCCTGGATGCTTGCAGCAAAGCACTGAATGCCTGTGCAGAGCAACTTCATGAACTTTATAGTAGGTTTGAGGGCATATGGCTCAGCACAGCATAGGTCCACATGTGGATATTTACAATGCACTAAGGGAATGTTGGATCGAGACCACTGGGCAGCATCCTGTTCATGGAAATATTCAGATACTGGTTGCCATAGACTAGCATCCTGTTAGTGGTATATGCAGAATTAACCCTACATCTCTGTGTGTTTATTTATGGCTGCCACTGAGGTTGTTATTCTCTTTCTCCTTCCACACCAATCCAAGATCCACACACCTGGACATAATATATATCTGTTGGGCCTCAACTGATATAATAATTTCTTTGCGCTTACTACAGCGATATAGCCAAATGCTTCTGTAATCCAGCTGAAGAAAATGCTTTATTTGTGTATATCATATTATATTATCTTATTCAACAATGTGATCACTGCCCAGTGACTGATGATAATGATATAGGTCATTCTTCTGAATATAAATATATGTGTGCATGTGTGGGCCTTCAAGCTGCCTGTTGACTTATGGTGACTCTTTGAATTTCAGAGGGTTTTCTTAGGTAAGGATTACTCAGAGGTGGTTTTGCCACTTCATTCCTTCAAAACATAGCCCACAGCACCTGGTATTCATTGGCAGTCTCCCATTCAAATACTAACCAAAGCTGACTCTGCTTAGCTTCCAAGATCAGACAGGATCTGGTGCCTTTTGGATATGTAGGCCCTTCACATACACCTCTTTTTTCCTTATTAAAGTCTCCTGCATGGAAGATTTTCTTAGGGAGGGAACCACCATGCAGAGAATCTGTTTCTTCTGCCTGTATTCCCTACCCCTGATACCACAGAGAAGAAACTTTACTATGGACATCATTGTTGCCCTTGAATGTATTAGTTGCACCCCACTCTTCCTCCAGTGAACTTAAGATGACATACATCATTCTTCTTCTACACATGTTGTCATCATAACTGCTCTGAGAAGTAGGCCAACCTGAAGAGGAAGGAGTGGTCTAAGGTCATCCAAAGAGTTTAACAGCTCAATGGTCTCTTCAACCTGGGTCTCCAAAGGTTGCAATTCTCTAAGCACTGCATCATACTGTCTCTGTGTGGTTCCCTTTTCAATTTTGATTCCCAACAGCCTTGTGAATAGGTTAAGGTAAAAGAGAATGACGGGGCATGGCTACTCAATGAGCAAACTGCTCTTATGTGTGTTAGTGATTTAAACACACATAAGAGCAGTTTACAAATTTGTTAAGTCCTAGGGAGAAAGGCAAGATATAAATTCAATAAATAATGCATCATTTTTTGGGATGGAGCTATTCTCTTTCCTTGTGCTTTGTTCATAAACCTCTCATGTCCCCCAGCTATTGAGCCCTGGAAGGAACCACTGCCAGTGGGGAGGGGAAGGAAGGGCAAGGTGATTCATACCATGAAAATCTAGCTACTTTGGGCTCACCAGTGGAAGGAAAATTTGTATGCACTCCATTTAAAAGCATACCTTCATTTCTCTTCTTTCCTAAGCTGTGACCAGCTGCTTCTCCCTGGTCTGAATTTCTGCCTCCTTCTTTCCCTTTCCAACCAGTAAGCAAAAGGAACAGGACCCTCTGGGTAGCTGCTGGGTAGCAAGAAGACATAGAACAGTGTGTATGGAGCTACATGCAGATGCAGAATCTTAGCCTATATTTCATAGCTGAATGGGAACTTAAATTTGGATCATTCAGGTCCCACTGCAACACAAAATAATGGGACTGGGAAGATAAGACTTACAGCTGAGAAGAAACTGAGCTCAGGCATTATTTTCTTTTTCTTTACTACTAAAACAGTGCAAAAGGGTTGCCATGTATACATGAAGACAGTGACCCCCAACAGAGGCACACTATGGAAAGGCGCTCAGCGTTATATTCCCATCAACATTCACCAAACATCATGTAGCTCAGCACAACCATATTTCAGAATTATATGTTGAGAATATAGTGCATGAAATCATGCATGACATGAAGAGAATGGACAAGGCACTTTCCGACCCCCCTTTCTCTCTCATAATACAAGAAGCCAGTATCATGCCATGAAGTCGTTAATTGAAGCTGAATGCTGTGAGATTCAGGACAGATAAAGAGAAGGACTTTATCATGTAGTAAAGTTCTTGACAGTCAAGTTATGGAATTTGCTACCATGAGTTGCAATGATGTCCACCAATTTGGACAGCTAGAAAAGGGGATTGGACAAATTCATGGAGAAGAAAGCTATCAGTGGCTACTAATCACAACCACTATACTATTACTTCCAATAGTGGATGCATCATGTCTTTGTATATCACTAGTTGGGGGAGTATGAACGGAAAATGCTATAGGACTCATGTACTTTTTGCAGTCTTCTCTGGGGCAACTGTGGGAACAGAACAGAGGTGGAGCCATATGGCCCTTGGGGGTTTGACACCCCTCCCCGTGACAATCCAAGTCCCTAGCACCTCCCTTTTTCAGCCAAACAAACCCCATTTTTGACCAAAAGAACACTTGAAGGCCAGCACACTCTGAAATGGTGTGTGTGTGTGGGGGAAACACCTTAGAAAACACCTCAAAGGGCACTGGCTATGATATGACATTACTTACATTGTGGTGTCATCTGTATATCTTAGATTGCTAATATTCCTTCTTATTTTCACTCCTCCTTCTTCTGTGCCCAAGACTGCTTTTCTTATAATATGTTCTGCATACAAGTTGAATAGATAGGATGAAAGGATGCAACCTTATCTGACCCGTTTACCAATTGGGAACCATTCTGTTTCTCCATGTTCTGTTTTGACAGTAGCCTCTTCTCCTGAGTACAGATTCCTCATCAGGACTATCAGATGTGTTGGCACTCCCCTGTCTTTAAGGGCATTCCATAGCCCTTCATGATCTATGCAAAGGCTTTGCTATAGTCTGTAAAGCACATGCTGATTTTCTTTTGGAATTCCCTGGTTCGCTCCATTAGCCATCATATGTTTGCAATGTAGTCCCTAGTGCCTCTTCCTTTCCTGAACCCCACTTGAACTAAATACTAACTTCAGTTAATATCTAAAGATCATCCAGCTCTAGGAAGGGCTGCAGCTGGCACAACAACCTGAAGCTGATAGTGAGCACTCCTGCCCATCACATCTATCTGAGCTGTCATTCAGGATGTTGTTTTATGTCTTCAAGTCATTGCTGACTTATGGAGACCCTAAGGTGAACCTATCATGGTGTTTTCTTGGCAAATTTCTTCAGAAGGATTTGCCGTTACTATCCTTTGAAGCTTAAAGAATGTGACCTGCCCAAGGTCACCCAATGGATTTTCATGGTTGAACCGGGATTCAAACCATGGTCTCCAGACTCTTAATCCAGCGCTCAAATCACTACACCATGCTGGCTTTTGGTTGACACACCTCCAAATCCAATAGCCTAGGAATGTGAGGCAAGTAGGTCTTTGTACTGGTAAGATCCTTTGCTTTCCAAGTGATTGAGCAGAGGAAAGGTTTGCAGAGAAGATGGTCTAAAAGGTGAGCATCACAACAAGCATTAAGAACTAGTCTCTCTGGGACAATAAAGCTGAACATTCCCCAGCCACACTACTTTATATACACACCTGTTTCCTTCTCTCCAGTTTCCTCCAGATCTTTCCTATCAAATTGCCTATAATTTAAATCTCTCTCTCTCTAAACCAGTCTGACTGTAATAGGAGGTGTTAAAATGCTGCACACATTTTTGTTAGCGAGATTAAATAGCTCTCCCTGGTATACAAGCCACAGGAAGATTTAATTCTTCCCATCAGAACACCGAGTCCTTTTTCCCCACACCTTTCCTGACTTTTATTTCATTTCTCCTTCCCCCAGAAATGTGCTTTGTACATTTTGTTTCCATCTGATGCCTGATTTTCCAGGGCTGTGATTTGTCTTGCACAATTAAAAGCACCTGCAGCCACTTCCATCCTTGACCTGGTAGACCATCTTTTTGCCTATAGAGAGTTTGGCAGGCAAATTTTAATTAACCCCAAAGGTACCATGGAGGGAATACAGACACACAGGAACACTGGGTTTCATCTTCTACTCTTCATCATCTCCAGCCACACCTGGAAACGAACCATTTGGCCCTGTGTAAA